>OY728151.1:150063437-151313437 GCA_963277665.1 Viscum album
CAAACCACATCATTGGTGCAAACATTACAGAGATGTATACCTCTATATACCATCCTCGGGGACTAAGTAGTTCACAGATGAGGTAAGGATGACAACACCCCATGTACTGTGTCATTCTTAGAATTGAGGTAGTGATTTTGACCACAGTGAACCGAGACCCCATGATCCTTGGTTGACCAAGTCAATTGTGGGTAGGATGATCCGTACATGGGATTCCACAAAAGGTGTCAAGTGCCCATAGGTACGGCCTCCTCGGCACTGTATAAAAGAACCCCGTGGGGAGAAATGAAGAGGATCAGATTTTGGGAGAGTTGGGAGTCTATGAATGAAAGACTTCAAAGGAAAAAATTTGAAGAAGGATGGAACCGTAAATGGTTTTTGGTAGGTATAAATATGCCAAAAACATAGTAATAAGAAAGCATAATATTATGGTTAGACCACAAACCTAAAAGGAAAACCATGAACTATACTCCCTTCACAGTTGAACTTCCTGCAAACTGCATGACTAATTCCCCTTCTTCAATACAGAATATTGTGTAACATGACTCTATGCAGATGAAAGCCTACCCGGCGTAGCATTTCACTGCACGAAGGGACTCCAGCACCACATATTATCAAGGTATGAGAATGGATACTGAGGCCGCATAACACCAAGGTACGCAGACCACATCAAAATATATATACCACCCTGGTATTCACACCATGACTTGATCCACATACCACCCTAGTACGCAGAAGGCCCTTCCACCGGTATAGCAAAATGTTTTGAGGAAGGTACCCAACGTGCATAAACAAATGGTATGTAGAGTAGGGTACCTCCAGGCTCTCCACCTTCAGGTACCGATCATGCCTCTCCATTTCCATATCATCCTATGAATCCCCTCCATGAAAGAGTTTATCAAAATCAAGCCAAAACCTATTCCAAAGCCACCAGACCTGTATGAATAGACCATCAGGCGCATCATAACTCCCTTCTAAAACTACATACCAATGGTAAGAGGAGTCAAGAAGGTAATCCATGCATCGATATGAACCCTAGGAATGATTGTAAGTCTACATTCCCATGGTAACCCAAAGTCCAACATTGGGATACTAACTTGAACATCCCCATTCTAGGGATCATGGTTAATCACATTCATTCTAATTCAATGAGGGATGATGATAAGTCAAAGAATTTACGCTCACTTTTCCTTTGGATGAGAATCAACATTCCTCCCATTTCCCAGATTGTATTCAAGGGAATACCTATTGTAGTAAGCCCCAAGCCTTTCGGGATGGACCTAATAACCTTAACTTTCATTTTATACTAAAGGGATTGTTTCTGCACACCCACATCTACCATTTCTTAAGAAACTTTTGTCATGGGCTCCTCATTTTCCCTCAATAGAGAAAAGAAAGTGTGCCTTCTTTGAATCATTCACATCCTCTTGTTTCTCATACAGAGAATGAATCCCATGGACATAGAGGCCTATGATAATATGAAATTGGTACAAACCAAAATGAACTATGAGAACTCTGATTCCCAATTTAGTCCAGATGCATAGGAATCCTTTATCTAGGCCCAAACGTAATATCATCTCCTCCATGAACTGAGAGATCACATCCCCCATTCAAATTGGAAGCTACAATTCATAAGCTCAAATCAAGTAAAAAATCAAACCTAACTATGAGGTATTTGGTTCCTAATCAAATGGGATATGTAGGAAGCCTCCATGAGGTCCAAACCTGATACCCAAAGCACCCTAAAATTCTCCATGCCTTATTCCCAGTGGGGTCATATTCATCCTAGAGACCACATCTTTCATAGGAATCCTAGGCCACCTCAAAATAATCCTCATATTGGATCTTGACTAGGAACATTTTTCTATATTTCTTTGTCGCACAATGTTAAACTGTATGGATGGGTCCTCATCACATGACCTTAAAAGGTGATGTGTGCATTTAAGTGACACCAAACTACCTAGGTTGTGATTTCTCTTAAGAGGATATATAGAAAACTCATATCATTGGATCAATTATGATATGTAATCAACTTTTGTCCCCCCTATATGATGATAAAATCTGGAGAGCATCATCATGGGGAATAAACTACCATTGTATCAGTAATCCCTAATCCATGTGTATTAATGATTGATCTTGCAAACCAAGAGTAATCTGTGGAAACACTCTTTGGGAAAGAACCAAGTATTCAAAAACATATAAACATTGATTAAATCTATAAGAGAGTCCCATTGTAAGAAATAATTCTCCCCAAAAGGGTGTAATGAGCCTGACCTCCCATCCTTCTGACCATTTGAGTCCTGAAGTGTCATTGGCCAAATCGTCATCCAATGAGCGACTGCATTTAAAAAGAAGGTCCATGAATCATGGATACTAGGGTCATTTGATGTTTTTAGCTTCATGAATGAACCTGTTGGAGACCATCCGAGGACATCACACCCAACATAGGATAATTGAACAGACACATAACCCCCTTTCCAATCACCCGCTGGGATTATGAAAATGTGGAAACTCTTTAATAACATAAAATGGATACACTACCTAATCCCGGTGAGACCATCTCACCTTATCAATATATAAATGGTGTGATGTGAAATAGGATGAAACAAAAATGGTGAACCCGACTAGAATCCTTAACTAAGGTGGTGGTTTTATGAGATTGATAAAAAACATGCAGATATGGCACGTCAGACCATTTTATTTGCCCATATACATAGGACGACGTGGATCGGGATGAAACAAAAATGGTGAACCCCATGTGAATCCTTTAACAAGGTAGATGATTATTCCATTTAAATCACATTTCACATTCAAAATAAAGAGGGACAAGAAACATCACCAATTTCACATGTGATCATCAAATGCTAATTTGATAGGGTTTTATTGTGTGAATATGTCAAATATATATAGTAGGAATTTATCAAATCTCTCTTCGATCCAAATGGAATCTCAACAAATTGCTCAGACACGCATGTCAGTGACCACATGGGTAAATAGACACCCATAAAAAAATAGGACACCATCACCTACTTAGCATCTTAAACACTGGGTTTCAAACATGCTAATTAAAGAATACCATCAGAATGGTACTCTCCCTATAGTGGCGGTCACAAGGCAGACCCTCTAATTGGCGAAAACTCACTAGCCACCTATTCATCTACAACATATGATCCAGCACATAAAATCCCCATTTTCCATCTCCAACCTCTTTGGTAGTTTGTTCCTTGATCACGATAACAAGAACCTCCTTTATATTAGGGAGGAAGATCAAGGCGAATCCAATGAATTCATACCAGATACATAGGAACAATGCTCAAGGGATAATGCTGGAGGAATTCCCTATCAGTGGTGTATATATTGATATCCTTACTCTAAAGCATATTCCATGCTAAGGGAATATACATAATTCCAAGGGGCATGGGCCCCATGGTATGCCCACTAAGGGTAGAAAATATTTAATCAGGAACATGTTATCACCCTGATTCCTAAGGAGGAGGTCTGCCACAAAAATAATGTGTTATGTAATGGGAATTCATACAATCCTAACCCTCCCACTAAAACCCACCATAGAAATAGGGTGGAATAATATAAGAAAATACTCTTTCCTTCTAGTTTTTGTCGGTCCTATTATGCAGACGGATCTACAAATTATAGACAGATGCAAATTTCTTCCAGTGCGCAAGAAGCCCATCATCCAAATATGAATAAACCTAGATATAAGCCAGCAAAAATACCTTATGATGAAAAACAAACCCACTATCTAAATAAGAAAAAAAATTATGGGTAGTCCGACAACACTTCTAGTGTATATGAAGACCACCATCCAAATACGATGGTAATTAAAAATGAGAAGATTAAAATTCTTGTAGATGAAAATCAATCTTGTGAGAAAAATATAGCTTCAATTGAGAAGACACAAATTCCTACTCAAAAATGCAAATCCCACCATCCAAATATAGTGGAAACATGAGAAAAAAGTCGGTGGAAAACTCGTTCCTTTTTCCTGACACAGGAGAACTTCTGGTACCCAATGGCAACCCATGGGGGGCCGGAGCAGGCACCAACTCCTTCCCCGACATCAGAATCCAAATTCATACCCATTCCAACCAAAGATGTATCTTAGAAGATCCTAGAAATTATGGTAGATCAGACATCGATTCTAGACTATATCCTACAGACATTTCAAGTTTTCATTTCATCGGTGGAAAAGCGAGGAATCAAGCCCATGACCTAATATCCCCAGATAGGGTGATATATCCACCAAATATTATAATCACTCTAGAGAAGACAATAATCCATTCCCTAGACTAGGAGGGTCAACAACCATATTACATGATACAAGGATAACCATATTGGGAACAAATACATGTTCCAACTAGGGGGAATCAGTCCAACATGGTGGACACTCTAGGGTAGACATATATCCCTACCAGAACACAAGATGTTCGTTAGCGTATCCTGAAGACATCACAGGAACCAATTAGATAGGGACCCATTCATGAAGTTTGTTACAAATAGAAGGCGGCCCTAGTTTCCCCTAAGATAGAACACAAAGAGGAAATTCACCAAATGCAACTGGAAAATGAAGAGCACATTTATGGTTCTTTTATATTGGAATATAGAGTTCTTTGAAACATATAACATTTATCAATAGTGTCTCAAGATCCTTTCTGTCTATTACCAAATTATAGAAGTGATGGTACATGTTTCAAAGGTCCTCCATGAAATTTCATTACCACCAGCTTAGAAGGTCCTCACCAGAGAACCCACCAAGGCTTACTCTCTGGGCCAAAAATGATTGATCACGAGATAATATTTACTAATGAGTGTTAGGGTAGCCCTCCAATGGACCATAGGATCATATAGTAGAAAGGACCTCCTATTTTTGTAGTCTACTCAGATGGTCCTCCCCAGGTTATATCCTGTAGATATTCTTCTCCCTTTAGTCAGACGTTATGTTGTGATGGTATTTCTCACCAGAATGGGAGTCTCTAGGAAGGCCCTCCCCATAGTGACATTAAGCAATGAGAAGACCTTCTCCAAATTAAAGTACATCCTAAAGGCCCTCCGCAAAATGTATACTATAGATAATCTCCCTACAATCATAGATATTATGGTAGTCCTCACCATAATAGTAGTCATTGTGAAGGCCCTCCCCTCAATGATGCCAAGCAGTAAGAAGGTCCTCCCCTTGCTGCGGTCCGCCCTGATGTTCTTCCCTAGTAATAAACCATCGAATTCCTCTCTACGAACGGATTATAAGTTGTAGAGGAATTAATCTCCATCACTGTACCAACTATAAAGGTCCTCCCTGTAATCCAAATTCACATCGGCGAGAAGGTCCTCCCCTCATCATGTAAAATATGAGAAAATCCTCATATTCTACGGTGCTTGGAAAAATAGAGTATGACATATGGGATACTCTCTCCATGACAATAGATATCCTTTCTCACCCAGATGATGTCTTGGGGACACACTCCTCTTCTGAGCCACCCCCAAACTATCCAAATGTCAACAAGACTCCTGTTATCCCTACTACTTAGAATAAAATCCTTAAGAGCAGTCAAACTGGGTGGATCTAGCATAAGAGTACCTGGTCAAACAAAAAAAAGATATGTTGCTTGTTTGAAGAAAAATAGATAGGGATGACATACTAGGGATTTATTGGCGCACAAACACTTATCATTTTAACATACCAAAAGACTTGTCAAAAGAATTTATGCATAACATTCACCTCAATATCTGGACAACTATCCTCCAGTGAAAAGCAATTTTTTTCCCTATGATGGGTACGCGGGCCATGTTAATGTATTCGGAGAGATTTGATATCAAATAAACCTGGAAGCCCTACCATATATGGAATCCACAATCAGAAAGGTGAAAGAATGACCTCAGGCAGGCCTGCCTCCATGCACTAAACAAGTTGTGTTGTCTTATCATCGATACCTCGTCTGGTGTTCATATCCAAGGATAGGGAGAAAATGGAGCTCTAATATTCTCCCCACTATCCATCCGGAAGATATTATTGGAAATGAAATCATTTAATGTCATCACCCAAAGATGGTAGTCAAATGAAGTCCCTGCTTAGGAAAGTTAGAATGCTCGACAAGAGCCGGACTGGAGTAAGTCTCAGAAGCGTCGGGCTCGATGAGAGAAAGCCATAGAGAAGATCCTGAACCTGTTAACTAAGAACATCCAACAAGATTTAGTATATGGAATGAAAATCAATGATCAACCCTCATTTCATAGAAATAAAACAATTCACACACAGACCAGACACAAAATTTGGCTCACATCTTCATGGGAATGCATGAGATCAAGAAAGAAAAAATAACACAGCATCCACCATAACATGATATCAAACCCATCCTATAGGACTGGGGGAATTTTTAACTCTATATTCTCCCAGAAGAGCATAAAATCTGGGATGAGGACTATCAATAGAGAAGCATAAGAAACCCCATCCCATAGGGTTGGGTTCATATTTACCTCAAATTCTCACCCAACATACACCTATATTCTCCCATTTGAGGGGAACATTGATAGAGGGGCCATCCATTCCATCCCATTCTATGAATATCATCCCATGAAATAGATTTGTACTGCAAGGTCATATCAGGGATCCCTTTGAGTCACTCTTCTCTATGAAACCCAAAGAGTATAATATAATGGCTAGAAAATATCCAATAAAGGGAGTAAGAAGATCTCATACCATTTAACACCTGTTATTCCATCCAAGATGTGGTATGAATTAGTGAATGTAATAGATATAATCCCCATATAACTCACTGAAAATAATGAAAATAATGAGGAATATAGAGAAGAGGATTCCCTCCTGATGATGGCCCACACTGAGTTTGGAGGTGTTCACATCAGAAACCAATGAGTTGTCTTAAACTTGGTTTCCCACTCAGTATTTCTGCCATTACCTCCTGTGAAAATCCTCAATAAGGAAATGAAAAGATCAAGGTCTATCACCTGCCTCCTCCTACCCAAGAGGATGATTCCCTTATGCTTTAAGAGAGATTCACTCGACAGGAGGAAGAAATGAAAGAGATGAGGTGACTCAAAGATGAGATGTTAAGAGAAATCCATCCTACTGGGTATGTTCCTCAGGTTGGGAATCAATAAAAACTTCCATCAAATGTACTTATAACTAACAGAATCATATCTATAAATTAAGAAAGGATAGAAGGCTCATTAATGGTATCTTCGGGACCATCGGTCTACCTAAACCTAATCCCGAAAGAATATCAAGATTTACCTCAATTTGGGAAGAAATCAGAACATATTTAGGAAAATATAAAAAGGATGCCCCCAGCTGGGTATCAGCCTCATGGTCCAGTATCATGGAAATATGAAATCTTACCACCTGCTATGCCCACTCATTCTCAGTCTTAACAATACATGCATCAAGGGATCTTAAATACCACTGAGTTATTAATAACATTAATGGAAACAATTTAAGGATATTTAACTCCAGTAAAACTATGTCATATGCCTTACACCAACTGGGTGAGAAACTTCTCACCTCACCCAAATTTCGGGAATCCCATTATCATAGTGTTCAATGGATTTGGGGACCCGGAGCAGCATCTAATTCACTAAAATTATTATTGTGATCCCATAATGGGATCTCTGGCGAAAAAAAGAAGATATAAAACTCATATGCTTTTTGCGACCTCTACAAGGTTTATCCTTCATGTGGAACAACAGTTTGCAAGATAACACAATAATAGGATGAGAGGATCTCATGAACCAGTTCATTTTCCAGTTCTTCTAAACATTTCCCAAAACACTCGTCAGTGATCTCAGGAACTGAAAATAGAGAGAGAACGAGAGATTCTGAGTCTTAATTGCTAGATGGAATGGTCTGACGTAATCTTCGGATTGGACACTCCTCAAAGATTACATGTTCTCCATGTGTATAGATAATCTACAGGATGGGCATCAAATGCCTCTCATTCCTATAAAGTTCACAAGTAGGTTTCGATACTTCTCTACTATCACTAAAAGGATATAGGATTCCTTGAAATGGACAAATATCAAGTCCTGGTAAGCCCCATTATACTTGGTAAAAAGAGAAGGGAGAGCTGAATCATCTTCTGTCATGATTAAACCACCCCCTTAACTTACCCCAGATCCAAGGCCCCTACAAAACTATGTAGGGCCTTTTTGATGTCATCATCCACCCCACCCCGTCAAGACGAATGGAGGGGACCTAAAAGAAATCAATTTGAGGAATTCAGAAATAACATATATTCATTCTGGGACAAACAAGTCCGTGATTACTTCATATACACAATGAATTGAAACTTTCTCTTACTTCTTGAGACAAAGAGGGTTAATGATGTATGTCTTGATGACCAGATAGATTATTGTCCCTTGAATTGGATATTAGGACACAATATCCAAGAGTGTTTTGTCTTTAAATACCTCCTAAAAAATATGATAGATTCTGGAAAGGTAAAGTTGGGACCACCACCCGCACAGGTGGAAAATGTTTACCCCACCGATCTAGATAAATATTGGAGCTACAAAAAAGTTGTTAACAAAAAGGAGAAATTTTTTGATAGTTAGATGACTCAGAAGAAAGTCGACTGAGCTCATGGAATACTCTAGGAATAGTTAAAGTAACCATATGTGCCTTCAATGGCTCTTAATGAAACACAATCATTATCCTCATCTCCACAATCCTCTAAAGGAAAACCACCCAACAAGAATTTTAATCCAAAGTTGTAGGAAGATAAACTTGCTCCAACGACAAGGTTGGATTTGACACTCTTAGATTTCGTGCCAGCAAATCTGAAACAATGGAAACTACCCCAAAAAATGTCACAATGGGAACCACCCCACCAAATGGAACAATGATAACCACCCCACCAAATGACATAATGGGAACTGACCTACCAAACAACACAACGAGAGGTATACGATGAGGCAAAGTCATCATCAGAAGAAGAGCTGATTTTTGGGATCCATCAATGTCATCCATTCCATGGATTATTTCTCTGATGATGAGTATAGTTACAAACCAGAATCCTCTGTACCCAACTAGGGAGACAAATGAAGAAGCTATTGAAGACATGGATAAGGAAGGAGATTCAAAAATGTAAGAAATCAAGCATATGAACGCAACCCCACCCAACCCTTCAATGTTGTGGAAACCTGTAGATGGACCCTCCGGCAGATCTGATAGGTGCCAGAAAATTCTCATGCCCCCATAGAAAACAAACCCATCCCAATTATTATAAAGTATCCACCATATGAAGAAAAACTGACCAATTTAACTCAACATGTGAGAAGATATGCCCGACCCAATCCAAAAAATAACAGTAGCACCTCTAGCTCTAGTACCGAGGGCCGACCCGTCTTCATAAAATACTCAAGACCCAATTTTCCTATGAAAGAGAATCCCCAAGATAGGAAGAACCTACCTTTAGATCATAAATATGACATTATGAAGTAGTTAGTTTTAGTTCCAACTATTATCTCAATAATTAATGCACTAAATCTATCAGCAGATCTCAGGGAAGCTCTCATAGAGGCTTTGCTGACTCCACAGAAGTTTAAAGACGAAGTAGCCACTGCTAAAGATTACCAGATTGAGACCAATCCTACATAATTTAATGTAGTTATAACATTCATAGCTCAATATAAATATTCCATTGGGAAAGGACACATCAAACCCTTATACCTGTCTCGCACGATTAATAGCATCGATATTCAAAAGGTCTTTGTTGAAAATGGTTCTGGGGTTAATATCTTTTCATTGTGGACACTCCATCGGCTAGGCTGCACTAAGGAAAAACTGACACTCTACAACACAACTATATTGGGATATGAAAAAAGTGATAAGAAGCTATTGGTATAAATCAATCTCGAAACCAGATTTGGTGACCTCGTAGCTCACCCAGAATTTATGGTGGTCCAAAATAATATGCCCTTAAGCCCTCTGTTAGGGAGGCCCTGGATGCATTAATATGTAGAAATCCCTTCCTTGTACCATCTGTTTCTGAAATAAATAATTAATGTATAGAGTGGGAAACTATATGAAGATAAGGCCCCATTTGAGTCCTGTGAATCAGATTACATTAATACAGGTTTCTACCAACCAAAGGGGAAATGACCAATGTCTAATAGAATTGATTATGTTGACACCCAAAACGGTTTGTAAATGTTTAATATTGATCCCCCCAAGAATCTCTAGGGGGAATACATAATTACCATCCATTAGACTGAAATAACAAGTCCAAATTTGGTCATATATTCAGAATTCCCCATGATTTCAGTTACGACTTCCTAGCCTGATAATGTCAAAAGGCTCATTGAATCATGATATAATAGGGAGGGTTCATATGAAAATACCATTGAACCGACATCAAAACTCTAAAATATTATTGCCTCACCTACTAAGGAAGGAAGAAGTGTCTCTTTATTCGAAGAATATGAGGATACTTTATTACCCCTCACTATATCTTTCCTAGAAAAACCCCTACCAATGGCCACAAAAGAAGAGACGACCTTAAACATAAATTTAAACTCCCCATAAACTATGGAGAAATAGTTTCAAGGATTGTATCCCCATAATAAGATGATGGGGATGATAATGGGGATGCATGGGATGAGGAAGAAAAATACCTAAGTGATGTACCTCTAGAATTTGACAAAGGAGTTTCCACCACTATTGATAAAATCAAGGAAATCAACATTGGTATAGAAGAAGACCCAAAATCCACTCTGGTTATTATGGACATGCCTCTAAAAGAGAAAGATATATATCCCTCTTTCTTAAAATAAAATCGAGATGTTTTTTCCTAGAATTAAACATAAATTATAGGTCTTGATCTAGAGATGTCCACTCACCACCTGGGTCTTCCAGAAGATTGTTGTGGTTAAATGAAATCCACCAAAAGGATGCACTCGACACATGATACCAAGATAGAGGCTGAATTTGACAATATCATAAAATCTATCTTCATTAGGTAGGTCCAATAATCTATATATATATATCAAAAATTGTCCCCTTCAAGAAGAAAAATGGGTAGATTAGGGTCTTCCTCGATTTTAGGGACCTCAACTAGAACTGCTTGAAAGATAATTTATCAGTCTCAATCACATAATTTTTTATTGACACAAATGATTGATATATGGATCTCTCTTTCATGGATGACTATTCAGGATATAACCAAATCTGAATGTTCCATAAAGATTAAGAATCCACCATCATTAGGGCTCTCTACGGAGTGTTTTTCTATAAGGTGATGCCTTTCAGCATGAAAAAAATAGCTCCACATATCATCATACCAGACACTATAAATTAAAACCCTTCCTAGGAAAGTTAATTGATTGTTATTTCTATAATCTAGTGGTTAAATCATTACAATGATCAGACCATCCGGTGGATCTTGAAACCATATTCAACAAACTACAACAACAGAGTCTAAAAATAAACCACCTAAAATGTGATCTCAGAGTCACCTCAGAGAAATTCCTCATATTATTCATGCACCACCAAGGCATCGAAGTTGACCCTGAGAATAAAAAGGGAATCCTTTGAATTTAACCACCTCGTAACCTCAATAAGTTGAAAGGAATCCAAGGAAATATTGATTACATTTGTCACTTTATACCCAACCTTGCAAGAAAATGTTTTCCCTTCAGAAGATTTCTAAATAGAGGGGGATAATATCAATGGGCTAATGATTATTAGGATTAATATGAAAATATCAAGAAATATCTCTTGAGTACACCAGTAAAAATTCCATCATTTTATGAAATACCACATATTCTGTACGTAACCGCCATGGGGTAATCCCTAGGTTCCTTTATCGCACAGAAAAATGATGTCGAAAGCGAGAATAGTATCTGTTATCTCATTCAAACCATGATTAATGTTGAGACTCATTATTCGAAAATTGATAAGAGCTTCATTACATTAATATTTGAACTTCAAATACTAAGACATTACTTGTATCACCATGGAGTCCATTTGGTCTCAGGTATTCACCCACTCAAGTATATTCTCAGTTGTCTAATGTTAACCGGATGCTTGTCACAGTGTGTGGTTATCCTATTGAAGTTCGATATACATTTCATACCATGAAAAGATATCAAAGGCCATGAATTAACATATTTCCTGGATGAGCATCCCTCAATAGGAGTGGCCCCATCAGATGATGAGCTACCTGATAAAGAAGTGTTCTCTATTCAAGGGAACTCCCAAATGTGGAAAATTCACTTCGACTATGCCTCTAAAATATCGATAGGAAGAAGAATGGAATACCCTAACTCCAACATATTGGGAATGGGAGTTGTATTCATACCCCTAGAAAAAATGTAGTTCTTCCATATTTCTTCCTACAATCACAAGTATGCACGAACAATGAATTGGAGTACCATTCCCTCATTTAAGGGATGGAATTATCACACCAATGTAGGAGAAACACTTGATTATAAAAGGTGATTTAGAACTGGTTATCAAGTATGTAAATGGGGACTATTCTATCAATAATGAGGAGTTGATCCATTTGACCAACCATGTCTGGGAACTAATGGTGGAATTTCCATCATAGCAAAAATTGAAGTATGTTCCCCAATCACAAAAATGTTGAAGCCAATGCATCAGGAAATGATTCCATGGCTTTGGAAGAAATGGATAAAAATGAGATAGTCATCATTATTTCCCACTGTTAGATAGTTTTACCATATGTTCAGTCCAACGTGGGTGAAATTAATGAGATTAGTCCTATCTCTTAGTTGTATGTTCTTACAACTAGCTGGATAACTCTCATTATGAACTATCATCAAAAGGGATAAGTCCTACCAAATTGGGATGTAATGGAATGAATCCGAATAATATTAGTCCATTTCATGCTATACTATTGCACAAACAGGAAAAAGGTTCTTTATAAGTGAGTCCATAAGTGAGTCCTTCTCAGGTGCATTGATGTAGGAGAGACCACTGTCCTCATGAATGAATTGCATGCCAAAACATGTGGGGCCACCATTCAGCATCCAAACACTCTCACAAAATTTGGAGGCTTGGATACTATTAACCTACCATATGCAGGATTGTGCCAATTTCACCAAAAAGTTTCATTCTTTCCAAGTCCATTCCAATTTCATCCATCAGCTCCCAAAGTTACTTCACACATTCAAGTACTCCTGGCCATTTTCCATATGGGGAATGGACATTTTAGGACCATGTCCTCCAACCATGGATAGAAAATTAAAATACATTCTTATAGAAACTGACTTCTTTTCCAAATGGGTAGAAGCTACACCACTCAAAGAGGTGAGGGGAAAAAGCATTGTCATCTTTGTAAAAGACAATACCATCACTAGGTTTGGTGTCCCTCACACAATACTAATAGAAAGAAAATTAATTTATGCTCTGTTTAAATGAAAAAATTCAACAAGGAGTATGGTTTCAAATCCAACAATCCATCCTACTACCATGCAGTGGCTAACATATAGGTAGAGGCTTTGAACAATATCCTATCCAACAAACTTCAAAAGATGGTGGATATGGATAAGCAATATTGGCCATAAAAGCTCCTCTATTATCTTTGGGCTTACCAGACCACAACCCACACTACCACTCATGAAAACCCATACATGATAGTATACAGGACATAGGTAGTTCTACCAATTGAAATTCAACTACCATTACTCCATGTCACTGTCTATGATCAATTTTCTACATATGAGCAATCCCAAAAAATGATTGATTAGATAGAGTGGTTGGATGAGAAAATATTTTACACTCTTAACCATCTTGAATTCAACCAAAATCACATTACACGAGCCTTCAATAAGAAGGTTCTCCTAGGATCTTTCCTTAAATGAGAAAAGGTGTTGTTCCTTAGATCCCCGATGATAATAAGGAAGAAAACTCCAAATTTGGATCCAAAATGGGTAGGACCATTTGTTGTACACAAAGTTTACTCATATGGAGAATATGTCATGATTTAAATGGAAAGACAACTCATAATAGTCCCCACCAATTTGAGGTTCCTAAGAAAGTACCTTGTGTAATCATAGTTGATTAATCCATACGACACGATATCAAACTACTCAATACCGTTGTCTTAGTTTCATGATGTTTAACTGCACATCACTGCCAATTTCCATTAAACATGATGTTAAACTATATGGGAGATGTCCTGGTCACATGAAAATAAACTAAATAATAAATTATTCTTAGATGTATGACATTAAATTGCATAGGGACACTTTAATCCTTACTGCATGACATTAAAATCCATGGCCCCAATGATGTTATCACTATAGGGGACACTGCCTCTAGCATCGATGACCTACCATGTCATGCTTTAGAACTACCTATGTCTTGATTCCTTCCCTCAAGGGATACATAGTGATTCTTGGATTATACTTCATGGTCCAGCCACCTGTTAAAATCAATAATTCCCCTCTACATAGGTTCAAGTTATACTTTCATGGGAAGAACATTCATCCTTATCGCATGACGTTAAACTACATAGCCCTAACAATGTTCACATATGAGGGGAAATTTCCACTGACATCGGTCACCTACCATGAAGTGCTCTATAAATATGTGTGGATTGATTCCAACCCCTATAGGATACATAGTGACACCTGGATCTTCCACCTCAGTCCAACATCCATCATACAAAGAAAAATATAAAATACCCCCTCTCTATTCATGGTTATGACCAGTATAGGGAACTCTAAGAACTACATGTGGATGGATTCCTTCTCTAGCAGGATATGTAGTAACGATCAGATTCTTTTTCATGGTCTAGCCACCACTTGAAAAAATTCCCTCCTTCATGCGTATAAATCATACATATGCATGGAATTATTTCATGAACTACGTGGACTTTGATTCCCAATTAACTGGGATACATAAGAAACCTCCACAAGGTTCAAGCCTAACACTTCACTCGCCTCATCCTTTTCAAGACAGTTTACTTTGATCCCCATTGTATGCTGTTAAACTATACAAGATACTAGAACTATGTATGGATTGATTCCTACCCACCAATGTGACATGTAGTGACGCCAGGGACTTCCCAGGTTTATCCTTCACAAAAAAATTCCACCCATCTACATATAATCCATACTTTCATGGTAAATTCACATTTCCTCACCACATGACGTTAAACTACATGGAAAAAGAAGTCCTAATCAAACAACATTATATAGTATGGTATCTGAAGAACTGCATCTGACTTGTCTCTCAGTATAACGAGATACATAGTGACACTCGAGCTTAAAATCCTAGGTCCATCCATGCAGAATAAAACAAAGGGGAAAAGCACCCAACCCCCTCATGTAAAATGAAAATAGAGAAGGGGGTTTTGGAAATAAATTATTACATTATGAAAGTGTCAGGATACCATTATTACCCTTACATATGAATCCTATCTATGTAGAGGGTCTATTACCTTAAAACTAATCATGGCCTGGACATTGATCACTTACCCAAATCTCCCATTTTCAACCATCAAACACCATGCCTAAGAAAATATTGAGTCACCATAATCATCCATGACTATTGGAAATAGATGTCTAGTGTCCTGCAGACACCTTTGTTTGACTATTCACATTATCCCCCCAACATCTCTGTATATGTTTCCCACAAAAATAGTCTATCAACCAAAGGAAAATTCTTCTCTATGAGTGGATTTTCCTCTATTCATATGCTTAATGGATTCATGGCCCCATTTCATTCCTCCTAACTCAAAACACCCTGTAATCATTGTTTACATCTTCTTCCCCCACCCATGTATGGGGTGTACTAGGAATATCCCATCCAGATTATCCCGTATTTACACATGATCCCTTCGATGTTTCATCCATGCAACATGATGACTAGATTTTTCTATCAATTTCCTTTCCACCTGACATAAAATTATACGGTAGTTGTCCTCACCAAATTTTGTTAAATTTCATGGATCAAAGTCATAACTGAATGACCTAAATAAATTACAGGGTACCCAAAATTTAGCTAAAATGCACCCACACATTATGCACGGACCAAAAATTTTTGTAGGGAACCTAGTCTCGGGATGCCTGTATGTGCAAAATTGGGCTCAGATCTGACAAGGGAGTAAATATATCCCACCTCAAATACAGGTTAAATCTATATTGTGAGAATACCAATTCCACAAACAATCCTGTAATTCCTTGAATAATCGCGGCCTGAGTGTTTATGTCATGTCCAAACCAACCTTCTTCCTTCATTAGACTTCGTTATTTGAGTGATCTTGAACCATAATAACCATTCATGGACATATGTAATGGAAGGTTAGTGTCTTGTGGACACCTTTGTTTGACTATTCACATTATTCTCTAGCAGCTTTGTATACGTTGCCCACAAAATAGCCTAGAAACAAAAGGAAAATTTATCCCTAGGAGATTTTTTTTCTATTTTTGTATGCCTAATGGATTATAATACCATTGTAATTCCTCTTGACCTTAGAACCCTCAAAACCATGGTTTAAAATTTATTTCCTACTCACATCATGGACATGTCAGAACACCTCTGCTCAATTATGCTTTGATTACTCAGGGATTCTATATAAACATCCTAATTGAATAATTTTTAAACCATATGATACTGATACCCATTATTAACCATTATTCAAGGTCACATATAAATGTATTTCCCCACATAACCCTATTTAAGAAATAAATTTACATAGAGAGGTTCAACATACACACCTACCTCATTGGTGAATTCATATATAAAATAAAAATTCTCATCTGTATGCGTGAATTAGATCCACATATGGGAAAACCTTAAAATAACTATGTACAACTTGATTCTTATCCTCATAGGATTTATAGGGATATCCAAATCTAATAATCGGATCTAGCTGTGAAATGAAAAATTTACCATCCCTGCCCACACAAGGGTTATACCTATATAAGGAAACAACTCACATGGATGGTATAGAAATACATTCACTAATTCATAGAAATATCAATAAAGTTCAACATGAAATTTCCCTTTTTCATGTTTAGGAATACCCCTTTGCACAAGACATACTGGGTGTCCAAAAAGATCTGGATCTCCATTATCCTCCATGGACACCAGAAATAGAAGGCCAATGTTATACAAACACCTTTGTTTAACTATTCACATTATGCCTCGGAGGCTCTACATATGTTTCCTAGAGAAATGGCATGACATCTAATGGAAAATACATCCCCTAGATCATCTCTTCCTACCTTTGAATGCCCTTATGACATTTATGTCCCACCTTAGCCCCTGGATTCAGAAATGAAAGTGCCCAGTCGGATTATTGTATCACTAAGAGGGGGAGGGAGTGAATCAGTTATACTCTTTTTCTTTTATGTCTATCTTCAATTGAAACAACCTTTGCCTCCTGTTAAGGATTTAAATTCCCTACTAGGGAAAAAATCAACACACATCTAAAAGAAAACAATGATTAACAAGGTTCACTATTCAATAATAATATCTACATCCTTGGTATGGTTTGGAAATGATCCAATACCATACAATCTACTATAAAAAAACCTTGTATTACAATGAGTAAGATGTACCCTTTCACTCATGTAGCACTATGAAACAATACCACTAGTGTGCATGCTCTCTCTTAGCACAATAGAGTCATAAAATTGTTTTTTAACAACTCATGTTACATGCACTTATTTTCAATTCAACAAATGTTTTAAAATTGTAATACAATTCATCAATTCCTTACCCAGAAGAAAGGTAAGAGCTACTTGGACTTTGTTATGAAACACAAAGTCCAATTCCTCCAAGTTCGATTGTTTCAAAACAGATCTCCCTGTCCGATTCTTTCAAAATAGAGCTCCCAGTCCAATTATTTCAAAAAAAAATATAAATACAATTTTCAAATAGATAACAATATAGTACAATTTTCACCACTTCAATTCCTGAATAAAAATTTCATGTTTAATAGAAAAAATATCTGAATCAGCACCACCCAATAAAATTGTCAATCCAAATAGAATTAAACTATCCTTATCTCTAGAACCTCAGATCTTTTCTTTCTGCATGACAGAAAAGTACAATGTACTTAATTTCTATTATAGGTGACCCCAAACATATTTAGGCGGGAATCCTAAAACACTTTCCCGCTCACTTAAATTCACCAAAATATGAATTTCTCTTAAAATATCAGAGAAATTATGACTTCATCAATGCTTCTCGATTCTTCTCAAATATTCTACAATCTTCATCTATTCTTTTCCAAACACACATTTCAAATGTCAATACAATTACAATTGATGAGAAATATATGGGTCTGAATCCAATTCTCTCATACAGATTGTTTCAAGACAATTCTTGATACCTTACCAATTTAATGTGTTTAAAGAAATGTACTTCTCCACTTGAGATACAATAATTATTTTAAATGAAAGGCTCCCCATTTTACAATTCATTCATTAGCCTACTTCTATTTTCATTTCTATTTAACCACATGAGAAAACACAATTCATTCACCAACATGTTCCTTTATCATTACTACCCTCATGAATTTGAAATCAATGAAGATCAGAGTTAGCATTGTCTATATTCAATTGAAAATTATTGTAACGTTTCATTAATTCGTGCTTATTTATTTTAATATCAACCCAAGAATTATATTTTTTTGAATACAAAGGGTTTGGAAATTATTATCCTGAATACGATCATATCTGGTTATGATTATTCTGGCTACGATCATTCTGGTTACGATCATCCTGGATACGATCATTCTGGTTTCAATCATTCTGGATACGATCATTCTGGTTACGATCATGATGGATATGATCATTTTATATACAATACAATACAATATGATATGATTCATTCTCAATCAACAACATCTCATTCCTTTTATTCTACCTGAATATGATTTTTTTGAAAAAAACCGGCGTCTCATATTCAATCGGCAACACCTTTTTGAGCGGTAGCACTTTCATCATCACCACCTTTCCATCAGTACCACTTATTTTATTTTCACCCAGAATCTAAATCTTTTAAGAGATAATCGATACAATATGGATATGATTGTTTTGAAATATAATCAATAATTTTCTGATTGTTTTGATAAACAATCAGTACAACTTCTTTCTTTCTACCATCCAAATATGATAAATCTTAATATGATTATTTTATGATTGTTTTGAAAAAAAAATCTGAATACAATTCTTTTTTTATTGTTTTGAAAAACAATATGAATACGATACTTTTATGATTAGAAACATCTATTTAACTCCCTCTTTCTTATATCAATCTTTCATCACACGTTCTCAATAAATATCATGATTTATATGAAATAAAAACTAGAAAATCACGTTATAATTAACCCTGGTCTGATTATTTTCTAAAAACCTAAAACAATTGTTTCGACAAAATAAAGTGAAGTGATTTCATTTCTTCAAAAAAAACATTAACAACAAAAGACAAATCTTGAAACCTTCATTACCTTGATCCCAAAAATCTCCCCTTTGGATTTTGTTTTCAACTAGGTTTCATAAATCAACGAACATTGTAAAGTCAATCAATGGATTACATATCAACAATTCTAAGACTATGTGACATGATATCCAAAATATTGATCATGGACACCTCTTTTTTTCTTCATTCTTCCTATAAAACAATTCAATTTATTTTCCTAAAACCACTCCAACAAACAGTTATAAAAGTTCACACACTAAACAATGCTGAATTCACATATTACCCACAGATCTCTCTTTTTTTCAATAGATTTATGAAACAAAGCAACTATACCCCTTTACCAAACAATCCAAAGGTAAGATGAGAGAGGATACATATACACATACCTCATCCATGAAGAGAAAAAGTTTGGATGCCCATGTTCAACATAATTTTTGAGAATGATTCCTTCAGTAAACATTTTGTGAAGATTTCATCAACTTGTTCTGATGTTGGAATATACTCTGGATTCAATTAATTCTTCTCCACATGATCATTGATGAATTGATATTTGATATCAATATGTTTTGAACAAGAATGTAGCACTAGATTCCTGGTGAGATTGATTATACTTTGATTGTCACAACCCAAGAGCAAGGGTAACATCACTTATACATGTAAATATTCCAATTGTGTTTTCATCCACATACGTTGAGTAGTGTCTTGAGTAGTATAAATATACCCAACTTCAGCCATATTCAGAGTTACAGAGTTATGTTTCTTCTAATTCCAACAAATAAAATTGATTCCTAAAAAGAATACACCACCGGATGTAGATATTCTGTCGTCAAGTTTTTCTTGTCCAATCTGCATCAAAATACCCAAATAAATCAATACTATATTAGCTGCAATACATGATTACAAATTATATTGTTCCTTTAATGTATCTAAGAATTATTTTCTAGTAATAATTTGTGATTCTCTTGGACCACTCTGGAATCTTGCACATATAGTAATAGAATAAAAAATGATGGGTCTAGAGGCATTCAAATATAATATAATTCCAAACGGCTTTAAATACTCTTTCTGAACCACTTATTTTCCATCTACATCTTTACTCATCTTTTTTCCCACTAAAATTGGTTTGGAAATAGGTTTTGAATTTTTCATGCTAAACCTCTTGAGAAGTTCTTTTGCATACTTTTCTTGGGAGATGAAAATATATTCTTTCTTTTATTGGATTTTGAACCCAAGAAATTATTTCATTTCTCCCAGCAAGGACATTTCAAATAAATTCATCATTTCTTTATCAAATATTTTACAGCTTCCTTCATCATTCCAAGAAAAGACAATATCATCATCATAAACAATTACAATAAGGGAATACTCTTGACTTTCTCCGATTTAAATATTTGTATCCACTCTTCCTTTGTTAAAAATCATCTTTTTTAAGCATGTATCCAATTTTGAATACCAGGCCCTCGAATCATGTTTTAGGCCATATAATTTATTTTTCAATCTGCACACATAACCTTCATCTCATCCATTAACAAAGAAACACGGTTGTTCAATATAAACCTCTTCTTCAAGATCAACATTCTAGAGTGCATATTTAACATCCATTTGAAAGATCTTACAACCTCATTATACGAAATAGCAAGAATGATTCTAATTGTTTCAAGTATTTCCACTTGAGCAAAGGTTTCATCGAAATCAATAACCTCAATCTATGAATACCTTTTTCAAACCAATCATTCTTTGTTTCATATAACTTCACCTTTCCCATTTATCTTATTTAGGAAAACCCATTTTTCCCCAATGATGTTAATTTCTTTAGGCTTGGGTACGAGTTCTCATGTATTGTTTTTTTCAATCTGAACCAATTTTTCAATCATGGTTTGAATCCATTTTGGATTCTCAAAATCTTCGGTTCCACTTTCGAATACTAATAAGTGTGTGTAATGGAGTTGGTTGTTCTTCTTGTTTGAACCCTCTGATTTTGATCACCAATTATATTATGAGCTTCCACATGTTTCCTCAGCCTTGGATAAGATTATTCATTTTCCACCTCATCACTGGAAATAGTTGATCTTGATTCATCACCACTATTAGGATTACTAGTGTCTTTATCCTTATCAAAATTATCTTCATCAACTTTCTTAACTTCATTATCCACCTAAACATGTTTCTCATTCTCAGAAACATCAATCACTTTTACATTAATTGAATAAATAATTCTTTTGTTTCTTTTTTGAAGAATCTATACCCTCTTCGTTCTAGAGAATAGCCAAGAAAGATTCCATCCTCAACTTTCTGCTCAAACATTCCATGGTTTCCACCATTATTATTTATAATACAAGGGCTCCTGAGCCAACGAGCCTATACCCTAGTGGTACAGGCTCTTGCATAGCATCTAAAAGACCCAAGATCAAATATGGGTAGGGGAGAATCTCCGGGGATACTATAGCATAACTGTAGCAGGGCACTGTAGCAGCGGCGGGTACTATAGCTGTACTGTTCTCTGAGGGGTCCTTTGGGCCAAAAAATGGGATTTCAAGCCTTGTATTCAGGTAATTTGGCCTTGGGCCTTCAGGATATTTAATGGGTCCCCCTCTACCCAGTCTAAAGAGTTGTTTGATTTAAATAATAAATTGAGGCTTCGACCCCGACCTTTAAAAAAATAAGGACTCCTGAAAACTCTAAAATTAATCAAACTTGGAGTTTTTCCATAGAAAATCATAGTAATACATACCTGATTGAGGCCTATAGAAACAATGGTTTTGAATATAAACATCTTTACTCAAGGATTTCCTCCAAAAGTAATGTGAAATCCATTATCAAGTAACACTGTTCTTCCAATTTACATCAGGCTTCTATTATTTATTTCAGCAACACCATTTTATTGTGGAGTTTCTGGAGAGCTATACTCATTCTTAATTCCATGATTATCAATATAGTATTCAAACTCTTATCTTCTTTATTCACCACTATTACTAGTTCTCAACTTCTTCACAGAATAATCACATTATTTCTCAGCCTTTTTCTGAAACTTTTAAACATTTTCAAAGAATCTTATTTGTGTTTCATATAAATAACACAAGTAATGTGATTAAAATAATCAATGAATGTAATGAAGTACATATCTCCATGTGTTGATTGTTTTCTCATTGTCCCACATATATCAGAGTAGATTAGCTCCTAGGGTTGTTTTGAAAAAATATCAACTTTCTTATGCACCCCATTTGTAATTTTTCCTTTTAACAGATAGTGCAACACCAATATCTTCTTCTTGAAAAATCCAAAATGTCTTAAAAACAATCTATTTTATATAATTTTCTCATGTTTCTCTAACACATATTTCTAATCATTTTATTCCATAACTAATTTTCTTCCACCATACTGATGTAACAAGAGTTTTTTGAATCACCAATATGAAAAACATTTCATTTCGTACATTGACCTCTTGTAATAGTCTTTCCATATTCATCACTCTTTACAAAAAACACAACTTTCCTGAATATGAATTTATTACCCTCATCACACAATTGTGAAATACTTAGCAGATTGTGTTTCATCCCATCAGCATACCATGTTTTATTAGATTTCATCTTTTCTTTTCCAATGATGGTTGACCCAACACCATTGATTTTCAATGATTCATCATTTCCAAATGACACTCTCCCTTCTTTAAAATCATTTGCATCCTTCAAAAATTTTAGGTCTCCTTTCATGTGAGAAGAACACCCACAATCAAGTATCTAATTTCCTTCTCCTTTTATGGATTTTAATGAATTTTTGACAATAATTGAATTTTCTCCATTATTTTTATTCTTCACCTTTGGCTTTTGAGAACTGAAAATCTTTTAATGAGCTGGTAACAAAATAATACATCATTTTTTAATATTTCCAGGTTGTTCACATCTTTCACAAATATTTTCTAATGGTTGAAACCTACTTTCAATCATCACTTCATTATTTTCAGATTTCATCAAGACAATATTTTAATTTTAATTTATTTTAGGAGATTGACTCACCCTCAATATCTTCCTTTTGTATCTTATGGGATAATAGTAATGTTGTTTATTGAATGAAAACATACTTTTTTTATGCCCGAATCTCCCACAATACCATAGATACCCATAGAAAGAGCATTTGCCTCTAAAACCACCATAATGATCATAATTTTAAATGTGTTTCTCATCCACCTTCTTATATTTATTTTCCGATTCATCAAAACTTCTATTATCAATTGGATTTATTCTTTTATTTTATGAATTATCAGATATAGTAGTATTGGAAACATTTATATATTCAATAATGTTTCAAAACATTCCCAAACCTATTGGTCTTGGACACATACATAAAATTCCCAACATTCTTCATTTAAAAAAAATTCCTTTCTTCTTCACACCCTTTTAAGGTATCTTTTGTTGAATCGTCTCATGTTTCTAAATATGAGAACATTCACCAACTTTAGTGATAGAGTTTTTGAAACATTGAATTATCTTCTCAGCTTCAAAGATTTTTTGTTAGACAAGTTCCAGATCTATTTTTTACTTTCAACATCACCAATAAATTCTCATTGTGATTATTTTATTCTTCAATAGATTTATTCAAATAATAAATCTCTTTAATCAAAAATTTTTTTCTCACCAAAAAAACATTCTTTGTTACTTGAGCATTCATCTTCCATCGTTTTGATTTTATTTTCAAGCCTTTTGGTCTTTCTCAGAAATTCGTTCAACTCTTCTTTCAGATGCATTCAAGACGAGTTTCTTCTTCTTCATAACTACTACTTCCAAATTATTCATTTTTCACTATTCATATGAATGTATTTTTATTACCATACTCAATGGATTTTTTAGATTCAACATCACTCTCTTATTCTTCATCATCTTTGGACAAGAAACTTCTTTTTTATTTGAATAATTTAATTTTTTTCCTTTGACTCTTTTTTTCTGCCAAGATCTTCTTGTATTTATTTCTTCAATATCATTATTATATTCTTTATTTATTAAAATAAAATTATCCACAAAAGTGAACAATACCTCCACATTCAAAACATTTCAAGGGAAGATTCCCTTTGTATTTCTATGTACCTATTTTCAAATTGTTAGAAAACAGGGACATGATTTCATTGATATTTTTACATACCTCATTTTAAGAGTTAGAATCAGAAACTTCATATTCAATAACAATATTCTTTAACTTTTCTTTCATCAAATCCTTGAAATAAATTTCTCTATCAACCATTTTTCTCTTCATAGCATTATCTCTTCTCATTTCATCGGTAATAAGAGTGCTATGTAAATCATCAAGAGACAATGTTTCAGGATCCATGTATTCTAGTGAGGAAAAGTTTGCATCGAATTTGTCAGGTAGGATTCTCAAGATAATTTCAACAACTGTAGATTCTATAAGCTTTTCACCGAGACATCTGATAGTACTCAGAATTTCATTCACCCTGGTAAATAATTTCCCAATAGATTCATGCTCACATATCTTCCAATCTTCATACTTCAATCTCTACATTTGTAACTTTTCCCTGTTCACTTTTTTATTGAATTCATATATGTTTTTTAACTTATTCCATATTTATTTTTCTATGGTACCACCTTTCACTCCCTATAATTCATTTTCAGAAAGTGAAGATAATATAGAATTCTTGGCCCTCTCATTATTCTCAATAAACTTCTTATCAACTGTTGTAAGTGGAGAACTATCATTAATAGGGGGAAACCTAACTGTTGTAGCTTCAAGAACAAAAAAATGATAGAAATAATATATGGAAACGTTATATATTTTCAAATATGATAGTTCTTTCCATCAAAAACCAGAATACATTTACTGTTCACAGAGTTCACATTCTCCATCAACAAAAAAATGAAGGGAACCAGTGCTCTGATACCAATTGATAGTGCCCAGTAAGAGTATTGTATTATTGAGATAGGGTGGGAGTGAATCAGTGATACTCTTTTTATTTTATGTTTCTATTCTATTGAAACAAATATTTCCTTCTGTTAATTATTTCAATTCTGCAATGAGAAACAAATCAACACACATCCAAAGGAACACAAATATTTACAAGGTTCCCTATTCAATAAGAAGATCTACGTAATTGTTATGGTTTGGAAATGATCCAATACCATACATTCCACTAGTAAAACAATCCTTATATTACAACTAGTATGATCTACCCTTTCACTCATGTAGTACTATGAAATAATACCACTAGTGTGTGTGCTCCCTTTTAGCACAATAGAGTAATAAATATTTTTTTGTAAAAACTCATGTTACCTGTGTTTATTTTCAATTCAAAAAATGTATTAAAATTATAATACAATGCATCAAATCCTTAACTACAAGAAAGGTAATAACTACATGGACTTTGTTATGAAACAGTGATTCAAATTCCTTCAAGTCTGATTCTTTCAAAACAGAGCTCCTAGTCTGATTCTTTCAAAACAAAGTTCCCAATACAATTATTTCAAAACAATTTTCCCAATCTGATTTTTAGATAGAAAATAATATAGTAGGATTTTCACCACAATAATTCATGAATACAATTTTCATGTCGAATAGAATAGGAATGAATTGGAACCACCCAAAACAATTGTCAATCTGAACAGAATTGAACTCTCCTTTTATCTAAAAACCCAGATCTTCTCTCTCTGCAAGTTACACTAGTAGAATGTACTTCATTCCTTTTATAGGTGACCCAAAACATGTTTAGGTAGGAATCCCAAAACACTTTCCCACTCACTTCAAATTACCTAGATTTGAATTTCTCCTGAAATCTTTGAGAAATTATAACTTTGTCAACGCTTCTCGATGCATTTAGAACATTATACAATCTTCATCTCTTCTTTTACAAATTCCCATTTTAAATTTCAATAAAATTTAAATTTGATGAGAAATACATGGTTCTGAATCCGATTATCTCATAAAAATTGTTTCAAAATATAGCTTGATACCATACCAATTGAATGTTTTTAAAGAAATGCACTTCTCCACTTGAGATACAATATTTATTTTCAAAACCCCTGGGGCGCAGGTACTGTAGTAATAATGTAGCAGTGGTGGTACTTTTGATCGGTTGGTACTGTAGCGGTGACATGATATTGTAGTTGTGGTAGGGCACTATAGAAATGGCAGGTACTGTAGCAACCGGGTTACTTTTCACTGAATAAGCCTTAGGCAAAAAATTTGGGCCTAATGGATATATAATGGGCTACATGCCCACTAGGCCTTCAGGCTATGTAATGGGTCTTCCTCTACCCAGTTAAAATAGGTATTTTATTTTCATTAATAATAAAATGAGGCTTCAGCCCCAACATTTTATAAAAAATTCAATAATTATTTTAAATGAAAGTCCCCATGACAATTAATTCCTCAGTCTCATTATCTTTTATTTTCTCTTTACCCACAAGAGAAAACACACTTCATTCCCCAACATGTGCTTGTATCATGACTACATTCATGACTTTGAAATCATTGAGGATCATCTTTAGTATCGTCTGTATTCAATTGGAATGTATTGTAACATTCCATTAATTCCTGCTTATTTCTTTTAATCTCAACCCAAGAATGATATTTTGTGAATAGAAATGGTCTAGATACTATTATCCTAAATACTATCATATCTAGTTATTATCATTCTGGTTATTATCATTCTGGTTACATTCATCCTGGATACAATCACTCTAGTTACGATCATTATGAATATGATTATTCTGGTTACGATCATACAAGATACAATCATTCTGGATATGATACAATACAATCCGATATGATTCATTCTCAATATATACCATCACATTCCTTTTATTCTAACCGAATATGATTGTTTTGAAAAATAATCGGTGTCTCATTTTCTATCAGCAACACCTCTTCCAGCGGTACCACTTTCATCGGCACCACCTTTCCATTGGTACCTGTTCTTTTTACTTTCACCCAAAATCCAATTATTTTGAAACAAAATCAATACAATCTTGATACGATTGTTTTGAAATACAATCAATAATTTTCTTGTTGTTTTGAAAAATAATCAGTCCCACTTCTTTCTTTCAACCATCTGAATACGATAATTCTAAATACGATTATTTTATAATTATATTGTAAAATAATCTAAATATGATTATTTTATGATTATTTTGAAAAAAATATAAATATGATTATTTTATGATTGAAACCATCTCTTTCACTCTATGTTTCTTATATTATGATTTCATTATAAGTTTTCAATGCAACTCATGATTTATATGAAATATAAACCAGAAAAGAATTGTCACAATTAACATGGGTCTGATTCTTTTAAAAAAAAACCCAAACCAATTGTTTCTATAAAACAAATTGAAGAGATTTACTTTCATCAAAACCAACCTTGAACACAAAAGAAAAATCTTGAAACCATTTTCACCTTGATCATCAGCTTGGTATCAATAAAAAATCCCTCATATTACAGTTTATATATTACCCATCTTAGTGACTAAAGGTGAAGGACATTCCTAACCAAACTATTTTGGAGGGAATGAATCATTTACCATCCTCTAGAAAGAGTATGATGATTTCACAATGCTTGTCCCCAATGTCCTGGTTGTACGACATTAAACTGCACCAGGCTTCAACCCCCCTTTACACAAGCCAAATTAGTGTGTGTGAGGTTTGTAATACAAAGCCAACACAAATTCCCCTATTACTTTTAGAAATCATTACTTCAAAGGGAAACCCACTATGTGCGTCAAAATAAAAATAAATACAATGTTCTATAAACACTTCTTGGGCATTAGAAATGGAAGGCTAGTGTCTTGCATAAAACTTTTATTAACTATACACATTATGCCTCAATAGCTCTGCATATATTTCCCATAAAATGGCATTTAACTAAAAAAATCCTTCCTTAGGCGTTTATTTTACTATCCTAATATTCCCCATGGATTCCATGCCCTATATCATGTCCCGTATCTAGAAATCACATGTCACAGTCCTGAAAAAAACCCCTCATTCATGTCCAAAGTTTTCTGAGACATTCTCGGTTAATGAATACTAAATTGGGGCCCTCGCCCCTCAAGTCATGGTCGAATATGTTTGACCTAAAACATCAGTAATGATATTCTGGAGGCCAAGACACTAAACTACCAATGAAAAATACACAAAGCTCACTAGGATGAAAACTAGCATAGGTAACCCTAGAAAAATGTTGAGTGTCATCTTGCTAAACCTATGCTATAGATGGTTTAGGAAAAAAATGTTGATGAACCAAAAAAATCAAGAGACACAAATATTTTTAGGTTGAAAATCCACAAAGGACATCCTAAGAAAAAGTTGTGTTATGCCTGTTATGTCTGCACCGTAGTTTTAGGGAAAAATTAGGGTGATAAAAAAAGGAACGTAATTTGTAGGGTTCTACATGTGAACCTAGAAAGAGTCAAACTATACTTACTGATCCCCTCTGTTCAGGAAAAAATTAGAGCATAGCCTGACTATTCCCTTACACTGGATTATAATTAAAATTGATATCTAAATGATTTTATTATTTTAAATGAATAAGACTATAAATAATTAATATTTTAGGCAAGTGGTAAAGGATGAGTATTGGAGGGAAAAATATTTTCATCTCATTGAATAAAGATATAGAGTGAATCCATAATTCGGAACCTCTCCATATGGGAAGGAAATAAATATTACTAAAGATGTTTGGTAGATTTGTAGAGTTGTATCAGTGTCTGATTTGACTCTTCAATGGTCTGACACAGCCTTAGAGAAGTCATGGTATTAGCCACTGCACCCTTCCGTAATGCCTCAACCTCCTGTTTTGCCTCAATGCCAGCCCTTTCTCCTTCATCCACTCACTACTTACCCTCATAAAATGTGGAAATAACACGAGAATATTCCTATTTGAGGCTCTCTAATTCTCTACAAAGTTTCTCCACTTTCTGGAAAAGCAATTATGATAAGGGCCTCTACTTTGTGAGCTCTCTCTACAGCCTCATGACTTCCCCAACTTGATCAACAACTTCATTCATAAGGATTCTCCTAGCAGTAGAAAGATGAGCTGCGAAATATATAGCATAAAGATGATATCTAAGCATTTGAGTCGCCTCCTAGATGGAAAACACGTGTTTCACTATATCATAGATGTTGTGATAATTGAACCCTCCAAACCACACAACTATAAATTTGAATTTTAACTTCTACAACTTAATTGGCAGGTCAATAAGTGGTTTTTGAGAAATTAACCTCCAAATGTTTTTCCATGACATATGGATTCATGGTTAAAGGTTGAATAGGTTCTCTTGATCAGTCACAAAGTCATTCCCTGAGGAATAAATATATTCAGGAATGAATGTCACTAGGGTTGGATGATTTAACATCTACAACATGATTGGATCCCCCAGTATCATTGTCCCATACAATTGTGATAGAACGTAGAATTGAAGCACCTGTCGCAATCTATGGTACCTATTATTGTGATCCTAGAATCGGAATGGAAAACAATAAACATTCACAACCCCGAAAAAAAGGGGAGAGAAGGGAGAGAGGTAGGAGGACTTTAAATCTAACTCCCTAATTCTGAAGCATCAATTCCTTCAGCCTCTATGACGACATCATCACCCATTAAATATGGTATTATATCATTGACAAGCAGTTGAGACCCAGGGCCAGTTAGAAGCATTTTTTGATCAGGTTCATTTCCAACTGGAGCACCATCCACTGAGGAATTATCAAGGAGATCACTTACTAAGATCAATATTTCAGGGGTAATCATCCTAGAAGGAGGTGTGATGGTCGGCCACAAAAGTATGGGGCCTGGGATCATGGTCTCTCTTGTGATCTAAAGAAACTGCACACTAGCCTGTTCTAAGTTCTCAGGATCTGGGGTACCAGCCATCCCTATGTTTGAAATATCTGAGGGAGTAGGATCAACTTTCTCGGTTAAAGTATCTACTTCCAAAGGAATTATCACTACAAGGGAGGTTTTCAGTAGGTTTGGATCAGTTAAATATCTAGAACTGGGAATCCCTTTAATATCATGAGGTGATTGGGACTCCCCATCCAGCTCAACTACTGTTGTTAGGGTCTTTATATCTTCTTACATGATAGTGTGATCTTCATGTATGGTTGAGACATCAATATATAAATGTTCCTCCATCATTGGGATAGAAATCATTTGATCCAGAGTATCCATGGTTTCTGGTAGACCTTCTTATGCCACTGAAGGGATAGGATCCTTATATTCCTAGGAAACTGCCACTTGATTACATATTGGTCCGTCATCAACATAAATTGACAACAATTTGTTAGGAAGATAAAATTCATGGTACAATGTCCGGAGAAATATGTGTGGAAGTTACTTGTAATCCCCTTCCTGATATGCTTCGATGGTTGAGATGTCTACCGATGTTTTGTAGTATTCCATAGAGATGGATCTTTAGCAGGAATTTCAAGCGGGGCCAAAGGATGAAATGCCACTAAAGGGTCTACAATTACATCCTTTATATTTTTGGAATCACTAGGATAACCTTCCCCAGAAACCCCCACATTTTAAGGTACATGATCCACAACTACGGTGCCTCTGGTTGTGTATACTAGGGAAGGATCTATTTCCCAACACTCCTCAAGCTCCGGTGAAAGTAAATAAGGGAATATTAAGAATCTTCACAAAAAAGGGAATTAATGTTAGGGGTTGTGAATAAAATTAACTCTCCCTCAATATCCATCAGTCACAAGATTACCACCATCCATGCCACCTCATCGGACTAGTAAGGTGTGTTCTTGGGACCATGGATATAGTTGTCCATTTCACCAAAGTAAAGAGCCACTTCATCTAGTTGTTCTTTAGAAGAAAAAAAATAAGGGGGAAATGACTCCCCTAAAACATAGAATCTCAAATCTTCATCCATGAACTAGCCTCTAAATGTATTCATTAGAGGAGTTCACCCTCAATTCGTCTGTGATTCTATAAGAATCTAGAAAAGTGGTGGTAATAGGAATGGCCAGCACTGGAGGGTTAGCCCAGGGAAGCGATGCAAGGTTCATTAGTCAAAATTTCTTCCTAGGTGCCTCCATTTTCTAGGGACCCTCATGAGCTGAACACTTATGAGACTCTAGGTACAAACAAGGAGCCTCCCCTGCCTCAGCCACAACAGGAAAACCATGAGTAAAATCACTCTCTCAGTCAGACTCTAGCCGTTGCATAGAAAGTACCTGATAAGTGTATTTGCGGTGACCGTTCCAGGAATAGATCATGGTTTTTAGGTCCTAAAGAAAACACCCCACCCTCATAGGTTTCTAATCATAAGAAATGTCTGGAGGTGCCAACACATGGCCAAGATCAGTAAGGGAAACCACCCTCCCTTGAAAGAACTACCAAAAGGTGTGAGGGTAATGATCATGAAGTGATCTAAAACCCTTCCATATATCTCATTGCATCTAGACCATTGGAAAATTTTCATCAGATAGGATGGGTGGTCGGTCTCTAGCGGCATCCTCAATAGTAATTGAGGTCACACCCCAAGGTTTCAAGACCTTACTTGGGAGGAGACCGAGAGGCTTTGGAAGAATTTTCCATGGTAAAGAATGCCCAAAATCTTCCTTCTGCTTCTCCCTATCCTTAGACTTAGATGTCTTGGGAGTTGTAATAATGGGAACAAAATTTGAAAAATGACCAGATAAATATGATTGAATCTAGGAATCTGCATAAAATTTCGTAAGGAAGGGAAGGGAACCCTCAAAATCTGGGATCTTAACCTTACATCAAGTGTCCTCCTGGGTGAACATTAGCCATAATTGATGGGACATCATTAAATGTCTCTCCTGCAGGGAACTATTAAGAATTGGGGGACACAACATTTGAATGCAGTTAAATGGATGGTTGAATCTGCAAGGTTCATATACCTCACATACAATCTCTCCATCGATTTGGGATATCAAGATACCATCCCTTAAATAAAATAGGTACCCTCATCTAACAATGTTGTTGATTTTGGAATTCATGATGGTGCTAGTGGGGGAATCATAAGGAAGACGGGTGAAGAGGTCATGACAGTTGATTCGAGCCATCATTTCTCATCCATTCTTTTCAGTATGGTCTTCCCATATATCTTGTGTAGCCCAACCTGTTAGAATTACCCCATTTGTGATATGAAGATATAGCCGAAAAACAGATTAAGGAATTGACAAGGAATGGATAAATGGGTAGCCTCCTATGTGGGATCCTATCCAACTCCATAGGATTTTGAAGGTCCTAATCATCCGCTGAGGTGACTTTGCTTCACTGATCCGATATAGTAGGTGGTAACCTTTGGCCAATACAAAAATGGCCAGATTGAAACATTTTTTGGTGGCCAGTTGAGCCACCATGATATATTTCATTACAATTACGCTGCCAGAATCTCATGTCAGTATGATCCCACCACTCAAAAACATGGCCAAGAAGGCCGCTAATAAAAAAATAGTCTACTTTAGGGATGAGTTCACATCCACATTCATAGAACCGAACCTCCTCCATGATAGTACCTTAGGTTCCTACATTCCTTTGAGTTTCTTTAGATGGATTGGACTTGGGTCTACACACATTAGTCTCTGGGACATTATGGTTGGAAAAGACACTAATCTACTTTGATAAGGAGATGTATTATTTCTGGAATATGTCATAATCCTCCAAAAGTTTCTCAACTAGATAAATGTGCATTTTATCCAAACAAGGAGTCCTCTACACATAATCCCAGGAAGAAGTAGGGGTAGAAACTTATCATATATGTCCCTAATGACGGGGACCCCTGAAATCAGCTGAACATCCCAGAGACTGATGCCAACCTCCCCATGTGTCAAATGGAAAGGATTGGTGTTTGAACTCAACCTGCTCAGAAGCTGTGAGATGGGGGTTCTGGTATGATGTGTATAATTTTGGGATACCTAGATGGCCTCATATATCCACACAATTTATAATTCGACCTAGAATTCATCGTAGATTGGATGAACCCTGAAGGTTCACCCCATATCTAAAGAAAATGAACCCCAAAAGTGAAGGTCCCATTTGAAGGACCAACCATGTTTGTCATTTTCTCTGGCCCTCTGACCAATTATATGATAAAAATGGGACATCTCATAAAGCTATCTTCATTCCCCCTCCAATATCTATGGGTAATAGTTAAACAAGGACCCTATAGAGGTACCCTTAGACATGAATCATCTTGTTGATGAGATGAGATCCTTAGGAATGGTGCCACTAAATTTATAGGTAGTGGGTTGGTCGACCACACATAACTACGGGATAGGTGTGTCAGACGGCATGAAAAATCTGTAAATGGGAAGCCTGTCTAAGATCAAAGATTCTTTTGGACTAATAGTAAGTATTTTTTCTAAAGACCGATGTAGTGGGGTGACATGGATTTTTTCATATATAGAATTTTCCATAGCTTTATCCCTTTATTATCAACCTAAAGAGGAGCAGTTTGAATATAAAAAACATCAATTTCATTAGAAACAATGTGAAGAATATCCATATCCTTCATCCAACAAAAATACCATTCAAAAGGTTCATCCTGATTAAAATGATTAGGAAAAAAGAAAAAAGCACAAAAGAACCAATGAAGTTCGCCCAATGTAAGGATCCACGTACCGATGCCCATGAATGGTTCTTAGAATGCATCCCCCATGAACCAACAGTACACAGAATTCCCGACAAGACGTGGTCCCGTGAAGGATTATCTATCAGGTTGAATTGTTCAAGAAATGGTAAAGTTGTGTATGAAGCCCTGCTATATAGATATTCAAAGTTCATAATTCAGAGGTTTCAAATAAGATTTGTAGATTTAATGTTTTTTTAGTCAGCTTTGATGTTATGTTCGTTGGATAGGGAATCCACAATTCATATTACTATGTGGAATTTAATACTTATGTTTTAAAGAATATCCAAAGGAAGGTTCGTGACTAAGGAAACTATGAATAGTAAGTGGTTCATGAAACGCAAGGTATAGTTTGCAGATGAAAAATATCACAAAGGTTCAGGTATGCGGAAGTAGGGAAAGCTTAGATTTATTTGCATAGTACTTTTCACAAGGAGACTAGGTAAAAGAAAAATGACATGGGTCCCCAGTATATAGGTGTGTCCCCCAATGATTCCACATTTCTACCACAAACTAGTTATGTTCAATACCATATTCCACATCGAAAAAGGATCCTATTCATTTCAACTAGAATCCATTCAAATGAGGGTCATTTTTTGGGTCACAAAAAATCCATAAAGGAAAAGTAAATACTCCTATAAAATTGATAAAGGAAACAGATGAATGTTGGGGTGAAAAATTGGCGGAAAAGATTGAAGAAATACAATTTGGAAAAGAACCCTAACTAGTCCATGTATTGGTTACCAGGAAAGGTCTGAGGAAGGCACATACCGCAAACCAAGCAGTACACTCGCGGTCTTCGAAACTCTGGCCCACGAAGCATTGGTCAATGAACTAGATAGTTCACAAAATGAATGAGGAAATGCATTGGTCAACCACGAACCACGTCGTTGCCAAAATTGAGGTGGAGAAATTCGACACTTGAACTACATCTTTGGAGAAAACATAATGGAGAGGTACACCTCCACATACAATCCCTGTGGATTGAGTAGTTCACAGATGAGACTAGGCTAATAGCACCCTGTAAAATGAGTTTTTTCCTGAAATTGAGGCGGTGATTTTCGCCGCTGTGAACTGAGACACTGTGAGCCTTAGTTGACTAAGTCCTCAGTGGGTCTGATGATCCCTCCATGGGATTCCACAAAAGGTATCAAGTGCCCATAGATATGGCCTCATCAACACTCTATAAAAGGACCCTAATGGGAGTCGTGTAGAGGATCGGATTTTGGGAGAGCTAGGATTCAACGGATGGAATAATTCAATGGAAAAAATTCAATGATGTACAAAACCGCGAATGGTTTCTAGTAGGTAAAATTTTTGAACAAACCATTAAAATAAGGAAGAATAATAATATGGGTAGACCACAAACCTAAAAGGAGAACCGCAAACCATACTCCCTTCATAGAAAAACTCCCTACGAACTATGAGACTAATTCCCATTCTTCAATCCTCCATACCGCGTAGCATGACTCTGTATGGATAAAACCTTTCCTAGAATAACATTCTACCGCATGGAGGGACTCCGGCATCGCATACCACCATGTTATACAAATGAAGACAGAGGCCGCATACATCCATGGTACATAGACCACATCCAGATCTACGTACATCCCTTGTACATGGTCCATGCATAAATCTGAATACCACCTCAATATGCAGATGACCCATCCACCCACATAGAAGAAAGCTATGTGGAAGGTACCCCACCCCGCATGAACAAATGGTACATGGAGTAGGGCACCTCCAGGCTCTCCACCTTCCAGTATCGATCATGCCCCTTTGTTTCATTTCCATCCTTTGAATCCCCTCGATGATACAGCCCATCGAAATCAGGCCAAAGACTCTTCCAAAGCCACTAGACCCATATAAGCGAGCCGTCGGGTGCATCAGCATTCCCTTCTAATTCTACATACCGATGGTAAGCGGATTCATAGAGGTAATCCTTACATCGATATGGACACAAGGAATGTTTGTAAGTCTTCATTCCCATCAAAAATCAGATTCCAGCCTTGGGATACTAATGTGAACATCCCTATTCTATGGATCAATGGTAATCACTTTATTTTCCATTTAATGTGGAACAATTATAAGTCAAAGGAATTGTGCTCAATTTTCCTTTTGACGGGAAGAAACATTCCTCCCCTTTCCCAGAACCCATTCTTGGGCATCCCTCTTGAATTGAGACCCAATCCTTTTAGAACAAACCTAATGACCTTTACATTCATTTCACATTGAAGTGTTCATTGCTATAAACCCTCATCCACCATCACCTAGAAAACATCCATCGTGGGCTCCTCCTTTTCCGTCAATAGAGAAAGGAAAGTGTGCCTTTGTAGAATCATTCACATCCACTTATTTCTCACACAATAAATGAATCCAGTGGTCTTATTGATCTACCATAATACGACATTGTCAAAAACCACAATGAACTATGAGAACTTTGATTCCCAACCCAACTGGGACACGTAGGAAGCCTTTATCTAGTCCGAAGCTCAATAAAAACGCTTAAATCCACTTAATATTTCAAAAACCCTTTAAACCCCTAAAACATTAAAATACATTAAAAACCATAAAAACCCCAAAAAACTCAAGAAATCTGTAAAACCAAAAAAAATCCATAAAATCCATAAAACCCCTAAAAACCCCCAAACCCCTCAAAATCCCTAATAACCCTAAACCCCATAAAACTCCTAAAAATACCTAAAATACATGAAATCATAGAAGTCCTTAAAAACCCTAAAACCCCTAAAAACCTAAAAAACCTTAAAACACATAAACCACATAAAAATAATAATAAACACTTAACCCCTTAAAAATAAAAAAACCCCTTAAACCCTACAAAATCCCTAAAACCTAAAAACCCATAAATTTCCTAAAAGGTCCTCAAAATCCCTAAAGATATAATAAAACATAAAAACATTGAAGAAACATAAGAAAACCGTGAAAACATAAAAACACTAAAAAACCCCTAAAAACATAAAAGATGATAAAAACCCTAAAAACCATAAAAGATCATAAAACCCTAAAACCCTTAAAAACCATAAAACATATAAAGACCATAAAATCATAAAAAACCACTAACAACTCTAAAAACCATTTGAACCCGTAAAACGTTAAAAAATCATAAAACACCTAAAAAATTAAAAGAACCCTAAAATACCAAAAAACCCAAAAAACCCCAAAACCCATAAAAATCCTAAAAACCTAAAACTCCTTAAATTCCATAAAAAAGCTAAAATCTATAAAAATTAAAAAAATCCCAAAAATATCCAAAAAATATAAAAAAAATGTAAAACCCCTAAAAAACTCTTAGAAAACCAAAAAAATGAAAAAAAAAACATAAAACATCTAAAAAAACTAAATCTATAAAAACAATAAAACCTCAAAAACCTCAAAAATCCCTCTAAATCCAAAAAACCAAAAAAATCATAAAAAATCCATAATATTACCTATAAATCCATAAAAATGTAGAAAACCCTAAAAACCCTAAAAATCTGCTAAAAACATATGAAATCCTAAAAAACATAAAGAAAATAGAACTTCTAAAAAACTAAAAAATGTTAAAAACCATAAAAACCCTAAAACCCATAAAAGTACAAAAAACCCTAAAAATCCAAATAATCTGAAAAACCAAAAAAATCATAAAAATACCTAAAATCCCCATAAATATAAAAAAATCAAGAACCCAAAAAAACATTAAGAAAACATTAAAAATCTAAAAACACATAAAATCGCTAAAATCCTATATATGTTAAAACTCTAAAAAACCTAAAATTCCCTAGAAATATAAAAACCCCCTAAAAACCAAAAAACCCAAAAAACCTTGAAACCCCCTAAAGAGAAATTTAAAACCTTAAAACCCACTGAAAACTCTAAAACCCCTTTAAACCCCTAAAAATGTTAAAAACTAAAAAATACATTGGAGACCATTAAAAACTCATAATAACCTTAATACCCACAAAAAACCCATAAATACTCTACAAATACTAAAAAATCCAAGAACCCCCAAAATCCATAAAAACCTAAAAAACCATCAAAATAATACAGAAATCTATAAAGATCTCTAAAAAGATAAAAACCCCTAAAACCCTAAAAAAATATGGAATCCTTAAAAATCAAAAATCACATAAATCCACTAAAAACCATAAAAAGTTCTAAAGTCTTAAAAAACCCAAAAAAAACCAAAACCCTCTAAATCACTAAAACCCATAAAACCCTTAAAAATCCGAAAAAACAAAAATTTCCTAAAAATATTAAAAACCCTAAAAAACTCCAAGAAACCTTAAAAACCTAAAAACACGTTAAACCCTACAAAACCTAAAAACATTAAAAACCAAAAAGGACCATAAAACCATAAAACCCCTAAAAACCATAAAAAACCACTAAAAACTCTTAATGACCCTAAAACCCATAAAACCCTTAAAAATGAAAACTCTAAAAAACTATTTTAAACTATAAAATACAATAAAAAACAAAAAAAATCATAAAACCCTAAAAAACTAAAAAGTACCATAAATACCGAAAAAACATAAAAACCCAAAAACCCTTAAAAACATTGAAAAACCTAAAAATCCATTAAAGACCTACAAACCATTAAAACCATAAAATTCAATAAAAGGTCCTTGAAATGCAAAAAACATAATAAAATAGAAAAAACCCTAATAAAATATTAAAAACCTAAAAACAATTTAAACCGTATAAAATTCTAAAAATCCTAAAGTACCCTAAAATCCTAAAATCCCCACAAACAATAAAAATCCATACAGAAAATAAAAACCTTAAAAATAATAAAAAACCATAAATATTCCTAAAAATGAAAAAAATCCTAAAAAATTTGAGAACTCCTAAGAAAAACTTAAAAAGCTAAACACACTTAAACCCATTTAAAAACCCCTAAACCCTAAAAGACCCTAAAAACAATAAAACACCCAAAAAACAAAAAAACCATAAAAACCATTAAATCCCCTAAAACCCTAAAACCCAAAAAAAAAATCTATAATCCATTTAAACCCCTAATTTTTTTAAGAAAATACAAAAAAAATTTAAAACACAAAAAATTATCTATAAGAAACTAAATACCAAAAACCCATAAAAATCATTAAGACCCTAAAAAAGCTCAAAAATCCCAAAAAATCCATAAAAACATAAAAAAAACATAAAAACCTTCAAAACCCGTAAGAAAACCTTTAAACCCTAAAAACAAATAAATCCCCTATAACACCTAAAAAATGATTAAACCCTTAAAACCTTAAAAACACTAAAACTATCAAAATACCATAAAATACTAAAACCGTAAAAATCATAAAATATCCATTAAAACCCCTAAAAATTAAAAAACCCCTGAAAAAATCAAAGAAAACCAAAAAAAACTAAAAACAGTTAAATCCCCTAAAAAAATATGTATACCCCTAAAAACTCTAAAAAACCTAAAACCCCTTAAAACCATCAAAATCCCCAAAAACCCATAAAACCCTAATCCACTAAAAACTCTGAAAATGATCTAAACCCCAAAAAACCTAAAAAACTACAAAAAAGATTTAAAACCCTAAAATCTCAAAAAACCCCATATGGACCCTAAAATATTAATACCCTAAAAATTATTAAAAAACCTCAAAAACCATAAAAATAAAAAAAATACCTAAAACCCATGAAAAGGTAAAAAAACATATAAAATATAAAAAACTCTTGGAAAACCTAAAAACACATTAAACTCATTAATTTTTTAAAAATGCTAAAAACCCTAAATTCCCTAAAAACCATCAAAATCACTAAAAACCAAAAAAACCCATACAAATCCTTAAAAACCCCTAAATATCCATAAAAATTTAACAATCGCTTAAAAACCTGAAAACCCCAATGAAAATCTTGAAAAACTAAAAACACTTAAAACCTCTAAAAACCTTTAAAACACTAAAAACATTGAAAACCCTAAAAACCATAAAAGACCCTAATACCCCCAAATAACTAAAAACTATAAAACTACTAAAAACATAAAAAACTAAAAATACCTCTAAAATCCAACTAGAGACTCTAAAAACCCTTTAAACCAATAAAAAAGTTTAAAAACTATAAAAAAATACCTAAAAACTAAAGAAAACCGTTACAACCCAAAAAACCAAAAAAACCTAAAACCACTCAAAATCCATAAAACCCCTAAAACCCCATAAAAACCCCATAAAAACCCCATAACCCTGTGGTTGTGCTGTAGGTGTGGTGATTTTGGCCCTGGTGGTTCGATGTTGCTTGTGGTGAGTTTTTTTGGGGAATAGATGTTGCTGCTGATGTGTGTTGTTGTGATGGTGGTTGACTCGGGACTGATGGAGGTTGATGGATATGACTTTGTGGTGTTGATGATTCTATGCTGTTGGTGGTGGATCTTCTTATTGAGAAGGTTCCAGATGCAGGATTTTGTGAGCTTGGATGCTGGTCATTGGTTAGTTGTGAGCTGTTGGATGCTGGATGATGGTGGATGGTGGTGGTGGCTGCTTGGCTTTGTGTTTCATTCCTTTTTTAATTTTTTCTTTTCTTTTTTTTGGGGGACTTTTGTGTCTTGGATTGTAAAGGGTTTTTGCGTGTGGGTCATTTGATCCCTCCCCTCCCTTAAATGTTGTTTCTCTTCTTTTCTTTCAAATAAAAATGGGGGGGGGGTGGATAGCCCGACCCTCGCATCTTCCATGCCCTAATAAAACCTAAAACCCTAAAAACCTAGAAACCCCTAAAAACATAAAAAACAGTAAAACTCATCAAAATCCAAAAAACCCTCAAAATCCCTAAAACCCCTAAATAACTATAAAAATATTAAAAGATCCCTAAAACCCCTTAAAATTTAAAAAATCATAAAACTATAAAATCCTTATTAAAACCTTAAAAACGTAAAAAAAAATTAATTCCCTAGAAAACCAAAAGATTTCTTACAACCCTAAAAAATCCAAAAAACCATCAAAATCCATAAAAACTCTAAAACACATAAAAATCCTAAAAAAATAAAAATACCATAAAAACATAAAAATCCCTAAACACACTGAAAACCCCTAAGACAATATTTAAAAACATAGTAACCCTAAACCCCTAAAAACCAAAAAAAATCTAGAAACCCTATAACCCATAAAAACCCTAAAACCATAAAACTCGTGAAAACCTTAAAAACCCCAGTGTCTCATAAAAATAGTAAAAACAAGAAAAACAATAAAATCCCTTTAAAAACCTTATGACATTAGAAAAATCTAAAAAACATTTAGAAACCCCAAAATCACAATAAAAAACCCCAAACCCCAAAAACCATAAAAACCAGAAAACATTAGAAAACCTAAAACCACAAAAAATCTCTAAAAAGAAATTAAATCCATCAAAATCACAAAAAATACTTGAGAATGTAAAAAATCCAAAAATCCTTGAAAACCCCTTATAAAACTATAAATATCTAAAAACACTTAATACCTATAAAAACTAAAAAATGATAAAACCCTAAGAAACCCTAAAAATCCCTCTAAACAATAAAAATCCCCTAAACAAAAAAATCAATAAAAATACTAAAAAATACCTAAAAATCCAAAAAATAAGAAACAAAATAAAAAAACATAAGAAAACCGGAAAACCAAATAATAATGAAACCCCATAAAACCTAAAATACCCCAAAATCCCAAAACAACTCTAAAAGTCCTTAAAACTCCTAAAAAATCCTAAAAACCATAACCCCCTTCCCCCCAGAAAAACCTAAAACACTAAGACACATAAAAATACTAAAACTCCACTAAAAATAAAAAATCCCATTAAACCCATAGAAAAATTAAAAATCTCAAAAAACCTATAAAACTCTATTAAACTAAAAAAACAAAAGACCACAAAAATACATAAATCCCCCAAAACACTAAAAAACCATAAAAACCCTCCGTGTTCTTAAAAACCCTAAAAACCAAAAAAAATAGTTAGAAAAGAACCATAAAATTTTAGAAACCCATAACACACTGAAAAATACTAAGAAATCCTTAAAAAATTAAAAACACTTAAAACCCTTAAAAGGGAAACAAATGATAAAAACACTTAAAACCCAAAACAACCTATGAAACCCAAAAAACCATCAAAATCCCTAATCACCTAAAAACTATAAAAATAAAAAAAATCAATAAAATCCCAAAAAACATAAAAACCCTTGAAAAAATCTAATCAAAACAAAAAAACACTTAAATCACATAAAAATGAAAAAGTATAAAGACCCAAAAAACCATAAAACTCACTAAAAGATAAAAAATCCTAAAAACTCAAAACAACTCTAAAACCCCAATAAAAATGTAAAAAAATGTAATCAAATAAAAATATTAAAAAATATAAAAAAAATAAAAGACTAAAAAATCAGAAAATACAAATAAACGAAAAAACTAAAAACCCCCCATAAAAACCTGAAACACTAAACCATATAAAAATAAATAATAAACCCAAATACCATTAAGAAACCAAAAGATATCTTAAAATCAAAAAAACCTTAAAAAACCTTAAACCCCTATAAAAACCATAAAAACCTAAAACCACAAAACCCCATAAATACCTAAAAATTAATAAAAACCATAAAACACTTCAAAATCTCTAAATCCACTTTAATCCCTTAAAAGTCCTAAAAATCAAAAAAAATATAAAACTATGAAACCCTAAGAAAACCTAAAATACTGAAAAACTCTAAAAATCCTAAAAAACAAAAACAACCTAAAAACCACAAAATTCCTAAGACCCTAAAACCTCCAAAACACCATAAAACCTTAAAAACACATAAACCCCTAAAAACCACTAAAAACATTAAAAAACCTATTAAACCCTTAAAAATTTAAAAAAAATAAAAAACCTAAAACCCCTAGAAACTAAAAAACCCTAAACACCCAAAAAAACAAAATATTTAAAACCATAAAACCATAAAACCCATAACAATCCGTAAAAACCATAAAAAAAACATTAGTAATACCAAAGATAACTAAAAAAGACTAAAATAATAAAAATCCCCAAGAAAACCGTAAAACCTAAAAACACTTAAATCCTATAAAAACCCTCAAAATATTAAAACCCTTAAAAACCATCAAAATCCATAAAAACACTAAAAATTTATAAAAATAATAAAAAACCCATAAAAATTATGAAAGACATACAAAACCCTAAAAACTCTAAAAACGCTTACAAAAAACAAAAAATGAAAAGATACGTACAACTATTAAAAAACTTAAGAAACACTAAAAACCCTAAAAACCACAAAAAGATACTAAAAACATTAAAAACCCATAAATCCCATGAAATATTACAAAATACTGAAACCCACAAAACCTAAAAAAACAAAAAACTATAAAAAATCATAAAACCCTTAAAAACTAGAAAACTAAAAAACCTAAAAACCAGTAAAATTCCTAAAAAAATTCAAAACCCTATGATTCTTCCAAATCCCAAAAAAAATATAAATCCTAAAAAAATCCAAAAAAAATCCAATAAAATATAAAAAAACATTAGAACCCTAAAAACCCTAATAAAACCATAAAGACCAATAAACACTTAAAACTTATAAAACATATTAAAAACTATAAAAATCCTTAAAACCCTAAACATCCTAAAAACCCTCAAAATTAGAAGACCCCTATAAAACTATAGATCCTAAAAAATCTCTAAAAATCACTAAAAATATAAAAACCCCTAGAAAACCCAAAGAAATACTTAAAAAAATAAAAAGATTAAATCCCCTAAAACATAATAAATGAAAAAAACCCTAAAAACCCTAAATCTGAAAAAATCATAAAGCCCCAAATAACATAAAAAACCCTAAAAACCCATAAAATATATAATAAAACCTGTAAAAACACTAAAAAACTTTTAAACAACTAAAAATGATAAAAAGGACTATAAAAACTATTAAAACACTATAAACTAATACAAATCCCTAGAAACCCAAATAATCCATAAAACCACCGAACCCTAAAAACTCCTAAAACCCCTAAAAACCCAAAAAACTATAAAACCCATAAAAATACTAAAATTACCTAAAAATATATAAAAATTTAATAACTCTAAAAACACTAAAAACTGTAAGCAAACCTAAAAAACCTAAAAACACTTAAAACCACTAAAAAAAAGACACAAAAACACTAAAAGACCCTAAAATCGTAAAAAACAAAAAAACCCTAAAAATACCTAAAACCATAAAAAATATAAAAATACTAAAAACCACTAAAAATTCCTAAAAACATAAAAAAAACATAAGATCCTAAAAACCCCTAATAGAACCTTAAACACCTAAAAACACTTAAATCCCTGAAAAAACCTCATGTTTTTAAATTCCTAAATGACCTTAAAACCCAAAACCCCCCCATTAAATAATAATACCCATAAATAACCATAAAATTCACTAAAAACCCATAATACCCTTGAAACCCACTAAAAACTCTAAAAAACCATTAAACCCCAAAAATGTTAAAAACTCTCAAAAAATTAAAATTCAATAAAAAGCTCTAAAAAACCCAAAACTAGAAAAAAAAACCATAAACCCCAAAAACCCTGAAACCCAAAACCCCCCATTATAACTAAAAACAAAAAAAAACCATAAAAATACTTATAATCCCAGAGAATCCAAAAAAACATTAAAAACCCAAGAAACCTTGAAAAAACTTATGAAAACCTTAAAAACCAAAAAACACTTAAAATCACTAAAAGCGTAAAAAATGCTAAAAGCCCTAAAAATCCCTAAAATCCAAAAAAAACCCAAAAAACTCTAAAACCCCCCAAAAATTAAAAAGAACTAAAAATACCATAAAACAAAAAAACCCTAAAAACCCTGAAAACCCCTAAGAAAATCTTAAAAACCAAAAAACACATTAAACAACTAAAAAACTGAATAACACCAAAACCCTATAAAAACCTAGAAACCACTAAAAACCATAAAAACCTCTAAATCCTTAAAAACCATTAAACCCATAAAAATCCTAAAAACCATAAAGATCCCAAAAAACATAAAAATTCTGAAAACATTGAGAAATACTACGAAAAAATTAAAAATATAAAGAACATAAAACCCATAAAAACCAAAAAAGATGTTATAAATAGTAAAAGCCCCCCAAAATCCTAAAAGACCTCAAAATCACAAAAAACACTAATACCATAAATATTCTAAAAAATACCTAAAAACCCTAAAAACATAAAAAACCCCTAAATTCCTTGAAAATCCTTATGAAAACCTTAAAAACTTGAAAAACATAAAACCCCTAAAACCTGAAAAACACTAACAACCCTAAGAGAAACTAAAAACCCTAGAACCCATAAAATATTTAAAAACATGAGACCATAAATACCCTAAAAACAATAAAACCCTAAAACCACTAAAAATATGAAAAAAAATTTAAATCAATTTTCTATTTATAAACTCCAAAAAATATTAAAAACCCTAAAAACTAAAAAAACCCCTAAAAACCCTAAAATCCCCTAAAAACCTAACATCCCTTAAAATCCATTAAAACTCTAAAAAACCCATAATAGTCTTTAAAAATCACTAAAAATCCCAAAAAATGTAAAAAATCGTAAAATCTAAGAAAACACTTTGAAATCCTTAAAAACATAAAAATACATATAAACACTAGAAACCCTAAAATCTCAAAAGACCTTTGAAATCCTTAACCCCCCTTCCCCCCACAAAACCCAAAAAATCCAAAAATAACCCTAAAAATTGAAAAAATATTTAAAACTGCCTAAAAACCATGAAAACCCCTAAGAAAAACATAAAAACCTAAAAAACGCTTAAAACTCAGAAAAACCTAAAAATTCTAAAAACCATAAATCCCATAAATCCCTAAAACCCTCAAAATCCATGAAAATCCTAAAACATCATAAAAATACTTAAAAGTAAAAAAAAATTCCATAAAAATTTAAAAAAAATAAAAATACCCAAAAACCCCTAATAAAACATTAAAACCCCCAAAACACTTAAAACACCTAAAAAGATAAAATATGTAAAAAACACTAAAAGGCCAAAAAAACTCTAAACCCTGCGAACCCCATAAAACCCCTATTAACAATAAAAACCCTAAAAACCCATATAACCCCAAAAAACAAACTAAAAAAAATCTAAAAACCATAAAAAACCTAAAAAACTCTAAAACACTAAATTACCTTGAAAACCCTTAAAATACCCAAAAATAAAAAAATCATAAATTCAAAAAAAAACCCCACACACACCTCAAAATATCTTAAATACCTAAAGGATGGAGAAAAATAGGGGAACTGGGTGATCGTGAGGATCACACCCAACCCCACCCCCTGGTAGTAAGAGTGTGGATCTAGCCTTGGCTCATTCGTATTTGCTCACGCATAAGGAACTATTTTATCGCATCAAACCCAGTGCTTCAAAGCCTCATGGTCATGTTTTTCTGGAGGCGTATGGTCTGAAGTTGAATTTTTTGGAGGTGGTGAAGTCTACGGATTCACTCAATTTCACAAATTTTAGTTCTCCTTCCCCTGGTCGCATGATTTTGAAAGGGTGTGTGGCTCATGTATCTGTAAATCATGAAGAAGTGGAGGAGAGAATTAGCTTATGGAAATTTTCCATAATCACAGGAGTGATAACCCCGTAGAGGGAAAATATTTGTAAATTTGACGATGTTAATAAACAGATTACTAAAATTTTGGGTTTTAATGAATGGAAGATAACATCGATGGGGAAATTATTTTACCACATAGTCTTCCCCTCAGATGATTGAAAAAGGAAGGCCTATAGCTTTGGATCACTTAACCTCAAATCAGGACTTCTCCCAATTCAAGAATCAGACAAGAATTTTGATCCCTCTAGTGTTATAAACACCCTCACATAGGTATGGGTTCTCATATTTATGATTAATTGGATATACTAACATCCCCATATCCTTTGGGACATTGCATCATTGGTTGTCTTCCTGATCAAGATTGATAAGTAGACATACATTCTACGGTATGTGCACTATTCCAGGGTCCTTATTGAGGTTGATATGGAGAGAACCCCAGTTGAGAAAGTTTTTCTCAATACCATTGAGGACAGTCTAACCCTGGACATTCAATATGAAATAAGGCCTAATATTTTTCACAACTACAATTTCTTTGGTCATATAATCTCAGAGTGCAGATGAATGAAGGTTTACACCATATGTAACCTATAGGGGAATAAGGCCAAACTCTAAAAGAAGAATCATGGAATAGGTAAATCAAAGGCTCATGCAAGCTATAAGGTTTTTGAGACCTCCCCTCACTAGGATACTGTTACTTATTTTCCCTATCAGAATACAGCTTTTGGCCTTGAGGGGATCACCCATGTACACACAAAAAAGTATGAAGTTGTTGATCAGACTCTTCCACAGGTCCCTACTGTGGTTATTCCTATTCAATCAGGTAACTTAACCAACAACCCTACTATTGACCTTTCTCCAAGCAACATTTATGCACAAACTCCCTTGTTTTTATCACCTAATGGACTACCCTTTGATGTGATGAAAGAAATCAGTTCTGTCTCGGACACACCCTAAAAACTTCAGGGAGTGACTTCTCAAATTGGGGAGCATGTTGTTGTCGGCACTAATAAATTTATGCAGGACCCAACACCGCAATAACCTACACCATTTTAGGTCACAACTTGATCAGATTATACTCAGGCTTTTTTACAGCAGGCCTAGACTATACACTTTTAAAAGATGTTGCCCACGCATGCGGGTTCATCTGCTGCAAATACAGTTAAAGCATTGGTTAGAGCCTCCCCCAGACAGTGTTGTGTCAAGGGACTATTTTATTGATCCAGGTGACATGGTTCTGAATACATCTGACCCAAAAGGTATACCTAATACCCTGTATCTTCTAGCACCAGTCATTCTTGTGGACCTAATCTAATATGTGGATAATGTTTTCACACCCGAGGGATCACCTGCGCTGGATTTTTGTTTAGATTATTTCATGGTACTATCCTCAGATAACTCTTCTAAGAGTAATCTTGATTGGGATTCATCCAATGAAATTGTTTTCACCATAAATAAATTCATCCCACTGAATGCCTCTTTCTAGAGTGATATAGAGGAGGACTCTTGGGACCATGAATATGGTGAGGAGAATGCCATTGGTCCTGAACCCACAGACCAGCCTACAGACATGCATAACTGGATAGAGAAATAAATTGACACAGAAACCAAAAGGTCATATTTAGGTAAGCCCAAAAATAAAGGATATAAAGTTAATGGTAGAGAAAACAATCCCTCCACCAAACCTATCAAAGATAAATGTACTCTTTGGGGGGAGGGGTAATGCATCACTTTATTAATGAGGATCATGTTTTGTAATTTACAAGGGATTGGGAACTCTTCCACAACTATATCCCTTCGACACTTTATTCTATCTAACATAACAACGCTCAAAGGGATTATTGATCCCACGAGGAAGATTAAAATTTGGAAGGGATTAGACTGGTTCATCCTTGAATACTCACTTGTTTCTCATGGGGATGTCAATGCTTTGAGAACCATATGTGTAATGAATCATGATGATGTCCAGGTTCTTTCTTATAAGGAAAGCTCTCAAATTGTATCCCTCTAAATCATTCATTAGAATTTCATCTTAACCATATTATTTGTGTACTCAACCTTTTTTTACTCTAGGGTAAGTGACCTTTGGATGATTTTGGCTTAATTAGATGAGACTATCATCCAAAATAGGGATTTTATTGGTGATTTAAACATTGTTATGATACTAGATGAGAAGATTGGTCCTAAAATCTTTTGAACTACAATAGATTATTTATTTTACTTCTAGGACCAATGTTATATCACTGAGGTACCTATTTCTGGAGACTATATCACATGGGGAAGGTTCACTATTAATGTAGTCCAAGCTAGTAACATTTACAGGTGTTTCTTTTAGATCAGTGATAGGAGTTCCCTTACAGATATTTATGAGTTCACTCTTCCCAAGTTCAACTCAAATCACAATCCACGTGTTGTTGATTTATGGGAGGGTATTATAAGGTCATCCCCTATGTAATATAAATTTAACAATTCTTGGATCATCATTCCTAGATGTAGGGAAGTGGTTATCATTGGTGTTAATATAATATTTCATAGAATCCTACATTTTATTGTGTCCTCTATAATTAATAGAATAAAATTAATTTTGAAAGAGTGGAGTAGGATCTCTTTTTTCAGGTTGGATGATGAAATTAATGCTACTGGATATCAACTTTCCCTTTTACAGATTACCAATTAGCAGCAAAACATGCCTTCCCGGGAGGAGATACAACTTCATTCCAAGGTGGATGATCTCTTAGATATTATGGAGAGGCTTTTGAAGAATCAATTTAATGTTATGTGGCTCAAATATGGGGACAAGAATTCCAAATTCTTCCATTTCTACATAGGGATAAGTGGTCCAAGAAAAAACTGAATTCCATTCCCATCAATGGCTCCACATTCCCATCTATTAATGAAATATATAATGCCATTGTGGATTATTTTTAGGAACTATATAATGATGATGGTGCTGATTTCATTAATCTATCGACTCCACCATTCCTTGCATTGATGATCCCCAAAACACGGCCTTAATTGATTCCCCCATTGAAGAGGAAGTAAAATATTCATTGTTCTCATTGAACATGGATTGTGCAGTGGGATTGAATGTATTTAGAAAGATGTTTTTCATGTTCGATTGGGACATTTGGAATGTGAAGGTCACCAATACAATTAGGTAATTTTTTCTCTCAAGTTCAATACTTAATGGGGATAATTCTAATTTTATTTATTTGATCCCAAAGAAGGATATTGCGATTAACATAGGGGACTTCCTACCTCTTCCCATTGGGGAGACCATTTCTAATATTTTATGAAAAACAATTTTCATCATGTTGGGGAATATTTTGCGAGATCATATCACCCAATATAAATTTCGGTTTGTTCCTGGGAGGAGTATTCAAACCTGCCTCTTTATAGCCTCGGAAGTCATAAATATTATGAGGAAGGAAACAAAGCATGATATTTTTTCATTGAATATGGATATATTAAATGCCTTTGACACCATTAAGTGGAGCTTCATATTCAATGTTCTTGGAAAATATGGCTCCTCTTAAATTTCATCAAAATTATTAACACTATCTTTACTAGTGACAAGGTTTATATCCTTATCAATGGATCACCAAAAGGGTTCTTTCAATGCACTCGTAGAGTCAGGCAAGGGGAACCACTCTTGGGTATTATATTTTAGATTGCTAAGGATTACATGATCTAGTGCATTATTGATCTCTTTCTAGCTGTTTTGTACAAACCGATTAAGGTGGGGAGATACCTTCATATTCCCTCCCATATTATTTATGCGGATGACATTGTTCTATTCGAGAAAGTGAATAAGTGAACCTCATATTCAATTGAAAAAATCTTTTGACATTATGAAGGTGTGGTTGGGATGTTCATTATCTAGAATAAATATATTATTGTCTTGAAAAAAGGGGTCTTAGCCTCTAGAAAACTCCTCATTTCTTGGTCACTTGGGGTGAAAAGAGGCTCACTTCTGTTTGTATATGTGGGTGTCCCTATTTTATAGGGGAAGGCCAAAAGTTGTTACCCAGAGAGAATATTAACTAAAATCACTCAAAAACTATCCAAATGGAATGGAAAATTATTATCTCAGGCTGATAGGGTTTTCTTGGTCAACTTTTTCATCACCTCCATGTTTGTTCACGCATTATCCATTTATAGATTGCGGACTAGTTTTGCTAAAAGCCTACATGCCAAGATTAGAAAATTTACGTGGATGACCTGCATTAGTGAAAGGAAGCTAGTTTCTATGTCTTGTAAAGAAGGTACTAAAACATTTGATCTGGGAGGGTTGTGAATTAAGGACCTATGGAGATTTAATGATGACCTTCTTAACTGGTTCACCTAGAATTTGTTCAATCCACAAAATGACGGTCGAGATTTTCTTTGTGATAGGTTCACATAGAGAATATTTTATGATTTCCCAGCTTATATACCTTCTTCTATCTATCATGCACTTAGGTCCTCATATAAGGACATTATATCTCAATATAAATGGGTTTTGTCAAAAAAAAATTGAACATAAACTGTCATAAAATTACCTGGATTGAAAGACCCATATCCGAAATTGTGGCACCTTCCAATGAGTGTAAGGACATGTCTATTTCTGCTCTCAACCAAATAATTGGATATTTACATGAGATTCTTCCATCCCATATTATTTTTCAAATCTCTAGGTATATGTTTATGGATAGTTACACCCTAATTTAGATTCCAAACCTAGTTGATCAGTTCAACATATGAGAGTTTTGTCGGTTGAAATGTCCACAAGGTACGGTCCCACCATATTGGCATTAAAAATTAATTGTACCATTCATTCAACCTGGAAACCACCTACTATTTTCGAAACTATGGGGGAACATATTTACTACTCAAGAGAAGATGAAGAAAGTTGGTTGCAATCTGGCCTCTGTTTTCTTACTCTGCCTTCGGTCTTATGTGAACATCCTGCACACCTTCATTCACAATAGGGTTGCTGCTGAATTTTGGGCTCACCAGCAGTAGATGTTTGGGTTTACTTGTTGCATGCATGGCTCACTGGTTGATCTAATCAACATCCTAGTGGAGATTTAATGTAGTGAATAGGTGCATAACCCGCTACTTGTATGTGTTGTTGTGACAATTTTTTTTATTTGAATTTCTCATAATATAGTGGCCTTCAACCTACAACCTTTATTCTTCCATGGTGGAGTCGTGACAATCCACAAGGAGGTACAAGTGGCATCTCAGAAGAAAATAGGTTAGATATATAATGACATCAATAATCTCATACTCTTTCATTTTCCGGTAGTTTTTTGTAGGATAAAAAATCTACATATTCTATAATTTATATGATGGATCCCCCAGATTACATTGTCGATTAAGGTCAACGTGGATGATTTAGTTTTGGGAGCACCCGACCCCTCGGGGTGTTGTAGGGTATTCCATACATACAGAGGATTTAGAAAGGACTTATTTTACCAAGTTATCTGAAGAAGATGTGATTATGAAGATGAGCTTTGAGAAATAATGAATGCGGTCAGGTTTGCAGTGCAATTTAGGTGGATGTTTCTTTCAATTGAATCCAACTCAATGCTTGTGGTGGATTCCCTCAAGAAAAAATCTAGGAAGGTTCCCTAGAGACTCGTACCACAATGGATTGAATGTATCACCCTCTCTTATACACTCACTCTAAATTTCATACACGCCTATTGGTAGGTGAAAATGGTGGTAGACACACTCCTCAAAAAGGCAATTGAGGAAAGGAGCTCACTGTGGTCCTTTGTCCCACCACTTTTTTGTGTTCCCTACGTGGAATCTGATATGATGGGTGAATTATACACCTGTGTTTGTAAGACCTCCTTATAATTCATTTTCATTATTTTTATAATAAATATTGGGAGGCTATAAATACTTGGCCTTAAGATTTCATTACCCTTAAAACCCTAAAAACAATAAATATCTTAAAAAATCATAAAAAATACCTGAAATACCAATAAAACCCAAAAAACATTAAATCCCTGGGAAACCATTAAAATTTAAATTTTTTTAAATCCCTAAAAGAATTTAAAAAACATAACCCCCCTAAAATCTCTCAAATCCCTAAAAACTCTAAAAAACCCTAAAAAACAAAAAAAATCCTAAAAGCCCAAAACATCCCTAAAAAGTAAAGCACCCTAAAACCTATAGAAAACCCCTATTAAAACCATAAAAACCAAAAAACACTTAGAACCTCTAAGAAAATTAAAAATTATAAAATCCCTAAACCCCTTAAAGAACCTAAAATCCCTAAATGACGCAACAAATCCCTCAAAATCCAAAAAAACATAAAAACAAAAATATCTCTAAAATTACGAAAAAAACATTAAAACCCTAAAAACTCTGATAAACACTATAAAACATTGAATACATAAAAAACCGTGAAACCCCTAAAATACCTAAAACATGATAAAAACCCAAAACCCCTAAAATGAACATAAAAACCTGTATACTAAAAACTGAACCTAAAATTCCTAAAACCAACATAATCATAAATCCCCAAAAAAACCATAAAAACCCTAAAAAACCAAGAAAAATATAAGAACCACTAAAAACTATAAAAACCCTGTAAAAACATAAAATTTTAATAAAATCTAAAAACCCTTAGAATCCATAAAAACTTGAGAAAAATCTAAAAACTAAAAAATATCCAAAACCCCCTAAAAACCTAAAAACACCTCAAAATCCATAAAACCACTAAAAATCCATAAAAATCCATGAAAATCACTAAAAATACCTAGAAATGAAAAATCCATAAAAACCTAAGAAAAATATAAAAACATAAAAACACTTAAATCCCCAAAAAAAATGCTAAAAACCCAAAAAACCCTAAATCCCACAATATCACTAAAACAGCTCCAAAATTTTAAAATCTTAAAAAATTCCTAAAAACCATAATAGCATAAAACCCCTAAAAACGCATAAAAACCATAAGGAAAATTTAAAAACTAAAAGTAACTTAAAACCCCTAAAAGGTAAAAATTACTAAAAACCCAAAAGATCCTAAACTCCTTAAAACCCCTAAAACCCATAAAATCCCTAAAAACATAAAAACTCATAAAAGTTAAAAACTCTTAATAAAAACTCTAAAAACCCTTTAAACCCCTAAAAATGTTTAAAAACAATAAAATATATTAAAAACTAACCCCCCCCCCCCACTAAAACCAATAAAATCCATAAAAACACTAATAAACCCTAAAAACCATAAAACCCCTCATATCCCTTACAAAAATAAAAACCAATATAGCCTAAAAAAATCCCTAAGAATCCCATAAAACCAAAAAACACTAAAAATCATGAAAATAACTAAGAAAACAAACAAATATTAGAAACACTTGAAGCCCATAAAAACCTTGAAAACCCTAAGAAAGAATTAAAAACATAAATACACTTAAGACCTCTAAATACCTAAAAATGATAAAAACCCAAAAAACACTAAAACCACAAAACACCCACACAAAATATAAAAAAACCATAAAAACCATTAAAATAATAAAACATCCCTAAAAATCCCTATAAATATAAAAAACACAAAAAACTATGAAAACCCCTATGAAAACCCTAAAAACATGAAACACTTAAAACCCCTAAAAATAGTAAAAACCCTAGAAAATGCCCTAGAAAGACAATAAAACCCTCAAACCCCATAAAACCAATAAAAACCTCTAAAAAAATAAATGGTGCATAAAACTATGAAAACTCATTAAGAACTCTAAAAGCCATTTAAACTCCTAAAAACCATAAAAAATTAAAAAAAACCCAAAAAAAATAGAAAACCCCATACCTAAAACCCTAAAAATAATAAAAAACCAAGAAATTTGTAAAAATAACTATGAATGTTTCTAAACCTAAAACCCTAAAAACCCCTATGAAAATTGTAAGAACCTAAAAACACATAAAACATTTAAAAAACTTAAAAGTGATTAAAACACTAAAAAAACACAAAAACCCAAAAACACCATAAAAATCACAAAAATCTCTAATAACCCTAAAAACACAGTAAAATCCTAAATCCTAAAAAATCCAAAAAAACTTAAACACCCCTAAAAACCTAGAAAAATGATATAAAATGAAGAACAAACAAAAAAACATAAATCCACAAAAAAACATAAAATCTATAAAAACCATAAAAGACCTTAAAACCCTAAAAACACATAAAAATCATAAGACCCCTTAAAACCATAAAACCATAAAAACATAAAAACAAAAAAAAACCTAAAAACTCGCTAATATATATAAAATCCATTTAAATAAATAAAAATGTTAGATAACTCTAGGAAACATTAAAAGCGTAAAAACTCAAAAAACCCCAAAAAACCCAAAAAACCTAAAAAAACCCAAGAATCCCTCAAAATCCCCCCAAAATCCATAAAAACCCAAAAAAATCCCTAAAAAGAATAAAAATATAAAAAAACCTAAATGCCTGAAAACTCCTAAGAAAACCATTAATGAATAAATCACTTTAAATCCCTAAAAACTTCAAAACACTAACAACCCTTAAAAACACTAAAAACGCTAAAAACACTAAACCCGCTAAAAACCATAAAACTCATAAAACCCATAAAAACCCTTAAAACAACTAAAATACGAAAAATCAAGTAAACCCCTAAATTTTTTTAAAACACTAATAAACTTAACAACCCTAAAAACTAAAAAACCCCTAAAAACCTGAATAATCACAAAAACCCTTTTTACCCTAAAACCCTCAAAATCATTAAAACCCATAAAAACTATAAAAATAAAAAAAGACATAAAAATATATAAAAATTGAAAATTACATAAAATCCTTAAGACTCTTATGAAAACATTAAAAACCTAAAAACACTTAAAACTCCATAAAACCCTAAAAACCATAAAAAACACCTAAAAACTTAAAAACCTCAAAACCCATAAAAACTAATAAAAACAACTAAAAACATTAAAGCCCATTTAGACCCCTAAAAACATTACTAAACACTAAAAAACCATTAAAACAAAAAAAAAACCAAAAAACCCCTAAAAATCTAAAAAAACGAACCCCCGCCCCCCAAAAAAAAACTCCTAAAACATTCAAAATCCCAAAAAACATAAAAACCATAAAATCCTAAAAAACCCCTAAAAACCAAAAATTCCCTAAAAATTGAAATACCCTAATAAACCAAGAAAACATAAAAATGCTAAACCCCCCCCATCATATAAAATATTAAAAACCTTAAAAACCCCTAAAAGACCCTACATGGATGAAATCCAACATGGACCATATTTTATAGGACAAGGCCCTACTTGGAGATTTTTCCTCTCTGAGGAATGAAAACATTACAGGAGACCTATCCCAGGTGAGGTTTCCACCTTCCACCTCTTGTTTACTCAACCAGGAGGACACTATTATCCCTGTCCAGAAAAAAACATGGTGATGTTGACACTGCTGTCCTAAAAATGAGGAGGCCAAGGAAGGACTATTATTTCTTTACAAGAATGTTATCTATGAGGGATTCTATAAATGCTTCGAAGAACCACATTGTCAAGGTGGGGCGGCCTACCAAGAAGCAGCTGAATGTGGAGCAGGTGAAGTTAAGGGAGCATTACACTAAATTCTTGAAGTAATATGATTCTTCTGGATGGGAGTGAGAAGACTCTGATGGGGCCTCTGGTTATGGTGTTGAGGGAGACCCCCTAGTGCGGACTATGATAATGATGGTGGGGAAGGCTGGTAGACCCTATGATTGTATTTTTCCTTGTTATTTTCTTCTTTTTTCTCTCGTTTGGAGTCTCTCTTTCTCATTGTTTTCATTTTGCGGCTTTTTTTGGGGTATGGGTCGATTGACCCTACCCCGCCTCTTTTTGTTGCATCTTTTTTCTTAGTAATAAATTTTAGGGGGGTCAGGAATAACCAGACGTCACACCTCTTCTGCCCTAAAAGACCCTAAAAATCTAAAAAACCCCTAAAACCCCTAAAACTAAAAAACACCCAAAATTTTTTAAGAAACCCTAAAAGCACTAAAAAATAAAAAAAAATATATAAAACCCTTTAAACGCCAAAAAAATAAAAAAAAAATAAAAAACTTCAAACACCCTAAAAACTCAAAAACCCCCTGATAAATCAAAAAAACATAAAAAAGAAAAAACCTTAAAAACCCCCTTAAAACCCAAAAATCCAAAAAAATTACCAAACCATATAAATCGTAAAAACTCCCTATAAATTAAAAAATCCCTAAAAACCCTTAAATACTATAAGAACACCTCAACAACCTAAAAGAACATAAAACCCATAAAAACCAAAAAACAGTAAAAACCCTAAAAACCCTAAAAACCCAAAAAAACTTAATAAACCCATAAATACCCTATAAACCACCTAAAACTATAAATACTATTTAATCCTCTAAATTTATTAAAAAATATAACAAAACATTGAAACCTTAAAAACTTAAAAAACCCAAAAATTATAAAAAACCATAAAAATCAAAAAACCTAAAAACCTAAAGACTCATAAAATCTTAAAAAATTCATTACAAAAAAAAATCCTAAAAACCATGAAAACCCATTAAAAAACCTTAAAATTTTTAAAACACTTTAAAACTATAAAAAAACCAAAAAGGACAAAAACCCTAAAATATATAAATACTAAAAAAATCCCAAAAAACAAAAAGAAATTAAAACCACTAAGAACCATAAAAACCTATAAAAAAGTAAAAAATATAAAACCACTTTAAACACCTTAAAATAATAATATATTTTAAAACCCTTCAGAACCCTGAAAACTCATAAAAACCCTAAAAGACAACAAAAACCATAAAACCATAAAACCCAAAAAACCCTCAAAATCCCTAAAACCCTAAAACCATCAATATCCAAAAAAATCCGTAAAAATGTAAAAACCCTAAAAATGATGAAAACCCCTAACGAAACCCTAGAGACCTAAAACACATAAAACCACTAAAAAACATAACAAACACTTAAAACCCAAAAAACCCTTAATGATCCTAAGAATCCTAAAAACCATAAACCCGCTAAATATAAAAAACACCCTAAAACCCCTTAAAAATCCTAAAATATACTAAAAAATCATAAAACCATTTAAACCCCTAAAAATTTAAAGAAATATAATAATTCTTAATACCCTAAAAATTAAAAAAAACCCTAAAAACCCATAGAAAACCTAAATACTCAAAAAAAACCCCTAAAAACCCTAAAACTCCAAAAAACCAAAAAACCCATAAAAATCCAAAATAACCACTAAAAATCCATAAAAATATTAAAAAAAATTAAAAAAATCTAAAAAACCCCAATGAAAACATTAAATAGAAAAAACACTTAAAACCCCTAAAAACGTAAAAATTACTAAAAGTCATAAAAGGACTTAAAAACTCCGAAAATCTATAAAAATATTTAAACAACCTATAAACCCATAAAAACAATAAAAATACACTAAAACTCTTCAAACCCCTTAAACCCCAAAAAATATTAAAAAACTCTAAAAAACTTTTAAAACATAAAAAAACAAAAGAAAACACCCAAAAAACAGTAAAAACCCTCAACCAGAAAAAACCCTAAAAGCCTACAAATCTCTATAAATCCAAAAAACTATAATTTTTTTTAAAAAACTCTAAATATAATTAAAAAATTAAATACCCTAAGACTCCCTAAAAACCCTAATAAAACCATAATAACATAAAACACTTAAAACTAATAATAATATAAAGGTCACTAAAATACCTAAAAAATCCTTAAATCCCTTATAACCAAAAAAACCCAAAAAACCTATAAAACCCATTAAAACCATAAATCCCTAACTCTAAAAACAATTGTAACCCTAAAATGTTAAAAAAACATTAAAATCTTAATATCCCTAAAAGACATGAAAAAATTATGATAAAAACCCTAAAATTCCCTCAAAACCCCTAAAAACCCTAAATGCGCTGAAGATAATAAAAATCATATAATGTTATAAAAATCACTACAAATTTATACAACCCTAAGAACCCTAAAAACCTAATAACTCCATAAAAACCAAAAAAGGCTTAAAACACCTCAAAACCAAAAAAACCCTATAATCAGTAAAACTCTAAAAATAAAAAAACCCTATAAACCTTTAAATAATCTAAAACCAACGAAACCCTAAAACACATTAAAAACTCTAAAACACATTAAAACACTAAAATTGTTAAAAATTCTAAAAAATATAAAAAACCTAAGAACTCAAAAAAACACGAAACCCCTAAAAATCGTAGAAAAAAACGTTAAATCCATAAAGACCATACAAATACCTCAAAACCCTAAAACCCGTACAATCCTTAAAAATCCATTGAAATCCCAAAAAACATAAAAACCCTTAAAACCATGATAGCGCTTTAAAAGATTAAAAATAATAAAAGTAAATATAACCACAAAAAATTCTAAAAGCCATTAAAGTCCCTGAAAAAACTAAACCCCCCTAAAAACTATAAAACCCCAAAAAATTTAAAAATCTCAAAAAAAACCATAAAATCCCTAAAATCCACTAGAACCTCTAAAATCCTTTTAAATCCCTAAAACTTTTAAAAAAACTCTATGAAACCTTAACAACCCAAAAATCTCAAAAAACCCAAAAATATAAAAAATAACCACAAATACCCTAAAAACCCTCATTATCCTCAAAAACTATAAAACCTCATAAAAATCCTAAAAAAATCCAAAAAAATCCCTAAAAATGTAAAAAAAACCAAAAAACAATAATAATACCATAATAGCCAAAAATCCCTTAAAACCCCAAATACATAAAAAATCTAAACATCTGAATAACCCTATAAATTCCTAAAACCCTAAAACTCATAAAAAACCCCTAAAAATCGTAAAAATCCTAAAACCCCGCAATACCCTAAAAACCAATATGAAATAAAAAACCCTTTAATCCCTAAAAAGGATTAAGAACTATTAACAAACATAAAAAACCCTAAAAACTCAAAAAAAAAACTTAAACCCAAAAAACAAAAAAAAACCCTATAACCCATGAAAATATTCAAAATCGCTAAAGACCCTAAAAACCATAAAAATTCTAAAAATCCCTAAAATTCCGTAAATACTTAAAAATCGCAAAATTGTTGAAAACCCCAAAGATAACCTTAAACCATTAAATCACTAGAAACCCCTAAAAATAAAAAAAATAAATCCCCTAAAACATTAGAAGATCATAAAAACACTAAGAAAACTAAACCCCATAAAATCCCCAAAATCATAAAAATTCATAAAAACCCGTAAAAACCGTGAACATGAAATAAAAAATTTAAAATCATTTAAACCCCTATTTTTTTTAAAAACCATTAAAAACATTAAAAACCATAAAAACTAAAAAAACCCTAAAAACCCATGAAAACCATAAAACCCTCGAATCCATAATAACATAAAAACCATAAAATCATTAAAAATACGTAAAGATCCATAAAAATGTGAAAATTGTAAAAACCCTAAAAACCCCAAAGAATACCTCAAAGAACTAAAAACACATAAAACCCTTAACAAACCTAGAAATTCTAAAAATCCTAAAAAACCTAAAAACCATTAGAACCCATAAAAACCATAAAAACCCAAAAAGACACATAAAAACCCTAAAAACCAATAAAAACTCTAAAGATACATGAAATGCCTAAATTTTTTAAAAACTATTAAAACCTCAAAACCCTAAAAAACCCTAAAAACCCTAAAACCCTTGAAAATCCCAAAAAAACCCTAAAAGAAATAAAAAATCTTAAAAGTAATTAAAATACTCACAAATTCAAAATACCCTATAATTTCTAAAAAGCTTAAAGAAAACCTAAAAACACATAAACCCCACCCAAAAACCTAAACATTCTAAAAACCATAAATACCATAAAAACCATAAACCCCATACAAAACCCAAAAAGACATTAAAATACACTAAAAACTCATAAAAACCATAAAAACCTAAACTTTTTGAAAACCAATTAATCCAAAAAAAAGTTTAAAAATCCTAAAAACCATTAAAAACAAAAAGAAACTAAAAAAACAGTAAAAACCTAAAAATACATAAAAATGTGAAAATTTTCAAAATATCCATAAAATTGTAAAAAACCCTAAAACCCTGAAAGGTCTAAATAAAACCTTAAAAACCTAAAAACACTTAGAACCAAAAATAAAATAAAAAACTAAACAAACCTAAAAAACCCTAAAAACCCTAAAATACATGAAAATATTTTAAACCATAAAAAACCCATAAAACACAAAAAAACACTAAAAATATTAAAAACCCTTCAAACCCCTGAAAAAGTTTAAAAACACTAAAAACCCTTAAACATTAAAAAAATCAAAAAAACATTAAATCCCAAGAGAACATAAAATACTTTAAACCCTATAAAACCACTAAAAACCCCAAAAATATAAAACCCTAAAAATCCTTCATATCCCAAAAACTCATAACGATTATAAAAAATCCCTAAAAACCCAAAAAAAATAAAAAAACACTAAAAACCCCTAAAAACATTAAAAACCTAAAAACACTTAGAACGCCTAAAAACGATAAAAACCCAAAAAGTCTCTAAAAACTAAAAAACCCCTAAAAACCATAAAGACGCCAAAAAACATTAAAAACACTAAAACCTATAAATACCATAAAAACAAATAAGAAATCTAAAAATCCATTAAACCAATAAAATGATAAAAAAATTAACAATCTATAAACTCCTAAAAACATAAAAAATACCTTGAAACCCCAAAAAATTCATAAGAAACATAAAAACCCAAAAACCATTAAAATCCCCAAAAAAACCCCGAAAAACCCAAAAAATCATAAAATCCTCTAAGGCACTAAAAATACTTAAAATGATTTAAAAAATTCAAACACATGAAACCACCTAAGAAAACCTTAAAATCATAATAACACTTTATACACCCAAAAAACTAAAAAATGTTAAAAACCCTAAAAATACAAAAACCCCTCAAAATCCATAAAAAACAAACAAACATGAAAATCCAAAATGGCCCAAAAATCACTAAAAATGAAAAAAACACTTAAACCATTGACAACCCTAAGAAACCTTTAAAACAATAATAGCACTTTAAACTCCTAAAACATAAAAAAATTATAAAAGACATAGAAAACCCTAAAAACCCAAAAAATCCTAAACCCCTAAAAACCATAAAATCTCCTAAAAAGCATAAAATACCTGAAAATTCCTAAAACCCCTTTAAACACCTAAAAACTTTTCCAAAATATAAGAATCTAAATTTCCAAAAAAATTAAAAAATAGCTAAAAACCGTAAAAACCATATACACCTAACACCCTAAAAAATTGTAAAAACCTTAAAAAGCCATAAAAACTAAAAAAATCATAAAAATACCAAAAATAACTAAAGACAACTAAAAACATAAAAAACCTAAAAACCCAAAAAAATATAAAACCTAAAACTCTTAAAACCCCTAAAATTTTAAAAAATTCTAAAACCCCCTAAAACCTTAAGGAACACAAACCCCATAAAAAAAACTAAAACTCCTAAGAACCCTAAAATCCTAAAAACCCCTAAAAATTGCTAAAAACATAAAAAATCAAAAGATCAAAAATAACGCTAAGAAAACCTTAAAAAAATAAAATTACTTGAAACCCCTAAATATCCTAAAAAGTTCTAAAAACTAAAAACCTTCCAAATACCCTAAAACCCCAAAACACCTAAATACCTTAAAACCCCTAAAAACCCATAGGAACTCTAAAACCCCACTAAAAACACCAATCAACCATAAATGCCCCCAAAAACTAAAAAAGCCTAAAACCTAAAAAACAATAGAAACCCTAGAAATCATTAAAAACTCTTAAAATCCCTCAAAAACCCTAAAAAAATAAAAATCCAAAAAAACAACTGAAAATCCCAAAAAAAAATTAAAAAAAAGAATAAAAACTTTAAAAACCCATAAGAAATCAATAAAAACCTAAAAACAATAAAAACCCCTAAAAACCTAATTTTTATTAAAACCTGATAAAACCCAAAAAACCCGAAACACCTAAAAACCCCAAAACCCTCAACATTCCTAAGAACCTAATAAAACCATAAAATTCCTAAAAAACCTAAGAATAAATTAAAACTTAAAAAACACTAATAACACCTAAGAAAACCAAAAAACCCGACAAACACCTAAAACCCCTAAAATCAAAAAAATACAAAAAACCATAAAAACCTTTAAACCCTTAAAAACACAAAAAAACCCTAAAACCCAAAAAACCCATAAAACTCTAAAAAACCGTATAAACCATCAAAATCCCTAACACTTATTAAAAAAGATAAAGATACTAAGAATCCCGAAAAATATCTAAAAATGTAAAAATACATAAAACCCTAATAAAACCTTAAAACCCAAAAAATAATTAAAAACCCAAGAATACAAAAAAATGATAAAAACCCTAAAAAACCCTAAAAACATTAAAAAATATAAAACCCTCAAAAACTCTAAAAATTCTAAAAACCATAAAATCCTAAAAAATACCTAAAAATATATAACAAATTATAAATCCATAAAATTCCAAAAAAAAACCTAAGACAAAAATAAAACCAAAAAATTATTAAACCCCATAAAATTCATAAAAACGCCAAAAATCCTAAAAACACTAAAAACCATGAAAACATAAAAAATACCAAATTTTTTGAAAACCCTTAAAAGCTAAAAAACACTAAAAAATATAAAAACCTAAAAACATTTAAACCCCCTAGAAACATAGAAATGATAAAACCCTAAAAACCCTAAAAACCCATCAAAATCAAGAAATTACAAAAAAACATAAAAATTATAGAAAATCCATAAAAAATATAAAAACATAAACAACCCTAAAAATAGGTAAAAACCTTAAAAATGTAAAAACACTCAAAACCCCAAAAAACCTACAAATTTATCAAACCCTAAAAGACACAAATAACCCCCAGAACCCTTAAAATCAAAAAACCCAAAAAAACTATGAAATTCCCTAAACCCAATAGAATCCATAAAAACCCACTTAAACTTTAAAACCACTTCAAACCCCATAAGAAGTTAAAAACACTATAAAAGAGTAAAACCCATGAAACACATAGAAAACCCTAAAAATACAAAGAACCATAAAAAATCTAAAAACCAGAAAACCCCAAAACTCCTCAAATTCCCTAAAACCCTAAAATCCATAAGCAAACACATATAATTTTAAAAAGACCTAAACTCCCTAAAGACATTAAAAACCCAAAAAAATATCATAACCCTTATAAAAAAAATTCCAAAAAACACTTAAATCAAATTAAAAACCAAAAACTTTTAAATCCCTAAAATTCATAAAACCCCTCAAGATCCCTAATAAATAAAATATCCATAAAAATCCTAAAAAATCATTAAAAAACCAAAAAACATAAAAAAACATAAATCCCTCAAATACCCTGAAAAAAAATTAAACAATAAAAATCAATAAACCCCAAAAATCAAAGTAAAACCTCTAGAAACTCTAAAACCCTCAAAACCCTCAAAATCATAAAAAAAATCGATAAAAATAAAAAAAACCACAAAAAATATAAAAAATGTAAAATATTTTAAGGACCATGAAAACTAATAAGAAAACCCTAGAAACCAAAAAACCCTTAAAATCCATAAAAACCTAAAAATCCAAAAAATCCTAAAGGACCCTAGAATCTCTATAAAACAATAAAACCCCAAAAAACATAATAACCCCTAATACCCTATAAAAACCATATAAAAACCAAATGAAATTACAAAAACCCACTAGAAACAATATTAACCCTTTAAACCCCTAACAATGTTTAAAAACAATAAAAACCCTAAAACCCCTAAAAAACTCAGAAAACCCCTGAAAATCCAAAAAAACATCAAACCCTACAAACCCTCAAAATCTCTAGAAATCCTAAAACTCATTAAAATAAAAAACACTAAAAATCCCAAAAAATTAAAAAACTCTAAAAACATGAAATTCCCAAAGAAAACATTAAAACCCTAAAAAAAATTAAAACATCTACAAACCAAAAAAACACTAAATTTTAAAAAACCTTAAAACCCTAAAAACCATAAAAATACCTACAAACCATAATAACCATTAAATATTAAAAGATTGCTAAAAATCACTAAAATATAAGAAACCCTAAAAAAATGAAAACCCATAAGAAAATTATAAAAATATAAAAACACTAAAAACACCAATAAAACACAAAAAAATAGTAAAATCCCTAAACCCCCTAATAACCCTAAGACCCCTAAAAATCCATAAAATACTTTAAAAATCCTAAAAAATCTCTAAAAATAAAAAAACCAGGAAGGAAAACCTTTAAAACCTAAAAAAACATAAACCACTAAAAACCTAAAAAATTCTATAAACCCTAAAAGACCCTAAAAATAATGTGACTAAAAAAGACCTCAAAACCATTAAAATCCTAAAAAAATTAAAAAACCCAAAAACCCCATAAAAAACAAAAAACCACTTAAAACTCTAAAATCCATTAAACTCCTAAATGTGTTAAAATACCTTATAAAACCCTAAAGACACTAAAACCCATAAAAACCCCAAAAAACCCAAAAAACTTAAAAATCATTAAAATAGATTTAATCCTCTAAAAATCCATAAAAACTCTTATATACCAAAAAATAAAAAAATCCCTAAAATCCATTAAAATCTAAAAACCCCATAAAAACCCTCAAGAAAACCCTAAAAAACACAAAACCCCTAAAAAAACTAAAATAATATAAAAAACCTTAAGAACCCCTAAAAACCATAAAAATCCATAAAAATACTACAAAAATCCCTAAAAATCCCTAAAATTTTATAAACCCATAAAAATCCTTGAAATTACTAGGAAATCCCTAAACAACCAAAGGCACATAAAACCACTAAAAAAACTCAAAACCCTAAAAATCCCAAAAGACCATGAAAATCCCAAAAACACCCTAAAACCATAAAAACCACTAAAAACATAAAAAACCTAAAAACCCCAAAAAAATTAAAATCCAACTAAAACTCTAAAAACCCTTCAACCCCTAAAAATGTTAGAAAATATAAAAAACAAGAAAATCCCTAGAAAACAGAAAAAAAATCCTAAAACAAAAAATTCCTTTAAACCATGAAAACCCAAAAAACATAAATCCCTAAAAATAAATAAAAACCCAATGAAAATATAAAATTAATAAAAATCAATAAAAATCCATAAAAATGTAAAAAATAATATAAACATTGAAAACCCATAATTAATCCTTAAAACCTAAAAATACTTCAACACCCTAAATATTTTTAAAAAGGTTAAAAATCATAAAAACCCTAAACAACAATAAAAAAACCAAAAATCCCCAAAACCCCTAAAACCATAAAAATCCCAAAAAATCAAAAAAAATCCATAATAATGTAAAAAAATCTAATATCCCTAAATCATAAAAAAAATCCTTCAAATACAAAAAAAATTAAGACACTTAAAATTATAAAAAACACTAAAACCCCTAATAACCCAAAAACCCTAAAAACCCTAACAAACCTAAAAATATCTAAAATCCATAATAAACCATATAAATTCTTAAAACTCTTAAAAAACCCTATAAAACATAAGAAAAATGAAAACCCCTAAGAATACCATAAAAACCTAAAAGCACTTAGAACCCCTAAAACCAGGAAAAACGATGAAAACCACAAAAAACCATCAAAACCATCAAAAACCTAAATCTCTTAGAAACAAAAAAACCCCTAAAAACATTATTATTCCCTAAAAATAAAAAAAAATTAAAAACTACTAAAATTTATATTAACCCTTTTAAAATCTAAAAACATTTAAAAACTCTAAAAACCATAAAACCCCTAAAAAATATAAAAACCACTAAAAATCCTAAAAAAAATAAAAACCCTTTAAACCCCAAAAAGTATAAAAACCATGAAATTTCGTAAAATACCTAAATCATCATAAAAATAATAAAAAATACATAAAAATCACTAAAATGTAAAACTCTAAAAACCTAAAGGACCCCAATGAAGGACTTAAAAACCTAAAAACAATTAAAACACAAAAAACCTAAAAACATTTAAACCCCTAAGAAACCATAAAACCCTAAAAAATTATTAGAAAACCTAAAGACCCTAAATATCAAAAACAAAATCCCTAAAAATACATGAAATGTAAAAAACATTAAAAACCCTAAAAACCCAAAAAGAAACCATAAAAATCTATAAATACATAAACCCCTGAAAAACCAAAAAAAACACTCAAAACCCTAAAAGACCCTAAAACCCTAAAAATACCTAGAACCCATAAAAATAACCAAAACCTATAAAAACCCAATAAAACCCCTAAAAACTCTAATAACTATGAAACACTCCAAACCCCTTTTAATCCCCTAAGACCCTTAAAATCCATAAAATCCCAAAAAAAATACAAAACCCCCCTAAAAAGAGTCAAAATAAATAGATTCCCTAAAAACCATTAAAAAACAAAAAATCCCTAAAAATGTAAAAAACCCTAATAACTATGAAAAACCTTTAGAATACCATAAAAACCTTAAAAACATATAAAACACCAAAAAAATTAAAAAATGCTAAAAACCAAAAAAAGAACCCAAAACCCCTAAAACCCCTAAAACCATAAAAACCCTAAAACCCCATAATATCCAAAAAAAATAATAACTATAAAATATATTTAAACCACTAAAAATGTTAAAAACTATAAAAAACTGAAGAACCCTAAAACACTAAAAATCCATGAAAACCTGAAAGCAATAAAAAATCCTTAAAAGCCCTAAAAATCCCAAAAAATATAGAAAAACATAAAATCACATAAAATTCCCTAGTAGCACATTTAAAATAAAAAAACCTAAAACCCCTACCTGACATAAAAATTCTGAAAACTCTAAAAACACTAAAAACCCTAAAAACAAAAAAAACCCTATACCCCATTAAAACCCCTAAAAACACATATATTTTCTAAAAACACTATAAAACCTTAAAAATGTTAAAAAAATATAAAAACCCTTAAAACCCTAAAAAACTCATAAAAACCTCTTAAAATCCAGAAAATAAAAAAAGCATTAAAACCCAATATAATCCTAATATCCCTCAAAATACCTAAAAACCCTAAAAACCCATTAAAATCCAAAGAATCCCCTAAAAACCCTAAAATAGTAAAAAAACCTAAAAACCTGAAAAATATAAAGATACCACTAAAAACATAAAAACACATTAAACATTAAAACCCCCAACCCATAAAAACCATAAAACGCTCTTAAAACCTTATAAAAAATCTTAAAAATATCAAAAAACTCTAAAACCCCACTAAATACTCTAAAAACCGTTTAAAACCTTAAAAACATTTCAATAATATAAAAAACCTTCATAACCTAAACACTCAAAAAACTCAAAAATCCTAAATATAGAATGAAACCCTAGAAACCCTAAAAATAATTTAAACCCCTAAAATTTTATAAAACACTAAAAACTATAAAAATCCCAAAAAATCCATAAAATCCCTTTAATCATAAAAAACCATAAAACACTGAAAACCACTAAGAAACCCTCCAAAACCAAAAAAACACTTAAACCCCCAAAACACCTAAAAAAGATAAAACCACAAATAACCTAAAAAGTCCCTAAAACCCAAAAAACCAAAAATTGCCAGAAAACATATAAAATCCCTAAAAACCCCAAACCCTATAAAAATAATAAAACCCCTTTAAATGCCTAAAAACATTAAAAAACTCTATAAAACTTAGAAACCCTAAAAACCCAAAAAAATCTAAAAAACCCCAAAAAAACTCCAAAACTCTAAAAACTCAATATTACTAAAAAAATCGAAACCATAAAAAACCTAAAAAAGGATTAAAACCCCAAATAACATACAAAAATTTAAAACCCTACAAATCCTTAAGAAAACCTTAAAATCCTAAAAATAATTAATGCCTAAAAACCTGAAAACGATAAAAACCCTAAAACCCCTAATACCCTAATAGTCATAAAAACAAAAAACACCTAAAAACCTGAAGACAACCTAAGACCATATAAAACACTAAAAACCACTAAAAACTCTAAATACCCTTTATACCATTAAAAACAACAAAAACCTGAAATAACCAAAAAATATTAAAAACATAAAAAACCCTAAAACCCAATAAAACCAAAAAACCCCTAAAAACCCTCAAAATTCATAATAATCATAAAACCATAAAAATAATAAAAACCCCACACAAATATCTAAAAATAGAATACACATTAAAAACCATGAAAACCCCAAAGAAAACCATAAAAACTAAAAACAATTTAAAGCCCTAAAATAACTAAAAATGATAAAAACCCTAAAAATAATATGTACCCCTAATGTCCCATAAAACCATAGAAACCAAGTAAAAACTTTAAAAACCATTTAAACACGTATAAATGTTACAATCTCTAAAAACACAAAAAATTTAACAACTCAAAAAAAAAACCCAAAATCACAAAAAAAACCATTACAATTATTGAAGAACCTAAAAATCATAAATAACTTTAAAAAAACCAAAAAAATCCCAAAAATGTTAAAAATCCTAAAAAACCCAAACCCCCCAAAAAAGTAAAAAAATAAAAACACTATAAATCCACAAAATCTTAAAATCTCTAAAAACAATAAAAACACTAAAAATCCCTAGGAACCTTAAAATCATAAATACTTTAAAAAATATAAAAACCCCATAAAAACCCTAAAAAATAGTAAAATCACTAAAAACACTTGGAACCCCAAAATTGATAAAATTATAAAAACTATTAAAAACCCAAAAAAATATATAAAAAAACCATAAAAACTAGACAAAACCTAAAAAAACCCCAAAACCCAAAACCCCTCTAATTCCCTAAAGATGCTAAAAAAGATTAAAATCCTAAACATTCCATAAAAATCCCTAAAAACATAAAAAAACCTAAAACCCTAAAAAATTCTAAGAAAATATAAAAAAAACTTAAAACATTTAAAATCCCTAAAACCTAAAAAAAGAAACACCTTAAAAATCCTAAAAATACTCTAAAACACATAAAACCTCCCTATAACAACAAAAAGACCTAAAACCCAAAAAAACCTTAAAACCCACTAAAACACTAAAGCCCTTTAAACTCTTAAAAAAATATAAAACTATAGAATCCCTTTAAAATTATAAAAATACAAAAATGGTAAAACCCCAAAATACAATAAAAATCCTAAAAACTTTAAAAACCATAATAACCCTAATAACCCTAAAACCCCTAAAACCCTTTAAACCAAAAAAACTCAAAAAAATCCATAGGAATCACAAATCCCTAAAAATACTATAGACCTAGAAATATCCTAATAAAACCAAAAAATATAAAATCACTTAAAACCCTTAAAGAACATAAAAACACTAAAACCCTAAAAACCCAAACAAACACCCAAAAATAAAAAAACAACGCCCTACAAAATTAAGAACCATAAATCCAATAGTAACAATAAAAAATCTAAAATATATTAACCCATTTAAACAAATAAAATTTATAGAACTCTAAAAACCCATGAAAATACTAAAAACTCTATAAACCCCTAGAAAACCAAAGGTAATATTAAAACCTAAAAAACCAAAAACCGGAAAAATCCCTAAAAATCCATAAATCCCCTAAAACCCATAAACATCTTAAGAAATCGATAAGAATATATAAAAATTTAAAAAAACTTAAAATCCATAAAAAACCTATTAAATCATTAAAACCTTAAAAAACCCATTAAAACCCTAAAAATGATAAAAACCCTAAAAAATCTTAGAACCATAAAAACCATAAAATCCATAAAACCCCGAAAAACATTTAAAAACCCCTAAAACCAATAAAAACACTTAAAAACAAATAAAAAAATATAAAATCCAATTAAAACCAAAAATTTTAAAAAAATCTAAAAGACATTAAAAACCTAATAACTCAAAATACCATAAAACCGCCAAAAAATCCCATAAAAGTCCTAAAAACCCTAAAAAATAGAAAATTCACGAAGAGTCCCAAAAAACAATGAAAATATAAAAAAACCATAAAACACTTAAAACCATAATAAAACCATAGAAACCTAAAAACACTTAAACCCCCGAAAAAACTAAAAACTATAAAATACCCTAAAAACCCTAAAACCCCTAAAAACCTAGAACCCTTAAAACACTAAATAACCAAAAGGATATACGTCAACTAAAAACAAAAAAAACTATAATTCTTTGTAAATCATAAAAATGATAAAAAAATTTCTATGAAGACTTAAAATCTCTAAAAACTAAAAAAATCGTACACCCCTGCCCCCCCCCCCCCCCAAATACCCATAAAACCCCAACAAACCCTCAAAATCCTTAAAACACTAAAACCCCCTTAAATGCAAAAAATCCCCAAAAATTACTAAAATTGAAAAATAACCAAAAAACACTGAAAAACCTTAAGAAAAGCATAAAAACCTAAAGACAATTAAAACCGCTAAAAAACCTAAAAACCCCAAAAAACCCCAAAAAACCCTAAAAATAAAAAAACTCAAAAAACATAAAATCCATAAAAACTAATAAAAACCATAATAAAGCGCTACAAACTCTTAAAACACATTGGACCCATAAAACATTAAAAAAAATTAAAAACCCTTTAAAACCCTAAAATCTAAAAAAACCCCACAAAAAAACCATAAAACCCTAAAACACTTAAAATACTATAAAGCCCTAAAAGTCCCTAAAAACCATCAAAATGCTAAATACACCTAAAATATCCCTAAAAACCATAAAAATGTAAAAACTAAAAAAACCCAAAAAATCCTCTAAGAAAAACATTAAAAATAAATACACTTAAAACCACTAAAAAACTAAAAACGCTAAAAACCGTAAAAAAATCGAAAAAACCCTAAAAGAACCAAAATACATTAAAACAATATAAAAAGAAAAAAAACCCAAATAACCATAAAACACCTAAAAATAAATAAAAAACTAAAAACTCTAAAAATAGTTAAACCCCTAAGGACTTTAAAAACTATAAAACCATAAAAAATCAAAAAACTCACAAAAAACCCAAAAACCCCCTATATACCCAAAAATACTAAAAAACTCTAAAACCCCTCATAATCCCACAAATCCATAAAAAAATATTTAAATCATAAAAAAACCATAAAAATAAATAAAAAACTAAAAACCCTAAACTACCATGAAAACCCCTAAGAAAAGCATAAAAACCTAAAAACACTTAAAACCCTTAAAACCTAAAAAAAGAAAAAACCCCTAAAACCCCCTAAAAACCCTAAAAACCTAAAAAAATAATGACACATAAAAACATTATAAAATAAAAAACCCATAAAAGTCCTAAAATAACTAGAAAAACTAAAAAACCTTTAAATCCCTAAAAATGTAAAAAAAATCAAAAAAAAAACCCAAAACACCTAAAACCCAAAAACCCATAAAACCCCGAAAACACTAAACCCACTAAAAACTCTCAAAATCAATAAAAACCCTAAAACACATAAAAATCCTAAAAATAATAAATATCTAAAGAAATGTAAAAACTAGTAAAATCCTTGAAAAACCCAAACAAGAAATTTAAAACCTAAAACCCCTAAAACCCCTTAAAATCCTAAAAAATTATAAAAAAACCTGAAAAACCTAAAAATCATGTGCTAACTAAAAAAATAAATACACTACAGACTCATGAAAACCATAAAAATACACTAAAAATATAAAAATAATTTAAACCACTAAAAATATTAAAAATCTAAAAAATTTAGAAACCCTAAAAAAATAAAAAAAACCCCCCTTAACCCCTAGAAAACCACAAATCCCTAAAAACCATAAAAACCCAAATACGCCTTTGAATCCCTAAAACCATGAAGACCCATAAATATCCAAATAAATACATAAAAATACCGAAAAACATGAAAAACCCTAAAACCCAAAGAAAAACTTATGAACTTAATACCTTTAAAAGGATAAAAAACACTAAAACCCCTAAACAAACCCTAAAAACCCATAAAATAATTATAAAACACAAAAATATCATAAAAAACCTTAAACATATAAAAACACAAAAACCCCATTTAAACTAATGAAACATAGAAAACTCTAAATAACCATAAAACTCTAAAAACTGAAAAAATCCCAAAAACACCAAAAATCTATAAATATGGAAAAAAATTATCAAAACCCTAAACACTCTCAAAATACCTAAAACCTCTAAAAGCATAATAATCCTAAAAAATCCCTAAAAAATAAAAAATGTAAAAAAATTAAAACCATGAAAACCCCTAAGAAAACTTGAGAACCCGAAAAAAATTTAAAACCCCTAAAATACCAAAAAAATTTGAAACTCTAAAACCCCCCAAATCCATAAAACCCAACCAAACCATGAGAATAAAAAAAATCATGAAAATAAATTAAAATATAGGAACCCTAAAAACGTTAAAAACCCATGAAAAACAATAAAATATTAAAACACATAAAACCCATAAAAGCTAAAAAAATATAAAAACAAAAAAAAATCCCTAAAAACCATAAAATCCCTAAACACCATAAAACACCTAAAACCTTTAAAACCCCTAAAAACCATAAAACAAAATAAAAAATATAAAAACCCTTCAAACCCCTAAAACATTGAAAATTATAAATATCATTAAAATCTCTAAAAACCCAAAGAACCCAAAAAACAATAAAAACCCTAAAACCCAAAAACCACTCAAAATCCGTAGAAACCAAAACAACAATAAAACTACTAAAAATCACTAAAAAAATAAAAAACTATAAAACCATGATAACCAATATGAGAAAATAAAAAACCTAAAAACAAAAATCCACTAAAACCACTAAAGACGCTATAGGCCCTAAATCCCAAAAAAACCACAAAATACCTAAATACACCTAAAATCCCTAAAAATCCTAAAAATCCATAAAAATCAGTTAAAAATTTATAAAACTATAAAAAACATTAAAAACTCTAAGAAAACCTAAAAATACCTCAAAACACATAAAATCTCTAAAAAATAAAAACCCTAAAAGAATCTAAAAACCCATAAAACAATAAAACCCTTAAAGACCTTTAAAACCCAAAAACCCCAATACAGACCACAAAACCCACTAAAACCTCATAAAACCCTATTAAACACCTTTTTAAAAAAAAAAAAAAATCCATGACCACTTTGAAAACCTAAATATATAAAAAACCTTAAAGACCAAAAAAACCATAAAACCATAGAAACCATAAAAACCCAAATAACCCTAAAAATCCCTGAAAACCAAAAAAAATCCCAACAAATCCATAAAATCCATAAAAATGTAAAAAACCATAAAACCCCTGAAAACCCCTATGAAATCCTTAATATCCTAAATACACATAAAAGTCTTAAAAACTAATAAATCACTCAAAAACACAAAATTCCCTAGAACCCTAAAACCCCTAAAAAAATCCCTAAAGATCTAGAAAACCCTAAAACCCCATAAAAACACTAAAACCAATAAAAAGACTAAAACCCCATTTAAACCCTAAATACATAATGAAATTCCTAAAACCCTAAAAACTAAGAAACCATAAAATTAAAAAAAACATAAAAAACCTTTAAACCCTAAAAAACCCAAAAAACCCAAAACCATAAAAATCCTTAGAACCCCCTATAAGTGCAGAAAACATAAAAACCCACTAAAACCCATAAAAACCTAAGAAAACCTTTAAAACCTAAATACAAATATAACCACTAAAAACATAAAAATTCTATCTACACAAAAAAACACGAAAAACCTAAAAATCCATAAATACCCATAAAAATCATAAATACCTGAAACACCATTAAAACCCTAAAACCACACTAAAACACTAAAACCTCACTAAAAACACTAAAAACCCATTACACCCTAAAAAATGTTAAAAACTATAAAACTATAAAAAAACATAAGACCCTAAAACCCCCAAACAAACATAAAAACCATAAAACCCTAAAACCTTAAAAACCCCCTAAAACTCTCAAACTCTATAAAAACCCTAAAACTCCATTAAAGTCCAAAAAAATACATCAAAATAAAAAAAATGTATAAAACCCTAAACACTAAAAACCCTAAGAAAAAATTGATTCATAAATAAACATACAACCCCTGAAAACCAAAAAAATAAACACCTTAAAACCCATAAAATGCACAAAAAACAATACAAAAAAATAAAATGAAATTAAAAACCTTAAAACCATAAAAGGCATAAATCCAAAAAAACCACTGAAAACTCTAAAAACACTTTAAACACAATTTTTTTTTAAAAACTCAAAAAACAATAAAACGTTTAAAAAAATTAAAAAAATCCTAAAACCCCCAAAAAACAATAAAACCCTTGAAACACCTAAAAACCGTAAAAACCCTAAAAACCCTAAATGCCTAAAAACCCCTATGAAAACAATATAAACCTATAAAATCAAAACCCCTAAATAAACTAAAATGAAAAAACCCCTTAAAAACCATAAAACCCCAAAACCCCTTAAAACAATGAAAGCTTTATAAACCCTTTAATATCCCAAAAAACATTAAAAAATCTAAAAAAATAAAAAGCTCATAAAACATAAAAACCCCTAAAAATACAATAAAACCATAAAACCAAAAAAACCCCCCAAACCCCTCAAAATCATTCAAAACTTTTAAAATAATAAAAATAAGAAAAAACTTTAAAAATCCCTAAAATGTAAAAAGCACTAAAAACTAAGAAATCCTATGAGAAAACCTTAAAAAATAAAAAATCTTAAAAAACCTAAAAAGCTAAAAATAATAAAAACCGAAAAACCGAAAAACCCCATAAAACCCTAGAAACCCTAAAAATCCCTAATTACCTTAAAACCCATAAATCCCTAAAAATCAACTAAAAATTGTAAAATCACATTAAAACCCTAAAAATGTTTAAAAAAACATAAAAACCAAGAAGAATAAAAAAACCAAAAATACCCAAACACTATTAAAACCATGAAACCCTAAAAATCCATAAAAACCCTAAAAATCCATAAAAACCCTAAAAACAATAAAAATATTAAAAAAACAAAAAAAATTCCTAAAAATGTAAAAATATGAAATTCCTAAAAACCCTAGGAAAACATTAAAACCCTAAAAACACATAAAACCACTAAAAAATCTAAAAACCATAAAAACCCATAAATCCTTAAAATCCCATAAAACGCATCAAAATCACCAAAACCCTAAAAACCATAATGAACATAAAAAAGGCCAAAAAATCAATAAAAGTTTAAAATACCCAAAAAATCTTAAAACTGAAAGGAAAATTAAAAAACCTAACAAAATTATAACACCTAAAAAAATTCCAAATAACCAAAAAGAAACTAAATCCCTAAAACCCCATTAATACCCATAATAACCATAAACCTCCTAAAAATAAAAAAAATCTTAAAACCTTTAAAATTTCATAAAAAAAACTAAAAACTATAAACACCCACTAAAAACCTAAAAATGTTAAGAAAAATCTAAAATACCTTTAAAACCATAAAAACAATAAAAATACCATTAAATGCCCAAAATCCAATAAAATCCTAAAGCCCTGAAAATTATAAAACCCTTCAAAATCCCAAGAAACCCATAAAAATCATTAAAAGTCCATAAAAATCCATAAAAGCCTAAAAAACCGTAAGAAAACCTTAAAAAAGATAACACATAAATAAATAGAAAACATAAGAACACTAAAAACCCTGAAAATCATAAAAATCCCTAAAACCACGTAAAAAACCATAAAACCATAATAATAACTCTAAAAAACATTTAAACTCCTAAAAATGATATCAAACTCTAAAGATCTATAAAAACTCAGAAAAAATTAAAAAAACACTAGAAGCCCAAAAAAATATAAATATCCTTAAAAAACCTAAAACTCCCTAAAATATAAAAAACACTAAAAAACTAAAAACCCATATGCAATCCCTAAAAACCTAAAAACACTTAAAACACCTAAAAACCAAAAAAAACTACAACCCTAGAAAACGATAAAAATCATAAAACCCTAAACCCCTCAAAACCCCTAATAACCCAAAAATACCATAAAATTTATAAAAACAACAAAAAATACCTAAAAATATAAAAAATACTAATAGATTTGAAAACCCATAAAAAACCATAAAAACCTAAAAACAAAAAAAAATCCTTAAAAACCTAATAAACACTAAAAACCCTAAAATACCCTAACAACCTATGAAACCCATAAATATCCCTAAATAACATAATAAACAATTAAAAATACTAAAAAATTTCAAACCCCTAAAATATTAAAAAAATCTAAATTACCTTTAAAACCCTAAGAAGTATTAAACACCAAAAAACCCCAAAAAACCATAAAAAATCATAAAAACCCTAAAAAACCTAAAAACTCTAAAAATCCCTAAATCCATAAAAAACCATAAAATCCCCAAATATCCTTTAAAATGTAAAAACCCTAAGAAAACCATAAAAACCTAAAAACATTAAAACACATAATAAAACATAAAATTATAAAACACCTAAAAACAAAAAATTGAACAAAAAAAACTAAAAAAACTATAGCCCCCTAAACCCCAAAAAACCAAAAAAACATAAAACCCCTAAAACCCTCAAAACCACTCAAAATCCAATAAACCCAAAAAAACACATAAAATACTAAAAAAAATAAAAATTCCAAAGTTTTAAAGACTATAAGAATACCATAAAAACATTAAACCGCTAAGAAACATAGAAAACACTAAAAACCCAAAAAACCAAAAAAACCATAAATACCACTAAAACCATTAAAAAACCCTAAAAACAAATAAAATCCCTAAAACCCAATAAAATAACTAAAGAAAAATTAAACCAATAAAAAAATTAAAAAAATCAAAAAATCCTAAAAAGCCCTCAAAAAACACAAAAAACACTAAAACCCTAAAAACCCTAAAAACCCTCAAACCCCTAAAACCCAAAAAGCCTCAAAATCCCTAAAAACCATAAAAACACTATTAATTATAAAAACCCCAAAAATGAAATGAACCCAAATAATCCTGAAAATCCAAAAGAAATAAAATTAAAACCTAAAGACCCTAAAAACTTTTAAAAACTAAAAACCTTATAAAACATTAAAACCCCTAAAATTAATAAAACCCCTTAAAACCTCAAACCCCTAAAAGCACATAAAATACCAAGAAAACCATAAACACCTATAAAACCCTTTAAACCCCTAAAATATTTCAAAAAATTAAGAAAACCATGAAATTCCTAAAAAATAAAAAAACTCTACATCCAAAAACCATAAAAAACATAAAAACCATAAACACCCTAAATACCCTCAAATCCCAAAAATGACTAAAAAATAATTAAAATCATATAAAGTGGTAAAAGATCACAAGAATACATAAAATCCCTAAAAACTCAAAAAATCATAACACCCCACAAAATCATAAAACCCAAAAAACCAAAAAACCCAAAAAACCCTCAAAATCCCTTAAAAACATAAAAACCATAAAAATCATAAAAAGGATTTAAAAATCCCTAAAAATGAAAAAAACCATTAAAACCCTGAAAACGCCTAATAAAATAATTAAAACAAAAAAACCACTTAAAACCCATAAAAACCTACAGATATTTAAAACCCTAAAGAGATTACAAACCGTAAAAATCCATAAAAAACCAAGAAAAATAAAAAAATAATAAAAATACCAAAAAATGTAAAAAACTATAAAAACCATAGAAAAACCGAAAAGACCTTAAAAACCTAAAAATAATGAAAACACCTAAAAACCCTAAAAAATATAATTACACTAAAGGACCCTACAAACCCTAAGAAACCCTGAAAACCATAAAACCCCTAAAACATTAAAAACCCATAAAGCTTTAAAAATAACTAAAAACTCTAAAATCCCTTTAATCCTATAAAATTATTGAAAATATATAAAAATAATAAAAAAAAAGAAAAAATCTCTAAAATCTGAAAAATACTATAAAAACCCGAAAACCCTAAAATACAAAAAAAATACGAAAAACCTAAACACCCTAAAAATCATAAAAATTCAAAAAAATCCTTAAATATGGTAGAAAACCCATAATGATATTAAAAACCTTAAGAATGAATTAAAAACCTAAAAAAACTTAAAATCCATACAAAATATTAAAATATAAAAAACTATAAAAACCATAAAATCTCTTAAAACCCCTAAAACCTCTATAAAACAAAAAAGGATCTATGTACCTTTAAAAGCCCTAAAATCCCATAAAAAACCCTAAATCCATTAAAAAACAAAAAAAATTAAAACCATATATATGTATAAATCTCTAATAACCATTAGAGAACTTAAAAAATAAAAAAACCCCGAAACCCCCAAACACCCCTAAAAATTTAAAAACCCTAAAAACCATTAAACTCATAAAAATACATAAAACCCTAAATTCCTATAAAAATCCTAAAAAATCAGTAAAAATATATAATGATTTAAATACCCATGAATCCCAAAAACCCATAAAAACCTCAAATATCTAAAAAAACACATGAATCCCATAAATACCTATGAATTTGATGGATCCGGTCTCTCCTGGTTTGCTCTCTCCCCACGCAAGGGCTCCATGACGTCGTTGTCTCTTTCACCCTACTAGCCCTCCTCAGTCTCCTTCGGTGGTGCTTTGACGAGGTCGTTTATCCCTTGGCGGTGAAGGACCTAGTGGATGATGATGTGGTTTTTTTGATTGGCAGGCTATGGCTTTGATCTTTCAAAGAGAAAGAGGTTGCGTGCTTCAGAGATCCCTTTTGTTGTCCTTAGATCTGGGTCACTTCATAAGAGGCTGGAGGTATTGCGCGATGCTCTTCAGTGTTCTTGGAATTTGATGGCTCGGCTCGAGTTTTCAAGGCAACAGATTCGGTTTTTTGCTGAGGACCAGATCTCAGAGGTTTTGGAGTTGGCCCGCTGGCATTCCCATGGCGTCAGGTCACTCTAGATCTTTGTTGCGGTTGTGGTGGCGGTTCAGTGAAGGAGATGCGGAGTCGTCCTTGGTGGGTGGTGGCGTCTTCGAATTGTTGTTCGGCGACATGTGGCTCGGTGGTTTGTGGAACCTTCGAAGAAGATGGCCTAGATCTATCCTGATCTGGACGAATGTTGAGGTTTGAAGAACAAATCTAACCTCTCGTGGTGGATTGATTTTGTTACAGGTCCGTTCTACGCTTGGGTGATATTTTTCCTGTGTTTTACGCTTCTTCTGTTCTGTTCTTGCTCCCTGGCTCAACCTTTTTTTCATGCTGCTGATGCTGGTTCTGGTCGGAAAACCTTGTCTTGTTTGATTTTTTGGTTTGTGGTGATGGCTGGTCTGGGTGTGATCCTTGAAGAGCTGCAGATTTTGATTTTGAGGAAATGTGTTGTTCTAAGAAAGCTGTGATTTGGTGGCGGCTGGAATGCTGCTTGGATGGGAGGTGATGCTTTTGGACTGGTGCTGATAGTTTATGTTGTTCCTTGCTGTGGCTGTGGTGACTGGATGACTTACTGCTGGTCCTGTCTGATGGGATGGTTGTATGATGAGGCTGCTCTCCCTGAGGGTGTTTCATTGACTCGAACACCCACCACTACTCTAGCCCCCCTTCCCAATGTACCGAACCCCACTTTGGTCTGTTATGCTAGTGTTTGTGAAGGATTTGGGATGGTGCTGGTGGTAGCGTCCGGGGTCAGGGGCATATCGCGGCGGAGTGGCATTGATGACTGCTGGTTCTTGGTTGCTGATTGCTGGAAGATGATGATGGCTGATGTGGTCTGCAGTCTCTGTTGTGGATTGATGCTGCTGGTTGTGATTGGAAGTGCTGTCGGAGATGGTGTTGTTGGTTGCTGGGGCTGGTCGGATTGGATGTGTTGTTTCTGCTGCGTGGCTGTGATGTTTGGTATTGGTGCTAGATGCTGGTGTTGGCTGGACAGGGTGTATGGAAGCTGCTGGGGCTGGTTGGATTGGATGTGTTGTCTCTTCAGCTTGGCTGTGATCATTGGTATTGGTGCTGGATGCTGGTGTTGGCTGGACAAGATGTGTGGACGCTGTTGTTGTGTTTTGTTTTTGTGTCTTTTTCTCTATTTTGTTTTCTTTTTTGATTTTTCTTTTTTTGGGGTCTTTTTCGTGTGAACGGTTTTTGGGCGTGGGTCGTTTGACCCCTCCCCTACCTTGTCTGCTGTGTCTTTTTTCTTCGTATTAAATTGGGGGGGGGGGGGGGGGGCGAGAATAGCCCAAACCTCACATCTTCCTTTCTCTAAAAACCTAAAAACACTAAAAACCTTTAAAACCATAAAAACCAAAAAACCCATAAAAACTATAAAAAACCTCTAAAAACCATTAAAAATCCCAAAAACCATAAAATCTCTAAAAAATCACAAAAAATTTAAAAACCCTTCAAACTCCTAAAAACTTTTAAAAATATAAAGAATCATAATACCCTAAAACCCCATTAAAAGCACTAAGACCATAAAAAACCCAAAAAACCATATCATCCTTAAAATCATAAAAAAACCATAAAACCCTCAAAATGAATAAAAATATAAAAACCCCTTAAATCGATAAAAATTTAAAACCCTAAAAACCCTTAAAAACATAAAAAATGAAAAACAATTAAAACACCTAAAAACAAAAAAACACAAAAAAAACATAAAAAACCCTAAAAAACTTACAAACCCTAATAACTAAAAAAACCCTAATAATCTTAAAACCCTCCAAACTCATGAATACCCTAAAACCACTAAAATATATAAGGATCTAATATGAAAATAGAAAGTTTTAAAAATATATAAATAATCATAAATCCCTAAAAAATTAAAATACCCTAAATACCCAAAAAAAACACATAAAAACCATAAATCCCTAAAAACCCTAAAACCCTAAACAACCCTCAAAATCCCTAAAAACCCCAAGAAACTGAAAAAATCGTAAAAAATATATAAAATCAATAAAAACATAAAAAAACATAAATTATTTAAAAACCATAAAAAAACATGAAAAATATAGAAAGCATAAAACCCCTATAAAACCTAAAAGCACTGTAAACCCCCAAAACAATAAAAAACCCTAAAAGCCATCAAAAATCATAATAATACAATAAATACACTAAAAACCATTTAAAAAACTAGAAATGTTAAAAACTCTACAAACCATTAAAATCATAAATAACATAAAAAACCCTAAAAACCAAAAAAAAAAACTAAAAACCAAAAAAATCATAAAAGGCCTCAAAATTTATAAAAACCCAAAAAATGTAAAAATCATAGAATTTTCCTAAAAATCCCAAAAACATAAAAAACCTAAAACCATGAAAACCCCTTTCAAAAACATTGAAGCCTAATAAACTAAAAACCCCTAAAGAACTAAAAAAAGATAAAACCCCCAAAAATCTTGAAAATTATAAAAACCACTAGGAAACATAAAAAACCCTAAAAACAAATAAAAAACCTAAGCACCCAATAAAAAAAACTAAGTCTCGTTAAAACCTAAAAGTGATTAAACTCTAAGAAACTTATATAACCCCCAAAAACTCAAAAAATCTATAAACACAAAAAAATAATAAAAATCATAAAAATCATAAAAACCCTAAAACCCCTCAAAATCTTTAAAAATGATAAAAACAATAAAAACATGAAAAATCCCAAAACAACCCTGTAAACAAAAAAACATAAAACACCTGAAAAAAACCCTAAGAAAACATTAATAACCTAAAACACTTAAAACCCCTAAAAACTCTAAAAATGATAAAAATATTAAATGCCCTAAATGCCCTAGAACCCATAAAAACCTCTAAAAACCATAAAACCCCAAAAAATCCAAAAAAAATCATAAAATCCATTAAAAACTCTAAAAACCATTTACACCCCTAAAATGTTGAAAAACACTAAAAAACAAACAAACCCTAAAAAACTAATAAGAAACCTAAAATCCGAAATTCCATAAAACCCTAAAAACCCTAAAAACCCACAAAAGGCCATAAAAACATTAAAAAGTCAATTCTTTTAAAAAAATCCCTAAAAACCCCAAAAATGTAAAAACCCATAAAACCCTAAAAAACCCCAAAAAAAACCTTAATAACAAAAATATACTTAAAACCCCTAAAAAACTAAAAAAAATTTAAAACCCCTAAAAAATATAAATACCCTAAAAAGACTAAAAACATAAAACCCCTAAAAACAATTAAAAAATATAAAAAAAAATAAAACCCTAAAATCCAGTAAAAACATTATAATCCGTTTAAACCCCTAAAATGATAATAGACTATGAAAACTCTAAAAAGTTCAAAAAACCCATAAAACCCAAAACGATCTGTAAAAACCTTAATTGAACCCTAAAATTCTTAAAAATACATAAAATCCATAAAAACAATATTTTTTTAAAAAATAACTAAAAATACATAAAAATGTAAAAAATGAAAAATCCCAAAAAACCCAAATAAAATCTTAATTAAATAAAATAAATTAAATCCCCTAAAAACCTAAAAATTTCAACAAACCCTAAAAACACCTATAAATAGTAGAAAACCAAATAAACCCTTAAAATCCTAAAAAACCATAAAAACCATAGAAAACATAATAATTCCCTAAAAATCTCTAAAACATAAAAATTGAGAAACACTAAAAAATTAAAAGAAATCTATAAAAACCTAAAAAATATTTAAAGAACTAAAAACCATAAAACAATAAAACCATAAAATTCCTTAAAAACCATAAAACCCATAAAAATATAAAACCCCCTAAAACCTTAAAACCCCAAAACCTTTTAGAACCCCTAAAACACCCTAAAACTCTTAATACTCTTTAAACCACTAAAACATTAAAAAATCTAAAAACCCAGTAAAAACTAAAAATAAAAAAACCCTAACACTCAAAGAAACCATAAAAACAGTAAATACCAAAAAAACACTAAAAATCCAAAATTTCCCTAAAAACCTTAAAAACCCATAATAATATTTAAAACCCCTAAAAATACATCAATATTTTGAAAACCCCAAAAATCCCAAAAATCCTAAGAAAAACCAAAGAAAACTATAAAAACCAAAATACAATTAAAATCCACAAAAAAACCTAAAATTGATAAAAAAAACCCCAAAAACCCCCACCACCCCAAAAGAATATAAAAAACTAAAAATAATAAGAACCCTATAACCCATAAAAAACCAAAAACCATGAAAAAAATCAAATATCCCTTTAAACCTGTAAAAACGTTAAACTATAAATTTTTTGAAAATTTAGAAGAACTATAAACCCTAAAAACACATAAAAACCAGAAAAACACCAAAAACCCTCAAAATCATTAAATCCATAAAACCATAAAACCCCAAAACATACATAAAAAACCCAAAAAACAATGAAAACTAAAAAACCAGAAGTTTTCATAAAAAAAACCTAAAAACTAAAAAAACATAAAAACCCAAAACCCCTTAAAACCCAAAAAAAACTAAAAACCCTAAAATCCCAAAAAAACCCTAAAATTTTAAACAACAATAAAAAAAAGAAAACCCCTATGAAAACTATAAAAAATAAAAAACCCTTAAAACCCTAAAAAACAAAAAACAAAAAAAAACCTGAAAACCTAATAACCACAAAAAACCATAAAACACCTAAAACACACTAAAAACTCTAAACTCATTTAACACCCTAAAATATTAAAAATATAGAAAAACCAAAAAAATTATAAAAAGGGTCAGAAAACCATAAAAACCCAAAAAAACCACAAACCTCTGAAAACTCAAAAATTCCTTAAAATCCATACAAAAATAAAAATGTATAAAATTACTAAAAAATCCCTAAAAATATCTATAAGTTTAAAAAACACTAATAACCATGAAAACCCATAAGAAATCCATAATAACTTAAAAACACATAAAAACTCTAAAAAACCTCAAAAACCCTAAAATCCCTAAAAAATCGTAAAATCCCAAAAAACCAAAAAAACATATAAATTCACAAAGAACATTAATAACCCAAAAAACATATATTCCCAAAACCAATAAATACTCTAAAAAATATTAAACCCCAAAAATTTTAAGAAACTCCAAAAACCATAAAAAGAATAAAAAACTCAAAAAAACCCCTAAAACCCAACAAATCCATAAAAACCAAAAAAACCTAAAAAATCCCCACAAAATCCTTAAAACCCCTAAAAACATAAACCCCTATAATATCCCAAAAATAAACAAAAACCTAATATATCATAAACCCCTAGAAAACCCCAAAATAACAATAAAACCTAAAAACAGTTAATACCCTTAATAAAAAAAAAACACGAAAATCCCTGAAAACCCTAGAACAAATAAAGACACATAAACATTTTAAAAAACCCTAAAATCCAATAAAAAACCTAAAAGAACATGAAAATTATAGAAACCCTTTAAACCCATAAAACATTAAAAATATCTAAAATCCTTAAAACCATAAAAAACTCAAAAAACCCCAAAAAATAAAAAGAAACCCATAAAGCCCCTAAAAACCCTTAAAAACAAATATATCTAAAAACCCTAGAAATACTAAATACCAATAAAAATAGTAAAAACTCTTAAAAATCCCTAAAAACCTAAAAAAACCAGAAAAACCATATGAGAACTTTAAAACGCTTAAAAAATAACCCCATAAAATACCTCAAAACACTAAAAAATAATAACAAAATCGTAAGAAACCATATAAACCATAAAAAAATCCCAAAAAACAATAAAAAACATAGAAATATATAAAACTCATAGAAACCAAATAAAAATAATTGAAAACACTTTAATCCACTTAATTATTTTAAAAAATCTATAAATCCGTAAAAATCATAAAAAACAAAATAAAACACTAAAAACCCAAAAAATTATAAAATCATTAAAATCCCTAAAAAAACCTGATCCCTGTTAAAATCCCTTAAACCCTAAAACCCCCAAAATATCAAAAAAATCCCTAAAATACCTAAAAATATAAAATACTATAAAACCCTCAAGACCCTAATACAACATGACATATCTATTAAAAGATGAAAACCTCAGAAAAACCTAACAAATCAAAAAAAATTATAAAAACTATAAAAAAATATAAAAAAATTAAGAACCATTAAAACCATAAAAATCCAAAATAAAATTTTAAACCCAATACAACCCATAAAAACCACTAAAACTCTAAAAACCATATAAACAACTAAAAACAATAAATAAATCAAAAAATACATAAAAATCCTAAAAAAACTCCAGCGACCCTAAACCCCTTAAAAATTAAAAAACCCTTAAAAACAATGCCCCAATCCTTGAAACCCCTAAAAACTATAAAAATCCTAAATAGCCATAAAAATATATAAAATGTAAAAAAACTAAAAACCTAGAAAACCCCTATGAAATCATTAAAAAATAAAAATCCCTCCAAACCCATAAAAACCTTAAATACACTAAAAACCATAAAAACCCATTAAAAACACAAACACCCCTCAAAAACATTATAACCCCTAAAAACAATAAAAAAACCTAAAAATAAATAAAATTTCTAAAAACCACTAAGTACTCTAAAAAAACTTTAATCACCTAAAAATGTTAAAATTCTCTTAAAACCATAAAAATACTAAAAAACTAAAAAAACACTTAAAAACAAAAAAAAACTAAAAAACCCATGAAATAGAAAAAATAATAAAAACCCTAAAAAACCATAAAAATCCTAAAAACCCTTAAAACCATTAAAAATGTCAAAGATCCTAAAATCCCTAAAAAATCCCATGAAAACCTTAAAAACATAAAAATACTTAAAACCCCTCAAAATCCTAAAAAATGTTAAAACCCTATAAACCCCTTAAAACTATAAAAAAACCCCAACAAAGTTTCAAAATTCCTAAAAAACCTAAAAACCATAAAAATCCTAAAAAATTCCCTAAAACAGAAAAAAAACAATAAAATCCACGAATAATTCTAAGAAAACCATAGTAACCTAAAACACCTGAAACCCATAAAAACCCTAAAAACACAAATAAACTCTAAAAACATAAAGAACCCTAGAAACATAAAAACTATAAAATCACCTAAAAAATTAAAATCATTAAAAACACATAAATACCTAAAAACCAATAAAAAAAATCTAAAATCACTTTAGACCCCTAACAACTTAAAAAAACTCTAAAAAACCTTTAAAACCCTGAATGTACCCATAAAATAATTAACAATCCCAAAAAAACTTTACAAATGTAAAAACACTTAAACACCTTGAAAACCCTAAGAAAACATAAAAAACAGAAAAAAAACATAAAACACTCAAAACATCAAAAAATAATCAAAAATCTAAAAAACATCAAATACAATAGATTCCCCCAAAATTCAAAAAAAGCATTAAAAACAATAAAAAATCTAACAAATCGCCATAAATATCTAAAAACATTAAAACCCCTAAATCCCTAAAAGACCCTAAGAAAACCCAAAAAAATTGCACAACCCCTAAAAACCCTGAAAATGCTAAAAACCCCAAAACCCTAAAACAACCTAAAACCCTAAAACAAAAAAACCTCTAGAAACATTAAAAAAATATTAAAACCCAAAAAAACCCAAAAAAACCATAAAACCCACAGAAAAATTATAAAAAAATTAGCAAACCCCTAATAACGTTAAAATCTAAAAAAACACTTAAAACCTTAAAACTAAAAAAACCAAAGATATAAAATAACCATAAACCCCTTGAAAAACACTCAAAATCCCTAAGACACTAAGAACTATAAAATTCCTAAAAAATCTATAAAAATTTTTAAAATATAAAAACCCCTAAACACACTAATAAATCCATAAAAACCTATAACAAATTAGAATCCATAAAACCCCCAAAAATTCTACAAACCCTAAACCCCCAAAGAAATCCCTAAAACCCCCCAATTTACTCACAAACCTAAAACTCCACAAAACCCCACAAAACCCCTTAAAATCCCCAAAAATGTAAATAACCAAAAACCCTGAAAACCCAAAAGAAAAAAATTAAAATATAAAAAAAATGATGCTTCTAAAAAACCTAAAAACACTTAAAATCCTAAAAAACATGAAATAAACCTAAAAACCTGAAAACCCTAAAACCATAAAGACCCATAAATACCTAAAAACACATCAAAATCAATAAAGATTCAAAAAATCACTAGAATCTATAAAAACCCTTTAAAACCCAAAAATTATAATATAATCTAGAAATCCTTCTTAACCCTAAAAAACTAAAAAAACCATAAACCCAAAAAACCATAAAAAACATAGAAATCCTCAAAAAACCTAATATCTTCAAAACCCCTAAAAACCTAAAAACCTAAAAACCTAAAAACCATAAAAATCCAAAAAAACCCCTTAAAAATCTATAAAAAATTAAAACCCCTAAAAATTGAACCACCCTTTGAAAACCTTAAAACCCTAAAAACACTTAAACCCCCAAGAAACCTAAAACTGCTAAAAACCTAAAAAACAGAAAAATACATTAAAAACCATATACCTAGTAAAAACTATAAAAACTATAAAACCACCAAAAACCACTCAAACCCCATAAAACCCATAAAACCCACTAATAAACTAAAAAAGCAATTAACCCCCTAAAAACGTTAAAATCTATTAAAACCCTTAAAAACCATAAAAAACATAACCCCCAAGAACTATAAAAACCCAAAAATCACTAAATTACTCCAAAACCCCTAAAAATCCCAGAAACCCCTAAAAACTATAAAAATAATTAAATTCCCCAAAAATTCAAAAAATTAAATAAAACCCTAAAAAAATTTAAACCCACAATAAAATCATAAAAACCTAAAAACAATTAAAACACATAAAAACCTTAAAATTATAAAAACCTTAAAAACCCTAAAAATGATAAAAAACCTAAAAACCATAAAAACCCTACAAACCCATAAAAACCCTGAATAACACTAATAACAAAAAATACCTTGAAACACCTTAAAAAATTAAAAAACTCTAAAAAACCTAGAACCCAAAAATTTTAAAAAATTCCTAAAAACCCAAAAATGCACAAAGCACTAAATCCAAACACCCTAATAACCCTATATAATTCTAGAAACATTTAAAACAAATAAAAATAGTGAAAAATTTCTAAAAATAGTAAAAACATTAAAATAACTAAAAACCATAAAAGAACATTATACACTAAAACACTAAAAACCACTAAAAATCCCTAAAACCCCTAAAAACCCAAAAAACACTAAAAACCCATAACAATCCCAAAAAACCTTGAAACCCCAAAAAATTCATAAGAAACATAAAAACCCAAAAACCATTAAAATCCCCAAAAAACCCCGAAAAACCCAAAAAATCATAAAATCCTCTAAGGCACTACAAATACTTAAAATGATTTAAAAAATTCAAACACATGAAACCACCTAAGAAAACCTTAAAATCATAATAACACTTTATACACCCAAAAAACTAAAAAATGTTAAGAACCCTAAAAATACAAAAACCCCTCAAAATCCATAAAAAACAAACAAACATGAAAATACAAAATGGCCCAAAAATCACTAAAAATGAAAAAAAACACTTAAACCATTGACAACCCTAAGAAACCTTTAAAAAAATAATAGCACTTTAAACTCCTAAAACATAAAAAAATTATAAAAAACATAGAAAACCCTAAAAACCCAAAAAATCCTAAACCCCTAAAAACCATAAAATCTCCTAAAAAGCATAAAATACCTGAAAATGCCTAAAACCCCTTTAAACCCCTAAAAACTTTTCCAAAATATAAGAATCTAAATTTCCAAAAAAATTAAAAAATAGCTAAAAACCGTAAAAACCATATACACTTAACACCCTAAAAAATTGTAAAAACCTTAAAAAGCCATAAAAACTAAAAAAATCATAAAAATACCAAAAATAACTAAAGACAACTAAAAACATAAAAAACCTAAAAACCCAAAAAAAAATATAAAACCTAAAACTCTTAAAACCCCTAAAATTTTAAAAAATTCTAAAACCCCCTAAAACCTTAAGGAGCACAAACCCCATAAAAAAAACTAAAACTCCTAAGAACCCTAAAATCCTAAAAACCCCTAAAAATTGCTAAAAACATAAAAAATCAAAAGATCAAAAATACCGCTAAGAAAACCTTAAAAAAATAAAATTACTTGAAACCCCTAAATATCCTAAAAAATTTTAAAAATTAAAAACCTTCCAAAGACCCTAAAACCCCAAAACACCTAAATACCTTAAAACCCTTAAAAACCCATAGGAAATCTAAAACCCCACTAAAAACACCAATCAACCATAAATGCCCCCAAAAACTAAAAAATCCTAAAACCTAAAAAACAATAGAAACCCTATAAATCATTAAAAACTCTTAAAATCCCTCAAAAAGCCCTAAAAAAATAAAAATCCAAAAAAACAACTGAAAATCCCAAAAAAAAAATTAAAAAAAAGAATAAAAACTTTAAAAACCCATAAGAAAACAATAAAAACCTAAAAACAATAAAAACCCCTAAAAACCTAATTTTTATTAAAACCTGATAAAACCCAAAAAACCCGAAACACCTAAAAACCCCAAAACTCTCAACATTCCTAAGAACCCAATAAAACCATAAAATTCCTAAAAAACCTAAAAATAAATTAAAACTTAAATAACACTAATAACACCTAAGAAAACCAAAAAACCCGACAAACACCTAAAACCCCTAAAATCAAAAAAATACAAAAAACCATAAAAACCTTTAAACCCTTAAAAATACAAAAAAACCCTAAAACCCAAAAAACCCATAAAACTCTAAAAAACCGTATAAACCATCAAAGTCCCTAACACTTATAAAAAAGATAAAGATACTAAGAATCCCGAAAAATATCTAAAAATGTAAAAAAACATAAAACCCTAATAAAACCTTAAAAACCAAAAAATAATTAAAAACCCAAGAATACAAAAAAATGATAAAAACCCTAAAAAACCCTAAAAACATTAAAAAATATAAAACCCTCAAAATCTCTAAAAATTCTAAAAACCATAAAATCCTAAAAAATACCGAAAATATATAACAAATTATAAATCCATAAAATTCCAAAAAAAAACCTAAGACAAAAATAAAACCAAAAAATTATTAAACCCCATAAAATTCATAAAAACGCCAAAAATCCTAAAAACACTAAAAACCATGAAAACATAAAAAATACCAAATTTTTTGAAAACCCTTAAAAGCTAAAAAACACTAAAAAATATAAAAACCTAAAAAAATTTAAACCCCCTAGAAACATAGAAATGATAAAACCCTAAAAACCCTAAAAACCCATCAAAATCAAGAAATTACAAAAAAACATAAAAATTATAGAAAATCCATAAAAAATCTTAAAACATAAACAACCCTAAAAATAGGTAAAAACTTTAAAAATGTAAAAAGACTCAAAACCCCAAAAAACCTACAAATTTATCAAACCCTAAAAGACACAAATAACCCCCAGAACCCTTAAAATCAAAAAACCCAAAAAAACCATGAAATGCCCTAAACCCTATAGAATCCATAAAAACCCATTTAAACTTTTAAACCACTTCAAACCCCTTAAGAAGTTAAAAACACTATAAAAGAGTAAAACCCATGAAACACATAGAAAACCCTAAAAATACAAAGAACCATAAAAACTCTAAAAACCAGAAAACCCCAAAACTCCTCAAATTCCCTAAAACCATAAAATCCATAAGAAAACACATATAATTTTAAAAAGACCTAAACTCCCTAAAGACATTAAAAACCCAAAAAAATATCATAACCCTTATAAAAAAAATTCCAAAAAACACTTAAATCACATTAAAAACCAAAAACTTTTAAATCCCTAAAATTCATAAAACCCCTCAAGATCCCTAATAAATAAAATATCCATAAAAATCCTAAAAATTCATTAAAAAACCAAAAAACATAAAAAAACATAAATCCCTCAAATACCCTGAAAAATAATTAAACAATAAAAATCAATAAACCCCAAAAATCAAAGTAAAACCTCTAGAAACTCTAAAACCCTCAAAACCCTCAAAATCATAAAAAAATCGATAAAAATAAAAAAAACCACAAAAAATATAAAAAATGTAAAATATTTTAAGGACCATGAAAACTAATAAGAAAACCATAGAAACCAAAAAACCCTTAAAATCCATAAAAACCTAAAAATCCAAAAAATTCCTAAAGGACCCTAAAATCTCTATAAAACAATAAAACACCAAAAAAACATAATAACCCCTAATACCCTATAAAAACCATATAAAAACCAAATGAAATTACAAAAACCCACTAGAAACAATATTAACCCTTTAAACCCCTAACAATGTTTAAAAACAATAAAAACCCTAAAAACCCTAAAAACTCAGAAAACCCCTGAAAATCCAAAAAAACATCAAACCCTACAAACCCTCAAAATCTCTAGAAATCCTAAAACTCATTAAAATAAAAAACACTAAAAATCCCAAAAAAGTAAAAAACTCTAAAAACATGAAATTCCCAAAGAAAACATTAAAACCCTAAAAAAAATTAAAACATCTACAAACCAAAAAAAACTAAATTTTAAAAAACCATAAAACCCTAAAAACCATAAAAATACCTACAAACCATAATAACCATTAAATATTAAAAGATCGCTAAAAATCACTAAAATATAAGAAACCCTAAAAAAATGAAAACCCATAAGAAAATTATAAAAATATAAAATCACTAAAAACACCAATAAAACCCAAAAAAATAGTAAAATCCCTAAACCCCCTAATAACCCTAAGACCCCTAAAAATCCATAAAATACTTTAAAAATCCTAAAAAATATCTAAAAATAAAAAAACCAGGAAGGAAAACCTTTAAAACCTAAAAAAACATAAACCACTAAAAACCTAAAAAATTATATAAACCCTAAAAGACCCTAAAAATAATGTGACTAAAAAAGACCTCAAAACCTTGAAAATCCTAAAAAAATTAAAAAACCCAAAAACCCCATAAAAAACAAAAAACCACTTAAAACTCTAAAATACATTAAACCCCTAAAAGTGTTAAAATACCTTATAAAACCCTAAAGACACTAAAACCCATAAAAACCCCAAAAAACCCAAAAAACCTAAAAATCATTAAAATAGATTTAATCCTCTAAAAATCCATAAAAACTCTTATATACCAAAAAATCAAAAAATCCCTAAAATCCATTAAAATCTAAAAACCCCATAAAAACCCTCAAGAAAACCCTAAAAAACAAAAAACCCCTAAAAAAACTAAAATAATATAAAAAACCTTAAGAACCCCTAAAAACCATAAAAATCCATAAAAATACTACAAAAATCCCTAAAAATCCCTAAAATTTTATAAACCCATAAAAATCCTTGAAATTACTAGGAAATCCTTAAACAACCGAAGGCACATAAAACCACTAAAAAAACTCAAAACCCTAAAAATCCCAAAAGACCATGAAAATCCCAAAAACACCCTAAAACCATAAAAACCACTAAAAACATAAAAAACCTAAAAACCCAAAAAAAATTAAAATCCAACTAAAACTCTAAAAACCCTTCAACCCCTAAAAATGTTAGAAAATATAAAAAACAAGAAAATCCCTAGAAAACACAAAAAAAAATCCTAAAACAAAAAATTCCTTTAAACCATGAAAACCCAAAAAACATAAATCCCTAAAAATAAATAAAAACCCAATGAAAATATAAAATTAATAAAAATCAATAAAAATACATAAAAATGTAAAAAATAATAAAAACATTGAAAACCCATAATTAATCCTTAAAACCTAAAAATACTTCAACACCCTAAATTTTTTTAAAAAGGTTAAAAATCATAAAAACCCTGAACAACAATAAAAAAACCAAAAATCTCCAAAACCCCTAAAACCATAAAAATCCCAAAAAATCAAAAAAAATCCATAATAATGTAAAAAAATCTAAGATCCCTAAATCATAAAAAAAATCCTTCAAATACAAAAAAAATTAAGACACTTAAAATTATAAAAAACACTAAAACCCCTAATAACCCAAAAACCCTAAAAACCCTAACAAACCTAAAAATATCTAAAATCCATAATAAACCATATAAATTCTTAAAACTCTTAAAAAACCCTATAAAACATAAGAAAAATGAAACCCCCTAAGAATACCATAAAAACCTAAAATCACTTAGAACCCCTAAAACCAGGAAAAACGATGAAAACCACAAAAAACCATCAAAACCATCAAAAACCTAAATCTCTTAGAAACAAAAAAAACCCCTAAAAACATTATTATTCGCTAAAAATAAAAAAAATTAAAAACTACTATAATTTATATTAACCCTTTAAAAATCTAAAAACATTTAAAAACTCTAAATAACCATAAAACCCCTAAAAATATAAAAACCACTAAAAATCCTAAAAAAACATAAAAACCCTTTAAACCCCAAAAAGTATAAAAACCATGAAATTTAGTAAAATACCTAAATCTTCATAAAAATCATAAAAAATACATAAAAATCACTAAAATGTAAAACTCTAAAAACCTAAAGGACCCCAATGAAGGACTTAAAAACCTAAAAACAATTAAAACACAAAAAACCTAAAAAGATTTAAACCCCTAAGAAACCATAAAACCCTAAAAAATTATTAGAAAACCTAAAGACCCTAAATATCAAAAACAAAATCCCTAAAAATACATGAAATGTAAAAAACATTAAAAACCCTAAAAACCCAAAAAGATACCATAAAAATCTATAAATACATAAACCCCTGAAAAACCAAAAAAACACTCAAAACCCTAAAAGACCCTAAAACCCTAAAAATACCTAGAACCCATAAAAATAACACAAACCTATAAAAACCCAATAAAACCCCTAAAAACTCTAATAACTATGAAACACTCCAAACCCCTTTTAATCCCCTAAGACCCTTAAAATCCATAAAACCCCAAAAAAAATACAAAACCCTCCTAAAAAGAGTCAAAAATAAATAGATTCCCTAAAAACCATTAAAAAACAAAAAATCCCTAAAAATGTAAAAAACCCTAATAACTATGAAAAACCTTTAGAATACCATAAAAACCTTAAAAACATATAAAACACCAAAAAAATTAAAAAATACTAAATACCAAAAAAAGAACCCAAAACCCCCAAAACCCCTAAAACCATAAAAACCCTAAAACCCCATAAAATCCAAAAAAAAATAACTATAAAATATATTTAAACCACTAAAAATTTTAAAAACTATAAAATACTGAAAAACCCTAAAACACTCAAAATCCATGAAAACCTGAAAGCAATAAAAAATCCTTAAAAGCCCTAAAAATCCCAAAAAATATAGAAAAACCTAAAATCACATAAAAATCCCTAGTATCACATTTAAAATAAAAAAACCTAAAACCCCTACCTGACATAAAAATGCTGAAAACTCTAAAAACACTAAAAACCCTAAAAACAAAAAAAACCCTATACCCCATTAAAACCCCTAAAAACACATAAATTTTCTAAAAACACTATAAACCCTTAAAAATGTTAAAAAAATATAAAAACCCTTAAAACCCTAAAAAACTCATAAAAACCTCTTAAAATCCAGAAAATAAAAAAATAATTAAAACCCAATATAATCCTAATATCCCTCAAAATACCTAAAAACCCTAAAAACCCATTAAAATCCAAAGAATCCCCTAAAAACCCTAAAATAGTAAAAAAACCTAAAAACCTGAAAAATATAAAGATACCACTAAAAACATAAAAACACATTAAACATTAAAACTCCCAACCCATAAAAACCATAAAACGCTCTTAAAACCTTATAAAAAATCTTAAAAATATCAAAAAACTCTAAAACCCCACTAAATACTCTAAAACCCATTTAAAACCTTAAAAACATTTAAATAATATAAAAAACCTTCATAACCTAAACACTCAAAAAACTCAAAAATCCTAAATATAGAATGAAACCCTAGAAACCCTAAAAATAATTTAAACCCCTAAAATTTCATAAAACACTAAAAACTATAAAAATCCCAAAAAATCCATAAAATCCCTTTAATCATAAAAAACCATAAAACACTGAAAACCACTAAGAAACCCTCCAAAACCAAAAAAACACTTAAACCCCCAAAACACCTAAAAAGATAAAACCACAAATAACCTAAAAAGTCCCTAAAACCCAAAAAACCAAAAATTGCCAGAAAACATATAAAATCCCTAAAAACCCCAAACCCTATAAAAATAATAAAACCCCTTTAAATGCCTAAAAACATTAAAAAACTCTATAAAACTTAGAAACCCTAAAAACCCAAAAAAATCTAACAAACCCCAAAAAAACTCTAAAAACTCTAAAAAACTCAACATTACTAAAAAAATCGAAATAATAAAAAACCTAAAAAAGGATTAAAACCCCAAAGAACATACAAAAATTTAAAACCCTACAAATCCTTAAGAAAACCTTAAAATCCTAAAAATAATTAATGCCTAAAAACCTGAAAACGATAAAAACCCTAAAACCCCTAATACCCTAATAGTCATAAAAACAAAAAACACCTAAAAACCTGAAGACAACCTAAGACCATATAAAACACTAAAAACCACTAAAAACTCTAAATACCCTTTATACCATTAAAAACAACAAAAACCTGAAATAACCAAAAAACATTAAAAACATAAAAAACCCTAAAACCCAATAAAACCAAAAAACCCCTAAAACCCCTCAAAATTCATAATAAGCATAAAACCATAAAAATAATAAAAACCATATACAAATATCTAAAAATAGAATACACATTAAAAACCATGAAAACCCCAAAGAAAACCATAAAAACTAAAAACAATTTAAAGCCCTAAAATAACTAAAAATGATAAAAACCCTTAAAATAATATGTACCCCTAATGTCCCATAAAACCATAGAAACCAAGTAAAAACTTTAAAAACCATTTAAACACGTATAAATGTTACAATCTCTAAAAACACAAAAAATCTCACAACTCAAAAAAAACCCAAAATCACAAAAAAAACCATTACAATTATTGAAGAACCTAAAAATCATAAATAACTTTAAAAAAAACCAAAAAAATCCCAAAAATGTTAAAAATCCTAAAAAACCCAAACCCCCCCCCAAAAGTAAAAAAATAAAAACACTATAAATCCAGAAAATCTTAAAATCTCTAAAAACAAGAAAAACACTAAAAATCCCTAGGAACCTTAAATTCATAAATACTTTAAAAAATATAAAAACCCCATAAAAACCCTAAAAAATAGTAAAATCACTAAAACACTTAGAACCCCAAAATTGATAAAATTATAAAAACTATTAAAACCCCAAAAAAATATATAAAAAAACCATAAAAACTAGACAAAACCTAAAAAAACCCCAAAACCCAAAACCCCTCTAATTCCCTAAAGATGCTAAAAAAGATTAAAATCCTAAACATTCCATAAAAATCCCTAAAAACATAAAAAAACCTAAAACCCTAAAAAATTCTAAGAAAATATAAAAAAAACTTAAAACATTTAAAATCCCTAAAACCTAAAAAAAAGAAACACCTTAAAAATCCTTAAAATACTCTAAAACACATAAAACCTCCCTATAACAACAAAAAGACCTAAAACCCAAAAAAACCTTAAAACCCACTAAAACACTAAAGCCCTTTAAACTCTTAAAAAAATAAAAAACTATAGAATCCCTTTAAAATTATAAAAATACAAAAATGGTAAAACCCCAAAATACAATAAAAATCCTAAATACTTTAAAAACCATAAAAACCCTAATAACCCTAAAAACCCCTAAAACCCTTTAAACCAAAAAAACTCAACAAAATCCATAGGAATCACAAATCCCTAAAAAAACTATAGACCTAGAAATATCCAAATAAAACCATAAAAATATAAAATCACTTAAAACCCTTAAAGAACATAAAAACACTAAAACCCTGAAAACCCAAACAAACACCCAAAAATAAAAAAACAACGCCCTACAAAATTAAGAACCATAAATCCAATAGTAACAATAAAAAATCTAAAATATATTAACCCATTTAAACAAATAAAATTTATAGAACTCTAAAAACCCATGAAAATACTAAAAACTCTAAAAGCCCCTAGAAACCCAAAGGTAATATTAAAACCTAAAAAACCAAAAACCGGAAAAATCCCTAAAAATCCATAAATCCCCTAAAACCCATAAACATCTTAAGAAATCGATAAGAATATATAAAAATTTAAAAAAAGTTAAAATCCATAAAAAACCTATTAAATCATTAAAACCTTAAAAAACCCCCCTAAAACCCTAAAAATGAGAAAAACCCTAAAAAAGCTTAGAACCATAAAAACCATAAAATCCATAAAATCCCGAAAAACATTTAAAAACCCCTAAAACCAATAAAAACACTTAAAAACAAATAAAAAAAATATAAAATCCAATTAAAACCAAAAATTTTAAAAAAATATAAAAGACATTAAAAACCTAATAACTCAAAATACCATAAAACCGCCAAAAAATCCCATAAAAATCCTAAAAACCCTAAAAAATAGAAAATTCACGAAGAGTCCCAAAAAACAATGAAAATATAAAAAAACCTTAAAACACTTAAAACCATAATAAAACCATAGAAACCTAAAAACACTTAAACCCCCGAAAAAACTAAAAACTATAAAATACCCTAAAAACCCTAAAACCCCTAAAAACCTAGAACCCTTAAAACATTAAAGAACCAAAAGGATATACGTCAACTAAAAACAAAAAAAAACTATAATTCTTTTTAAATCATAAAAATGATAAAAAAATTTCTATGAAGACTTAAAATCTCTAAAAACTAAAAAAACCGTACACCCCTTCCCCCCCCCAAATACCCATAAAACCCCAACAAATCCTCAAAATCCTTAAAACACTAAAACCCCCTAAAATGCAAAAAATCCCCAAAAATTACAAAAATTGAAAAATAACCAAAAAACACTGAAAAACCTTAAGAAAATCATAAAAACCTAAAGACAATTAAAACCCCTAAAAAACCTAAAAACCCCAAAAAACCCCAAAAAACCCTAAAAATAAAAAAACTCAAAAAACATAAAATCCCTAAAAACTAATAAAAACCATAATAAAGCGCTACAAACTCTTAAAACACATTAGACCCATAAAACATTAAAAAAATTTAAAAACCCTTTAAAACCCTAAAATCTAAAAAACCCCACAAATAAAAAAACCATAAAACCCCAAAACACCTAAAATACTATAAAGCCCTAAAAGTCCCTAAAAACCATCAAAATGATAAATACACCTAAAATATCCCTAAAAACCATAAAAATGTAAAAACTAGAAAAACCCAAAAAATCCTCTAAGAAAAACATTAAAAATAAATACACTTAAAACCACTAAAAAACTAAAAACGCTAAAAACCGTAAAAAATCGAAAAACCCCTAAAAGAACCAAAATACATTAAAACCATATAAAAACAAAAAAACCCAATTAACCATAAAACACCTAAAAATAAATAAAAAACTAAAAACACTAAAAATAGTTAAACCCCTAAGGACTTTAAAAACTATAAAACCAAAAAAAACATAAAACTCACAAAAAACCCAAAAACCCCCTATATACCCAAAAATACAAAAAAAACTCTAAAACCCCTCATAATCCCACAAATCCATAAAAAAATATTTAAATCATAAAAAAACCATAATAATTAATTAAAAACTAAAAACCCTAAACTACCATGAAAACCCCTAAGAAAAGCATAAAAACCTAAAAACACTTAAAACCCTTAAAACCTAAAAAAAGAAAAAACCCCTAAAACCCCCTAAAAACCCTAAAAACCTAAAAAAATAATGACACATAAAAACATTATAAAATAAAAAACCCATAAAAGTACTAAAATAACTAGAAAAACTAAAAAACCTTTAAATCCCTAAAAATTTAAAAAAAATCAAAAAAAAAAAAACCCAAAACACCTAAAACCCAAAAACCCATAAAAACCCGAAAACACTAAACCCACTAAAAACTCTGAAAATCTATAAAAACCCTAAAACACATAAAAATCCTAAAAATAATAAATATCTAAAGAAATGTAAAAACTAGTAAAATCCTTGAAAAACCCAAACAAGAAATTTAAAACCTAAAAACCCTAAAACCCCTTAAAATCCTAAAACTTTATAAAAAAACCTGAAAAACCTAAAAATCATGTGCTAACTAAAAAAATAAATACACTACAAACTCATGAAAACCATAAAAATACACTAAAAATATAAAAATAATTTAAACCACTAAAAATATTAAAAATCTAAAAAATTTAGAAACCCTAAAAAAATAAAAAAACCCCCTTAACCCCTAGAAAACCACAAATCCCTAAAAACCATAAAAACCAAAATACGCCTTTGAATCCCTAAAACCATGAAGACCCATAAATATCCAAATAAATACATAAAAATACCGAAAAACATGAAAAACCCTAAAACCCAAAGAAAAACTTATGAACTTAATACCTTTAAAAGGATAAAAACACTAAAACCCCTAAACAAACCCTAAAAACCCATAAAATCATTATAAAACACAAAAATATCATAAAAAACCTTAAACATATAAAAACACAAAAACCCCATTTAAACTAATGAAACATAGAAAACTCTAAATAACCATAAAACTCTAAAAACTGAAAAAATCCCAGAAACACCAAAAATCCATAAATATGGAAAAAAAATTATCAAAACCCTAAACACTCTCAAAATACCTAAAACCCCTAAAACCATAATAATCCTAAAAAATCCCTAAAAAATAAAAAATGTAAAAAAATTAAAACCATGAAAACCCCTAAGAAAACTTGAAAACCCGAAAAAAAATTTAAAACCCCTAAAAAACCAAAAAAATATGAAACCCTAAAACCCCCCAAATCCATAAAACCCAACCAAACCATGAGAATAAAAAAAATCATGAAAATAAATTAAAATATAAGAACCCTAAAAACGTTAAAAACCCATGAAAAACAATAAAATCTTAAAACACATAAACCCATAAAAGCTAAAAAAATATAAAAACAAAAAAAAATCCCTAAAAACCATAAAATCCCTAAACACCATAAAACACCTAAAACCTTTAAAACCCCTAAAAACCATAAAACCAAATAAAAAATATAAAAACCCTTCAAACCCCTAAAACATTGAAAATTATAAATATCATTAAAATCTCTAAAAACCCAAAGAACCCAAAAAACAATAAAAACCCTAAAACCCAAAAACCACTCAAAATCCGTAGAAACCAAAACAACAATAAAACTACTAAAAATCACTATAAAAATAAAAAACTATAAAACCATGATAACCAATATGAGAAAATTAAAAACCTAAAAATAAAAATCCACTAAAACCACTAAAGACGCTATAGGCCCTAAATCCCAAAAAAAAACACAAAATACCTAAAAACACCTAAAATCCCTAAAAATCCTAAAAATCCATAAAAATCAGTTAAAAATTTATAAAACTATAAAAAACATTAAAAACACTAAGAAAACCTAAAAATACCTCAAAACACATAAAATCTCTAAAAAAATAAAAACCCTAAAAGAATATAAAAACCCATAAAACAATAAAACCCTTAAAGACCTTTAAAACCCAAAAACCCCAATACAGACCACAAAACCCACTAAAACCTCATAAAACCCTATTAAACACCTTTTTTTTTAAAAAAAATCCATGACCACTTTGAAAACCTAAATATATAAAAAACCTTAAAGACCAAAAAAACCATAAAACCATAGAAACCATAAAAACCCAAATAACCCTAAAAATCCCTGAAAACCAAAAAAAATCCCAACAAATCCATAAAATCCATAAAAATTTAAATAACCATAAAACCCCTGAAAACCCCTATGAAATCCTTAATATCCTAAATACACATAAAATGCTTAAAAACTAATAAATCACTCAAAAACACAAAATTCTATAGAACCCTAAAACCCCTAAAAAAAATCCCTAAAGATCTAGAAAACCCTAAAACCCCATAAAAACACTAAAACCACTAAAAAGACTAAAACCCCATTTAAACCCTAAATACATAATGAAATTCCTAAAACCCTAAAAACTAAGAAACCATAAAATTAAAAAAAAACATAAAAAACCTTTAAACCCTAAAAAACCCAAAAAACCCAAAACCATAAAAATCCTTAGAACCCCCTATAAGTGCAGAAAACATAAAAACCCACTAAAACCCATAAAAACCTAAGAAAACCTTTAAAACCTAAATACAAATATAACCACTAAAAACATAAAAATTCTATCTACACAAAAAACACGAAAAACCTAAAAATCCATAAATACCCATAAAAATCATAAATACCTGAAACACCATTAAAACCCTAAAACCACACTAAAACACTAAAACCTCACTAAAAACACTAAAAACCCATTACACCCTAAAAAATGTTAAAAACTATAAAACTATAAAAAAACATAAGACCCTAAAACCCCCAAACAAACATAAAAACCATAAAACCCTAAAACCTTAAAAACCCCTAAAACTCTCAAACTCCATAAAAACCCTAAAACTCCATTAAAGTCCAAAAAAATACATCAAAATAAAAAAAATGTATAAAACCCTAAAACACTAAAAACCCTAAGAAAATATTGAATCATAAATAAACATACAACCCCTGAAAACCAAAAAAATAAACACCTTAAAACCCATAAAATGCACAAAAAACAATACAAAAAAATAAAATGAAATTAAAAACCTTAAAACCATAAAAGGCATAAAACCAAAAAAACCACTGAAAACTCTAAAAACCCTTTAAACACAAATTTTTTTAAAAACTCTAAAAACAATAAAACGATTAAAAAAATTAAAAAAATCTTAAAACCCCCAAAAAACAATAAAACCCTTGAAACACCTAAAAACCGTAAAAACCCTAAAAACCCTAAATGCCAAAAAACCCCTATGAAAACAATATAAACCTATAAAATCAAAACCCCTAAATAACCTAAAATGAAAAAACCCCTTAAAAACCATAAAACCCCCAAACCCCTTAAAACAATGAAAGCTTTATAAACCCTTTAATATCCCAAAAAACGTTAAAAAATCTAAAAAAATAAAAAGCTCATAAAACATAAAAACCCCTAAAAATACAATAAAACCATAAAAACAAAAAAAACCCCCCCAAACCCCTCAAAATCATTCAAAACTTTTAAAATAATAAAAATAAGAAAAAACTTTAAAAATCCCTAAAATGTAAAAAGCACTAAAAACTAAGAAATCCTATGAGAAAACCTTAAAAAATAAAAACTCTTAAAAAACCTAAAAAGCTAAAAATAATAAAAACCGAAAAACCCTAAAACCCCATAAAACCCTAGAAACCCTAAAAATCCCTAATTACCTTAAAACCCATAAATCCCTAAAAATCAACTAAAAATTATAAAATCACATTAAAACCCTAAAATTGTTTAAAAAAACATAAAAACCAAGAAGAATAAAAAAACCAAAAATACCCAAAAACTATTAAAACCATGAAACCCTAAAAATCCATATAAACCCTAAAAATCCATAAAAACCCTAAAAACAATAAAAATATTAAAAAACAAAAAAAATTCCTAAAAATGTAAAAATATGAAATTCCTAAAAACCCTAGGAAAACATTAAAACCCTAAAAACACATAAAACCACTAAAAAATATAAAAACCATAAAAACCCATAAATCCTTAAAATCCCATAAAACGCATCAAAATCACTAAAACCCTAAAAACCATAATGAACATAAAAAAGGCCAAAAAATCAATAAAAGGTTAAAATACCCAACAAATCTTAAAACTGAAAGGAAAATTAAAAAACCTAACAAAATTATAACACCTAAAAAAATTCCAAATAACCAAAAAGAAACTAAATCCCTAAAACCCCATTAATACCCATAATAACCATAAACCTCCTAAAAATAAAAAAATCTTAAAACCATTAAAATTTCATAAAAACAACTAAAAACTATAAAAACCCACTAAAAACCTAAAAATGTTAAGAAAAATCTAAAATACCATTAAAACCATAAAAACAATAGAAATACCATTAAATGCCCAAAATCCAATAAAATCCTAAAGCCCTGAAAATTCTAAAACCCTTCAAAATCCCTAGAAACCCATAAAAATCATTAAAAATCCATAAAAATCCATAAAAGCCTAAAAAAAGTAAGAAAACCTTAAAAAAGATAACACATAAATAAATAGAAAACATAAGAACACTAAAAACCCTGAAAATCATAAAAATTCCTAAAACCACGTAAAAAACCATAAAACCATAATAATAACTCTAAAAAACATTTAAACTCCTAAAAATGATATCAAACTCTAAAGATCTATAAAAACTCAGAAAAAATTAAAAAAACACTAGAAGCCCAAAAAAAATATAAATATCCTTAAAAAACCTAAAACTCCCTAAAATATAAAAAACCCTAAAAAACTAAAAACCCATATGCAATCCCTAAAAACCTAAAAACACTTAAAACACCTAAAAACCAAAAAAAAACTACAACCCTAGAAAACGATAAAAACCATAAAAACCCTAAACCCCTCAAAACCCCTAATAACCCAAAAATACCATAAAATTTATAAAAACAACAAAAAATACCTAAAAATATAAAAAATACTAATAGATTTGAAAACCCATAAAAAACCATAAAAACCTAAAAACAAAAAAAAAATCCTTAAAAACCTAATAAACACTAAAAACCCTAAAATACCCTAACAACCTATGAAACCCATAAATATCCCTAAATAACATAATAAACAATTAAAAATACTAAAAAATTTCAAACCCCTAAAATATTAAAAAAATATAAATTACCTTTAAAACCCTAAGAAGTATTAAACACCAAAAAAACCCCAAAAAACCATAAAAAACCATAAAAACCCTAAAAAACCTAAAAACTCTAAAAATCCCTAAATCCATAAAAAACCATAAAATCCCCAAATATCCTTTAAAATGTAAAAACCCTAAGAAAACCATAAAAACCTAAAAACATTAAAACACATAATAAAACATAAAATTACAAAACACCTAAAAACAAAAAATTGAACCAAAAAAAACAAAAAAAAACTATAGCCCCCTAAACCCCAAAAAACCAAAAAAACATAAAACCCCTAAAACCCTCAAATCCCCTCAAAATCCAATAAACCCAAAAAAACCCATAAAATACTAAAAAAAATAAAAATTCCCAAGTTTTAAAGACTATAAGAATACCATAAAAAATTAAACCGCTAAGAAACATAGAAAACACTAAAAACCCAAAAACCCAAAAAACCATAAATACCACTAAAACCATTAAAAACCCCTAAAAACAAATAAAATCCCTAAAACCCAATAAAATATCTAAAGAAAAATTAAACCAATAAAAACATTAAAAAAATCAAAAAAGCCTAAAAAGCCCTCAAAAAACACAAAAAACACTAAAACCCTAAAACCCTAAAAACCCTCAAACCCCTAAAACCCAAAAAGCCTCAAAATCCCTAAAAACCATAAAAACACTATTAATTATAAAAACCCCAAAAATGAAATGAACCCAAATAATCCTGAAAATCCAAAAGAAATAAAATTAAAACCTAAAGACCCTAAAAACCCTAAAAACTTTTAAAAACTAAAAACCTTATAAAACATTAAAACCCCTAAAATTAATAAAACCCCCTAAAACCTCAAACCCCTAAAAGCACATAAAATACCAAGGAAACCATTAACACCTATAAAACCCTTTAAACCCCTAAAATATTTCAAAAAATCAAGAAAACATTGAAATTCCTAAAAAATAAAAAAACTGTACATCCAAAAACCATAAAAAACATAAAAACCATAAACACCCTAAATACCCTCATTTCCCAAAAATGACTAAAAAATAATAAAAATCATATAAAGTGGTAAAAGATCACAAGAATACATAAAATCCCTAAAAACTCAAAAAATCATAACACCCTACAAAAACATAAAACCCAAAAAACCAAAAAACCCAAAAAACCCTCAAAATCCCTTAAACACATAAAAACCATAAAAATCATAAAAAGGATTTAAAAATCCCTAAAAATGAAAAAAACCATTAAAACCCTGAAAACGCCTAATAAAATAATTAAAACAAAAAAACCACTTAAAACCCATAAAAACCTACAGATATTTAAAACCCTAAAGAGATTACAAACCGTAAAAATCCATAAAAAACCAAGAAAAATAAAAAAATAATAAAAATACCAAAAAATGTAAAAAACTCTAAAAACCATAGAAAAATGGAAAAGACCTTAAAAACCTAAAAATAATGAAAACACCTAAAAACCCTAAAAAATATAATTACACTAAAGGACCCTACAAACCCTAAGAAACCCTGAAAAACATAAAACCCCTAAAACATTAAAAACCCATAAAGCTTTAAAAATAACTAAAAACTCTAAAATCCCTTTATTCCTATAAAATTATTGAAAATATATAAAAATAATAAAAAAACACAAAAAATCTCTAAAATCTGAAAAATACTATAAAAACCCGAAAACCCTAAAATACCAAAAAAATACAAAAAACCTAAACACCCTAAAAATCATAAAAATTCAAAAAAATCCTTAAATATGGTAGAAAACCCATAATGAAATTAAAAACCTTAAGAATGAATTAAAAACCTAAAAAAACTTAAAATCCATACAAAATATTAAAATATAAAAAACTATAAAAACCATAAAATCTCTTAAAACCCCTAAAACCTCTATAAAACAAAAAAGGATCTATGTACCTTTAAAACCCCTAAAATCCCATAAAAAACCCTAAATCCACTAAAAAACAAAAAAAATTAAAACCATATATATTTATAAATCTCTAATAACCATTAGAGAACTTAAAAAATAAAAAAACCCCGAAACCCCCAAAAACCCCTAAAAAATTTAAAAACCCTAAAAACCATTAAACTCATAAAAATATATAAAACCCTAAATACCTATAAAAATCCTAAAAAATCAGTAAAAATATATAATGATTTAAATACCCATGAATCCCAAAAACCCATAAAAACCCTCAAATATCTAAAAAACACATGAATCCCATAAATACCTATGAATTTGATGGATCCGGTCTCTCTTGGTTTGCTCTCTCCCCACGCAAGGGATCCATGACGTCGTTGTCCCTTTCACCCTACTAGCCCTCCTCGTTCTCCTTCGGTGGTGCTTTGACGAGGTCGTTTATCCCTTGGCGGTGAAGGTCCTAGTGGATGATGATGTGGTTTTTGTTATTGGCGGGCTATGGCTTTGATCTTTCGAAGAGAAAGAGGTTGCGTGCTTCAGAGATCCCTTTTGTTGTCCTTATATCTGGGTCACTTCATAAGAGGCTGTAGGTATTGCGCGATGCTATTCATTGTTCTTGGAAGTTGATGGCTCAGCTCGAGTTTTCAAGGCAACAGATTCGGTTTGTTGCTGAGGACCAGATCTCAGAGGTTTTGGAGTTGGCCCGATGGCATTCCCATGGCGTCAGGTCACTCTAGATCTTTGTTGCGGTTATGGTGGCAGTTCAGTGAAGGAGATGCGGAGTCTTCCTTGGTGGGTGGTGGAATCTTCGAATTGTTGTTTGGCGACATGTGGCTCGGTGGTTTGTGGAACCTTCGAAGAAGATGGCCTAGATCTATCCTGATCTGGATGAATGTTGAGGTTTGAAGAACAAATCTACCCTCTTGTGGTGGATTGATTTTGTTACAGGTCCGTTCTACGCTTGGGTGATATTTTTCCTGTGTTTTACGCTTCTGCTGTTCTGTTCTTGCTCCCTGGATCAACCATTTTTTCATGCTTCTGATGCTGGTTCTGGTCGGAATACCTTGTCTTGTTTGATTTTTTGGTTTGTGGTGATGGCTGGTCTGGGTGTGATCCTTGAAGAGCTGCAGATTTTGATTTTGAGGAAATGTGTTGTTCTAAGAAAGCTGTGATTTGGTGGCGGCTGGAATGCTTCTTGGATGGGAGGTGATGCTTTTGGACTGGTGCTGATGGTTTATGTTGTTCCTTGCTGTGGCTGTGGTGACTGGATGACTTACTGCTGGTCCTGTCTGATGGGATGGTTGTATGATGAGGCTGCTCTCCCTGAGGGTGTGTCATTGACTCGAACACCCACCACTACTCTAGCCCCCCTTCCCAATGTACCGAACCCCACTTTGGTCTGTTATGCTAGTGTTTGTGGAGGATTTGGGATGGTGCTGGTGGTAGCATCCGGGGTCAGGGGCATATCGCGGCGGAGTGGCATTGATGACTGCTGGTTCTTGGTTGCTGATTGCTGGAAGATGATGATGGCTGATGTGGTCTACAGTCTCTGTTGTGGATTGATGCTGCTGGTTGTGATTGGAAGTGCTGTCGGAGATGGTGTTGTTGGTTGCTGGGGCTGGTCGGATTGGATGTGTTGTTTCTGCTGCGTGGCTGTGATGTTTGGTATTGGTGCTAGATGCTGGTGTTGGCTGGACAGGGTGTATGGATGCTGCTGGGGCTGGTTGGATTGGATGTGTTGTCTCTTCAGCTTGGCTGTGATCATTGGTATTGGTGCTGGATGCTGGTGTTGGCTGGACAAGATGTGTGGACACTGTTGTTGTGTTTTGTTTTTGTGTCTTTTTCTCTATTTTGTTTTCTTTTTTGATTTTTCTTTTTTTGGGGTCTTTTCCTGTGAACGGTTTTTGGGTGTGGGTCGTTTGACCCCTCCCCTACCTTGTCTGCTGTGTCTTTTTTCTTCGTATTAAATTTGGGGGGGGGGGCGAGAATAGCCCAAACCTCACATCTTCCTTTCTCTAAAAACCTAAAAACACTAAAAACCTTTAAAACCATAAAAACCAAAAAACCCATAAAAACTATAAAAAACCTCTAAAAACCATTAAAAATCCCAAAACCTATAACATCTCTAAAAAATCACAAAAAATTTAAAAACCCTTCAAACTCCTAAAAACTTTTAAAAATATAAAGAATCATAAAACCCTAAAACCCCATTAAAAGCACTAAGACCATAAAAAACCCAAAAAACCATAACATCTTTAAAATCATAAAAAAACCATAAAACCCTCAAAATGAATAAAAATATAAAAACCCCTTAAATCGATAAAAATTTAAAACCCTAAAAACCCTTAAAAACATAAAAAATGAAAAACAATTAAAACACCTAAAAACAAAAAAACACAAAAAAACACAAAAAACCCTAAAAAACTTATAAACCCTAATAACTAAAAAAACCCTAATAATCTTAAAACCCTCCAAACACATGAATACCCTAAAACCACTAAAATCTATAAGGATCTATTATGAAAATAGAAAGTTTTAAAAATATATAAATAATCATAGATCCCTAAAAAATTAAACTACCCTAAATACCCGAAAAAAACACATAAAAACCATAAATCCCTAAAAACCCTAAAACCCCAAACAACCCTCAAAATCCCTAAAAACCCCAAGAAACTGAAAAAATCGTAAAAAAATATATAAAATCAATAAAAACATAAAAAAAACCTAAATTATTTAAAAACCATAAGAAAACATGAAAAATATAGAAAGCATAAAACCCCTATAAAACCTAAAAGCACTGAAAACCCCCAAAAAAATAAAAAACCCTAAAAGCCAACAAAAATCATAATAATACAATAAATACACTAAAAACCATTTCAAAAACTAGAAATTTTAAAAACTCTACAAACCATTAAAACCATAAATAACATAAAAAACCCTAAAAACCAAAAAAAAACTAAAAACCATAAAAATCATAAAAGGCCTCAAAATTTATAAAAACCCAAAAAAGGTAAAAATCATAGAATTTTCCTAAAAATCCCAAAAACATAAAAAACCTAAAACCATGAAAACCCCTTTCAAAAACATTGAATCCTAATAAACTGAAAACCCCTAAAAAACTAAAAAAAGATAAAACCCCCAAAAATCTTGAAAATAATAAAAACCACTAGGAAACATAAAAAACCCTAAAAACAAATAAAAAACCTAAGCACCCAATAAAAAAAATAAGTCTCGTTAAAACCTAAAAGTGATTAAACTCTAAGAAACATATATAACCCCCAAAAACTCAAAAAATCTATAAACACAAAAAAATAATAAAAATAATAAAAATCATAAAAACCCTAAAACCCCTCAAAATCTTTAAAAATGATAAAAACAATAAAAACATGAAAAATACGAAAACAACCCTGTAAACAAAAAAACATAAAACACCTGAAAAAAACCCTAAGAAAACATTAATAACCTAAAACACTTAAAACCCCTAAAAACTCTAAAAATGATAAAAATATTAAATGCCCTAAATACCCTAGAACCCATAAAAACCTCTAAAAACCATAAAACCCCAAAAAATCCAAAAAAAAACATAAAATCCATTAAAAACTCTAAAATCCATTTACACCCCTAAAATGTTGAAAAACACTAAAAAACATATAAACCCTAAAAAACTAATAAGAAACCTAAAATCCGAAATTCCATAAAACCCTAAAAACTCTAAAAACCCACAAAAGGCCATAAAAACATTAAAAAGTCAATTCTTTTAAAAAAATCCCTAAAAACCCCAAAAATGTAAAAACCCATAAAACCCTAAAAACCCCAAAAAAAACCTTAATAACAAAAATATACTTAAAACCCCTAAAAAACTAAAAAAACTTTAAAACCCCTAAAAAATATAAATACCCTAAAAAGACTAAAAACATAAAACCCCTAAAAACCATTAAAAAATATAAAAAAAAATAAAACCCTAAAATCCAGTAAAAACATTATAATCCATTTAAACCCCTAAAATGATAATAGACTATGAAAACTCTAAAAAGTTCAAAAAACCCATAAAACCCAAAACGATCTATAAAAACCTTAATTGAACCCTAAAATTATTAAAAATACATAAAATCCATAAAAACAATATTTTTTTAAAAAATAACTAAAAATACATAAAAATGTAAAAAATGAAAAATCCCAAAAAACCCAAATAAAATCTTAATTAAATAAAATAAATTAAATCCCCTAAAAACCTGAAAATTTCAACAAACCCTAAAAACACCTAAAAATAGTAGAAAACCAAATAAACCCTTAAAATCCTAAAAAACCATAAAAACCATAGAAAACATAAAAATTCCCTAAAAATCTCTAAAACATAAAAATTTAGAAACGCTAAAAAATTAACAGAAATCTATAAAAACCTAAAAAATATTTAAAGAACTAAAAACCATAAAACAATAAAACCATAAAATTCCTTAAAAACCATAAAACCCATAAAAATATAAAACCCCCTAAAACCTTAAAACCCCCAAAACCTTTTAGAACCCCTAAAACACCCTAAAACTCTTAATACTCTTTAAACCACTAAAACATTAAAAAAATATAAAAACCCAGTAAAAACTAAAAATAAAAAAACCCTAACACTCAAAGAAACCATAAAAACAGTAAATACCAAAAAAACCCTAAAAATCCAAAATTTCCCTAAAAAACTTAAAAACCCATAAAAATATTTAAAACCCCTAAAAATACATCAATATTTTGAAAACCCCAAAAATCTCAAAAATCCTAAGAAAAACCAAAGAAAACTATAAAAACCAAAAAACAATTAAAATCCACAAAAAAACCTAAAATTGATAAAAAAACCCCAAAAAACCCCCACCACCCCAAAAGAATATAAAAAACTAAAAATAATAAGAACCTTATAACCCATAAAAAACCAAAAACCATGAAAAAAATCAAATATCCCTTTAAACCTGTAAAAACTTTAAACTATAAATTTTTTGAAAATTTAGAAGAACTCTAAACCCTAAAAACACATAAAAACCAGAAAAACACCAAAAACCCTCAAAATCCTTAAATCCATAAAACCATAAAACCCCAAAACATACATAAAAAACCAAAAAAACAATGAAAACTAAAAAACCAGATGTTTTCATAAAAAAAACCAAAAAACTAAAAAAACATAAAAACCCAAAACCCCTTAAAACCCAAAAAAAACTAAAAACCCTAAAATCCCAAAAAAAACCCTAAAATTTTAAACAACCCTAAAAACACAGAAAACCCCTATGAAAACTATTAAAAATAAAAAACCCTTAAAACCCTAAAAAACAAAAAACAAAAAAAAACATGAAAACCTAATAACCACAAAAAACCATAAAACACATAAAACACACTAAAAACTCTAAAAAACCTCAAAAACCCTAAAATCCCTAAAAAATCGTAAAATCCCAAAAAACTAAAAAAACATATAAATTCACAAAGAACATTAATAACCCAAAAAACATATATTCCCAAAACCAAGAAATACTCTAAAAAATATTAAACCCCAAAAATTTTAAGAAACTCCAAAAACCATAAAAAGAATAAAAAACTCAAAAAAACCCCTAAAACCCAACAAATCCATAAAAACCAAAAAAACCTAAAAAATCCCCACAAAATCCTTAAAACCCCTAAAAACATAAACCCCTATAATATCCCAAAAATAAATAAAAACCTAATATATCATAAACCCCTAGAAAACCCCAAAATAACAATAAAACCTAAAAACAGTTAAAACCCTTAATAAACACAAAAAACACGAAAATCCCTGAAAACCCTAGAACAAATAAAGACACATAAACATTTTAAAAAACCCTAAAATCCAATAAAAAACCTAAAAGAACATGAAAATTATAGAAACCCTTTAAACCCATAAAAAATTAAAAATCTTTAAAATCCTTAAAACCCTAAAAAACTCAAAAAACCCCAAAAAATAAAAAGAAACCCATAAAGCCCCTAAAAAACCTTAAAAACAAAAATATCTAAAAACCCTAGAAATACTAAATACCAATAAAAATAGTAAAAACTCTTAAAAATCCCTAAAAACCTAAAAAAACCAGAAAAACCATATGAGAACTTTAAAACGCTTAAAAAATAACCCCATAAAATACCTCAAAACACTAAAAAATAATAACAAAATCGTAAGAAACCATATAAACCATAAAAAAATCCCTAAAAACAATAAAAAACATAGAAATATATAAACTCATAGAATCCAACTAAAAATAATTGAAAACACTTTAATCCACTTAATTATTTTAAGAAATCTATAAATCCGTAAAAATCATAAAAATCAAAATAAAACACTAAAAACCCAAAAAATTATAAAATCATTAAAATCCCTAAAAAAACCTGATCCCTGTTAAAATCCCTTAAACCCTAAAACCCCCAAAATATCAAAAAAATCCCTAAAATACCTAAAAATATAAAATACTATAAAACCCTGAAGACCCTAATACAACATGACATATCTATTAAAAGATGAAAACTTCAGAAAAACCTAACAAATAAAAATAATAATAATAACTATAAAAAACTATAAAAAAATTAAGAACCATTAAAACCATAAAAATCCAAAATTAAATTTTAAACCCAATACAACCCATAAAAACCACTAAAACTCTAAAAACCATATAAACAACTAAAAACAATAAATAAATCAAAAAATACATAAAAATCCTAAAAAAACTCCAGCGACCCTAAACCCCTTAAAAATTAAAAAACCCTTAAAAGCAATGCCCCAATCCTTGAAACCCCTAAAAACTATAAAAATCCTAAATAGCCATAAAAATCTATAAAATGTAAAAAAACTAAAAACCTAGAAAACCCCTATGAAATCATTAAAAAATAAAAAACCCTCCAAACCCATAAAAACCTTAAATACACTAAAAACCATAAAAAACTATTAAAAACACAAACACCCCTCAAAAACATTATAACCCCTAAAAACAATAAAAACATAAAAATAAATAAAATTTCTAAAAACCACTAAGTACTCTAAAAACACTTTAATCACCTAAAAATGTTAAAATTCTCTTAAAACCATAAAAATACTAAAAAACTAAAAAAACACTTAAAAACAAAAAAAAAACTAGAAAACCCATGAAATAGAAAAAATAATAAAAACCCTAAAAACCCATAAAAATCCTAAAAACCCTTAAAACCATTAAAAATGTCAAAGATCCTAAAATCCCTAAAAAATCCCATGAAAACCTTAAAAACATAAAAATACATAAAACCCCTCAAAATCCTAAAAAATGTTAAAACCCTATAAACCCCTTAAAACTATAAAAAAACCCCAACAAAGTCTCAAAATTCCTAAAAAACCTAAAAACCATAAAAATCCTAAAAAATTCCCTAAAACAGAAAAAAAACAATAAAATCCACGAAAAATTCTAAGAAAACCATAGTAACCTAAAACACCTGAAACCCATAAAAACACTAAAAACACAAATAAACTCTACAAACATAAATAACCCTAGAAACATAAAAACTATCAAATCACCTAAAACATTAAAATCTCTAAAAACACATAAAAACCTAAAAACCAATAAAAAAAATCTAAAATCACTTTAGACCCCTAACAACTTAAAAAAACTCTAAAAAACCTTTAAAACCCTGAATGTACCCATAAAATAATTAACAATCCCAAAAAAACTCTACAAATGTAAAAACACCTAAACACCTTGAAAACCCTAAGAAAACATAAAAAACAGAAAAAAACATAAAACACTCAAAACATCAAAAATTAATCAAAAATCTAAAAAACATCAAATAAAATAGATTCCCCCAAAATTCAAAAAATTCATTAAAAACAATAAAAAATATAACAAATAGCCATAAATATCTAAAAACATTAAAACCCCTAAATCCCTAAAAGACCCTAAGAAAACCCAAAAAAATTGCACAACCCCTAAAAACCCTAAAAATGCTAAAAACCCCAAAACCCTAAAACAACCTAAAACCCTAAAACCAAAAAACCTCTAGAAACATTAAAAAAATATTAAAACCCAAAAAAACCCATAAAACCATAAAACCCACAGAAAAATTATAAAAAAATTAGCAAACCCCTAATAACGTTAAAATCTAAAAAAACACTTAAAACCTTAAAACTAAAAAAACCAAAGATATAAAATAACCATAAACCCCTTGAAAAACACTCAAAATCCCTAAGACACTAAGATCTATAAAATTCCTAAAAAATCTATAAAAATATTTAAAATATAAAAACCCCTAAACACACTAATAAATCCATAAAAAACCTATAACAAATTAGAATCCCTAAAACCCCCGAAAATTCTACAAACCCTAAACCCCCAAAGAAATCCCTAAAACCCCCCAATTTACTCACAAACCTAAAACTCCACAAAACCCCACAAAACCCCTTAAAATCCCCAAAAATGTAAATAACCAAAAACCCTGAAAACCCAAAAGAAATAAATTAAAATATAAAAAAAATGATGCTTCTAAAAAACCTAAAAACACTTAAAATCCTAAAAAACATGAAATAAACCTAAAAACCTGAAAACCCTAAAACCATAAAGACCCATAAAAACCTAAAAACACATCAAAATCAATAAAGATCCAAAAAATCACTAGAAACTATAAAAACCCTTTAAAACTCAAAAATTATAATATAATCTAGAAATCCTTCTTAACCCTAAAGAACTAAAAAAACCATAAACCCAAAAAACCATAAAAAACATAGAAATCCTCAAAAAACCTAATATCTTCAAAACCCCTAAAAACCTAAAAACCTAAAAACCTAAAAACCATAAAAATCCAAAAAAACCACTTAAAATCTATAAAAAATTAAAACCCCTAAAAATTGAACCACCCTTTGAAAACCTTAAAACCCTAAAAACACTTAAACCCCCAAGAAACCTAAAACTGCTAAAAACCTAAAAAACAGAAAATTACATTAAAAACCATATACCTAGTAAAAACTATAAATACTATAAAACCACCAAAAACCACTCAAACCCCATAAAACCCATAAAACCAACTAATAAACTAAAAAAGCAATTAACCCCCTAAAAACTTTAAAATCTATTAAAACCCTTAAAAACCATAAAAAACATAACCCCCAAAAACTATAAAAACCCAAAAATCACTCCAAAACCCCTAAAAATCCCAGAAACCCCTAAAAACTATAAAAATAATTAAATTCCCCAAAAATTCAAAAAATTAAATAAAACCCTAAAAAAATTTAAACCCACAATAAAATCATAAAAACCTAAAAACAATTAAAACACATAAAAACCTTAAAATTATAAGAACCTTAAAAACCCTAAAAATGATAAAAAACCTAAAAATCATAAAAACCCTACAAACCCATAAAAACCCTGAATAACACTAATAACAAAAAATACCTTGAAACACCTTAAAAAATTAAAAAACTCTAAAAAACCTAGAACCCTAAAATTTTAAAAAATCCCTAAAAACCCAAAAATGCACAAAGCACTAAATCCAAACACCCTAATAACCCTATATAATTCTAGAAACATTTAAAACCAATAAAAATAGTGAAAAATTTCTAAAAATAGTAAAAACATTAAAATAACTAAAAACCATATAAGAACATTATACACTAAAACACTAAAAACCACTAAAAATCCCTAAAACCCCTAAAAACCCAAAAAACACTAAAAACCCATAACAATCCCAAAAAACCAATTAAAATTTAAAATGACTTACAAGTATAAAAATTTTATAACCATAGAAATATCCTAAAAACCACTAAAAGGAATAAAAACCAAAATATCCCTAATAACCATAAAAACCCTAAAAACCCATAAAATTATTTAAAGAAACCATAAAACCCCTAAAAACAAATTTTAAACCCCTAAAACATTATCAAACTCCAAATAACCTAAAAACAATAAAAACAAAAATAACCCCTAAAGAACTAAAAAACCTAAAAGATGCTAAAATCCCATTAAAACCTAAAAACACATTAAACCCCTTAAAATATAAAAGATTCTAAAAACCCTAAAAAACAAAATCCCCTGAAATATTAAAAACCATAAAACCTAAAAAACCAAACAAACAATAAAATTCAAAAAAAACCCCATAAAACTCACTAAAAAACTAAAAAACCATTAAACCCTTTAAAAATAAAAAAACATAGAAACCATAAAAAATTAAAGAACTCGAAAAAAACATAAAAACCCATAAAAACATAAAACCTCTAAAAACCCTTAAAATATCTAGAATACCTAAAAACCATAAGAAACCATTAAACTATTGAAAAAATCCCTAAAATCCGTAAAAAATTTAAAAAATAAAAACACTAATAACCCAATGAAAACAAAAAATCCTAAAAATAATCAAAAAACCTTAAAAACTATGAAGATCCCTAAAACCCTAAAAATCATAGAACCTCTAAAAACCATAAAAACACAAATACTCATAAAAACTCTATAACCCACTAAAAATAATAAAAAAACATTTAAACCCAAAAAACATTAAGAAAATATAAACAACATTAAAACACTAAAATCTAAAAAACCATAAAACCCTAAAATTCCTTATATCCCCCAAAATCCCTAAATACTATAAATGATTACAAATCATAAAAAATACCTAAAATGACTAAAAAGGTAAAACCCCCTAAAATAACTGAAAACCCAAGAAATCGTTAAACACCTAAAAAACATAAAAGATCCCAAAACCCCTAAAACAATCATTAAAAAACTCTAAATACATTAAAAACACTAAAATACCTTCCAAAACCACGAAAACCCCAAAAAAATCTATACACCACTAAAAATTATAGATACCCTTCAAGCTCCTAAAGATGATAAAAAACTATTGAAAACCTCAAAACCCCCAATAAAGTCTAAATACCCTAAAAACAAAAAAAACATAAAAAATCCAAACACCCTAAAAACCATAAAACATAAAAAACCCCCACAAAATCCCAAAACCCCATAATAATCAATAAAATTCCTAAAAATTCCTAAAATTATAAGAACCATTAAAAATCATGAAAACTCCTAATAAATCCTTAGAAACCTAAAAACACTTAAAACCTTTAAAACTGAAACTACTAAAACCTATAAAACCCTAAGAACCCTTAAACACCCTCAAAATCCAAAAATACTAAAAAAACCTTACCAATCCTATAAATTCCTAAAAATACAAGAAAACATAAAAAACCCAAAAACCCGGAAAAACCCTTGAGACCTTGAAAAGTTAAAAAAACTATAAAAACCAAAAAAAACTCTAAAAACCCTAAAATACCATAAATACCCAAAAAACCATAAAGAACCAAAAAAATCTATAAATATCCATTTAAAACCTAAAAATCAATCAAAATCCTAAAAACCATAAAAATAATAAAAACCCCCAAAAATCCCTAAAATCATAAAAACCCTAAAATCACTGAAAAACCTCAAAGAAAACCATAAAAACATAAAACCACTAAAAACCAAAATTGTTAAAAATCATAAAAACATAAAAAAATAAAAACACTAAACCCCAAAAATCCCTAATATCATCAAAAAAATTCTTTATTTATTTTAAAATCCAAAAAAACGTAAAATACAACAAAAAATTTAAAAAGATTAATTGGACCTTAAAAACATTAATACACTTAAAACACATAAACACATAAAATGTTATAAAAACCCTACAAGACCCTAAAAACCCTAAAACCCCCAAAACCCCAAAAACCACTAAAAATATTTAAACCACATAAACTCCATAAAAACCTCTAAAAACAATAAATCCCCTTATAACCCCTAAAAAATATAAAAAAAACTCTAAAAACATTTAAACCCCTAAAAAACTAAAAAAAGATAAAACCCCCAAAAATCTTGAAAATAATAAAAACCACTAGGAAACATAAAAAACCCTAAAAACAAATAAAAAACCTAAGCACCCAATAAAAAAACTAAGTCTCGTTAAAACCTAAAAGTGATTAAACTCTAAGAAACTTATATAACCCCCAAAAACTCAAAAAATCTATAAACACAAAAAAACAATAAAAATAATAAAAATCATAAAAACCCTAAAACCCCTCAAAATCTTTAAAAATGATAAAAACAATAAAAACATGAAAAATCCCAAAACAACCCTGTAAACAAAAAAACATAAAACACCTGAAAAAAACCCTAAGAAAACATTAATAACCTAAAACACTTAAAACCCCTAAAAACTCTAAAAATGATAAAAATATTAAATACCCTAAATGCACTAGAACCCATAAAAACCTCTAAAAACCATAAAACCCCAAAAAATCCAAAAAAATCATAAAATCCATTAAAAACTCTAAAAATCATTTACACCCCTAAAATGTTGAAAAACACTAAAAACATATAAACCCTAAAAAACTAATAAGAAACCTAAAATCCGAAATTCCATAAAACCCAAAAAACCCTAAAAACCCTCAAATGGCCATAAAAACATTAAAAAGTCAATTCTTTTAAAAAAATCCCTAAAAACCCCAAAAATGTAAAAACCCATAAAACCCTAAAAACCCAAAAAAAAACCTTAATAACAAAAATATACTTAAAACCCCTAAAAAACTAAAAAAACTTTAAAACCCCTAAAAAATATAAATACCCTAAAAAGACTAAAAACATAAAACCCCTAAAAACCATTAAAAATATAAAAAAACAATAAAACCCTAAAATCCAGTAAAAACATTATAATCCATTTAAACCCCTAAAATGATAATAGACTATGAAAACTCTAAAAAGTTCAAAAAACCCATAAAACCCAAAACGATCTGTAAAAACCTTAATTGAACCCTAAAATTCTTAAAAATACATAAAATCCATAAAAACAATATTTTTTAAAAAAATAACTAAAAATACAAATAAAAGTAAAAAATGAAAAATCCCAAAAAACCCAAATAAAATCTTAATTAAATAAAATAAATTAAATCCCCTAAAAACCTAAAAACACCTAAAAATAGTAGAAAACCAAATAAACCCTTAAAATCCTAAAAAACCCTAAAAACCATAGAAAACATAAAAATTCCCTAAAAATCTCTAAAACATAAAAATTGAGAAACGCTAAAAAATTAAAAGAAATCTATAAAAACCAAAAAAATATTTAAATAACTAAAAACCATAAAACAATAAAACCATAAAATTCCTTAAAAACCATAAAACAAATAAAAATATAAAACCCCCTAAAACCCCATAACCTTTTAGAACCCCTAAAACACCATAAAACTCTTAATACTCTTTAAACCACTAAAACATTAAAAAACTCTAAAAACCCAGTAAAAACTAAAAATAAAAAAACCCTAACACTCAAAAAAACCACAAAAATAGTAAATACCAAAAAAACCCTAAAAATCCAAAATTTCCCTAAAAACCTTAAAAACCCATAAAAATCTTTAAAACCCCTAAAAATACATCAATATTTTGAAAACCCCAAAAATCCCTAAAATCCTAAGAAAATCCAAAGAAAACTATAAAATCCAAAAAACAATTAAAATCCACATAAAAAACCTAAAATTGATAAAAAAACCCCAAAAAACCCCCACCACCCCAAAAGAATATAAAAAACTAAAAATAATAAGAACCCTATAACCCATAAAAAACCAAAAACCATGAAAAAAATCAAATATCCCTTTAAACCTGTAAAAACGTTAAACTATAAATTTTTTTAAAATTTAGAAGAACTCTAAACCCTAAAAACACATAAAAACTAGAACAACACCAAAAACCCTCAAAATCCTTAAATCCATAAAACCATAAAACCCCAAAACATACATAAAAAACCCAAAAAACAATGAAAACTAAAAAACCAGAAGTTTTCTAAAACAAAACCTAAAAACTAAAAAAACATAAAAACCCAAAACCCCTTAAAACCCAAAAAAACTAAAAACCCTAAAATCCCAAAAAAACCCTAAAATTTTAAACAACCCTAAAAACACAGAAAACCCCTATGAAAACTATAAAAAATAAAAAACCCTTAAAACCCTAAAAAACAAAAAACAAAAAAAACCTGAAAACCTAATAACCACAAAAAACCATAAAACACCTAAAACACACTAAAAACTCTAAACTCATTTAACACTCTAAAATATTAAAAATATAGAAAAACCAAAAAATTTATAAAAAGGGTCAGAAAACCATAAAAACCCAAAAAAACCACAAACCTCTGAAAACTCAAAAATTCCTTAAAATCCATACAAAAATAAAAATGTATAAAATTACTAAAAAATCCCTAAAAATATCTATAAGTTTAAAAAACAATAATAACCATGAAAACCCATAAGTAATCCATAATAACTTAAAAACAAATAAAAACTCTAAATAACCTCAAAAACCCTAAAATCCCTAAAAAATTGTAAAATCCCAAAAAACCAAAAAAACATATAAATTCACAAAGAACATTAATAACCCAAAAAAAATATATTCCCAAAACCAATAAATACTCTAAAAAATATTAAACCCCAAAAATTTTAAGAAACTCCAAAAACCATAAAAAGAATAAAAAACTCAAAAAAACCCCTAAAACCCAACAAATCCATAAAAACCAAAAAAACCTAAAAAATCCCCACAAAATCCTTAAAACCCCTAAAAACATAAACCCCTATAATATCCCAAAAATAACTAAAAACCTAATATATCATAAACCCCTAGAAAACCCCAAAATAACAATAAAACCTAAAAACAGTTAAAACCCTTAATAAACAAAAAAACACGAAAATCCCTGAAAACCCTAGAACAAATAAAGACACATAAACATTTTAAAAAACCCTAAAATCCAATAAAAAACCTAAAAGAACATGAAAATTATATAAACCCTTTAAACCCATAAAACATTAAAAATCTCTAAAATCATTAAAACCCTAAAAAACTCAAAAAACCCCAAAAAATAAAAAGAAACCCATAAAGCCCCTAAAAACCCTTAAAAACAGAAATATCTAAAAACCCTAGAAATACTAAATACCAATAAAAATAGTAAAAACTCCTAAAAATCCCTAAAAACCTAAAAAAACCAGAAAAACCATATGAGAACCTTAAAACGCTTAAAAAATAACCCCATAAAATACCTCAAAACACTAAAAAATAATAACAAAATCGTAAGAAACCATATAAACCATAAAAAAATCCCTAAAAACAATAAAAAACATAGAAATATATAAAACTCATAGAAACCAACTAAAAATAATTGAAAACACTTTAATCCACTTAATTATTTTAAAAAATCTATAAATTCGTAAAAATCATAAAAATCAAAATAAAACACTAAAAACCCAAAAAATTATAAAATCATTAAAATCCCTAAAAAAACCTGATCCCTGTTAAAATCCCTTAAAACCTAAAACCCCCAAAATATCAAAAAAATCCCTAAAATACTTAAAAATATAAAATACTATAAAACCCTGAAGACCCTAATACAACATGACATATCTATTAAAAGATGAAAACCTCAGAAAAACCTAACAAATCAAAAAACAATTATAAAAACTATAAAAAACTATAAAAAAATTAAGAACCATTAAAACCATAAAAATCCAAAATTAAATTTTAAACCCAATACAACCCATAAAAACCACTAAAACTCTAAAAACCATATAAACAACTAAAAACAATAAATAAATCAAAAAATACATAAAAATCCTAAAAAAACTCCAGCGACCATAAACCCCTTAAAAATTAAAAAACCTTTAAAAACAATGCCCCAATCCTTGAAACCCCTAAAAACTATAAAAATCCTAAATAGCCATAAAAATCTATAAAATCTAAAAAAAACTAAAAACCTAGAAAACCCCTATGAAATCATTAAAAAATAAAAAACCCTCCAAACCCATAAAAACCTTAAATACACTAAAAACCATAAAAAACATTAAAAACACAAACACCCCTCAAAAACATTATAACCCCTAAAAACAATAAAAAACCTAAAAATAAATAAAATTTCTAAAAACCACTAAGTACTCTAAAAACACTTTAATCACCTAAAAATGTTAAAATTCTCTTAAAACCATAAAAATACTAAAAAACTAAAAAAAACTTAAAAACTAAAAAAAACTAAAAAACCCATGAAATAGAAAAAATAATAAAAACCCTAAAAAACCATAAAAATCCTAAAAACCCTTAAAACCATTAAAAATGTCAAAGATCCTAAAATCCCTAAAAAATCCCATGAAAACCTTAAAAACATAAAAATACATAAAACCCCTCAAAATCCTAAAAAATGTTAAAACCCTATAATCCCCTTAAAACTATAAAAAAAACCCCAACAAAGTCTCAAAATTCCTAAAAAAACTAAAAACCATACAAATCCTAAAAAATTCCCTAAAACAGAAAAAAAACAATAAAATCCACGAAAAATTCTAAGAAAACCATAGTAACCTAAAACACCTGAAACCCATAAAAACCCTAAAAACACAAATAAACTCTAAAAACATAAAGAACCATAGAAACATGAAAACTATAAAATCACCTAAAACATTAAAATCCCTAAAAACACATAAATACCTAAAAACCAATAAAAAAAATCTAAAATCACTTTAGACCCCTAACAATTTAAAAAAACTCTAAAAAACCTTTAAAACCCTGAATGTACACATAAAATAATTAACAATCCCAAAAAAACTCTACAAATGTAAAAACACCTAAACACCTTGAAAACCCTAAGAAAACATAAAAAACATAAAAAAACATAAAACACTCAAAACATCAAAAAATAATCAAAAATCTAAAAAACATCAAATACAATAGATTCCCCCAAAATTAAAAAAAATCATTAAAAACAATAAAAAATCTAACAAATCGCCATAAATATCTAAAGACATTAAAACCCCTAAATCCCTAAAAGACCCTAAGAAAACCCAAAAAAATTGCACAAGCCCTAAAAACCCTGAAAATGCTAAAAACCCCAACACCCTAAAACAACCTAAAACCCTAAAACCAAAATACCTCTAGAAACATTAAAAAAATATTAAAACCCAAAAAAAAAACCCATAAAAACCATAAAACCCACAGAAAAATTATAAAAAAATTAGCAAACCCCTAAAAACGTTAAAATCTAAAAAAACACTTAAACCCTTAAAAACTAAAAAAACCAAAGATATAAAATAACCATAAACCCCTTGAAAAACACTCAAAATCCCTAAGACACTAAGAACTATAAAATTCCTAAAAAATCTATAAAAATATTTAAAATATAAAAACCCCTAAACACACTAATAAATCCATAAAAAACCTATAACAAATTAGAATCCCTAAAACCCCCAAAAATTCTACAAACCCTAAACCCCCAAAGAAATCCCTAAAACCCCCCAATTTACTCACAAACCTAAAACTCCACAAAACCCCACAAAACCCCTTAAAATCCCCAAAAATGTAAATAATCAAAAACCCTGAAAACCCAAAAGAAATAAATTAAAATATAAAAAAATGATGCTTCTAAAAAACCTAAAAACACTTAAAATCCTAAAAAACAAGAAATAAACCTAAAAACCTGAAAACCCTAAAACCATAAAGACCCATAAAAACCTAAAAACACATCAAAATCAATAAAGATCCAAAAAATCACTAGAAACTATAAAAACCCTTTAAAACCCAAAAAATATAATATAATCTAGAAATCCTTCTTAACCCTAAAAAACTAAAAAAACCATAAACCCAAAAAACCATAAAAAACATAGAAATCCTCAAAAAACCTAATATCTTCAAAACCCCTAAAAACCTAAAAACCTAAAAACCTAAAAACCATAAAAATCCTAAAAAACCCCTTAAAAATCTATAAAAAAATTAAAACCCCTAAAAATTGAACCACCCTTTGAAAACCATAAAACCCTAAAAACACTTAAACCCCCAAGAAACCTAAAACTGCTAAAAACCTAAAAAACAGAAAAATACATTAAAAACCATATACCTAGTAAAAACTATAAAAACTATAAAACCACCAAAAACCACTCAAACCCCATAAAACCAATAAAACCCACTAATAAACTAAAAAAGCAATTAACCCCCTAAAAACGTTAAAATCTATTAAAACCCTTAAAAACCATAAAAAACATAACCCCCAAAAACTATAAAAAACCAAAAATCACTAAATAACTCCAAAACCCCTAAAAATCCAAGAAACCCCTAAAAACTATAAAAATAATTAAATTCCCCAAAAATTCAAAAAATTAAATAAAACCCTAAAAAAATTTAAACCCACAATAAAATCATAAAAACCTAAAAACAATTAAAACACATAAAAACCTTAAAATTATAAGAACATTAAAAACCCTAAAAATGATAAAAAACCTAAAAACCATAAAAACCCTACAAACCCATAAAAACCCTGAATAACACTAATAACAAAAAATACCTTGAAACACCTTAAAAAATTAAAAAACTCTAAAAAACCTAGAACCCTAAAATTTTAAAAAATCCCTAAAAACCCAAAAATACAAAAAACACTAAATCCAAACACCCTAATAACCCTATATAATTCTAGAAACATTTAAAACCAATAAAAATAGTGAAAAATTTCTAAAAATAGTAAAAACATTAAAATAACTAAAAACCATAAAAGAACATTATACACTAAAACACTAAAAACCACTAAAAATCCCTAAAACCCCTAAAAACCCAAAAAACAGTAAAAACCCATAACAATCCCAAAAAACCAATTAAAATTTAAAATGACTTACAAGTATAAAAATTTTAAAACCATAGAAATATCCTAAAAACCACTAAAAGGAATAAAAACCAAAATATCCCTAATAACCATAAAAACCCTAAAAACCCATAAAATTATTTAAAGAAACCATAAAACCCCTAAAAACAAATTTTAAACCCCTAAAACATTATCAAACTCCAAATAACCTAAAAACCATAAAAACAAAAATAACCCCTAAAGAACTAAAAAACCTAAAAGATGCTAAAATCCCATTAAAACCTAAAAACACATTAAACCCCTTAAAATATAAAAGATTCTAAAAACCCTAAAAAACAAAATCCCCTGAAATATTAAAAACCATAAAACCTAAAAAACCAAAAAAACAATAAAATTCAAAAAACACCCCATAAAACTCACTAAAAAACTAAAAAACCATTAAACCCTTTAAAAATAAAAAAACATAGAAACCATAAAAAAATTAAAGAACTCGAAAAAAACATAAAAACCCATAAAAATATAAAACCTCTAAAAACCCTTAAAATATCTTGAATACCTAAAAACCATAAGAAACCATTAAACTATTGAAAAAATCCCTAAAATCCGTAAAAAATTTAAAAACTAAAAACACTAATAACCCAATTAAAACAAAAAATCCTAAAAATAATAAAAAAACCTTAAAAACTATGAAGATCCCTAAAACCCTAAAAATCATAGAACCTCTAAAAACCATAAAAACCCAAATACTCATAAAAACTCTATAACCAACTAAAAATAATAAAAAAACATTTAAACCCAAAAAACATTAAAAAAATATATACAACATTAAAACACTAAAATCTAAAAAACCATAAAACCCTAAAATTCCTTATATCCCCCAAAATCCCTAAAAACTATAAATGATTACAAATCTTAAAAAATACCTAAAATGACTAAAAATGTAAAACCCCCTAAAATAACTGAAAACCCAAGAAATCATTAAACACCTAAAAAACTTAAAAGATCCCAAAACCCCTAAAACAATCATTAAAAAACTCTAAATACATTAAAAACACTAAAATACCTTCCAAAACCACGAAAACCCCAAAAAAAATCTATACACCACTAAAAATTATAGATACCCTTCAAGCTCCTAAAGATGACAAAAAACTATTGAAAACCTTAAAACCCCCAATAATGTCTAAATACCCTAAAAACAAAAAAAACATAAAAAATCTAAACACCCTAAAAACCATAAAACATAAAAAACCCCACAAAATCCCAAAACCCCATAATAATCAATAAAAATCCTAAAAATTCCTAAAATTATAAGAACCATTAAAAATCATGAAAACTCCTTAAAAATCCTTAGAAACCTAAAAACACTTAAAACCTTTAAAACTGAAACTACTAAAACCTATAAAACCCTAAGAACCCTTAAACACCCTCAAAATCCAAAAATACTAAAAAAACCATACCAATCCTAAAAATTCCTAAAATTACAAGAAAACATAAAAAACCCAAAACCCCGGAAAATCCCTTGAGACCTTGAAAAGTTAAAAAAACTAAAAAAACCAAAAAAAAAATCTAAAAACCCCACAATACCATAAATACCCAAAAAACCATAAAGAACCGAAAAAATCTATAGATATCTATTTAAAACCTAAAAATCAATCAAAATCCTAAAAACCATAAAAATAATAAAAACCCCCAAAAATCCCTAAAAACATAAAAACCCTAAAATCACTGAAAAACCCCAAAGAAAACCATAAAAACATAAAACCACTAAAAACCAAAATTGTTAAAAATCATAAAAACATAAAAAAATAAAAACCCTAAACCCCACAAATCCCTAATATCATCAAAAAAATTCTTTATTTATTTTAAAATCCAAAAAAACGTAAAATACAACAAAAAATTTAAAAAGATTAATTGGACCTTAAAAACTTTAATACACTTAAAACACATAAACACATAAAATGTAATAAAAACCCTACAAGACCCTAAAAACCCTAAAACCCCCAAAACCCCAAAAACCACTAAAAATATTTAAACCACATAAACTCCATAAAAACCTCTAAAAACAATAAATCCCCTTATAACCCCTAAAAAATATAAAAAAAACTCTAAAAACATTTAAACCCCTAAAAACATAAAAAATAGTGAAAATAAAAAACCATAAATCCCATGAAATCAAAAAAACTATAAAAAACTCAAAAAATCCCTAAAACCCTAAGAATCCATAAAAATCCTAAAATACCTAAAATCGAGAAAAACCATGAAAAAGCTAAAGAAAAATTTGAAAACCTAAAAACATTTAAAATGCTAAAAACCTAAAAAAACTAGAAACCCTAAAAAACTCTAAAAAATAACTGTACAAAAAACCCATAAAACCCAAAAAAATCCTAAAACCCCATAAATATTTACAAAACACTAAAAATGATAAAAAAATATTTATACCCTAAAATATTAAAAAATTATATAAAATAAAAAATAATCATAAAAACCCTAAAACCCCTAAAAACCAAAAAAACATAAAAACCCTAAGAACCCTAATACCCCTAAAAAACCCAGAAACCCCTAAAAACCCCTTAAAATACTAAAAAACATAAAAAATACCTAAAAAGGTAACAACCCTATGAATACCTTAAAAACATTAAAAAAATTAAAATCACTAAAAAATATTTAAATGATAAAAACATGATAATCCCTAAATACCATAAAACCTTAAAACCTCTAAAAACCATAAAACCCTAAAAACCCATAAAAACACTAAAAACAGTAAAAATCACCAAAAAAACCAAAAACTATAAAACACATAAAAAGAAAAACAGATTGAAAACCCCTTAAAACCATAAAAAATGTATAAAAAACATAAAAATCATATCAAACCATACAACCCTAAAAAACCTAAATATCATAAAAACCATAAAAATAATAAAATATCCCTAAACATCACTAAAAAAATAAAAAACCTAAAAAACTATAAAAAACATTAAGAAGACACTAAAAAACTAAGAACATGTAAAACCCTCGAAAAACCAAAAAACTCCAAAACCCTAGATACCCTAAAAACCCTAAAATACCTAAATACCCTAAAACCCATAAAAATCCTAAAATACCTAAAAATTGATAAAAACACAATTAACCATAAAAATATTCCGAACCCCTGAGAATAACATAAAATCCAAAAAATAAATAAAACCCCCAGAAAATCCTAAAATACATGAAAAATAGTAAAAACCCAAAAAACATAAAAAACCAAAAAAAACCTTAAAAACTGTAAGAAATACTAAAACCCCATAAAACCCTAAAATATCTAAGTACTCTAAAAAACCATTAAACCCCTAAAAATGTTAAAAAATCTAAAAACCCTTAAAAACACTAAATAATCAAAAAACCATAGAAAAACCCCAAAAGACCAAAAACACACTATAATCCTAAAATTCCTTCAAATCCCTGAAAACCAATAAAACCAATAAAAGCACTAAAAATCCATAAAAATCTATAAAAACATAAGAAACATTAAATCCTTCAAAACCCCAATTAATATATTAAAAACCTAAAAACACTTAAAACCCTTAAAAAATTAAAAATGAAACCCCCCCCCCCTCCGAAAAACCATAAAAAATTAAAAACACTCAATATCCCGAAAACACCCAAAAATCCTGAAGAATCCCTAAAAATCCCGAAAAAGAAAAAAAAAGAAAAAAACCCTAAAAACCCTAATAAAACATTAACATCCAAAAAACACTTGAACCCCTAAAAACCATAAAATGCTAAAACCCTAAAAACCTAAAAATACCCTAAAACCACCCTAAACCACTAAAAACCATAAAAACCCCTATAACCATAAAAACCACTAAAAACCTATAAAAATATTAAAACCCCATTAAAACTGTTAAAATTCCTCTAAACCCTTAAAAATGTTAAAATCAATATAAAAGTTTGAAAGCCCTAGAAAACTCAAAAAAAAAACCCGAAAAACCCTTAAACTCTTTAAAACCACTCAAAATATCTAGAAACCCTAAAAACAAAAAATATAAAAAATCCCTAAAAATCCCTTAAAACATAAAAACCCGATAAAACATGAAAACCATGAAGAAATCCTTAAAAACCAGAAAAAAATTAAAACCCCTAGAAACCTAAAAACGCTAAAAACCCTAAAACCCCCCCAAAACACTAAAATCACTCAAAACCCCTACAAACCCTAAAAACCATAAAATTCCAATAAAATATATAAATATCTAAAAAAATTAAAAACCATGAAAACCCAAATGAAAACCTTAAAAACCAAAAAACACTTAGAATCCCTAAAACCCTAAAAAACGTTGAAAACCCAAAAAACCCCAAAAAACCCTAAAAATAAAAAACCCATAAAAAATAAAACTCATAAAAATCATAAAATCCCTAAAACAACATAAAAACACCAAACACCACTAAAAACACTAAAAACCTTTCAAACCCCTAAAAACCTTAAAAAAACTATTAAAACCTTAAAATCCCTAAAAAACTAAGAGAAACCCATATATATTCTGAAATTCCATAAAAACCATAAAAATACTAAAAACCCCTAAAATCCCTAAAAATAAATATAAAACCCTATAAATACATAAAAATCCAAAGAAGTGTTAAAATCTCAAAAAACATAAAAAATCATAAATATCTAGAATACCCTAAGGAAAACCATAAAAACCTAAAAAACTTAAACCCCTAGAGAACACAAAAAACACTAAAACCCAAAAATTAATTAAACTATAAAAACCATTAAAGCCCCTAAATACCATAAAACACCAAAAATTCCATATAACCCTAAAAACTAAAATCTCTATAAAACCCCAAAAATCCCAAAAAAACCCATTAAAATCTAAAAAGACATAAAAACTTCTAAAAATTAAAACCCCTAAAACCCCTAAAAACCCCTAAGAAAACCATAAAAACCCAGAAAAAATAAAAAACCCTTTAAAACATAAAAGTTCTAAAATTACCTAAAAACCCTAAAACACTAAAAACCATTAAAAAATTTAGAAATATATGAAAACCTAAAAAATTTTTAAAAATTCTAAAAAAATTAAAAAATTATAAAAATTATAAAAGGACCATAAAACAAAAAAAATCACTAAAAACAAATAACCCCTAAAAACCATAAAAACTCTAAAACCCCTAAAAACCATAAAACCAAAAAAACTCTAAAAACCATTCAAAACCCTAAAACTACTAAAAATAAATACAAATTAAAATCCCTAACAAAATCTAAAACCATAAAAACAAAACAAATCATAAAATCTTAAAACACTGAAAAACTTGAAAATCCCTAAAAACTGAAAAAACCCAAAAAAAGATAAAAGGTCCCTACAAATCCATAAAAATGAAAAAAACCTAAATTCCCTGAAAACACCAATGGAAACCATAAAATTCTAGGAACTCATAAAATCCTTAAAACACCTAAAAAAAATTGAAAACCCTTACAAACCCAAAATAATCCAAAAACCATTAAAACCTAAAAATGTCAAAAAACTGAAAAACCAATAAAAAACCAAAAAAACCACTTAAAAGTCTAAAAATAATTTAAACCACAAAAATTATACAAAACTCTAAAAAAAATTAAAAAGTATAAAAACTGAATAAAAACTCAAAGAAAAATAAAACACTAAAACCCTTCAAAATCTCAAAATCACATAAAACCATAAAATTTGTGAAAAGCCCCTAAAAATCTCTAAAAACATTAAAACCCTTAAAACCCTTGAAACCCTAAAAAACATTAGAAAACATGAAAAACCTAAAAACACTTTACTCCCCTAAAAACCAAAAAAATACTAAAAATCCCTAAAATCCCCAAAAACAAAAAAACCCATAAAAACCCTGAAACCCCTAATAAAATCTTAAAAACATAAAAAAATTTAAAACCCCTAAAAAACCTATAAAACCTAAAACCATAAAAACCTTAAAACCTCTAAAACCCCAAAAGGCTCAAAAATCCTAAAAACTCTAAAAACCATAAAAACCTCTATAAACCTTAAAAACTCATAAATCCCCATAAATTCCCTAAAAAGTCTAAAAACTCTAAAAACATTTTAAACAACCTATAATTTTAGAAAAATATAAAAACCTTAAAATTTAAAAACTAAAAACAAATCCTAAAAACCCCTAAAAACCATAAAAACTCTAAAAACACAAAAAGAACCTAAAATCACCAAAATTCCAAAACCCCTAAAAATCCTAAAAAATACCTAAAATTCCTTAGAAATGTTAATAACCCTAAAAAAACCAAAGAAAACCTTAAAAACTAAAAAAAATAAAAACCTATAAATCAATAAAAACCATTAAATCCATTGAAACCATAGAAACCCTCAAAATCCCTAAAACCTAAAAAACCCTAAAACTTATAAAAACACATTAAAAATACATAGAAATGTAAAACCCCCTAAAAACATAAAAAAACCATAAAAAAAGTGAAACCCATAAAAAAACTAAAAAATATAAAAGCCTAAAAAACCCTAAAGGACCGTAAAACCGCTAAAACACCCTAAAATAGTAAAAATCCCGAAAACCATGAAAAAACCCTAAAAACTGATAAAATCACTAAAAACAAACTAAAAATATAAACCCTTTAAACACCTAAAACCATTAAAAAACTATAAGAAACAATAAAACCCCTAAATAAATCAAACCCCCATAAAAACTGAAAGACTCATTAAACCCCAAAAAATCCTTAAAAACAAATAAAATCCCTAAAACCCCTAAAAACCCTAAAAACCAAAAAATCCTAATAAATCACTAAAAATACCAAAATAACATAAAAACCTCAAATAAATGATAATAAAATGATAAAAACCAAAAAACACATAAATCCCATAAAATCCAAAGTAATTTTCGAAAAAACCAAAAAATCATAAAACACTATAAACCCTTAAAAATCATAAAACCACCTAAAATAATAAAAAACCTAAAATTCCTAAAAACCACTAAGATCTATGAAACCATTTAATCATCTAAAGACATTAAAAACCTCCAAAACCCATTAAATCATGAAAAAACTCAAACCCCCTAAAAACCAATAAAACCCCTAAAAACCCTAAAAAACCATAAAACCATCAAAATCCCCAAAAATACCAAAGTAGAATAAAAATCATAAAAAATCCATAAAAATTACTAAAAATTTAAAGCACTAAAAAACTTGAACCTTAATCTTAATAAATCCATAAAAATCACTAAAAATGTAATACACTAAAAACCTAAGCTCACATAAAAACCCTAATGACATACAAAACATTAAAAACCCAAAAAATTCCCTAAAAGTCCCTAAAACCCTAAAACCTCTTAGAACCTTAATCCTAATAAATCCATAAAAAATCCTAAAAACCCATAAATAAACATAGAACTATTAAAAATTCTAAAAACCCTTTAATCCCCTAAAAAGTTAGAAAACACTAAAATCCATAAAACCCCTTAAAACTCAAATAACACATTAAAAACCCAACAATCTATAAAACCCCTCAAAATCCCTAAAATCCCAAACAACCATAAATCATCAAAAAGGCATAAAATATAAAAAGCATAAAAACTGTTAAAAACCCTAAAACCCCCTAAAAACCTTGAAAACCTAAAATGCATAAGACCCCTAAAAACCAAACTACATTTAAAATACTTAAAACATAATAAAATCTTAAAAACAATGAAAAATAAAAAACGCTTAAAAACCGTAAACCCGAAAAAACCAATAAAACCATAAAACCCAATAAATACTATGAAAACTCCCAAAATGTTAAAAAACACGAAAAACCATAAAACCCAACAAAATAAATAAACCATAAAAACCCAAAAAAACAATAAAAACCCAAAAAATATAAAAACCATAAAATCATATAAAATCACTAAAAATCCGTAAAACATTAAAAAATATAAAAACCCAAAAAATCCTTATGAAAACCATAAAATAATAAATAAAATAAAATCACTGAAAAGATAAAAATGAAAAAATGCCTAAAATGCACTAAAACTAAAATAACCCTCAAAATAACTAAAACCCCCAAAAATTATAAAAATCCTAAAATAGTAGTAAAAATCCAAAATAACCTAAAAACACTAAAAAACATAAGAAAAATATAAAATCCTAAAAATACTTAAAACCCTTAAAAATATAAAAAACGTTAAGGACCCATAAGAAAATGTTAAAATTCTCTCAATTTTGTAAAAAACCCTAAGACCCTAAAACCCCTAGAAACCATAAAAACATTAAAAACCATAAAACCCCCAAAAACTATTAAAATCATTTAAAATTCACAAAAGGTAAAAAAACTCTATAATCAACTAAAAATCCAAAAAAAAAATCAAAAAAAAACTAAAAACCCCAAACAACCTAAAAAACTCTAAAAACCCTCAAATCCCTAAAAACCCTAAAAATATATAAAAAACCTAAAATTTCCTAAAAATCCCTAAAAACATAAAGACCATGAAAAACCTATAAGAAAACCTTAGATACCAAAAAACACATTAATCCCTTAAAAACCATAAAACGTTAAAACCCCTCAAATCCATAAAAACACTTAAATCCCTAAAAACCCTAAAAACCCATAAAAATCATAGAAAATCCCTGAAAATCCATAAAAACCCATCAAAACATGAAAACCCCTAATTATTGATTAAAAACCTAAAAAACATCAAATCCTAAAAAAACATAAAGCCACTAAAACCCATAAATAAACAAAAAATAAAATATCCCTAAAAACTAATAAAAACTGTAAAATCAATTTAAACACCTAAAATGTTAAAAAATTGTAAAAAACATTATTAACCTTATATAACTTTATAAACTCAAAGAAATTATGAAATCCCTCAAAATCCCTAAAAAACTAGAAAACCATAAAAAAAAAAAATACCCAAAATCCCTAATAAGTTTTAAAACCCTAAAACTCTAAAAAATGATAAGAAAACCGAAAATCCCAAAAAACTATTAAAACCCATAAAAACAATAATTTATAAAACCCTAAAAGGCATAAAACCATAAAAACCCAAAACCCATAATAATCCATAAAACTGAAGAAAAAACGCTAAAAACCAACTAAAACCCTACAAACATTAAAATCTATAAAAATGTTCAAAAAAATTATAAAAGACATAAAATCCCTAAAAACATCAAAAAACCCACCTTAAAAACCCTAAAACAAAAAAATACCAAAAAATCCAATATAATTATTAGGAATGGAAAAACCCTCGGAAACCCCTAAGTAAACCATAAAACAAAATAAACACTTAAAACCCCCAAAAAACATAAAATTTCTAAAAAAACTAAAATAAACCATTAAAATGCCTAAACACCATAAAACCTCTCAAACTATTAAAAACCCTAAAATATTCATAAAAACTATAAAAACTAATAAAACAATAAAAACTATTTAAACCCCACTAAAGTTAAAAAAACTCTAAAAAAAATTTGAAACTCATGCGTCACCCTCCCCTTTATATAGGGAAGGGGCCTCCGCTATTTATTGATGAAGATCGTACCTTTTTCCATTCTCTTCTCTTAATTTGTTGCCTCCTTTTCCATAGATCAAGATTTTCTCTAAGGTTTTAGACCTATTTTAAGGCCACCCTCAGCTTCATATCTCGATCCCAGAGTTCAATTAATCCTCCTCTCTGCAAGGTTTGACATTGGTTACTTAATTTTTTAACTGGTTACCTCCATTGTATTTATTTGATAGGTTCATTTTTGAGCAATTCAATCTCCATAATAGTGTTATAGTGGGTCTTATAGATAGATACCATATTATGAATCGCTTTGAAATCGAGGAGGATCTTATCCTTTCTTGGTCTATGGCCCTTCTAAGATGCAATCGGTCATGTTTCTCCCTATTTTGGTGGAACATTGATCTTCACTTGAACCACCACACAACGATGTTTGAAAATTGGGTTAGATTTCTAGGACTTCCCCTCCCATTTCAAAATTTTTCCATTATTTCCATGTTAGGGAATCTGGTGGAAAGTTTCATATGAGTGGACAGTAAGGTCCAAACCCTCTACCACCCTTTTTCATTGAGGTCCTTTGTTTAGATTTATGCTTCTAAGGATCTGGTTGACATTGTGTAGATCGTTGTTGGTGGGGAGATCTGGTAGAAGCAACCAGTGATTTTTGATTCATGGGTCGACTTTTGGTCTTCATATTGGAGACTTGGTCATAGTGATTGGGCCTACTGGTGTGGTGTCAAGGAAAGTAGTGGTTTGAATCTAGCTCAGGTGGAGTCTAGTGAAGGGAGTCTGGCCTTGGTGGAGGTGAAAAAGGTGGTGGTGCTGAAAGAACCCAAATGTTTCCCTCCCCATCCAAAGGTTAGTGCAATTTCTGAACACTAGAAATCTAACTTGAAATTTGTTTTTGTTTAGGAGGTGGGAATGGCGGCCACATGTGGAATGGACTTGGAGATTTCTAGGAATTGTAGTATAAAATAAAGGGAAATTACAAAGGTGATTCATAATGTTGAATGAGTTTTGAGTGATGATCACATGGTTGGGTTGGTCGAGGTGTAAGTGACTTTGAGAAACAACAGTGGGATGGCTGGTAGTAGTGAGTTGTAGGTTCTGGATGGTGTTTATTTGAGTAATAGGTTTGAGTGTCTAGAATCTATTGGGTTAGCTAGTGGAGTTGATTTGTAGAGGGTGTGGCTGAGAAGGGGGAGATGCTATAGTTTATGCATTATAAAAGTCTGATTAAGGACCCCTTGAAGCATCCTTTGAGAATGGTACAAATGACATTGGGAAACAATATCAAGTAGGCTGGTTGTAGTGAGTTGCAGTGGGTGGTTGAGTAGGCGGAGGAGGCTAAGAAGGGGGAGGTGGATCGGTTTGGTCATGAGTATATTCTGATTGAGGGTCCCATTAATTGGCCCTTGAGTATGTCTCCAGATGTTTCTAGTGATGATGGGACCCCTGATCGGAGTGTGGGTGACTCTTCCATGCAAGTCCCTGGTCGCGGTGGCAATGGGAGGGCTGGTCTGTGGGTTCTTCCATCGGTTCACAATGTGGAAGTTGGTGAAGCTCGTGTTGATGATGTGCATGGACACATGTTTCCTGTGAATGCTGGCATCCCTGGTTTGGAAGGTATGATTCAGGACATGCACCTAGTTGTGGTGGTGTATGAGGGGGCCTCTTTATATGAGGCTCATTGTGTGGTTCTGCGAGACATGGTCATAGAGGAAAGTCTAGGTGACTGCAAGATGGATGAAAAGGCTCCAGGTGAGACTGATCCATTTGTGCACTACCAGAATGATCATTTTTTGAAGGAATATCTGAAGCATGACATTCAGTTTACTTGTGATGTGGATGAGACTAGACAGTTAGGTGTGATTTTTGGTGAGGATGATTGTAGGATTAGCTCCAATATAGCTAAGATCAATGGGGTAGAGGGCTATGATTGGGGATTCCATTCAAAATGGGAAAGGAAATAAATCTGTAGTGTTCTCATTAGATCCCCGAAAGTGGAAGCCACAGAAGGACTACTATAATATGACACAGACTATCTCTACCAAAGCCTCTTATAAGGGCCCTAAGAAGAATACCACTGATAAGAATGAGCTGCCTGATACCTTTATGTAGTAGCTATTTGAGGAGAAGTGAAGGCTCATGGATATATACATTGAACTCTACAAGAAGTATGAATCTGAGTGGGAGTCGGAGGATACTGAAACGTCTTCTGGATATGGTGTTGTTGGTGACCCATATTGTCTTATTTCTGACTATGACATGTAACACTTTTTGGGTATGGGTCTTTTGACCCCACCCCTCCCTATTTTTCTTTTTTATTTTTCCAAATAATTTTTGGGTGGTCAGGAATAGCCTGGCCCTACACCTTCTCTTCCTAAAAAACTCAAAAAACCCTAAAAACCTTCAAAATCCATATAAACCATAAAAAACATAAAATTCCAAAAAAAATCCATAACAGTCCCAAAAACATAAAAACCATAACTCCCTAAAAACACTATGAAAGCCATAAATACCTAAAAACACTTAAAACCCCTAAAAACCTATAACTGTTAAAAACCCCTAAAAGTATTTAAAATCCCAAAGACCCACCAAAACTGAAAAAACCCCTAAAAACCATAAAAAAAATTAAAAACCCTTAAAACCCAAAAACCTACTAAACACAATAAAACCCCACTAAAATCCAAAAAATGTTAAAAAACACTAAAATCCAACGGAGCTTATGCCCTGATCTCCATGGAGGGGCAATTCACCACGGCCCCTATAAATGAAAGGTTCTTGAAGAAGTATTTTCAATAGTAACCAAGAAGATTTTTTTCACCCGAGGAGTAGGACGTTATACTGCCAAGAACCAAACGGTCCAAAATCCATGAACATAAACTAAGAGTATTTATTCTGCACCGGCATAACTAAATGAAGTTATCATCTGAGCTGCAGGATGTTAAACTGCCAAGCACCCAATGTTCCAAACTCTATGACCTTAAACTAATAGTATTTCATCTACACCGGCATAACTAAAAGCAGAAATCGTCCGAGCTATAGGATGTTAAACTGCCAAGCACCCGACGGTCCAAACATTATGACCTTAAACTAAGAGTATTTCATCCTTACCACACGATGTTAAACTGCACAGATTTCAGAAAACTACGTATGGCTTGATTACTGCCATTTTTGGGATACGTAGCGACGCCAGAGTCCCCAATCCTGGCCCAGCCATAAACAAGAAGGTTTAAAAATTCCCTTTTCCCCATGAATGGACCAGACCTGCTTGGGGTGTATTTCGCTTCCTTACCGCATGATGATAAACTTCACAGATTTCAGATAACTACGTACGTCTTGATTCCTTACCTCATAGGATACGTAGCGACACCAGGGTTCCCCATCTTGGCCCAACCACCCCCTAATTAAAGTTAAAAATGTCATCTTTCCCCCATGAACAGACCAGACTTGTATGGGGTGTATTTTACATCCTTTCCGCACGATGTTAAACTGCATAGATTTCAGAGAATTCTGTATGGATTGATTTATGCCATCGCATGATACGTTGCAACGCTAGGGTTCCCCATCTTGGCCCAGCCACCCCCTGAATTAATGATAAAAATATCATCTCTCCCCCGTGTTTGGAGCAGACCTGCACGAGGTGTATTCCCCGTCCTTACCACACGATGTTAAACTGAACGGATTTCTGAGAACTACGTATGGCTTGATTCCTACCCTCACAGGATTAAAAGTGATGCTAGGACCCCCCACCCTAGCCCAGACACCTCTAAAAAAAGAAGAAGTAGAAGGAAAGGTAAAAATGATACCTCCCCCCATGAACGGACCAGACCTGCACGGGGTGTATTTCACATCCTTACCGCAAGACGTTAAACTTAACGGATTACAGAGAACTATGTGCGGCTTGATTCCTTCCCTCGCAGGATACGTAGTGACGCCATGGTTCCCCATCCTAGCCCAGCCACGCCCGAATAAAAGTTAAAAATTCCCCCTTCCCCCGTGTATGGACCAGACCTGCACGGGGTGTATTTAGCTGAGAACTACGTGAGGCTTGATAACTGCCCTCACAGGATACGTAGTGACGCCAGAGTTCCACACCCTAGCCCATCCACCTCAAATAATAGTTAAAAATGTTCTCTCCCCACCCTGTGTATGGACCAGCCATGCATGGGGTGTAGTCCTCGTCCTTACTGTATGACATTAAACTACATAGATAATAAGATTTAAGAATTCTCCCTTTCCCTCTTATATGGACCGGACCTGCATGGGGTGTATTTTTACATCCTTACAGCAAAACGTTAACCTACATAGACAAGAAATAAAATAAAATTCCTCTTTCCCCCGTGTATGGACTAGACCTGCACGGGGTGTATCTTGTGTCCCCACTGCACGACGTTAAACGGCACGGACTGCGTCTTTACCACATGACGTTAAACTGTATAGATAATAAAAAAAATCCCCTTTCTCCCCGTGTATGGACTAGACCTGCACGGGGTGTATTTTTCATCCTCACCACATGAAATTAAACTGCACGGACCGTGTCCTCACCGTACGATGTTAAACTACACAGATTTCATCATAAACTACCTAAGATATATGGAGAAATGAGACGGAAATACTCCTTGCGTATTTGGATGCATCCTCCCCATATATCATACTCCACAGCACGGACAATTATGGATCTTCATAACCACTCATGGCCATCAGAAGTGGAAAGTTATCGACCCATGGACACCTTTGCATGACTATTCATACCATGCCCTCAGTGGCTATGCATATTGATAGCCCCTGGCCCGTCTACCAAAGGAAAGATTTACACAGGCAACACTCTTCCTAGCTCTATACACTTACTGACCTTAGAGCCCCCATAACATACCTCCTGATCCAGAAATTTATGGCATAGTGGTTTACAAGTTCGTCCCCTTTTCACATCAAAATGTCGTCAGGGTATCCCTACCCGGTTAGCCTATGTATCCGCCCATGGTTCACATGACGACCTGTATCTACAAACATCAAACTAGGACTAGGATACTTTGACTCAACGAACAAGTTTAGTAAAGTTGTTTCTTGTAAGCTCGGACACCATTATCCCCACATGCCAAACTCTGTATTTTGAGAAATCTCAGATTTTCATAATCATTCATGGCCATCAGAAGTGGAAAGTTATCAACCCGGGGACACCGTTACATGACTATGCATACCATGCCCTCAGCGGCTCTGCATATTTATAGCCCTTGGCTCGTCTACCAAAGGAAAGATTTCCGTAGGCGACACTCTTCCTAGCTCCGTACGCTTACCAGCCTCAGAGCCCCCACACCACATCTCCTGATCTCGGAAACCACAAAGTTTCAGTTTACAACCTTCATCCCCCACCCTGTTTAGAGTATATCAGAGCATGATAACTCAATTATTCTTTGAGTGATTGCAGCAATATTCACCTATTGGTCCGAGCTCTATGACCTCTAAACTAGGAGTACTTCGTCTTTACCGCACGACGTTAAAATACATGGAGTGAAGGTACACCCACACGCGCAAGATAAATCAGCGTAGGGAGCTCTCTAAGCTTTAACAGCAACCAGGGCCGAGTATGCCCGGCATGTCCAGACATTTTCTTACCAAATGATTGACTTCGTGGCCCGGACAATTACGGATCCTTATAACCATTCACGGCCATCAAAAGTGGAATGTTATCAACCCGTGGACACCTTTGCATGACTATGCATACCATGCCCTCAGCGGCTCTACATATTGATAGACCTTGGCCCATCTACCAAAGGCAAGATTTCCATAGGGGACACTATTCCTAGCCCCGTACGCTTACCGACCTCAGGGCCCCCATACCATTTCTCCTGATCCAAGAAGCCCCAGAACTGCAGTTTACACCAATCGACCCCTCTCCACATCTTTGAAATTCTGAGATGCTCGAGCCCTGTTACATCTTAATAAAGAGAGGCCTTCGAAACTATGTCATTACCGCATGACGTTAAACTACACGAAGCATCTTGGCCGCTTGACGTAATGCTGCGAAGACTGAGCATTAAACATCCAGGGAAATGCCTCTAACCACAAGAATTTTCACTTGTTTAAAAATACCCCCATCCTTACCACATGAATTTAAACTACACTGAATATAATAACACTCCCTGTCCTAGCTGCACGACGTAAAACTATACAACACCCTTTAAAAATGCTCCCTGTCCTTACCGCATAACGTTAAACTGCACGGATGTCGTCCTGACCACATGATGTTAAACTACACGGTCAAACCTGTCATGGTTTCAGTAAGGAACAAAGGTTTTTCCCTATCCCCCAGTGCACGGGTCAGACCTGCACAAACCACCATCTCACACCAGCGTGAGAAGGAATGACATCACACATTCTCGATATATTTAGCCTAGACACTTCCCCTATATCCTGGTGTCCTCTCCTCAAAAACAATATTTTTTACTCAGAAAAATACAAATTCTCATAATCCACCCCTGGTGGTCTCGAATCTCAACTTCCCCGAAGATGATCGGCTACCTGGAGAATACAATCATTGACCCAAGGACACCTTAGCAGGACTATGCATACCATGCCCTCAGTGAATCTTCATATTGATAGCCCTTGTCCCGTCTACCAAAGGTAAGATTTCCTTTGGCAATGCTTCTCTTTGTATTACTCTTGGCCCTTGAGCCCCTATGTTCAGTTACATTCTCTTTTTTTACAGGATTCATAAACCTTATGACATACAGTTTACCATCCTCTTTCACAACCCTTCCTGAATATGGTGGAATGTCTCTGAAGAGATTACCTAGGAATGGGAGAAGACGTTCTATTCTAGATAAATTCCTAGCTACATGAAGTTAAACTGCACCCTGCTGTAACCGTTCCTTACGCTAGATAAATGTGTAGGATAGGAACCTTTCATCTGCACTCCTGATTGATACAGATTCTCTCAAAAACATTCAGACGTCACATATCCTTTCCAAGACACCCTGGTGGTTTTCGCAATTCTCTAAGCCACCCATTGTGGTTTCCCTAAGCCAGAAATCCATTAATTCTTATGGTCATAAAAAATGGAGAGTCATTGAATTAAGGAAAACTTTGCACGACTATTCATACCATGCCCTCAACAGCTCTACATATTGATTGCCCCTAGCCTGTCTACCAAAGGTACGATTTCCTTAGGCGATGCTCTTCCCACCTCTGCATGCCGATACTGCTCCTATGCCTTGAGACATGCCCTGCATGTCATTCAAATCTAAACATGTTCCCTCCACATGCATCTAAAGGACATTGAGACATCTTTTAATAAACCAAACCTCATTGGGGCCCTTGCCTAACCATACTTGGTCAAAGCTGGTCAACTTAAAACATCAGTAATGATATTCTTGATGGCGGGAATTTAAACTGCTCACAAAAAAAGGCACAAAGCCTGTTAGGCCGAAAACACGAAAAGGGTGACCCAAACAAAAGTCGGGCCATACCGACTAATCCACACTAAATAGGCTCAGGCAAAACTAGGGCTTTAAAAAAAAGACAAAAAGTTTGTGGGATTTTTCTACAAAAACCTAGCAATAGTCAAACTACACTCGCTGGATCCCAGGGTCCGGACAAAAATCCCAGCCCGTTTTCATCTTTTATCACTTTCCTGAATTATGAACAATTCTGATTGAGTGAGTTTTTATTTATGAAATAATTGTTCAAAATTTATGGAAAAAGAAGATTGAAATAGATTTCATTCCATTCAGACAAAAGGGAGGGCATCCACAAGCTGGGGCCTCTCCCTCACAAAGACAAAAGAAGGGGAATGAACAAGAATGGCTTGACAGTCACCAAGGGGCCTGGATCTCCCTCTCCACAAGATCAGCAACTGTGCGGAAGAGGTTATTGAAAGTCTCCTCCAGCACAGCCATCTCCCTGGCCTCAACCTCGGCCACCGAATGATTATGCTCCACCATTGTTTGGAGATCGTTGATCCCTTTCCTGATGGATTCAAGGCGACCATTCATATTTGATAATTGATCCCTCAGTATCACTGCATGTTCTTCACACTTATGAAAATTGGAAGATAGGATGGCCGCCTGATCTCGAGAGTTTGCCTTCTGTGCTATCAGCTGATAGAGATTTATCATGGCTCCCACCAGAGCTTGGGTCCCTTAATGAGAGTCAGCGATGTGAGTAAGCTTACGCTCACCAATAGAAACTTTCTCACAGGCAATGAAAACCTAGAAAGAAAGAAAATGAAACTGTCGATAGTCAAAGCCGCCCGACCCCAAACCTAGGAAGAGTTGTCAGAGAGCTTCAGTTTTAGTTGTCATTTCTGCCTGAGTAGTTTCGGTGAAAATCTCTCAAATCTAGGGCCAGGCCCACTTGTGCACTACTCGGTAGTCCGCCATGACCCAACGATCATTGGTATCCTCGCTAGACGGCACGATAATGAAGTCTGGAATTGCGACCAGCATAGGCATGTGCGCCCTAGATGATGGTTTTGAGGCTGGAAGGCCTGAAGCTTCTGAAACCGGTTCGGGATTGGGAATCAAGGCGCTAAGTCTGGTATCGGCCGACAAAACTTCAGGAATTACCTCGCTAGGAACCTAAGCCACAGGTTCATCCTCATCCAAATCCAGGAAGGTTGGGTCCGTCTGAACATTGTCCATAGAGAGGATGGGATAGGAGAATCCCCTTAGTCACTTTGACCGACGAGCCATCAGTAGGTCCTCCCTCAGAGTCGATGGGGATGGTGCGGTAGGTACATCAGCCGAAGTGACTCTCAATTTGGGAATCTGTTGGACAACCATCCCCAAGATCCCATTAGGGTAATGTTTTTCCATATCATTCCGTACTCCAAGGAAAGGCTGGTATCCGCTCCCCTACCAGGCAAGAGAATGCTTGTATCAGATCCCTCCCACATCAGCATCAACCACCATTTATGGAGAGTGGCTGGGTACAGTCCTTGAGCTTGAGGAGGAGGAAGGGAGACTTGGAGTTTCATACACCCAAACTGGCGGGAAAAATGATGTGGGGCATACAACTTGAACAGAGAAACACCATCAATCCGCGTGGCTAGAAACCCATCCCGTAGCAAAATCGTGAAAGAACGCTCCTCTAGGCTCCCCCTGTGGTTGTCAACCTCGACGCCGGAAGGAGTGAGGTAGGGATCAAAATCAAACTGGGAGAAGTCACTCAGGAGCTCGATGATTTCATCAGAATTGAAGGACTTCAGGCGAACCCCAGCTATATCAAGCAGGGTAGGCTGGAATGTAGGAAGTGGGATGACCGTGTTATGACGATATTCATAACAGTGAAAATGATCTGCGATCCAGCCATATAGACATTGAAATGGCCCACTTAGATGGTAGGGTGACCCGCCCTCTTGCATGTGACTCATAATTTCATAAATACGGGCCAAAGTGGGCATGAATAAGTTCACTGGGCGGCCATATTCCAACTCAACTGACATCATCAAGGTGCAAGATCTGATGCCTGAGTTGATATACCAAGAAGGAAATAGCCACCCACTCAGAAACATAGAAAACAGACCTGCTAGCATGAGCAGAGGCGGCTCACCAGGGCGCACCTCATAACCCCATGAAAGGTATTCACCCGCCTCCAGAACCACCCAGTAGGAACCTGGGATGGTTTGTGAATGTTGAGAAGGATGAGTCCTGGGGATCTTGATCTTCAGCACAGGACCAGTTATGTTCAAAAATAACCCTATCCAGGTTCTATAGGGAATAAGAGAGCGAGCACACAAGGCCTGAACCAGTGATTTATCCACCATAATCAGCATATCCCTCACCAACAAAGGTACTTGTTCAATGTCATCCCACGCACCAGGAGTGGGCAGAAACTCGTCATACATCTCACTGATAATTGGGAGCCCTCCCCATTGATAGATGTCCCACAGACTAATACCAACTTCTCCATGGGCAAGGTGAAAAGTATTAGTGCTTGAACATCAGCGACTGAGTAGGTTAGGTAGGATCAAAGATGGTGGGTAGACAGCAAACTGAGAGGCCCATACCGAGGAGTACAGATTGACTGCTTCCAGTGACTCAAGAGATTCCCGACAATGATGATGGACCCAAAAGGCCCAGGTCTAGTCGTTTGATAAAATCCCACCAGACCAAAGATCCCACCTTGGAATCCACCCCGCATTCGGATCCACCTCTGTATGGTTGATAATGGCGGAATAATTCTTGAAGATGACTTTTTTAGAGAAGTCTTAAATGTACTAATCTCTTTTTGTCCAAATAGATCCTCTCAAAATGAAAGAGTCTTTTGGATCAGTATCAGAGGTTATCTCCCCCAATGGGGTAAGGTTCGACTGAACGCACTTTGATAGCACTTCCAAGAATGGAGACAAAAGACCTGAGAAAGTAGGGTGGATAGGGATGTTGTCCTGAAGACCAAAGTCGTAAAGCGGAAGCCGATTTGATAGTGGATAACCCAAGAGCTGAGGAGAGAGTAATTCCTTAAAGACATCATCGTCAAGAATGGCGGACTGACTAGGTTCCTCTTTGATGTTTTCCGCTCTTCAAATCATAGCCGGATGACTTTCTGAACTAGTTTGTAGAGGCTCTACGGCAGGCCTGGGTGCATGGAGGGGAGGAATAATGTTTTCTCCCTGAATAATGAAGAAACCAAGAAAATGGTTAGTCCGGAGTAATAAAATATGGATAAAAATATCGGCTATATGGAAAAAGGATCGATAAGCCTTCGTGAGAAGGCCTCATAAAGTGGTTCACGATGAAAACATCCCGCGAACCAACCCTATGCGGAAGAGGTTCGTATTATGTTAGCCCGTGAGGAGTTGGTCAGAAAACCGCGAACCAGGTTGCTCCGCAGGATCCTAATCCCAGATTTAAACAATTAAGTTCGGAGGACTTAGAAACATTTTAAAAGTCAGCAGGACCTTAGTATGCGAAGCATCGAAACCACAAAGCGAATTCCTCCGCGGCCCATCGTGACTTACTTTTTAGTTAATTAAAAGTATTAGTTCGCGGCTATAGATTGGTCCACGGGTTAATGAAACCGCGAAAGAGGAATGGTTCACGGAAATAGTAGCTGGTTTGCAGACGAGGTGTTTTGCGAAGGAACGAGAACGCAGAGACAAAACAGCGAGAGGGCTATGGTTTCACGAAAAATAGAGAAAAATACAAAGGAAGGGCCCCCGTATTTATAGGCGTGGTCCCATACTAGGTCCACCCCTCTACCGAAAACTATCTATGTTTTAATACCACTCTGCATCGGAATGGCCTCCTCTTCATTCTGATCGGACCCCATTCGAATGGGGGGAATTTTTAGGGTCCTGAATAATCCACGAAGGAAATTCTACCCAATTCCCCAAAAGAATTGGAGAGAAGAATGGAGAAAACTCAAAGGATGCACGAAGCCGAACCAGTCCATAGACCGGCCCAAATGATGACGCCAAGCAGCCGGTTCTGCGAAGCATCCCCTCCGCGAACTATTGCTGTTCACGGAATAGAGGCGGAGATCCTTTGCGGGCATGAAGTAGGACAGGCACCGAACCGGTTCACCGTCACGAACTGCCCCAACCATGGACCGCCTCAACCGGTCCGGTCCACATCCACTATCATTCGTGAAATGGAGGCGGAGCCCTCTATGGCCGCAAAGCACTCCCCGATCTCATTTGGTTTGCGGGGGAGTTACGATCGATGCCCCCCGCGAGTTGTGAATTGACCGGGTCGTCTGAGAATCATGTTTTCGGTCGTGGGCCTTCGCAAAAGGTGCCACATGACCATAGATACATCTTTTTCCCCACTCTATAGAAGTAGGTCAAGGGGAATAGAAGGATGGGGATTTAGATATGGAAGGAGACCGATCAGATTTAGGTGGAATGATTTCAAAGGAAAGAGCTTAGGATTTCGCAAACTGTGAAGTTACAGTCTGCAAACCAATGCAGGTATGAAGCTAGACGCGAACTAATAAGGAACCGAAAATTCATAATAACTTGGTGAACTACGAACTTAAAATAAAAATGAAACTAAGACCGCGAACCATGGCCCCTCTGCGGATTCACTCCCCGCGGACCAGGGAGCTTATGCCTCTTTTCCGATCTGCCGCACCACGTAGTACCCTCCTACGCGGGTGAAGCCCCGACCGATGAACCCCCGACTGGGGCCGCCCTTGGATGCCGCTGCTCACATGGAACCCTCCACGAACCACCTTGGTACGCTGATCGAAACCGAAGCCGTGAACCACCTTGGTTCGCGGGATGCTCACCATTCCGCGAACCACCCTGGTTCGCGGGATGCCCATCAGTCCGCGGACCACCCTGGTTCGCGGGCGGCCTCTCCAGCCGTGTAGCACCTTCCTACGTGAAGGGCGCCACCACCCATACCCCAGTGTGGCCTTCCAAATCCTTCAGAGTTCTCATTCCCCAAGATAGATAAAATCCTTCCAATCCATCTTGATCCTCCGTGACTCCCTCATTGGCCCACTCATTGGCCCTGAGCTGAGGCCTCCACTGGATCCACCGGACCCGTGTGGTATAATCTTCAGGTGCATCAGTGCGCCGTTTTGAGTTCACATACCCATGTAAAGCAGGGGTGAAGTGGTTTCTTCGACCCTTGAGCGGATTTCTGAAGCATTCCTGGGATCACATTCCCACGGTAATGTGGAGTCTGAGCTCGGGAACCCCCTTTCTGCCCCTCCACTCGTTGAGGTCGGGATACTTCTCTCTTCTTCGGGGGGTAGTAAAATACCTATCAGAAGCAAGCCCCATGCACTTCGGTACTACCCCTGGGAATAAGGGAGGTGACGGGTATGGGAGAACATCTTTCCCTCTCCCATTCCGCTTTCTCACCATGGGTGTCCATCCCGAAGTATGCCCTGACCTTATGGGCTGCCCTATGCATAAGCCCCACTCCACATCCCACAGACGCACCTTTCGCGACGTGATCATATGGTCCCTGCTACCTCTTGTTTCTCACACCGAGCATGACTCGCGTGGGCTTAGATTAAGCATTGACTACGAAATTCCCTTATGGGCCACCTCAGAGTGTAAGCCCCAATCCACACCTTGGGCCTCCTTAGAGTGTAAGCCCCAATCCACACCTTGGGCCTCCTCAGAGTGTAAGCCCCAATCTATTACCCTGGGCCTCCTTAGAGTGTAAGTCCCAATCTCATGCGAACTACGAGGACTTTGATTCCCCACACCGAGCATGACTCACGTGGGCTTAGATTAAGCATTGACTATGAAATTCCCTTATGGGCCACCTCAGAGTGTAAGCCCCAATCCACACCTTGGGCCTCCTTAGAGTGTAATCCCTAATCCACACCTTGGGCCTCCTCAGAGTGTAAGCCCCAATCCATTACCCTGGGCCTCCTTAGAGTGTAAGCCCCAATCTCATTAGAACTACGAGGACTTTGATTCCCCACTATAGGGATACGTAGGAAGCCTTCAAGATGTTGAAGCCCGATCACCATCGGACCCTCGGGTCCACCTTCACGTCGGTTCTCCGACACCCCAATGAAAACTAAGGGGACTTTGATTCCCCACCACATGGATACGTAGGAAGCCTCCCCGAGGTTCAAGCCCAGCAACTGGTCATTCCAACCCCCTTTCACGTCGGTTTACCCACATCTTGGGCCTCCTCAGAGTGTAATCCCTGATCTTATCCGAACTACATGGACTTTGATCCCTGTCTTCTAGGCAGTGTACGTAGGAAGCCTCCCTGAGGTTCAAGCTCAACAACCAGTCGATCCGACTATCTTCACATCGGTTCACCGTGCCACTCCTAGTACCTCCTCAATGTGTCCCGACTCCTCGGGGTCATTAATCCAACGAGGGATGGTAAATCTCGGGCATAAATGATTCTGAACCCCTGCGTCTAACTGACCATTTCCCACCAGGAGAAGTCCGTGGATAATATGCTTGGGTACAAACCAAAGATTCGTGAACATATGAATACGTCTTAAATCTATCAAAGAGTCCCGGAATAGGCAATAATTTCCCCCCAAAAGAGTGCGATGAGCCCGACATCCCATCCTCTCGACCAATGTGAGTTCTTAAGCGTCGATGGCCAAATCGCCCAGCGAACGCCTGCCTTTGGAAAGCAGGTCCACGCATCATCGGATATAGAACCGTTGGGCGTTTCGAAACCGACCCGAAACACCCCCCAAAAATTCTAAAACCAAGAAAAACTATAAAAACCATTTAAACCCCTAAAGAAATAAACAATCATAAAACTATGACTAATAGAAAAAAAACGCTAAAACTCCCCCAAAAAATATAATATCATTAAAAACTCTAAAACCCCTCAAAATCTTAAAAATTTATAAATACCCATAAAAACCCTAAAAAATTCCTAAAAATACCTAAAAACATAAAAACCAAAAACCCGTAAAATTCTAATAAAACCTTTAAACCCTAAAAAATTAAAACCCTCCAAAACCCTAAAAATGCTAAAAAACAATGATATAACATAAAACTCTAAAACAAAGATAAAAACAATAAAAAATCCCTAACAAAAAAAAATATAAAAAACCTAAAAAATCCTTTAAAATACTTAAAACCCTAAAAACCGTAAAACCATGAAAAACCCTCAAAAAACCTAAAGACCTAAAAAAATATAAACCCCTAAAAAACCTAAAAAATTATAAAAACTTTAGAAGAACATAACATCCCATAAAAACCATAAAAACCAATAAAACCTATTAAAACTCTTAATACACTGAAAACTAATAAGAACCCTAAAACCCCAATAAAAACTCGAAGAATCCTTTAAACTAAAAAAAAGATAAAATAAATATAGAAAACCATTAAAACCTAAAAAAACCAAAAAACCATAAAAACATTAAAAACCCGTAAAAACCATAAAAATACTAAAAATACATAAAAACATAACAATCCCTAAAAACACTAAAACCCCAAACAAAACCTTTAAAACATAAAAACACTTAAAACCCCTCAAAAAAATAAAAAATTCTAAAATCCCAAAAACCCTAAAACGACCGTAAAACCCCCAAAACTAGAAAAACCATAAAACAACTACAAACATTAAAAAATACTAAAAACCCATATTTTGTTTGAAAACACAAAAAAACAATAAAAAAACAATAAAAACCCTAAAACCCAACTAAAAACTCTAAAAACCCATTAATCCCATAAAAATGTTAAAAAAACTTATAAAACTATAAAACCCCCCAAAACCATAAAATCTATAAAAACCCAAAAAACCAAAAAAACCCCTGAACGTCCTTAAAAATGCTAAAAATCACAAAAATCCTAAAAAATCAATACAAAACCTAAAAATATAAAAACCCTAATAAACCTAAAAACACTAAGAAAACCCTAGAAACCAAGAAACCCTTAAAACTCGTTAAAAATCTAAAAACGCTAAAAACCAATAAAAACCCTAAGCTCACAAAAAACCAAAAACCCATAAAAACCATACATAACCCTAAAAACCCATAAAACCCAAAAATCGAATAAAAAATACAGAAACACTTCAAACCCCTAAAATTATAAAAATCTCTAAAAACCATAAAATCCATAAAAACTGAAAAAACCCCCTAAAACAACTAAAACCATAAAACCCTCAAAAACGCTAAAAACCATAATTTTTTTAAAAAATTATAAAAGCACTAAAAATTACTAAAAAATAAGAAAACATTAAAACCCAGAATAAAAAAAAGAAACCCATAATAAACTAAATATACTTAAAACCAATAATAAAACCTATAATGCTAAAAACTTTAAAACCCCTTAAAAACCATAAGAACCATAAAACCCTAAAAGCCTTAAAACCCATAAAACCCATAAATATACTAAAAAATAAAAAACTCTAAATAGTATTTAAACCAATGAAAACATTAAAAACTATAAAAACCCATAAACCCTAAAAAATTAAAAATACCCCTAAAATCCAAAAAAACTCCATAAAACTATAATATCCCTCAAAATAACACAAAACTCTAAAAATGATAAAAATATATAAAATCCCTAAAAATCACAAAAAAAACATAAAAAACCCAAAAACCCCCAAAGAAATCATAAAAACCAAAAAATAGTAAAAATCCCCAAAACCCCTAAATAAGGATAAAACCCATAAAAACTCTAATACTCCTACAAAACCATATTAACCCTAAAAATACCTTAAAATAATAAAACCATAAATATCATAAAAAATCTATACAAATCCTTAAAAACATTTAAACACTAAAACAGTGAAAAACCCTAGGAAAACCATATAATCCTAAAATCATGTAAAAGCCCAATAAACCTAAATATTCTAGAAATCGAAAAAAACATAAATAAAGCATAAAAACAAAAAAAAACACAAAACCCTCTAAATCGTAAAAAAACATACTACCTATAAATAACACAAAAAAACACTAAAAATCCAAAACCCCTTTAAACCTCTAAAAACGTTAAAAAACTATAAAAACACTTACCAAACATAAAAAAATAATAAAACCATTAAAACCATAGATATCTGTAAAAACCATTAAAACCCTAAAAATCTCAAAAATCATTAAAAACCCTAAAAATCCCTAAAAACATAAAAGTCCAAAAATCCATAAAAACACCAAAGAAAACCTTAAAAACATAAAAACACATAAATCCACAAAAACAAAAAAATTTATAAAACCTCAAAAATCCATAAATACAATGAAATCCCTTAAAAACCCTAAAAACCATAAAAACCCATAAAAACCCTAAAAAACCACTAAAAATTATAAGAACCCATTTAACGCTTAAAAAATTTAAATACTAAAAAACATAAAAACTCTAATAAAATAAAAAAAATAACAAAACCCTAAAAAAAAATAAAAATCCAAAAATAATAAAAATAAAAAACATAAAACACCTAATACTCATAAAAAAAATAAAAAAATCCTTAAAAGTCCCAAAAAACGTAAAAAACCCCATGAAAAATCTCATAAAACACAATGAAACCTTTAAAACCTGAATGTACTTAAAACACAAAAAAACCTAAAACCACTAAAAACACTAAAAATACAAAACACCTAAAAATACAAAAAAAAAACACAAAAAGACAATGAAAATCTAAAAAAATATATAAAAATACATAAAAACCCCTAAAAACCCTGGAAACTCCAAATATGTCCTTGAAACCCAAAAGAAGTTAAAACCCATAAAAAACCTAAAAAATATGAAAGACCCTACAAAACCCAAAAACGAATTTAAAAACCATAAAACCCCTAAAATAAATCCCATAAAAACCCACAAAAAAAATCCAAAAACCATTTAAAACATTAAAATTATTTAAAATCACTAAAAATCATCAAATCCATAAAAAAACTCAAAAAATACTAAAAAAACCCAAAAACCCCCCTAAAACCCTAATAACCATCAAAATCCCAAAAAAATCTAAAAATCTAAAAAAATCTAAAAAATCCAAAAACATGAAAATGTAAAAAAGCCTAAAATATATGAAATCCCCTCAGAACACCTTAAAAACCTAAAACACTTGAAACCCGTAAATCTGTAAAAAATGCTACAAACCCTGAAAACCCTAAAAAACTCTTAAAAACCCATAAAACAAAAAATCCCTAAAACCTTAAAAACCCTAAAAACTCATAAAAACTGTAAAACTCAATAAGAAATATATTAAAACCATGTAAACCCATAAAAATGACAAATATAAATCCCCATAAAACCTCTAAAAACACAAAAAACCCAAAAACCCCTATAAAAACCATAAAAACCCACAAAACGCCTCCAAATATTTAGTAATCCTAAAAACCATAAAAATAATAAAAATCCCTAAAAATTCCCAAAAACATAAAAACCCTAAAAACCATAAAAAATACTAAGAAAACCGTTAAAAATTAAAAAAACATAAAACCCCTAAAAACATAAAAAAATAGCACAACCACTAAAACCCCCTGAAAACCTTAAAAACCATAAAACACCTTTAAACCCCTAAAAAAATTAAAACCCTTAAACACTATAAAAACCCTAAATATCAATATAAACATTAATAATAATTTAAAACCATATAGTTGTTAAAAATATTGAAAAGTTTTAAATCCCTAAAGAACTACAAAAATCCCCTAAAATCCCAAAAAACCCTAAAAATCATAAAAATCATAAAACCCCAAAAATCCTTTAAAGAAAAAAAACCAAAAAAAAATCCTTAAAACAGCTAAAAGCCCTAAAATATTAAACAACATAAAAACCTAAAAAACCTAAAAAAATATTAAAACCAAAAAAATTATATAACCACTAAAAACTAAAAAAATTATAAAATCCCTAAAAATCATAAAAACTCCTAAAACCCAAAAAATATTTATAACCTCAAAAATCTAATAAAACCCCTAAAAATAAAATAAAAACATTATACACCCTTTAAACCCCTAAACTAATTAAAAACCTCTTAAAAACCTTAAAACCCCTAAAAACATAAAAAACACTAAAATTGAAAAAAACAAAAAAAACCAAAAACCTTGAAGCCCAAAAACCCTCAAAACCCTTATGTTCCCAAAAATAGTAAAAATCCTAAAGAACCGTTAAAATCCCTAAAAATGTAAAAACCCTAAATCATGAAAACCCTAACTCAATCTTAAAAACCAGAAAACACTTAAAACTCTTAAGACCCCAAAAGGATAAAAACCCTTAAATACCCTAAAAACCATAAAAATTACCAAAACCCCTTTAAACATGTTAATGTGTTAAAAACTATAAAAAAACCTTTAAAAACCTAAAAAATATCAAAGAAACAGTGAAAAACCCAAAAAACATAAAACCACTAAAAACCCTAAAACCCCTCAAATCCCTAAATATTATAAAAATCTAAAAAGGTACAAAAAATCCCTAAAATATTTAGAATCCTTAAAAACTCTGAAAATTATACAAAAAACTTAAAAACATAAAACTCTTAGAACCTATAAAAACACTAAAAACCCCAAAACCCCCAAAAATCCAAAAAAAATCATAAAAACTCAAAAAAACACTAAACACTTCAAAAACCATAAAACCCTAATAAACCCTAAATCCATCAAAAATCTAAAAACCCTAAAGAATATAAAAATCATAATAAATCAATAAAAAGGTAAAAAACCTAAAAAATCATTAGAAAAACTTGAAAACTTAAAAATAATATAAACACATAAAATACCTAAAATACCCTAAAACCCTAAAAACACTGAAAACCCTATAAACCCTCAAATTTCCGGAAAACCCTAAAACCCATAAAAATCCAAAAAAATCTCTAAAAATCTATATAAATGTAAAAACCCCTAAAAACCCTTAAACCCTAAAACAAACACTTAAAAAATAAAAACACTTAAAACCTCTATAAAACCTAAAAATTCTAAAAAGCCTAAAAACCCCTAAAACAATAAAAACAATAAATCCCCTAAAAATTAAAAATTATTTTAAAATCCATAAAAACCTAAAACCACAAAAAACTATAAAATATCTCTAAACCACTAAAAATGTTTAAAAAACTCTAAAACCCCTTAAATCATTAAAAAACTAAAAAAACCCTAAACCCACAAAAACAAAAAAAAACCCTAAAAATTCTAAAAATCCCAAAAACCCTTGAAATCCATATATATCCTAAAAAAATCCTTAAAATCCCAAAAACCATAAAAATTCCTAAAAACATGAAAAACTAAAATTATACCTTCAAACCCAAAAAAGATTTCAAACCCCTAAAAACATAAAAAATAATAAAAACCCAAAAACCCCCTAAAAACCATAAAACCCATAAAACCTTAAAAAACACTTGAAATTCATAAAAATAATAAAACCCACTCTGAACTCTAAATTAAATTAAACCCCTAAAAATGTTAAAAAACTGTAAAAAAACTAAAACTCTAAAAGATTAAAAACCTTGATAACACATAAAAACCCTAAAAACCCAGAAAACCATTAAATCCCTAAAAACCCTAAAACCTAAAAAATCATAATAATTCCATAAAAACATGTAAACTCATAAAAAAAATACATGAAACAACCTAAGAATAAATTAATAAAATAAAAACACTTAAAACCCTAAAAATTATTAATGTTAAAAAACCCACTACAAAACCTAAAAACTGTGATATTCCCTAAAAAATGTAAAAACCCATAAAAACCTTGAAATTCCAAAAAATATAAAAATATAAAAATCCTAAAAAACCCCAAGAAAACATTTTAAATCTAAAAAAACTTAAAACCCTTTAAACACATAAAAAAGAAAAGAAACCTTAAAAACGTAAAATACCCTTAAAACATTAAAACCCCTATAACCATAAAATCACTAAAAATCATAAAAACCGATAAAAACCAATAAAATTCATAAATACCCCTTAAAAATCTAAAAAACCGTTAAACACTTAAAAAATTTAAAAGATATAAGAACATTAAATTGCCTAAAAAGTCCCTAAAAACATAAAATAATTAAAATCCCAAAAAACACAAAAAAAATCATTAAAAATGTGGAAAACCCAAAAAACACTTAAAACCCTTATGAAAACTTGAAAACATTGAAAACACATAAAACCCCCGAAAATCGTAAAAAAACTAAAATACCTAAACCCCTAAATTCCATAACACCCTAGAAACCATTAAATGTTTTTCTAAAAACCCACTGAAAACTCTAAAACCTTATAAGACCCTAAAAATGATTGAAAACTCTAAAAAACCATAAAATCCTAAACAACTAAAAAACCCTTAAACCCCAAAAAACCATAAAAACTAAAAAAACCAAAATCCGTAAGGACACTAAAAAACTATATATCCCTCAAAATATCCCTCAAAATTCCTAAAATCGCTAAAAACAATACGAATCCAAAATATTCCTAAAACCCCCAAAAATGTAAAAAAACCTAAAAATGTAGAAAACTATAACAAAACTTTAAAACATATAAGACACTATAAAACTACTAAAAACGTAAATATACAAGAAACCTCCAAAACCCCTAAAACCCATAAAACCATAAAAACCTTCAAAATCGCTAAAAACCCTAAAAACCTTAAAAATACAAAATATCTGTAGAACGTAAAATCAAATAAAAACCTTGAAAATCCCTATAAAAAACATAAATACATAAAAACTCATAAATCCATTAAAACCCCTAAAAATGAGATAAACCCCTAAAAGATCGTTAAAACCTAAAAAACCCTAAATCCACTAAAACCCATAAAAACACTAAAAACCCATAACAACCCTAAAATCACATAAATATATAAAGCCCCATTAAACCCCTAAAAATGATACATACTCTATAAAAACATAAATACCATAAAAACTCATAAAACCCCTAAACACCCAAAAAAAACATAAAACCCCTAAAAACCTGAAAACACAAAAAAACCAAAAAATCCATAAAAACATTAATAAAATATAAAAATACTAAAAAACCCTAAAAATCAATATAAAGTAAACAACCTTGAAAACCATGAAAATTTATAAGAAAAAACATAAAAACATAATAAAACTTAAAACCTCCAAAAACATAAAAATAATAAAAACCCTAAAAACACTGAAAAACCTAAAACCACTAAAACCCCAAAAAAAAAATCAATCCCATGAAGACCAAAAAGACAATAAAAACATAAAAACCCACTAAAATATATAATAACCCTTTCTTTCCCTAAAAACATTTCAAAACTATAAAAAACCATAAAACCCCTGAAAACTAAAAAACATAAAACCCAAAATACCATAGAATCCCTTAAACCCTAAAAAACCCTAAAACCCCTCAAAATCCCAATGAATCCTAAAGACCATAAAAACACAAAAAATTCCTAAAAATTCCTAAAAATGTAAAAGATCCCTAAAAATCTTAAAAACCCCAAGAAAACTGAAGATCCTAAAAAAACTAAAAACAAATAATCCAAAAAAATGCTCAAAACCTTTAAAACCCCAAAAAATCCCAAAAATCTATAAAAACAACAAAACACCTTGAAACCCTAAAAACACTTAAAACACTAAAATCAACAAAAAATAATTAAAAAATTTAATCCCCTAAAAAAGTTTAAAAAACTATAAAAACTCTTAAATGCCCTAAAACCCATTAAAACCCTAGAAAACAAAAAACCATAAGACCCATTAAAATCACTAAACACCATAAAAACCATAAAATCGTAAAAATTACCAAAAAAAGTAAACAAAACTAAGAAACTTTTAAAACCCCAAATAAAACCGTAAATACCAAAAAACAATGAAAAACCATAAAAACCTAAAAGTACTAAAAACCCTAAAAACCCTTAAAACCCCTAAAACCCATAAAACCCATGACAACCATAAAAACACTAAAAACCCTAAAACCCAAAAAACCCTAAAACCACTAAAAACTTTTAAAACCCAATATGCCCATAAAAATTTGAAAAAACTATAGAAAACCTTAAAACCCATAAAAACATAAAAAAACCCTAAACACCAAAATACCAAAAAACCTGAAACACCATTATTTCCAGAAAACCTCTTAAAACCTTAAGAATTCACAAAAATGTCAAAAACCTTAAAAATAATTTTCACCCCAATGATAAAATAAAAAAAATAAAAATATATTAAACACATAAAATCCTAAAAAACAAAAAATACCCTTATAAACCCTGAAAATACCTAAAAACCAAAAAAACCATAAAACCCCATAAAAACTTAATAACTCTAAAAACCCATAAAAACCTTAAAAATCAATAAAAAAATAAAAAAACCCTTTAAACCCCTATAATGTTTAAAAACTCTAAGAACCCTTAAAACACAAAGAAACTCAAAAAACCCTAGAAACTCAAAAAATACAAAAAAGCATCAAAAACCCTAAACCCCTTCAATATCTATAAAAACCCTAAAAAACAAAAAAATCCTAAAAAATCCCAAAAAATACCTAAAACATAAAAACCCTAAAACCCATAAAAACCATTATAAAAACTTAAAAACATAAAAATACTAAAAAAACCCAAAAACCTAACAAATGTTAAAAACCCTAAAAACCTAAAAACCATAAAAAATGATAAAACCCATAAAAATACAAAAACCCAATAAAACCCTTTAAAATAATTTAAACTCTTAAAACATTAACAAATTTTAAAATCCATAAAAATCCAAAAAAATCACAAAATACCAAAAAAATCTCAAAAATCCAAAAAACCCTTAAAATCTAGAATCCCTTAAATCCTCAAATCCATAAAAAACCCTAAATAACCATAAAAACCTATAAAAGACCTAATAATATATGAAAAAAAATTAACACCTAAAAAAACCTTAAGAAAACATTACAAATAAAAAACACATAAAACCCTTAAAAACATAGAAATGTTAAAAACCCTAAAAACCATAAAAACCCTCAAAAACCATAAAAACCCATAAAAGAAATAAAAATCCCTAAATATCCCTAAAAAATAAAGTACCATTAAAATCCTAAAAACCTAAGAAAACCCTAAAACCTAACCAGCAAATAAAACCCCTAAAAACCTAAAAGACCCTAACAACCATACAAACCCTAAAACTATAGAAACATAAAACCCCTAAAAAACACTAAATCCCAATATAATGTAAAAAACCAATAAAACCACTAAAAACTATATAAAACCCTAAAACATTTAAAACTATAAAAAATAATAAAAACTATAAAAACAAAAACACACAAAAAATCCCTAAACCCCCTAAAACCCCTGAAAACCCTAAAACTCATAAAACCCCATAAAAATCGTATAAATCCCTAAAAATACCAAACAATGTAAAAAACCTAAAATCCCTAAGAAAACCATAAAACCCAAAAATCACATAAATCCCCTAAATACCAAAAAAGTTTTGAAAACCCAAAAAAACCCCTAAAACCCCTCAAACTCCCTAAAAACCCTAAAATCCATAAAAATCCTAAAATTTCCTAATAAACCTAAAAACCCAGAAAATCCCAAAGAAAAAAATTAAAAACCTTCAAACACTAAAAACCCCTATAAACAAATAAAATGATAAAAACCATATACAACCCTAAAAAGACATTAGAAACACTATAACCCTAAAAAAATAAAAACACTATAAAACCACTAAAAACCATTAAAACCATTTAAACATAAAAAATTGTTAAAAACATATAAAAAACATTCAATAGCATAAAAATTAAAAAAACCCCTAAAACCCTAAAAACCATAGAAACCCAAAAAAACCATAAAAATCATCAAATTTAAAAACCCCCTAAAAATTCTTAAGAACATAAAAATGCATCAAAACTCTTAAAAATCCTAATAAAACTAAAAACCCTAAAAACATAAAACACTTAAAAACCCTAAAAATGCTAGAAACAATAAAAATCCCAAAAACCAGAAAACCCCAAAAAACTATTAAACCCCTATATACCCATAAAAACCCCCAAACCACTAAAACATGAAAAACCAATTAAACTCCTATAAATATTAAAAAACCTTAAAAATGCTTAAAAATAGAATACTCTAAAAACCAACTAAAACCTAAAAAAACATACAACCCTAAAAACCATAAACCCATCAAAATCCCTAGAAACCCGAAAAACCCATAAAAATATTAAAAATTACTAAAAAAATCCAAAAATAACTAAAATTTCCAAAATCCATAAACAAAACCATAAATACCTAAAAATAATTAAACCCCTTAATGACCTAAAACCCAAAAAATGCTAGTAAATCTAATAACTCCTAAAAACAATAAAATCAGTAAAAATATTAAATATCACTAAAACTCATAAAAACCCTACAAACCCACTTTAAACTCTAAAAAACCCTTTAAACCTACAAAACATTAAAAACCTCTAAATTTTTTAAAAACCTTAAAAACAATAAAACCCATAAAAACACCAAAAACATAGAAAAACTAAAAACCATAAAAATCGTTAAAACTGTAAAAGGCCCTAAAAACCCTGAAAACCCCTGTGAAAACCTTAAAAATATAAACACTGAAAACCAAAACAAAATAAAAAAACACTAAAGATCCTAAAATACCCCACTACATACTCTAAAAACCACGAAATCAAAAAACCTTAAAAACCCATAAAACCCATAAAAACACTAAAAACTCTAAAAACCCTTTAATTCCCTAATACTGTTAAAATATATAAAAAACCATTAGAACCCTAAAAACTAAAAAACACTAAAAATCCCAAAGAACATAAAATCCATAAAAACATAGAAAACCCTAAAAACCCTCAAAATCCCTAAAAACCCTAAAAAATGCCAAAATACAGTAAAAACCCATAAAAATGTAAAATTCCTAAAAACATTGAAAGACGATAAGAAAAAATTAAAAATTAGAAATCACTTAAAATTCCTAAAAACATAAAAATGAAAAAACCCTAAAAATCCATAAAAACCTAAACCACTAAAAACCACAAAAAACATAAACTACCCATAAAACCCTAAAAACACTAAAAAATCGTAAAAACCTTTAAACCCATTAAAATATTTAAAAATTATAAAGAAAAAAACCAAAAAAGAACCCAAAAATACTATAAAACAATAAAACCCTAAAACCACTACATAACACTAAAAATATCTAAAATCCTCAAAATCCCAAAAAACGCTAAAAACCCATAAAAATAATAAAAAATCCAAAAAAATATCTGAAAACATAAAAACCTTGAAAAAACTTATGTAAACCATAATATTGTAAAATCACATAAAACCCCTAAATACTTCAAAACTATAAATATCATAAAAAAACCCTACTGACTATAAAAACCACAAAAATACCAAACAAACTCTAAAAAAGTTAAAAAATACAAAAATGCTCAAAACCATTAAACTCCTTAAAAAGAACCCCAAAATCCTAAAAACATTTAAAACAATAAAAACCCCCTAAAACATTAAAAATACGTAAATCCAATGAACACTCAAAAAATATATAATCCTATAAAAACGTTAAAGAACTCTAAAAACTCTGAAAACACTAAAAACTATAAAAACGTTAAAAACTATAAAAACCCAAAAAATCCGTCAAACCCCTCTAAACCCTAAAAATCACTAAAAACATAAATAATCTATAAAGACTATAATGAACCATTAAAATCATAAAAAATCCTAAAAATCTCTAAAAACATAAAAATCCTTAAATACCCTGAAAACCATGAAATCCCGTATGAAAATTTTAAAAACCTAAAAACACTTAAAAACCAAAAAACCAAAAAACGCCAAAACACTAAAAATATGATAATAAACTAAGACCCCCTAAAACCATAAAATACCCTAAAAACCTTAAAAACACTAAAAACCCATAAAACCCTAAAAACCCACTAAAAATTCTAGAAAACCATTAAACCCATAATAATAATAATAATAACTATCAAAACGTGTAAAACCCTAATAACTAAAAAACCTAAAACCCTAATAAAATCATAAAAACATTAAAACCCCTAAAAATAATAAAAAAACAATCAAAATCCCTGAAAAACCGAAAAACTACAATGAAACTAAAAAACCAAGTAATCCCTAAAAACATAAAAACCCCAAAACCCTAAAAACCCCAATGAAAACATTAAAATCATAAAAAACATTAAAACCCATAAAAACCTAAAAAGGATGAAAACCCTGAAAACACAAAAAAAAAACAAAAAAAAACATGAAACACCATAAAAACCTCTTAAATTTTTAAAAACCCAAAAACCCATAAAAAACCAAAAAACCAACTAAAAACTCAAAAAAACTGTTAAACACCTAAAAACATTAAAAAGAATAAAAAACCATCAAGCCCTAAAGACAATGTAACCCATAAAAACCTAAAAAACAATTAAAACCTTAAAAATATTAAAAAAACTAAAACCACTCTAAATCCCCAAAAACTATATAAAAACATAAAAATTCGAAAGAATCCCTAAAACCCAAAAATACCTCAAAATCCCTTAGGAACAAAAAAACCATAAAAATCCAAAAGACATTCTAAAAGTCTTTAAGAAATGTAAAAAAAACTAAAAATCATTAAAAATCACAAGAGATCCTTAAAAACCTATAATGTTTAATACCAAAAATAAAATAAAAAATATAATACACTAAAAATATAAAAGCCCTAAAATCCTAAAAGTCACCAAAATCCATAAAAACACTACATAACCATAAAATACTAAATTCCCTAAAATACTCAAAAAATAAAAAAATCCAAAATTAGCCAAAAAACTAGAGAATACCTTAATAACCTAAAAAAACATTTAAACCCTAAAAACTAAATAATGAAAAAACCACAAAGGACCCTAAAAACCACTAGAATCCCTAAAAACCATAAGAAATCCAGAAATTCATAAAATGCCACTAAAACCCTTTAAACTTGTAAAAATGTTAAAGAACATTGAAAATTCTTAAAACCCTTTAAAACCCATAACAAATCCTAAATTCCCAATAACCATAAAACCCCCGAAAACCCAAAACATTGCTAAAAATCCTAAACCCCTAAAATACTAAAAATCCCCAAAAATTTAAAACCCCCTAAAAACCCTAAAACCCCTAAGAATACCATAAAAACCTTAGAAAACATAAATCCCCTAAAAACAACAAAACTCAAAAACCCCTAAAAGACCCTAAAATCCATAAAACCCATAAAACACCTACAATATAAAAAAGCATAAAACCCTATAAAAACGTAAAAACCCACTATGAACTCTAAAAAACCATTAATCCCCACAAAATGCTAAAAAATAATAAAAACCATAAAACCCCTACAAAAAATATAAAATCCTTAAAAACCCATAAAACCCAAAAAACCCATAGAAACCATAGAACCCATGAAACCATTAAAATACATAAAACCACTAAAAAACATAAAAATACTAAGAATCCCTTAAAAATACATAAGACCATAAAAGAATTCCTAAAATCCATATAAATGTAAAAAACCCTATAAACATTGAAAACCCAAAAGAATGTTTTAAAACCTATAAACTATTAAATCCTATAAAAACCCAAAAAATGTTAAAAACCCTAAAACCTATTAAACAATAGATACTCCAAAAACCTTAAAAACCCTAAAAACTTATAAAAACCCCTAAAAGTAATAAAAACTATAAAACCCATTAAACCGTTAAAATTTTAAAATAAAAGTTTTAAAACAGTAAAAAATAGAAAATTGAAAAACCCCATAAAAACCCTAAAACTCTGAAATTGATAAAAACCCTAAAAACCCAAAAAACCATAATTTTTTTAAACCCTAAAAATCTCTAAAAATGTAAAAATTGATAAAAAAAATTAATTATCACAAATCCACTAGAAATTGCAAGGAGATGAGCTATTGGGAAAATAGCTACCACCAATCTGCTGGAAATTAAGTCGCCCTTCACAAATAGAAGTTGGGGGAGGCTTTTTTCCTTTCTATTTATTTCTATATATTTCTATAATAAGTAATAATTAGAAATAAATAGTAACAAATAGGAATAAAAAGGAATAAATAATTTAATTAGGAACAACTATTGATAAAATGGAATAAATAATGATTAATATGAATAAATAGTGATAATTAGGAATAATTACTGATAATTATAAATAATTAGTGATAATTAGTAATGATTAGTGATAATTAGTAATAATTAGGGATCATAAAGAATAAATAGACGTAATTAGTGTGAATTAGTGATAATTACTCTTAATTTGTTATAACTACTAATAATTAGTGATAATTACTCATAATTTGTGATAATTACTAATAATTATAGATAATTACTAATAAATAGTTATAAATAGAAATAAATAGTAATAATTATTAATAATTAGTATTAATTTTAAATAATTTAAATAAATGGTAATAATTACTAATAAATGGTAATAATTACTAATGAATGGTAATAATTACTAATAAATAATAATAAGTAATAAATAGTAACTACTAATAAATGGTATTAATTAGTAATAATTCATAATAATTTTTAATAATTTATCAAAAATGGAAATAATTAAAAATAAATATGAATAAATGGAAATAATTAGTTATGAATAGTAATAATTAGTAATCAATAGTTAATTCTAATTAATGGTAATAATTAGTAATAATTATTAATAATTATTAATAATTTGTCATAAATGGTAATAATTAGTAATAAATATGAAGAAATGGTAAAAAATTGTAATAAATTGAAATAATTAGTAATAAATAGTAATAAATGGCATTAATTATTAATAATTAGTAATAAATGGTAATAATTAGTAATAAATAGTTAAAATGGTAATAATTAGAATTGAATAGTGATAAATATATATAATTAGCAATAATTAGATGGAAATAGATAGAATTAGTAATAATTGGTGATAAATAGAAGCAATTAGTAATAAATGGTAATAAATTTTAATAAATAGTATTAATTAATAATAAATGGTAATAATTAGAAATAAATAATAATAAATAGAAAAAACTAGTAATAATTAGTAATAACTAGAAATAAATGATAAACATTAATAATAAATAGTGATAAATAGAAATAATTAGTAATAAATAGTTACAATTAGGAATAATTAGTGATAATTAGTAATAAATTGACATGATTAGTAATAATTAGTAATAATTAGTAATATTTCATAATAATTAGTTATAATTAGTAAAAAATATTAATAAATGGTAGTAATTAGTAGTAATTAGTAATAAATAGTGGTTATTAGGAATAATTAACATTTTTGTTTATTTTTAATCATGTTTTCATAAAAATAATTATTTTATACTTTTTGTAGAAATATAGAACAAGGAAGTAATCAAGAGTCATTATTGGATGATCACACTTGGATAAATCAATGTAGGAATCCAAATGGTTCGAGTTTCAATCGTGTATATATTAAGGGTGATGAAACTTTCTTATCATTTGCATCATCAAAATCATAATTTTTTTAAGTGTCCATGTAAAAAATATGGTATGAGGACGTTTGACACATTTGAGAACATTGGGGGTCATCTATCACAATTTTTCAAACATATTATATTTTTTGGTATCAAAAAATTTAACTTAGTTCAAGAGAAGATACTAATAATTTGGTTCTGAATCCATCACAGTTTTAAAATTTAGTACATTATGTGGTTGGTCGGTCTTTTCAACAAACTGAAACTCAATATGATATTGATTTAAATCCTGATTTGGAACTATTTAAATGTTATAAGTTTTTTATTTCTTCTATGGATTCATTATATCCTAGTTGAAAGAAAATAAAAATTTAAGTATTTGAAAATTTTATGGCTATTAAATCAGATAATTCAAGGTTAAATAACTATTTTGATCAGATATTCTCTTAATTTAAAACATTGTTTCCTGATGGAAGTTTGTTTTCTGTATATTTCAATGAGTGAAATACGTTGGTTCTTAATCTAGGTCTTGGTTATTAGAAGAATCATTCTGGTTAAAATGATTGAATCTTATATTATGGTGAAAATGAGTTTTTGGATAGTCTTCCCCCTTGTGAAAAATCGAGGTATAAAGAGAATTATCTAGAGGAGTCTAGATTGATTACTATAAAAATGTTGTGGTATTTCCCACTAACACCTAGATTGAAAAATTTATTTATTTCTCAGAACATAGCTGCGTTGATGTCAGGGTAAAAAACCAATATTTCAACAGGTAAAAGCCAAAATCACCCTGATGATGCTGATTCATGGAACCATTTTGTCCAATTACGTATTTCTTTTTGTTCAAAATTATAAAACATGTGATTGGGTCTTTATATTGATGGTTTATGTCCATTTGTTTCTTATAGAAGTTAGTATTTATGTTGGAATATCTTTTTAACTCATTATAGTTTACCTCATTTGATGTTAATGAAGGATCCATATATATTTTTGGCCTTATTAATTCTAGGACATCTTAAAAATAATTCTGATTTTAATTTGAAATAAATTATTTAGGAGTTAAATTAATTATGGATTAATAGTGTCAGTACATATGATGTTGATGAAAATTAAAATTTCCCACTGAAAGCTAGATTAATGTAGAAAATTAGTGACTTTCCATCATATTCCATGTTATCTAGCTCGACTACACATAGTCAAAAATCAAGTCTGTAATATATGAGAGATAACAAAGCATTTATTGTCATCAATGGAAGAAACACTTGTTTTTTTGACTATCATCATGAATTCCTTCTAAACGATCCTCCCTTTAGAAGGAACAAATGTCAATTCAGAAAAGGAAAAATTGAAATAGATGGAACTCCAATAATGATCTCAATTATGGAGTTAAGATCATTTTTCTCTTCATTACCTCCCATTACATTTTGACCTACTATAATCCAAAAAATTGATGTATTAGGGAAAGAACACAAATTGGATAAAAAGAATCATTTTTTGGGATCTTCAATATTGGTCTAATTTTTGGGTTCAACACTTTTTGGATTTTATGCATACTGAGAAGAACTATTTTGATAATATAGATTATATAGTTTTGGATACACTAGGTAATGAATAAATATAATGTAAAGGCACGATTAGATATTTCTCAAATTCATAGGTGACCAGAACTTGAACTATTTGAAAATGTCAGACCACATAAGTTAATGAAGAAAAAAGAAACTTATACACTTTCCAAAGTAAATCGATTATTGTTTGGTTATTGGATTGTATATTTGAGACTTCCATATGTTTATGTTTCTAATATGGGAATATGTGTTACAAATAGTCAAATTACTAGATTAAAATGTCATGACAGTCATATTATAATTGAAAGAATTATTCTGATTGGATGTAGAGGTTTGTTGAATTCTAGGATTTGGGATGCCCTAATAGAAATGTCATATTTTTTTGAGACATTTCTATGATGAAAATAGACTACGATGCACTAATTAGACTACAAGAATATATTTTTTTAATTGTATATAAAATAGAAAAAATTCTCCCATCATATTTATTTGATTAAATAGAACATTTAATATTAAATTTTCCACATGAAAAAAATGTGGAGGTCTGGTATAGTTCCAATGGATGTACCCATTTGAGAGATACATGTAGAAATTGAATAATAAGTAATGTAACAAAGCATCAGTTGAAGGATCAATTATAGAAGCTTATTTTCATGAGGAAATATATTTTTTCTAATATCATTATTTTCAATATATATTTCCCTCAAAACATACCTGCATGGGTCATAGTGAGGGAAATGTTGATGATGAAGTGAGAAATAAATTATCAGTTTTTAATCAGCCTGAACTCGGCTTTGGTGGAGTTCATGAATGATGGATTTCAGATGATGAACATCACAGGGCTCATACATATGTTCTGCTCAACTATGAAGAAATGACACCATTTTTATTTTGAGTTCTCCTATCACTTTTTGTATATATTTGTTATAGTGAATTAATATTACTTTATTTTAAGATTGTATGATAATAATATCATGAAACAATTTTCACAAATTTCCATAGATACACTTAATGAACATCAACAAATAATTTTTTCCTATTGGTTTCAAAAACTAGTAAAATATATTGTTTATGGTTTAACATATAAAATCAATTTTTTATTTTTTGTATTGATTATTTTATTATAATTATTCAGGTATCTAGAAATTCTGATAAAATTGATAATCGATTGCGTGTATTGACTAACCCACCATACAAAATGGTTAAATCTTATAATGCATATGTGGTGAATAGTTTTTAATTTCATAAAATTTCATATGGGGAATAAAAAAATTATTAATAGTGGAATTTTCATGAGAGGATTTCATCATATAGAAAGTGAAGTTGAATTTTATGGCATGCTAGAAGAAATAATTGAACTCTGTTATTCGAGATAAAATTACGTAACAATGTTAAAATGTATGTGGTTGGATACTGAGAGAGGATTATGTGTTCATCCTCTCCATGGAATCATTGATATTAAATATAAAATAATTCTTGTAGTAAATGTGCCATTTTTATTGGCTCAAAAGGAAACTAAAATTTATTATGCCCTTTATTGTGACAGTAAAATAAAATAGAGTGATTGGTGGAGCATAATAAAAATAACATCTCAAGAAAATCAGTTTATTTAAAATAAATTTGGTTCCATTGAAGAGAATGGAATTGAATTTTTTTAAGAGACTCCTCCAAATATTTTTTATGAAGATACATGAATATCGATGATGAAACCCCACAATTATGGGTCGATAGAGATGATGATCGTATTGATGTAAAAAATGAATCTAAAATGACAAGAGATGATGAAACTTAAACTCCTATAGAAATTGATAATCTTAAAGAGGGGTATAAAGAAATTGACACCGTCAGATATGAAGGTGAGGATGGAAATAAATATTTAAATAGTTAAATATTGGTTATAATATTATATAATATATTTCTATATCTACTAATTTTTTTCTATTTTTTTCTAACAATAGTCATCTTGTGTTTCAGATGTACTCTGATCTATTTCATGTGTTGTAGGAGGCTGATCTATGTGATGATGAGCATGAGGTTCAATCATCTGACCCTTAGACTACTGGTGGTTCAATGGTGACTCGTAGGGGTCATGGTATTACGAGACCGATGATTCCTAACCCTATCCTCGAGGGACATCCATGTCATGGATTCGATCCATGAATGTGAAGGATTCATAACTTGTGTATTTTAGTTAGTTTTTATTAATTATCATTATATTATTTATATACTAATTGTTTGATTATTATTTTTTTCACAGTTTTTCACATATAGCTATTGGACAGGGCAACACTATATTGCGCATTTATTTCTCTAGAACAAGGGTCACATGAGATCATATTCCTATTAATGTTCAGCATCGTATGTTCAATCATTGGTTGGTATATAAAAAAATTATATTTATTTTGAAACTTATTTAATTAATAACTTGATATTATTAATTATTTGTATGGTTTATGGTATCACGTCGATGATAGAATTCATGATGATGTATGGGTGACATGGGAGGGGTTTAGGCATTAGCATTGCCGTAAGTTTTTACACAATTTTATAAGGAAATCATTGATGAAAGAAGGAGTGAACGATTTTGATCAGTCTTTCCACATCCACCGACCTAATTAAATCTCATCTCAGGTTTGGGAAAGATTATGTTCACACTAGATGGGTGATCTTTTTAGAGTAGATCATCTATAGGTTGATAAACCTAGGAGAGACAGAAGGTGACACATCGAGTCGGTAGTCATACATTTAGTGGGCATAGGTAACATATGGTAAGTGTTTTTAAATGAATTTATATAATATTAAATGTAAACTATATATTTTATATTCATATAGACAGTCTAAAAATGTGATATTATAGAGTTTGAAATTTATTATATAATGTACAATGATCCTGTCACTAGATAGATTGGAGGTTATCACTAGTTTCATATTATGGTCAGTGTAATTAATTTTTGAGTTTTAAAATTAAATGAAAATAATATTTGAACCATTTTAATTTTAAATGGAAATTGAAGGAGTCTTATGAGGCCATGAAGTCTCATAAAGAGACTGAGAGTCATGTGGAGACTGAGGATCAACCCAGTTCCCACCGATTTCATGAGGTAGCATGGCTACAGGTGACCTATTATGCCTTCAAGAAAGGCCGAGTAGTTGGTATCAGCTCTCGATTGACACTTGTGAGTTATTATGGGACCGTTACGATGTCGACATGCAACTCGAGAGGAGCTTGTGAAGAGTCATCATCATATATTAGACATTATTAGGAGTAGTTGTGAGCTCAGGGTGAGCTTATAGAGTGTATTAATAGGGAGAAGGAAGAGCTTCGTCGACAACAGCAGCAGTAGGAGGAGATGCGTTGATGGAAACAATAGCTGCATGAGCATACGATGGAGTATATGCGTTGTCTGACACAAGGTTTAGGGATAGATTTTTCTCCACTATCTTTTCCAGCCCCTCCAGAAGACCTCCCCCCTTAGTGATATATTTACTTTTTATGATAAAACATTTTAATGTAATTTTTTTGGAATATTATATATTTACATTTCTATATACTGCATTTTAAAACCCCTAAAAATGTTTAAACGTCCAAAAACCTCTTAAAACTCCCTAAAACCATAAAAACATAAAATCCATTAAAACCCAAAAAGCATTAAAAAATCTAAAAACATGTTAAACCCCTATGTATGCAAAAAACATTAAAAAACATAAAACCCCTTAAGAATCAAAAAAATTCCCTAAAAACCTAAAAACCATAAAAAACCTAAATCCCTAAAATCCATCAAAATACCTAAAATCCCTAAAACACATAAAACCCTTTAAATCCCTAAAAATACCTAGAATCATAAAAAACCCTGAAAACTCTGTAAAACCCTAAGAAAATATTCAAAAACAAAAACACTTAAAACCCCTTAAAAACATAAAAAATGATAGAAACCCCAAATACCATAAAAACCCTAAAACTAGTAAACACCGTAAAAACCCTTAAAACCCCTTTGAAACCACTAAAGAGACAAAAACCTTTTAATTCCCTAAAACATGAAAAAAATCTAAAAATCATTAAAACCCTTAAAAATTCAAAAAAAAAATTAAAACCTCCAAAAAACCAAAAGACCCAAAAAACCCAAAAAACCCCAAACCCTAGAAAATCCCCAAAACGCCTTAAAAACAATAAAATTCTTAAAAAATCCCAAAAAATAACAAAAAAAATGAAAACACCAAAAAACTAAAACCGCTAAAAAATATAAAAACCCTAAAACCCTAATAACCCTCAAAATCCAAAAAAACCCTACAAAACCATATAAATCCTAAATACACTTTAAGATTCTAAAAAAATTAAAAAACATAAATCATTGAAAATGCCTAATAAAAACCTAAAAAACTGAAAGCACTAAAAAACTAAAAATATTTAAACCCCTAGAAACCCTAAAAGACCCTAAAACCATAAAATACCCTAAAAACCATAAAACCCAATAAATAAAATTAAATACCCATAAATACCCATAACAAATCTAAAAACTAGTTAAAACTAAAAAACCTATGAACACATATAAATTTTTAAAAAGTATAAAAATGTTATAACCCCTAAAAACTCAAAAAAAAGTTAAAAACTCAAAAAAAATCTTAAAACCCTACAAACAGTAAAACCCTCAAAATCTCCAAAAATCCTTAAAACTAAAAAAATCATAAAAAACATTAAAAATTATTAGGAAGATTGAAATGACTAAAAATCCTGAAAACCCCCTAAGAAAACCTTAAAAACCAAAAACACATACACCCATAAAAACCTAAAAACCATAAATTCTCAAAAACCAAAAAAAAAACTCGATAAACCCGAAAAACCCAATAAAACCATAAAATCCCTAAAAACCCATAAAACCACTAAAATTAAATAAAAACTCTAAAAACCCAATAAACCCGTAAAAAACCTAAAAATATCAAAAAACTAGAGAAAAATCCAAAAACCCAAAAAATCAATAAAAATCATGAATATCCATATTGATCCTAAAATCATTAAATACCCTAACAACCCTAAAACCCCCTATAAACCCATAAAAACCTAAAATCACTTAACACCCCTAAAACCAAAAAACCATAATAAACCCTAAAACCTCCTTATAAACCCATGAAAACCTAAAATCATTTAAAATCCCTAAAACAAAAAAACCATAATAAACCATAAAACTTCTTAATCTCTTGTAAACCCCTCAAAACCCTAAATATCACAAAAGAACATAAAAATCCCTAAAAATATAAAAACCCATAAGAAACTTGAAAACCCCTAAGAACACCATAAAAACCTAAAATCCCATAAAACTCCTAAAAACTTATGAACTCTTAAACCCTAAAACCCCAAAAGACTATTAAAACCCTAAAAAATCATAAATATATAAAAACCCCTAACCCCTTAAAAACATTAAAAACCCCTAAAAACCTAAAATCCAAAAAAACTATAAAAACCCTTTAAACCACATAAAATGTGAAAAACACAAAAACCCAAAAAATCCAAATAAACCAGAAAACCCTAAAACCATAAGAACCTTCAAAATCCATAAAAATCCTATAACCAATTAAAATCCTATAAAAGTCATAAAATCCCTAAACTCATAAAAAACTCTAAAATCCCCAAAAACTCTAAGAAAACCTTAAAAACTAAAAACAATAAAAACACATAAAAAACAAACATAATGCTAATAAACCTGATAAATCCTAGAAATACATAAAACACCTAAAACCCCTCAACATCCCCAAAAAACCCTAAAAACCATAAAATCCTAAAAATACAAGAAAAAGTAAAAAATCCAAAAAACCTTGAAAACCCATAAGAAAACCATCAAAACCTAAAAACACATAAAAACCCTAAAAACCTATAAAACTATAAAACCCCAAAAACCATAAACAATCCTAAATCCCCTAAACCCCCTAAAATCTATAAAATGCCTAAAACCTTGAAAAATCTAAAAACCCATATGAACCCACTAAAAGGTTAAAAAACCTTAAAAACCCCTAAAAATCAAAAAATAACTAAAAACCAAAAACCTATAAAATTCATAGTAACCCGAAAAACCATTAAAATCCCTAAAAGAACTAAAAACCATAAAAATCCTTAAATCCCTAAAAATCCATAAAAATGTAAAAACCCTAAAGCCCATGAAAACACATAAGAGAACCATAAAAACCTAAAAATACTAAATACTTCTAAAAACCAACATGTTTCTAAAACCCATAAAAAACCCTAAAATCCCTTAAAATCCTTAAAAACCCTAAAAATCATAAAAACATCAAAAATTAATTAACAATGTAAGACACCATAAAACCAAATAAAACTAGATGAAAAAAATAAAAATCTAAAACACATACAACCCATAAAAACCAAAAAAAATATGAAAATATTAAAAAACCCTAAAATGACCCTAAAACCCCTTGAAAAATTTTATAACCCATAATAACCTTAAAACCCCAAAAAAATCATAAAACCCCTAAAACCACAAAAACACTAAAAACCATTTAAAAACATAAAATGTCAACAAACTCTAATAATATTAAAAACCCTAAAAACTAAAAAAACCCCTATAAACTCAAAAAATAAAACCCCTAAAAACCTCTAAAACCCCTCAAAATCCCTAAAAACCCTAAAGCATAAAAATCCTTGAAAATCCCCAAATATTGGTAAAAACATAAAAATCCCTATAACCCTAAAAATCCAAATAAAACCATAAAAACCAAAAAAAATTAACACCAGTAAAATACTAAAAAATTATAAAACCCTAATATCGCTAAAAACCAATAAAACCCCTAAAAACATTAAAAACCCTAATACACCACAAAACCCAAAACCATTAAAAACTCTAAAACCCTTTTTATACCCTAAAAATATGAAAAATTGTTAGAATGCATAAAAGCCTGAAAACTGAAGAAAAAACCTAAAAATGAAGAACAAACCTAAAACTTCCAGAAAACCATAAAATCCTTAAAACCCCTAAAAACCCTGAAAATCTATAAATGCCCTAAAAACCAAAAAAATCATAAAAAATCCCTAAAATACCAAAAATATAAAAACACCCAAAAACCCTAAAAAACATAAGAAAACCTTAAAACTTAAAAGCACATAAAATTCATCAAAGACTAAAAATTCTAAAAACCTAAAAGTCCGTAGAACCCCTATAATCACTAAAACCCCAATAAAATCATAAATATCATAAATATCACTAAAAATTCCTAAAAATTTGAAAAAACCTAATAACCCTAAAACACTAAGAAAACATTAAAATCCTATACAAAATTAAATACCTAAAAAACTAAAAACTCTAAAATACCAAAAAAAAAATCCTAAAATAACCTAAAACCCCTAAAAACCATAAAACCCTCTAAAAACATTAAAAACCCTAAAAACCTAAAAACCCACTAAATTCACTAAAACCCTTTAAACCAAAAAAAACATTAAAATCTCTAAAAAACCCTAAAACACCCAAAAAATAAAAGAATTCTAAAACCCCAAAAAACAAATAAAAATACAAAAACCCCTAAAAAACCAACAAAATCTCAAATAAACCCTAAAACCAAAAAAAATCATAAAAAAATTCCAAAAAATCCCTTAAAACCTAAAAACCCTAAAACCCTAAACCCCATAAAAACCATAAAAACATAAAACTGTTAATACACATAAAAGACCAAAAAAACTAAAAACCCCTAAACAACCTGAAAACCCTAAAAACCTCAAAAACAATCAAAATACCTAAAAACATTGAAAACTATTAAAATAAAAATATCCACAGAAATCCTTTATAATTTTTAAAAAGAAAAAAACCATGAAAAACACTAAAAACCTTTAAAACCATTAAACAATTAAATACCCAAAAACCTAATGACTCTAAAAACCATAAAAACCAAAAAACCCCTAAAAATAAAAACCATAAAAACATAAAGACCCAAAAACCCCAAAAAATTCCTAAAACCACTAAAACTCTAAAAACCCTTTAAACCCAAAAACATATTAAATACTATAAAAACATTAATAAAATAAAAAATAAAAAACCCCTAATATCCTAGAAACACATTAAAGATCCTAAAAGCCCTAAAAACCCTAAAAATCCCTAAAAATCATAGAATGCATGAAAATCCTAAAAATCATTAAATGTCCCTAAAAACTAATAACCCTAAAAACTAAAAATCTCTATGAAAATATGGATTTTTATGAAACAAGAAAGGGGGTCAAGGGATACCAAGGGTCATTCTGAATCCAATTATTGAATCCTTTTTATAGAAATATTTCAATCCCAGACACTTATTAGCTAAGGTTGATCAATTATAATGATCTAGGAGGGGCTTTAGGTGACCCTAACGAATGAGTGTGAACCAAAATTTTTATTTACTTAGATTTCATGAAAACATATTCATCAACAAATAATCAGAATTTGGTTGGGCATATGGTACTCTTTCTACTTTTGAATCCCAAGATCTCCAAGAAAGATGATCTTCAAGTGGTTCTAGAGACGGTATATTTGATGAATAATTTTTTCAATGTCATGAAAGCAATGGCTATATTCTCTTTCAATAAATTTATAATTCCTTATCCAAAGAGAGTTATAAAAAATGGTGTGTGGTACATGTCTCTGCAAACTCTGAGGTAGTTAAAGACCGTCTGAGCTGATGCATCTTCTCTATCATTGCATGGGTAGTGACCCAGAAAGAGGAAAGGCTTCAAAAATTAGGTTTCCTTTACATGATCATGCTGAAATTTGGGGGGGGGGGGTCCAATGTATGGAAGATGTTATCCATGGGTAGAGGATACTACCACATTATTTTTATATTAGCTGAATGAAAAAGGAGGTCATAGTGCTTTTGTATGATCAATCTCAAACCATGATTTTTTCAAATCATGGATTGGAATCGATGTTTTTACCCTCAAATGTCAATAAAACATTCACATAGGTATGGATTCGAATATATAAGTTGAAATAGCTCTAATAGAACCTCTAGATCATGTGGTACATTGCCTCCTCAGTTAGATTCCCTATTAGAATTGATATGGAGATAGAAAACCTGAGATATTGGAATTATTCCATAGTTCTAGTAGAGGCTGACATGGAAAGTCATCTAGTTGAGAAAGTTGTTCTAAAAAAACATGAGGACATCCTCACTCTGTAAATTCAATTTGAAATGAATCCCAAATTCTGATTTAATTGCTACTTTTTCATATAATTTTTGAATGTAGAGGGAAGGAATAATTTAGATTTTTTAACCTTCATGGAAATGATGTTATCACCTTCAAGAGACATAGTGGGAAGGGTAAACAGAAGATACCTGATCCCTACACCTCTAATACCCCACCTAATCAACCTAAGGGTGAAAATACTAAAAGTTTCCACTAGGATCCCAATTCATCTATGGCATGCTAGAATGAACTGTTCAATATTGATGCTCTCACTTCTGATCCCTTTTTCTAATAGATTATGGTGTCTCATCATAACCTTTGAATTAATACCACTAATCTTCATGTTCCTTCCAAGAATATTGAGCATAAGACCCCTCCTATTAATGTTTCTAAAAGACTTACCCCCTCTTTGACTGAGGATAAGAATAAAATTCCGGACCTGGTATATCTAATGGGGGAGGTCCTATTATTTTGGACACACCCCCTCACCTATAAATAGTTCATGAATCTCATATTCATGCTGAAGAGTGAATAAAAAATGTCATTCCAGATGTTCCCAATGACTCAAAATATTTCATTGTAGGCTCTTACCCCATCATGGATATTGCATAGATGATCCCACCTGCTTCTATACATGGGGTCCCCCTACAAGATTAAGGGATGGAGTATGAGGTTGGGGCGTTAAATAATATTCCCATATGACTCAGAACCACACTATGGTGTGTGAATCCCATAAAATCTAGAGGAAGGATGACACTTATTCCCCTAATATCTCAACTATGGCATGCCTAGACATGGCAGCGGGCTCCCCAAAAGAGAAATCTAGTGGAATATACTAGGATGATTTTTTTGAGTCTAATGAGGATGAGGACACCTAGGCCCCTGAGCGTGCTGACCATATTAATGCTGCAAAAAATCTAATGCACTGAAGAAGTATTTTGTAAGTCCCAAGAAAATGTAAATAAGAATAAAATGATGGGTAGTTATAGCTGCACTAATACAAATAAATAGGTCTTGCCTCACCCTAAAGGTACTTCTCTCAAAAAATTAATATCATGTATAGGAACTTATAAGGTATTTGGATTTCTCTTATGGTTTCAGCCCTTAGAATTTTTTTTATCTTAAATAGGCTAATGGTGGTTGGAATTTTTGAACCTAATATGAAGTTTAAGATCAGGAAGGCTTTCAAGTGGTCTTCCCTTGGATATTCCTTTATCTCACACAAAAAGAATGCAGCTACCTTGGAAACCCTATCTATAAGGACCCGACCCAGTTTCCTAGAGTCGGTGCCTTATTACATTACATTGGAATGATTAGAAGAATGTCATATCCCAAAAGAATGAATTGTTTAGTAAATTTGGAAACCAGATATATACATAAGGTCAACATTACAACTTTTAATGGAAATACAATATATAAGTTTTATTGGAAAACATCCACAACTATAAGTTTATCCCTAAAGGTAATTCATAATAAACATCTTCATGTCCTGAGAAGATAAAACATAAGAAATGGTTGAGATCAAATGCTCAGTAAGAGTATGCATTGTAGTAGAAGATAACATAAACCTAAACATTAGGAATGGTGAATAATTTAAAACACATGCCTTTACAAATAATAAACATGAACACATTATGGTAGGAATATGAGCTATGTAAATAATGTCATAATAGAACATAATCATGGGTATTCTACTATTCCAATAACAACATTAACTTTCAATTACTATCTTTACAGGGAGGGAGGTTTATAATCTAGAAATTCAGAAACATAACATAAAGGCCTTGTCCAAGAAATCTAAATATTATTAAGGCCTTGGACAAAACTATAACTCAAAATGGGAAAGTCCATAGCCAATTCCATTTCTATTTTTCTCATGAGACCTACCAATTCATTGAGGGGCTATAGAGGGTCCTACACATCACATAATAGGTCCAATGCATTATTAATATAAGAGGGGATAAAAATAAACAACATATAAATTCATACTGAAACTATCATAAGAAATGTAACTAACTTTCCCTAATCATTAAACATAAACACTAACTATTCGGAGTAATATGATGAATGGTATCAAGACATCACATCCATAGTCAAACTAATCATGAACCATTCAAAAAAAATATAGTAGATGATATCATAATATATTATTCCCATTTGTACATAAGAATCATTCAGATTATTTAAAACAAATTAAAATACTCTTGTAAAACCATCAAGTAACTCTTTAGATAAATACTCGTTTACTTTGAAAAGAAGAGTTATTTGGGAAAAATATTTTTCTAAACCTAGAAGTGAGATAATACAGTTTTTTCATAATAAAATGAGTTTTTTATAAAATAATTAGTTTTTAAAACAGTTTATAGTGTTCCCCTGAAAATAGTTAAGAATTTGAGAAATTCCTTAGAAACAGGCTTTTATTTCGGGAAGGATTTTTTTAAAGATACTTTATAGAACATATAAATACCCATAAATTAAGGTATGATTCTAGTTGGGAAACATATATAGTATATTAACACATATAATATGATAATTAAATATGAATTAATAATAATTTAATTGAGGTAAGTAGATAACAAAAGTAACCCGAATGAAAATGGAGGTTCGGGTAGAAAACCCTTAACTTAAGTCTGAATGTTTCACTCTTGACCATATAGTCTTAGAATATGAAATTAGAATCATTAATAAAATAATTCATAAACTTTTATATATTTATTTAGTTTCTCATATTTTTTTAGTTCATTTATGTCTTTATTGATAAGTTACAATATTGAATTTTGTCGTTTCTAAGTGTTTGATTTCTTGATTTCATAATTGATTCACTTGTTTTTATGCAATAAGGATCATGTGGAATGGATATAAATATCCAGAATTGAATTTAAAAATTATATATGAACATACATAGGTCTTAATGGTCATTTATATCATTTGGTTACATGAAATGAGGATGAAACATTAGATATAATATTAATGAAAATCACTTAGATTATTTTAATGGTATTTTGATTATTATGCTCTAGTTTGGTCATATGATTTAATTTTATGTACATATACTGGTTACTAGATATTAAATAGGATTTAATAAATATATTATAGTATTTTTCAACCATAAAAATGGTTTCATGTACAATAATAAAGTATAAATCGAAGAACAAAACTTCATCGCCCACAAGGGTTTTAAATTGGCACCTCATAGACGATGATTTTGTTTAAAAACTAAAAGATAGAGAGTAAAGATATTGATAATGGTTCTTCCATTAACATGATATAATTATAGTATATATATGATACTGGAGTTATCATGGTCATCTAGATAGAGTTGGTGAAGAGAAGATAACTATAGAAATGAACTTGAAATCAAATTCAAAGAAATAGAATGTGAATTTACCTCTTAAATCCACGTCATTGAGAACCTCCTTAAAAGAAGGGGATTTTGTCTTTTGGAAATAACATGTTCTCTAGGATGTGGTGAGTGACTAAGAAGGGTATTTGGGCAGAACATTGAGTAGATTCAATGATTAGAGTTGTGCAAAGAAGAGGGAGTGAGTGGGAGGGGTTATAGTGGAGGAGAGGAGTGAACTTAGAATATTTTATTAATTATTTTATTATTTCTATCATGAAAACCAATAGTGTTGATTCATGTGACCCATAAAAGTAATAATCACATGCGAGTTTGATACAAGTGGGATTAAATCACTTATTATGTCATAAATAGTGTATTTAACTGATAATTTGTATATACAGTATTTTATAGTATTCTGCTATTCATCAAAAATTCAAGATTTTCAGAAAAATCCCCATTATTCACCTAAACTAATTTTTGATGTTCAGAATTAAAAAATGATCTCCATTTTCAAAAAATATTCTTTTAAATATTATTATTTTAATTTTTAAATAAAATCATACCTTATTAGTTGGGAAAAAATTCCTCAAGGTATCATTGAAGAATTTTGGGGTTGGTTGTGTTTGTTGAAAAAGTAGGCCTTGATGTTTTTTGTTTACAAGAAAAACCTAGAAAAAGGAATGGATGATCTGGAGGTGGTAGAAAAAGAGAAGATACAAGGTGGCACTATTTTTCAGTGTTTGTCAACTTTTTGGGCCTGAAAATCGAAAAACGGAGAGGTGTATTTTTGGAAAAGGAAGGTGCAAGAAATATTGGAGTGATGTGAAAAATAGAGGAATTGATTTTTTCAATCAATACATATTTCAATATTAGAAGATCAAAAAGTGGAAAAGGCGTGAGGTGTGCAAACAATTGGAGCATTGTGCCAAATATAGTGTTGTGTGGAAGATGTATTTTTTTCGCATGAGGAGCATTACATGCTCAAGGAGGGTTTTTCACATAGGGGTCATGTTTTCCTATAAATATGAGTTGAACCCTCTCATTATAGCTAGCTCATTACTTAGAGAAGATCTGAGCTTTGGGGCGTGTAAAAAATATGAAATTTGTGTTGCACGTAAAAGTTGGTGTTGTGCGTAAAAGTTGGTGTTCTGTGTAAAAATCTATGTTGTACGTAAAAGTTTACACTGCGCATAAAATAAATGTTTTGTATAATTGTTGAGATTTCATGAAAATATAATTTTCTATTGCATGAAGAAATGATATTTTGTACGCAAGGTAAGAGAATTATGTGCAAGACACATTAAGGGTTGTGCGTAAAATTTGAGGTTACCCTGTTCAATTCTTTGGAAAGGCGGTATTGATATTTGGATGAAATTATAAATTCAATAAAGCATATATATACAATTGATGATGCATGTATTCATTCAATTGAAGAGACCTATAGGTCTATAAACTATGAGTGGATCTTCTAAATAAGCAGTGAGCACACTTCAGTTGAGAGAGTAATGAGCTTTCATATTGTGATTGGTTGTAAACCAGGAGGGACAGTGAGTCCTCTCCAAACATTGTAAATAGTAGTGTTATTTTAGATAATTGGTTACATCTGCACATCACTGGTGTGTTCTCCTTAAACGTAGCATAGTGAGGGTGAAAAATGTAAAAAATCGATGTGTCTCGTGCATGATTTAATTTCTGCTTATACTTTGCTACGTGATAGTGAGAGAAGAGATTTTTTTCTTAACATTTAAACAAGATAAATAAGGGTATTTGTTTTAATATTCCATACCCTGATTCACCCCCCCCCCATTAGGGTATCTATCCATGTGGACCTAACAATTGGTATCATAGAGAAAGGTTGATATTAGTATTTCTCTCTCAATGGAGGTCACCAATCATAAAGGTGTTCCGATCTTCGATGGGAACAACATTTAGTAATGGAAAAATCATATTCAACACTGCATCCCATCTTTAGAAATGGATGTGTTACAGTAGTGATTCATGGTATCTCAGCAGACATCAATAGTGGTTCTTTATTAGAGGCTGAAAGAAGGGAACTAGATACTGACACTGAGGGAATCAATGCCTTAGGGCCCTATCCAATGCTATATATATGAAGGTGATGTCCTGAATAACATCACATGCCATGTGGGAAAAGATATTAAATATATATGAAGGAGATACAAATGGCAGAGAGTAAAAGCTACAAGTACCATGGAACAAGTATGAAGATCATAGAATGAACTCGAATAAGTCAATTGATGCATTCTTTGATAGGGTAAATGTTTTAGTGGACAACATGAGAGGTCTTGGTGAAGTCATTGAAGACATAAATATTATGAAGTGCATCTTGAGGAATATTCCAACTCGCTTCAATCAAAAGGATTCAGTATTAGAATACAAGGATTCGAAAGAGTTGAAACTAGATTACTTACACAGTACCCTTGTAGCATAGGAAATGCAAAATGACAATAATGATGTTGTCGAAAAGGGGGAATCCAAAGGGGTGGCATTCAAATACATGAAGAAGATTGCTATTGAAGACTCTCTGGAAGAAGAAGATATAGATGAGGTGGTTTCATTCCTTTCATCAGACCTTCAAAAATAAAAAGGAATGTTTAAAGGGAAACTTACACTTGCTTGTTTTCGATGTGGAAATATTGGATATATTGTAGCAAGGTTTCGTAAAAAGTTCCAAGAAGATAATGATGTCGATAAAGAATAAATTCCCAAGAAAATATCTTCAGCCTATTTGAATGGAATGAAAAAGTTAAAAATAGATTTCTTTAAGAAAAATAACCTTCTTTCATAAGAATGTGATAGTTCATATGAGTCTAAGTTTGAGGAGGTTGAAGAGATATAGAACTGCAAAGATCGTGGAGAGAACACTATGGTGGTAGTTTTTAGTAGTTCTCACAAACAGGATGAAACTGAAGATGCTGAAGAAGAAGAAGAAGTTGAAGGAGAGTCGACAAGGAGGCTGAATTAGAAGCAGCTATTGAAGAGATAGATGTTTGTAGAGAAAAAAAATAAAATCCAACAAGGTGGTACATGATGTGAAACTCTACATGAAACAATATTATGAATAGAAGTCTAAGCTGGTCAAAGAAATTGAAAATATTATGCCTTCTAAGACAGAGATCTTAAAAAAGGTTGATGGACATAAGATCAAGATTGATGAACAAAAAAGTGAGATCAATGGATTGAATATATAAGTGAAAGATCAAGTAAAATGCATTGATAAACATGAAGAAGAAGTTTTCAGTCTATGATGAAAAGTAAAGGATCAAGAAAAACTCTTGACCCCCAATGTGACATCGGGAAATCAAATCATTAAAAAGATTGAAATAATTAAAGGGGACCCTAGTAGTTCTGTAATAAAGAAGCAGAAATCAAGATCAAATATTAAGAATGATTTAGGGATTTATCAGAAATAGAAAGAAGTTAGGGTTGAAGTTAGAACACAGAAATCCGTTCCAAAAATAAAAATTTATTTGGGTACAAAGCAGAATCAGAAAATTAAAAGAACCCAAGGAAAAACTATATGTAAAGAAGTGACATATAGGAATCTACCTTTTATTAGGTTTTATTGTTGTGGAAAGATGGGACGCTCACAAAATGTTTGTTCTATAGCAATAAGATACCAAAGGGAATAAGAACAAAGGTGGAATGAAAACAGAGAATCATTCACTAGAACACATTTCGAAGGAAATTGTTTTTGGTGTGGAGGATTTGGTCACATAGATAGATACAATACATCAACCATACCGAGGAATGTGATAAAACTGAATCAAAATGTTCGCAAGCAGCAGATCAATGAACTAATAGGTGAGTTGAAAATGAAAAATAGATTTCCATCTTTGTAAGATGAAGTTGGTCCATCATACTCTGAGAATGATCAGATGTCTTAGTATATTATGAGTGTGAAGATAAAAATATAGATCAATAAAAAGAGAGCAGAGAAGACAGTGGTTGCTGAAATTTCCCTTAAAGCATCAGACCATTCTTGTGTATGGATCCTTGATAGTGGTTGCACGACTCACATGATAGGCAATAAGGATCTGGTCACAGGCATAAAATATGACAAAAAAGTTTTCATATTTGTAAATGATGAAGGATCGAAGGAAATTGGATCGAGAAAGGCCTGGTTTGTGGGAAAATAAATAAGACATGATGATGTCTCGGTTATAAAAGGTATCAGTCAAAAATTTCTTAGCATCAGTCAACTATGTGACTCAGGGATTTTAATATGGTTTACCAAGAAGGCATGTTTTGTTAAGGGAAGATATGGTATTGAGATCTTTCCTGGAAAATTAAAAAAGGGAAATCTCTACCTGGTATGTGGAGAAGAAGATATGTGCTTTTTATCTAGAGAGGAAGAAAAAAAGTGTGGCATAAACGACTTCGTCATCTATGTCAACCATCTCTAGAAGAACTGGTAAAGGGTGAAGTGATAAGAGACCTCCCTAAGCTATCACGTGATCATAAAAATGCATGTGATGCTTTTCAACTAGGGAAGATCATCAGAAAGATATAGAAAGTGAAGGAAAATATGTCAATAAGAGTGCTTTAATTAGTGCATGCTGATGTTTGTGGACCTATTTTACTAAGATCCATTGATAGAAAAAAGATATTACGTTCTTTTCATTTATTACAATAGTTTAATGGCATGGGTATTCATCATTTCCCATAAGCCTAATGTGTTCAGTTGATTAAAACAATATCAGAGAGAATTTGAAAGGATTCTTGGGCAGAAAATTCTGATGTTTCGTACTGACAATGGTACGAAATTCACAAACAATCAGGTGGAAGAATTTTTCAAGAAACATGGGATAAGACATCAAGTTTCTTTAGTTAGAACTCCCAAACATAATGGAGTGGTTTAAAGGATAAATCATATCATCAACAACATGTCCAGAACAATGCTTATAGAAAAAGACCTACCAGAGAAATTTTTGGAAGGAAGCAGTATTGACGTCCGTCTACATTTCTAACTAGGATCTATTATGTTCGAAGGAAGAAAAGACTCCCTTTGATATGTGGTACTGGAATAATACAATGGTGGAGTAATTTCGAATCTTTGGAAGTAATTTATTTATACTCAAAAAAGAAAAATATGGGAAATTGAAGTCATACATAGATGAGGGAATATTGCTCGGCTAATCAGAAAAAAAGAATATAAATGCTTTAATAAAATTCTAGGAAAGGTAGTTGAGAGAAATGATGTCACTGTTGTGGAAAATGAAGATAATATTCAACAAAAAATTGAAAATTTTATTAATGAAAATGATGAGGAGGAAGGAAATGAAAGGGTTGAAGAATTGGTCGATGCTGATTCAAAAGAAAATAACGATGACGATCATGAGGAAGTAAAATCTATATCTACACCGAAGCCAAAAAGTCGAGCTGAAATTGATAGGTAGAATATCATCGGTGATCAATCTGCTCTAGTTTAGACAAGAATAATAAAATCACTACAGAATACATCTTTATTATCTCGGGTGGATCCTAAATGATTTGTTGAGGTAGCTGAAGATGAAAACTGGGTTCATGCTATAAATGAAGAGTTGGATCAAATTGAGAAGAATCAGACTTGGGAGATTGTTTTGAGGCAAGAAAATAATAATTTAATCGAAACTAAATGGGTATATCTCAACAAGATGAATGAATATGACATAATGATTTGAAACAAAGAACGACTAGTGTGCAATGGATACTCCCAGATAGAGAGAATATATGTTGATGAGATATTTTCACTGATTGCAATGATGGAGACAATCAGATTATTCGTAGCCATTGTAGTGAAATGAAAGTTCAAGGTGTTCCAGATGGACTTCAAATAATTATTCTTAAATGGGTTTCTAGAGGAATAAGTGTATATCTATCATCCAAATGGTTTTCTCATTCATGAGGATGAAAACATGGTTTGTCGGTTGAATAAGGAATTATATGGGCTGGAACAACCACCAAGATCATGGTACTCAAGGCTTGATTAATATTTGAAGATGCATGGTTTCTAGCATGGTGGAGTTGATTAGAATATATATTTCAACAAAAATAGTAATCAAAGGATTATGGTGCTGGTTTATGTCGAAGACATAATTTTAGATGGATTAGATGAAGCTCAGTGCAGACAATTTTATGTATTCATAAAAAGTGAGTTTGAAATGTCAATGACTGGAGAGATGAAATTTTTTCTTGGTTTACAGGTAACACAAGGAAGGAATGGCACATTTATCCCTCAATAAAAATATTTGAAAGAGGTTCTAACGTGATTTGTGATGGAAAATTCTAAGGAAATGAAGACTCTGGTTGCTACCTAGATGAAACTGTCAAAAGATTATAAAGGAAAGGTAGTTAATATCATGAAACACAGGAAAATTATTAGAAGTTTATTGGACATGACCATGAAAAGTACTAACATTGTATTTGCCACATGCCAAGCAGTGAGATATCAATGTAATACCAAGGAAATCCACATTCTTATAGTGAAATGAATACTTCGGTATATCAAGGGCATGGTGGATTTTGGATTGATATATAATGAGAAATCTCAGATAGATTTATTGGGATATATTAATGCAGATTGGGCTGGTTCATTGGATGATAGGAAATCAACCTCAGGATGTGCATTTTATCTTGTTGGATTGTTTATTTCTTGGTTAAGTAAGAAGTAAGATTTCATTTCATTAAGAACTGTAGAAGCTGAGTATATTATGACCACTCAAGAATGCACACAGTTATTGTGGATGAAGCAGCAGCTTGAGGATATGGGAGTTGAAGTGAAGTCTTCAATGAAAATCCATTTTGATAACTCAAGTGCTATAAATATCAGCAAAAATACCATCCAATATTAAAGACAATGAACATTGAGATAAAGTGTCATTTTATCAAGGAGAAATTTAAGTACAGAATTGTGAAGTTGGAGTATGTGCCTACTAAACTATAGGTTGCAGACATTTTTACAAAGGCCTTACCAAGGGAAGCTTTTGAGAGACATTAACAGGCTATGGGAGTTCAGTCGACTCTCCAAACTTAAATAAGTGTTGATGTGGGATCCCCCCTCTCCCTGAGGTATGGTGGGTTTTTCTAACTGTACTACTATGTCCTATCTACTCTGTTGTAGACAAAAAAAGAGTGACCTTTGGGTTCATTGAAAAAGGGGTGGAAATAGTGACTCATAAAGGGGAGAAACTATCGCTAGAAAATGGAGAAAATGACTTTTTCAATGGCACGGGGAGAACCTGATGGGTGGAACATCGAGATAGGGGGAGTTGAAAGATAAAAATGAGTTTAAGACGTAATCAATGGGGGGTGTTTAAATATGGAAATTCTAGAAGTGATCTATAAAATAGTAAATATCACAACAGCTGAGGATAGTGATAAAAGTAGAAGAGTGATTTAGGAATGGTGTTATAATGTTTCCAACAATCGATAATTGGCATCAGAGTGGTTTCAAAAATCAAGGACTGAAATGAAGTGATTCATTATCTTTTCATTTACTTTTGTTTCTCGTAGTGATAATTTCTCATGTCGGCCTAGAGTATGTGTAGAGTTAATCCTTGATTGCTATCAGAATCGCAGGAGGTAAATGGGGGTTGAAGTGTTAATGAGGTATCATTTTAGGAAAGAGTTGTCAACAAACCCAAAGGGTGAGATTTTTGAATAAAATCCATCAAGGAATCATTGAAGCATTTTTGGGTTGATTTTGTTTGTTGAAAAAGTTGGCTTCGATGTTTTTTTATTGACAAGAAGAACCTAAATAATGGAATAGATAATCTTGATGTGGTAGAAAGTGAGCAGATACAAAGTGGCACCATTTTCCAGTGTTTTCCAAAAAATTTGGCCTGAAAATCGGTAAATGGAGGGATGTGTTTTTGGAAAAGGAAGGTGCATAAAATATTTGAGTGGTTCACAAAATTGAGGAATGGATTTTTTTGCGCAATAGGTGTTTCAAGATCAGATGGTTGAAAATCAAAAAAGGCATGAGGTGCACGAAAAAATGGCGCAGTGCGCAAAATACGGTGTTGGGCGGAAGATGTGTTTTTTGTGCATGAAGAAAATTATGCCCTCAAGGAGGATTTTTCACACAGGGGTCATGTTTGCCTGTAAATATGAGGTGACCCCTCTCATTATAGCTAGCTCAAGACTTAGAGAAGATCTGAGCTTTGGTACGCATAAAAATATGCAAAGGGAGTTGCGCATAAAATTTGGTGTTTCGCGTAAAATTTGGTGTGGTGCAAAAAAATTGGTGATGCACATAAAATTTTACATTTTGTGTAAAATAAATTTTGTGTAGAATTTCTGTGGTTGCATGAAAATAGAAGTTGGTATTGAATGAAAAAATGTTATTTTGCGCACAAGGTAAGAGAATTATGCATAAGTCGTAGTAAGGGTTACACGTAAAATTTGTGGTTGCCTAGTTCAATTCTATGGTAAAGTGGTATTCATATTTGGATGAATGTACATATTCAATAGAGAATCTACATATAGTTGAGGATGCAATTATTCATTCAATTGAAGAGACCTACAGTTCTATAAACTGTGAGTGGATCTTCTGAAGAAGCAGCGAGCACAGTTCAATTGAGAGAGCAGTGAGCTTTCATATTGAGATTGGCTGTAAACCAGGAGAGATATTGAGTCCTCTCTGAACTTTTTAAATAGTATTGTGATTTTAGTGAATTTGGTACATCAGCACATCGCCGATGTATAATCTTTGGATGTAGCCTAGTGAGGGTGAACAAAGTAAAAATTGTTTTATCCCGTGCATGATTTAATTTCTGTTTATACTTTTCCATGTCAAAAAAGAGAAGAGAGTTTTTTTAACAGTTAAACAAGATCATCATGGGAAGTTGTTTTAATCTGTCATTCCTTGACTCACCCCCCTCTCAGGGTATCTAACATGTGGACCTAACATTATTTAAAAATTAAGAATTTCAAAATTATAACTCCTTTTATATCACCTTGAAAAATTAATCAAGATGTAATTATCATATAGAATCAATAAAATAAAATAATAATATGGTTTACTATTCATAAGGGTCATATTATTATTCATATTACTATTTATAAGGGTATGTTACTATTCACCAAAAAATCAAGTTGGTTCCATCAGACTTTAATGATATACTAATCACAACTATAGATGACCGTTTTTTAAAATTCAAAACATAATAGAGGAAAAGTTGGGTTTAATTGATAGATTATAAAATGTGTTGTTTTTTAGGGAATCAGTGATTCATGCATTCAACATTTATTTTCTAAATCTTTGTGTGTTTCATTATCCTCTCCTTACAAAAATTCCATCCTCGAAATTCAAATAATGTTACCTCGAGAATATATTTGGGTAGGTCTTCATCATAAGGTCCTCAAGATCCCATGTTTCTTCTTCTATGTTATGATTTCTACAAGGTATCTTTACCAGAAGTGTCATTCGATTCCTCAACACTGGTTCTTTAGTGTCCAGAATCCTAATAGACTCTTCATAGTATGATAGGTTGGGTTCCAACTCTATACCTTCAAAAGTGAGGACATGCATTTATTCTGGCAAGTACTTTCTTATCAATGAGATATGGAATACATTGTGTACTTTTACATACTAGATAACATAGACAAATGATATGAAACAACTCCAATACTCTCCATAATTTAAAAGGCCCAATGTACATAAGGCTCAGTTTCCATTTCATTCAAAATCTTATAATTCCCTTCCCAGTAGATACATTTAAGAAAACTTGATATCCCACTTGAAATTCAACATCCTTCCTTAAATTATCCGCATAGCTCTTTTTTCTCATTTGAGATGCTTTGATATGAACCTAAATAGTCTTCAAATTCACTGTTGTTTCCTCTACAAGCTCTGGGGCCACAAGCTTCCATTCACCACCTTCATCCCAACAAGTTGGTGTACGACATCTATTTCTGTAAAATGCTTCATATGGTTCCATTTGAATACTTGAGTAAAAATTATTATTATATGAAAACTTAACTAAAGGAAAATATTGATCCCACATGCCTTGAATGTCATGTTAACATGATCTCAACATGTCCTCTAAGGTTTGGATAGTCCTTTCTGATTTCCCGTCAGTTTGAGGGTGATAAGTAGTACTCAATGGAAGTTCGGTATCCAAAGATTTATGAAGAATTTTCTTGAAATTTGATATAAATAGAGGGTCACAATCAGAAACAATTGTGATTGGTTCTCCATGAATTCTCACAACATCATTTATATAGAGTCTTTCTAGGTTATCCAGTGGAAAATCCTCCCTTATGGTGAGGATATGTCCATATTTTTTAAGTTGATCAACAATTACCCATATTTCATCATTCTTACTTGGATTTTTGGGTAATCCAGTGAATAAATTCATAATTACTTCATCCCATTTCCACGTAGGAATAGGTAGATGTTTCATGAAATTTTTTTGATGTTGCCTTTAGGACTTTACTTGTTGACATACTAAACATATTGATACATAATTTGAAATTTATTTCATTATGTTATCCCACTAGAAATGTTCCTTCAAATATCTATATATCTTAGTGCCACCAGGTTGTATGGAGAAATTCAAACTATGGGAATAATCCAATTACACCCTTTTTATCTTGGTTATATCTGGAACAAAAATCATCTTCCCAAATTTTAGAACACCATCTTCACAGACAATGTTATCCATATTCCCATCTTTTACAGGATTAATTTTCTTTTGAAGGTTCTCATCATCAGGCTGAGAAATTTTAATCCTTTCTAATAAATATGGTTAGGAAACAAAATTAAAAATTAGTGATGTTTAACCTTCTTTGATATTTACCATATCCATACTCACTAGATCCATGTACAAAATAACCTTGTCAATCCCAATTTTGTTGATAACTCCATGATCCTTCCTAGTCAATGCATCAGATACCTTGTTTTCCTTTCCTAGGTGGTAGTGTATGGTAAAATCATAATCCTTGATTATTTCGAGCCATTTACTCATGTTGAGTTATTTCTATGAGAATATATATTTTAGACTCTTATGATCTGTATAAATCTCACATTTTTCCCATAGAGATAATATCTCTATATCTTCATAGAAAATATTACCGCGGCTAACTCAAGATCATGAGTATGATGGTTTTGTTCATGAATTTTTAAATGCCTTGATGCATAAGAAATAACTCTATCATTCTGCATAAGGACACAACCAAGTCCTTTCTTTGATGCATCACTATAGATCACAATCCAATCATTCCACGATGGTATAGTTAGGATCAGAGAATTCCCTAATCTCCTGTTCAATTATTTGAAACAGTCCTCACATTCATTTGTCTATATGAACTTAACACCTTTACGTGTAAGCATGGTCATTGGGTTGGCTAAACAGGTGGTGTTCTGAATGAAACACTAATAATAACCTTCTTAACAAATAAAACTACATACCACTGTTATTTTTGTTGGAGTAGGAATTTTTTCACAGCCTTTTTCTTCATAGGATCAACATATATTCCATATTTAGAGACAATGTGGCCTAGAAAAGAAACTGATTAAATCCAAAATTCACACGTTCTAAACTTCCCATAAAACTCATTTCTTCTAAGAGTCCTCATAATAGCGCACAAGTGATTTTCATGATCCCCATAGATTTTAGAGTATACCACGATATCATCAATAAACACCATAAAAAATTCATCATGATATTACTTGAAAACTCTATTTATTAAATCCATAAAAATAGAGGGTGGATTATTCATTCCAAAAGGCATTACTGTAAACTCGTAATTTCCAAACCTTGTTTGAAATGCTATTTTTTGGTATTCCTTCCTTCGTCACAAGAAATTGATGATATCTAGATCAAAGGTAGATCTTCAATAAATATTGAGCTCTATGAGGTTGATAAAATAAATCATTAGTGCAAGGTGGGGGATACTTGTTCGTTATTATTATATCATTGGACTCCTTGTATTCAATGCATAACCTCATAGATCCATCTTTCTTCTTAACGAAAAGAATAGAGGCTCTCCATGGATAAACACTAGGGTGAATAAATCCTTTATCACTCAATTCCTATAGTTTATTATTTAGTTCCAAAAACTCCAAAGTGTCTATTCTATAATGGGTATTTAATATGGGCCTTTAACCATGAATTAAGTCAATGGAAAACTTAGTTTCCTACTTTGAAGGATGTATAGGTAAATACTCTAGAATAACATCAAAAAATTCATGCACAATAAGTACATTCTCTATCTGAACATTATTTTCATCACCCATAGTTATTGCATTACCTTCATCCCCAATAATTGAAGTTAGTAGAGCTACTGGGGGTTGATCTAGATGATAATTAGATTGTGGTGTTTCTTCTCTAATGATAATGGATTCCACACCATCCTAAAAAATTGTAACCTCCTTCCTCTTGTAATAAATTTTCACATCATAGTTCGAAATATAATCCATATAGAGGATTATATCAAATTAAATAATGGGTATGATAATAAAATCATCAGGTAAAGCATGTTTATATTCCATAATAAGAACTTCTTGAAAGAAATTTGTTGCAATGATGCTGCTCTTAGGATTTCTTACAGACAAATCCCTTATTAAATCAAACTGGAAATATATAATTTTCTTTGAAAATTGGGAAGATATGAAAGAATGAGATTGTCCATAGTCAAATAAATCATTATCTATGTTTGAGAAAATGATTAAAGTAGTTTCCAACATATCATTATGAACTTAAATATCATTAGTTGTGATCTCATAAGCTTTTCCCTACTCCTGTGGTCGTTTCTATGGCATGTTTCCTTGTTGCTTTGGACAATAATTAGCATAGTGTCCCATATCCCTATAGTTATAACATTGAACATTAATAGATTCTTTATTCCACTTGCAATCACCAGCAATATTGGCATTCTGTCCATATTTTTAGCATACTCCTTTTCCTTTTAAGCATTCACTAGGGTGTTTCCTTCCAAAATTATCATAGGCTGTAAATTCAACTCTTCCCTTCTTCCCCATTTCCTTATTTCCTTTTCTTGAGTTTTCAACAACTCTATTCTTCTCTTTTTTTCCTTTAAAGTCATAAGACTTTGAGAATTCCTTTTTTATCTTGATAGCACATGAAACTATATCTTCATATGATGATAAACTTTGGGAGACCAGTTCCCGTCGAAGGAATGGATTTTTGACATCAAATAATCGATCAATCTTGCTCCTAGAATTTCATATATAGTCTACACCATACCTTTATGACCTTTTGAAGTTAGCTTCATACATTTCAACATTCTCATCTTACTTTTGCCTCAAATTCAGAAACTACATTTACATATCCACTTGTTGTTCATGAGGAAAGTATTTCTCTTGGAAGATTTCCTTAAAGTCCCTCCATTCCATCTCTTCTATATCTTCACCCTTCATTGTGTTTTGGATTAATGACCACCACTAATTCGCATCTCCTGATAAAAAGTTAACATCCATGATTACCTTCTCTCTTTCGTTACATCCCAAAGTGATAAATATCTTCTCTAGGGAACTTATCCACTACACAGCTACAAATGGGTTTGTAGTCCTCTTGAATGATGGAGGTTGTTGTCTCATAAAGAGATATAGTATAGCTTCTCTACATGGTGGGTCCAGATGATCCATATTGGTAATGTTATTATTCATAACCTGAGACAACTATCCTAGTATAGTTATAAGTTTTTCATCACCAATCACATCACTAGAGCCAACATCATTATCTTGCATCAGAGGGAAATTCCTACACGGGACACATGCATTAATTCAGTTTCCATTCCATCCACTAGGCACCATTTCTAAATAATGGAACACACTATATTAGGTTATTAATCATAATGTATAATTTGAACATCGAAAAATACTTAGCATAGATAATATCATAATCATATACATGGTTTCCTTGAGGAAAAATTTACATTTAAATCCTTCATAACGGTTTGTAAAGAAAATGTAAATTATTCTAAGAATATCCCACGGGAGTGTGAAACCAGGTGTGTAGTAAGGCCTATTGTCATGTAACAAGATACCCTGGGTCAATCCCAAAATTCTTTGTCGGAGTTTTCACTCCTTGGTACATTTGTTCCAAAACCACATCCACTTGTAGTATCCAGACAGGGATGTATTTCCTACAAATATCCATATAATATATTCCTTACCAAAATACTCATATGTTCTTGTATGTTTATACTAAAAAAAATATTAGGAGTTTGTTCCCTAATATAAGACTTCTAAATATAGTTTCCATGTTTTCTATAAAACTTTCTTTGAAACAATCTGTAAGGAACCAACCCTAGTTGCCTAGAGATACAACCTTATTACATTACATTGGCATGATAACATGAAATTCATATCCCAAAGGAAAAAATAGTTTAATATATTTGGAAATAATATACATACATAAGTTCAACATTATAGCTTTAAATGGAATTAAAACATATAATTTTTATTGGAAAACATCGAAAAATATTAGCTTATCCCTGCAGGTTATTCATAATAAACATATTCATGTCCTGAGAAGACAAAACATTAGAAAGGGGTGAGATCAAATGCTTATTTAGAGTATGTAATGCAGAATAAGATAACATAAAAATTAGGCATTGTGAATAATTAAATTCACATTCATTTACAAATAATTAACTTGAACACATTATGGAAGGAATATGAGTTGAGTTAATAATTCCATAATAAAAAAATAATCATGGGTATTCTACTAGTCAAATAACCACATGAACATTAAATTACTAGATTCATAATGAGGGAAGTGCATATTCCAGAAAATCTGAAAAATACCATCAAGGCCATGGCTATTAAGTCTAAAAATGATTAATTCCTTGGCCAAAGTCATATCTCATAATGGGCAAGACCTCAGCCAAATCCATGTCTATTTGTCTCATTAGACTTATTGATGCATCGATTGGATATAGAGGGACCCAACCATAACATAATAATTCCAATTAATTCCTTATATGAGTGGGATAAACATAAACAACAAATATATTCTTATTGAACGTTCATATGAAATGTAACTAACTTTCCCCAATCATTAAACATAAACACCAAACATTCAGGGTAATATGATGAATGGTTACAAGACATCACATATATAGTAAAAATAATCCTAAAAAATTCAAAAAAATATGGTAGATGATATCATTATATATTATTCCCATTTATACGTAATAATAATTAAGTGTGTTTGAATCAAATGAAAATACTCTTATAAAACCATCGAGTAACTCTTGAGATAAATACTCTTTTACTTTGAAAATAAGAGCTTGTTTAGAAAAATATTTGTCTAAAACCAAAAGTGTGATAATATATATTTTTTTCATAATAAAATTATTTTTTTTATAAAATAATGTTTTCTAAAAATATATTATAGAGTGCCCTTGAAAATTGGTAATAATTCAGGGAATTCCTTTGAAACAGGCTTGTATTTCGGGAAGAGGTTTTGAAAGATCCTTTAAAAAACATATAAATCCTCATAGAATAATGTATGATTCTAGTTGGGGCACATATATAGAACATTAACACATAAATTATGAGGAGTAAATATGAATTAATAATAATTTAATATAGGTAAGTTGATAATAAAAGTAACCCGAATGAAAATGGAAGTTTGGGTAGAAAACCCTTACCTTAAGTCTGAATGTTCTGCTCTTGACCTTATGGTCCTAGAATATGAAATTAGACTAATTAATCACATAATTAAGAAAATTTTAGGAATTTATTTAGTTTATCATAATTTTTTTAGTTCATTTATTTCTTTATTGATAAGATACAATATTGAATTTCATCATTCTAGAGTGATTGATTTCTTGATTTCATAATCCGTTCACTTGTTTTTATGTATTGGAGTTCATGTGGAATGAATCTAAATATCTATAATTGAGTATAAATATTATTTATTAACATAAATAGGTGTTAATATTCATTTATATGATTTTTACATGAAACGAGTATTAATCATTAGAATAAATATTAATGACAATCACATAGATTATTTTAGCGGTATTTTGATTATTAGGAACTAGTTTGTCCAAATGATTTAATATTTTGTACATATACTGGTTCATGAAAATTAAACAGGTTATAATAAATATATTATAGTCTGGTACAAATATAAAAATGGTTTCATGAAAAGTGATGAAGGATTAATTGAAGGACAAAACTTCGTCATCCACAAAGACATTAAATTGGCACCTCACTGACGATGATTTTGTTTACAAAATAAACGAGCGAGATTAAGAATATTTATGATGTTTCATCCATTAAAATGATATTATTAAAGTATATATATTATAATGGAGTTTTCATGGTCATTTGGATAGAGGATGTGAGGAGAATACAACAATATAAAGTAACATGAAATGAAATTGAAATAAATAGAATGTGAATTTACCTCTTGAATCCACCTCATTGAGAAACTTCTTAGGGGAAAGGGTTTTGGTCTTTTGGAAAGACCAAGAGCTCCTAGACGTGGGGAGTGACTAGGAAAAGTTATTTCGGTAGAAATTTGAGGAGATTCAAGGCATAGAGTAGTGAAGATATTAAGAAGTAAGGGGGGTTTTGTAGTGGAGGAGAGGAATGAATTTTGAATATTTTATTTATTATATTATTATTTCCCTCAAGGAAACCAAAAATGTTGATTCATGTAAAAAATAATAGTAATTAGTGCATTTGATTTATAACCAAGTGGGATTAAATCCCTTATTATTTCATAAATAGTGTATTTAACTAATAATTTATATATACGGTATTTTAACGTGTTTCACAATTCATCAAAAAATTCAATAATTTTAGAAAAAATACAAAATCATTACGCTAACCATTTTCAGATGTGTAGAATTAAAAGATGATCTCAATTTTTTAAAAATAATATTCTATGTATGATTAATTTAATTTTTATATAAAATCATACCTTATTCAAAAATTAACAATTTTAAAACTATAAATCATTTTATATCACATTAAAAAATTAATCAAGATTTCATTATCACATATACTTAAGAAAATAAAATAATAATATGATTTACAATTAATAATGGTAAAATTACTATTCATATTACTATTCATAAGGGTTTGTTACTATTCACCAGAAAATTCATGTTGGTTTCATCAGACTTCAAATGACTTACTGATCGCAACTCTAAATGACTGTTTTTTAAAATAAAAAACATACTAGAGGAAAGGTTGTGTTTAACAACTAGATTATATAATATGTTGTTTTGTAGGGACTCGGTGTTTCAGGAATTCAATATTTATTTTCAAAACCTTGGGGTGTTACACTATCGGTCTTTAAGAATGATGATATCCATCTTCTTTCACATGAGATGGACTCTCAAATAATCTCCCTCTCAATCCAATTTCATGGTGATGACATCACCCTATCTTTTCTTATATGTATCCTGTATGTATATTAGGAGAAGGGATATTTGGGAGAAATTCATTCTACTGAATGAGGATATTGACCAAAATTGGACAATTATTTGGTGACTTTAATACTATTTTGAAACTGGATGATAAGACTGGATCTAAAATATCTAAAATTGATGCTGATGAGATCTCTCGATGCATCGATCACCATATCCTCACCGAGGTTCCCATTTCTAAACCTAAATTAACATGGGGAATATTCAAAATCAATGGAAATCAGGTGAGAAAACATAATAGATGATTCTCTTAGGTCAATGACTGGGGTGACCCCATCCCTCTCATCAGGTTCAATAGAGCCAAATTCGACTCAGATTATAATCCACTAATTTTTTACATCAATGTGGAAAAAATGAGGTCAGCCCCACTACCCTTTATGTTTAATCATGCTTGGATCACTATCCTAGGATGTAGGGTGGTAGTGATGAATGGATGGAATTCCAAATATTTTGTCATCCTCCATTACATTATGGCCTCTAAACTCAATAAAATCTATCTTGAGAGAATGAGGTAAAAATCATTTTATAGGATAGACAAGGACATCAAGGCTACTAAACATAAACTATATAATTTCCATATCTCCAACTAACTATAGAATTTATCCACCCATGAGGTGCTCTAGCTAAATAATAAGATGAATGATCTTCTAGCTCTTAAATAATGTCTAGTAAATAATAAACTAAATGTTAAGAGGCTTATATATGGGGATAGAAACTCCATGTTCATTCATTGGTTTCATAAAGAGAGTAAATCCAAGAGAGTACCAGATTCATTCAAATAAATGGTTCTATTATCACATCTGAAAGTTATATATCATGTTATATTTTGGAATACTTTAATATCATATATAATGATGATGAAAATGGAGGCAACAATAAACTTACTGATTCTATATTTCCATTTTTTGTAGGATCATCATAACATTTCCTTAACTACCCCCCCCCCCCCTGAAGAAGAGGTCCAAACTTCCATTTATTCCTTGAATATGGGGAGTGCAGTAGGTCTGAATGGTTTTAGTAACAAGTTCTTCATGTTTTACTGAAATTTCTTGCATGTGGAACTCACAAATTCTATCCGGGAAATTTTTCATTTCTATATCTACCCATTATGTAATTAATTCTCACTTTATTGTACTAATTATAATGGTTGAAAATGAAATTGATATTAGGGACATCTGAAAAATTGACATTGGAAACACCCTTCCAAAAATCATCAACAAATTTTGGACCATGAGGTTAGGTAAACTTATATAGAATATTATCTCATCCAATAAGTTTGGATTTTTTTCCTAGAAGATTCATCCAAAACTACCTCTATAAGGATTTAGAACGTATTAACATCATGAAGAATGAAACTAAGTATGGAAACATTTCTTTGAAACATCACATCTTAAAGGCCTTTGACACTATAAGGAAGAGTTTCATCTTTAATATTCCTGATAGATATGGGTTCTCCTCCACCATTATCTAGATGATTTACACGATCTCTACAAGTTCTATAGTTTCAATAATTATAAATGGATCCCCAAAAGGGCATTTTAAATTCTCTCATGGTGTCAGGCAGGGATACCTAATATCAGGGCTCAACTTTTCAATTACTAACGATTATATTTGTCATTGCATCAATGACCTCTCCCATGATGGCCTTTATAGTCCGATAAGGGCTAGAAGAAATCTCCATGTGCCCACTCAAAGCTTACATGTAGATGAAATCTACTTTATTTGGGAAATCCACCAAGAGAACCCTTGCATCAATTAAAAACATATTTCACCGCTATGAAAATTTGGTCGGGAAATCAATTACCTGTAACAAGTCTTTGATGGTCTTTGGAAATGGAATCTCAATCTATAGAAAAATAATAATTTCTAAAGATCTTGGGGTAAAAAGGGTATCATTTCCCATTGAGTATCTCATTATCCCCCTCTTCTAGGGAATGGTCAAAAGCTTCCTCCTTGAGAGTACTTCAATCAAGATCACCAATCAGCTATCTAAATGGAATGGGAAAATATGTCCCAGTTTGGGAGGGTCTTATTGATTAACTCCATCATCACCTCAATGTTTTTACATGCCTTATCCATATATAGATAAAATGTCTCTTTCCTTAAATCAATTCAAACAAAGATAAATAACTTTTCCTGGACAATCGATATTAATTAATGAAAGCCGATAACTATTGCTTGGAAGGACATCACTAAACCAGTTGACATGGGGGGACTAGGCATAAATGATATTTGTAAATTAAATAATGTGATCCTTTCCAAATTCACCAAAAACATTATGACATATCACGATGAAGGAATTGATTTTTTTACTGATAGATTTAATTAAAATCTCTTTAATGGATTATTAGGATACATTCCATTTTCGACATGGGTTTCCATCATATTCTATTTTAAATACATTACGACCTACTCAAAATTGGTTGTATCAAAACAATATAATCTTAACTGTTGAACTATAAACTAGTTCAAAATACCTTTAGTGTAGTTGGTGATGCCTCTGCGCAATTATCCACACATGTTTATTACTGATCTGTATCAACAAATTGGGGATTCTTCTGAGAAATTACCTTCTCATATGGTTCTTTAAAATCATGGATATAATTTAATCGATATTGATACCCTAATATAGAATCTGAATCTGGATAGTAGCTCAACCCAAGAGATTTTTACCAGTATAAAAATCTCTATGACAACAATTCTCTATCATGGATCTTAAAATTTTAGAATCCATTCATTCCACCCTCTAAAAACATACTTATACAGAATATTTTTAGGAATTGATAACCTTTTCATGAGAAACTAAAAAAACTGGTCTCCAGTTTGCCTTGGTTTTCCACCTTTTCATGCAGGCCGAGAAAGGCTTAAAACACCTGTTTATTAACTGCATGTATACAGCTAAGCCTTGGGCTTATGTACATGGTGTTTTTGGAATTTTACTCTAGATGGACTACCACCTGGTTAACTTTCTGTGCAGTATCACTATTTTAAAACTCAGTGATCATGTGCATAACCTAAATCTCAATATAGCTGCCTCACTATTAGACTATATTTGGGAAGCACATAATGCTGCTGCTTTTGAAAGTAAGATCTCATTTAATGATGGAGTCAAGTCCATCCACAAGGCTGTCCATGCAGTTTTTTGAATCCAAACTGGATTGATGGCCAATAATTTCACTGATTTAATTACGTTTCATAATCTTGGAGTGTATAGAAGGAGAAAAAACAACAAGTTCTAAAGTTTATTCGATGGATTCCCCCAATTCAATCATTGATTAAGGCCGATGTGGATGGTGTAGCCTCAGGTGCACACGGTCCCTTGGGATGTGGTGGTGTCATTTATAGGTACCAGTGATTTGAGAAAGGGTGATTTTCCACTACATTGGCTATTAATGTGCATATGATATTGAACTTTGGCCAATGGTGAAGGCAGTCATGTTTTTGGTTCAATTTGGGTGTAAATTTATACGGATTGAATCAGACTCGATGTTAGTGTCAGATGCCCTAAATAACAAATCCAGGACAGTTCCATGGAGAATTCATTCACTCTAAATTAAGTGCCTTGGTGATTCCTATAATCTCACTCCCAATGTATAGCATGCCTATATGAAAGAAAACACGGTGGTGGGTGTGTTATCCAAGAAGGCTCTAGTGGAAAGTAGCTCAATGTGGTCCTTTGTTTCCCCACATCGGTGTATGCCTGTTGTAGATCCAAATATGAAGGGTGAACTACACACCCATTTTTATAACCCTTTATCGTAACAATCTACTTTAATTTTTTGTTAATAAATTATGGGGGCATAGCATGCTTGGTCCCCTATCTTCTTTTCCCTATGAAAACATTAAAAAACTAAAGACACTTAAAAACCCTAATAACCTAAAAAATGCTAAAAACCCAAAAAGAATTTAAATACCCCTAAACACCCTTAAAAGTATGAATCCCCCTAAAAACCTAAAAACCCCAAAACCTATAAAACCCCCTAAAAATCACTAAAAACTCTAAAAACCCTCAAAACACTTTCAAATCTTTAAAAATATCAAAAGATTAAAAAACATAAAAAACTCAAAAAAACATAAAAACCCAAAAACCATAAAACCCCAAAAACCATAAAAACCATAAAAACCCTCAAAATCCCCCAAAACCCATAAAGGAAATAAAAATAAAAAAATCAAAAAAAATTCCTAAAAATTAAAAAAACCCTGAAACCCCCTAATAAAAATTTAAAACATAAATTCACTTTAAAACCATAAAAACCCTAAAAACCATAAAACCCCTACAAACATTATAAACCCACAAAACCCACAAAACCCCACTAAAAACTCAGAAAACCCATAAAATCCCTAAAAAAATTAAAAAACACTAAAAAAGTGTAAAAACCCTAAAAAAATCAAAACCCCCTAAAAACACGAAAACTAAAAAAGTCCTAAAGAAACTTAAAAATCCATAACATTTTAAAAAATTCTAAAGACACTTAAAAACCTAAAAAATTAAAACCTAAAAACAAATAAACTCCATAAAAACATAAAAAAATACTAAAGAACCTAAAAACATCAAAATCCCTTAAACTCTAAAAACCATAAAAACCCTAAAAACGTTTTAAACCACTAAAATCTCATCAAAACCCTAAAAAATATAAATTATAAAAGTCTTTTAGACGAAGAAATATTTAAAAAAACTCTAAAAACATTAAAATCTGAAAAAACTCAAAAAAACCCATAAATCCCAAAAGCATACACAAAACACAAAAAACCCCAAAAAACCCCTCAAAATACATAAAAACCTAAAAAACCATAAAAATATCAATGATAACAAGAAAAACCAAAAAAAAAATAAAGCCCCTAAAAACCTAAAAAATTATAAAGATGCTAAAACCCCTAAAAACCAAAAAACCAAAAAAATCACTAAAAAATTAAATACCCTTGAAAACCTATAAAAACCTAAAAATAACTCAAAAATTTAAAAACCTTATAAACCCCTAAAAATTTAAACAATTATAAAAACCTTAAATTCCATAAAAAATAAAAAACCCAAAAAACCATAAAAAACCTAAAATCCGTAAAATCCCAAATAACCCTACAAAACATTAAGAATACTAAAAATTCCATAAAAATTCATAAAAATATAAAAACCGTGAAAACCCATAAAAAACCACTAAAACCTAAAAGAACATAAAACACCTAAAAACATAAAAATGCTAAAAATGGTAAAAACTACCAAAGACCATCGACATCCAAAAGAACCAAAAAAATACTAAAAGGCTATAATAATCCCTAAAAACATACAAAACCCTGAAAACCCCAAAAATCCCTAATAAAAACTTGAAAAACAAAAAACACTTGAATTCTCTAGAAACATAAAAATGCTAAATCCTTTAAAAGACCGTAAGAACCCTAAAACCCCCAAAACCCCATTAAAAACGAAAAACCTTAAAAACCTAAATCCTATAAAACCTTAAAAACTACTAATAACTATAAAAACACTTTAAACCTCAAGAAACAATCATAAAATTTCTAAAGAACCTTCAAAACTGTAAAAAAATTACAAAAAACCCTTAAACCCGAAAAAACCATAAAAATCCTAAAAACCAACAAAATCCCTAAAACCCCTAAAACCCATAAAAATATTAACAAATACCTAAAATTCGCTTAAAATGTCAAAATCCCTAAAACCATGAAAAAACCTAAGAAAACCTTAAAAACCTAAAAACACATAAATACCCTAAACCTATAAAATTGAAAAAAACTCTAATAAACTCTAAAATCTTTTTAAACACTAGAAATATATAAAAAATTTAAAATCAAAAGGAAATCCATAAAACTTATAAAAAATATAAAACTCTAAAACCCATTGAAAAAATTTAAGAAATTGTTAAAGACCTAAAACCCTTTAAATCCCCCCAAAAACCTAAAAATGATAATGACCCTAGAACCCCTAAAACCCTTAAATGGCTCTAAAGAGAGGATGGAGACACACTCCTCCGTATCTCTCTCTCTCGGTTGATGCTTCTTCCAGGTTTTACCCAAGATTCTTCTTGGGGATTTAGTTATAGATCCGTGCTTCTTCTGTGCTCTTGGAGAAGGTGTGCTCTAGAGGTGCTCTTCAGACTCAAGGCAGTGTTGGTTTCCTATCTTCAGAGACATCGGCTTCCAAGAGCAGTGTCTTTTCTTGGGCCTTTGGCCTCATGTCTAAGTAGGTATTGAACTCTATGTGTTCAAGAATCAACATCTATGGAGGAAGCACAATCTATTGTGATCTTAGTTCGTATTGATATGGGATGTGATGGTGCAGACAGATCCTTGGCGGCTGGAAACCCTACTGGACATCATCCACAGACTGGGGTCAAGCTTGTAGATCTGAGGTTTCCATAGACGGGTCAGCTGCATTGAGGGATTCAACGGCAGAGTGGGTTGTAGTGGCGGTATGAGACTTGTCCCCCTCGATGGTCGGTCACCTCTTCTGGTCTTCTGCCTCGGTGTTCGATTACTTCTCTGATGACGATTCAAATCTAGTATATTGTATCTTCTACAGTGTTGATTCTATGATCTTACTCTATTTCTGGCATTATGGTGGCTCATGGTTCCATTTTTCTAATGCTTAGTGGGTATAAGATTTATCATCTATTATAGATTGGTTTGTTGTTGGATCAGTCTGTTAGATGGGATGTTCTTTTGGTTATTGGTTTCTATTTGATTTTTTTGTCGAGATGGCTCTGGTTTGTCTGATTTGTTTGATGTTGCGGCAACAATTGGTGTGTTCTTGTGGGAGATTGGTTGTTTGTTGTTCTAGTTTATGAGGTGTGGAAAGAATTTCTGGTTGTTTGAAACCATGGTACTACATACTACATTCTACAGGGTTGGGATGTGATGAAGTTGTTGGTTCTAGGCATGATCACTGGTGGTCCTGTGTCGTAGGTTGTGTTGATAGGTGTGGTATGCTAGAAGCTTTCAGAATAAGAGGTTATAGATGCTGTAAAATGAGATATCGGTTGATGGAAGCTACTTGGATGGGTACATTTGAAGGGGTAATAGCTGTTGGAAAATAACTTGTTCGAGTTTGGTTGCTGCTTGGCTGGAAAATGATGAAGCTGATGTCTATGAATTTGGTGTTGGCGATTCTGTGTCACTGTTGGTAGTTCTGATTGGCGAGGAGGTGATGGAGGCTAGAGATTGTGAAGTTGGATGCTGGTTGATGCTTGTTTGGGGGGTGCTGAAGGTGATGATTTTGTGTTACTGTTGTGTCTAGATATGGTGCTGGTGGGGTTTCTTTTATGATGCTACTCCGGGGAATAGGTTGTTTGACACCACCCTCTCTTGTGTATTTTTTGGTTTTTTTGGGGGTTCATGGGGGTGTCCAGGGCTTTTGGGTGTGGTTCATTTGACTCCACCCTCCCTTGTCTGTTGTGTCTTTTTCTCTAATAAATATTTGGGGGGGGGGGGGGGGGGTGGGGGTCAAGAATAGCCTATCCCTGAGCCGTCCTCATAAAAGTCCATGAAAACCCTGAAAACCCTAAAAACCCATAAAACCCACTAAAAACATAAAAACCATTTAAACCCCCAAAAAGTTAACAAATTCTAAATATCCTTAAAAACCAAAAAACATTAACTCCCTAGAAACAAAAATACCAAAAAACACTAAAAACCATAAAAACCATCAAAATCCAAAAAAACCATAGAAAACCATAAAAATCATAAAAAACACTTAAACTCCATAAAAATGTAAAATACCCTAAAACCCTCAAAAAAACTAAAAAAACCTTGAAAATATAAAAACATTGAAACCCCCTAAAAACCTAAAAAATGATAAGAATCATAAAAATTAATAAAACCCTTAAAAATCCTAAGAACACTAAAAATCCCAAAAAATACAAAAAACTATAAAATTCATAAAAATCATAAAAATAACAAAGAAACCCCACAATATATAAAAAAACATAAATAACCTGAAAATCCCTAAGAAAAACATAAAACCTAAAAACACATTAAACCCCAAAAAAATAAAATTGCTAAAAACCGTAAAAATCATAAAATCCCTAAAACCTTTAAAACCCCTAAATGCCCAAAAACCCCCTAAAAACCCAAGGAAACTAAAAAAACCCTTAAAACCCAAAAGCATGTTAAAAACTCTAAAAAACCAAAAACTTCTAAAAACTCAATTACCCCTAAAAACACAAAACAATAAAATTAAAACCCTAAAAAAACTCAGAAAACCATAAAAATCCTGAAAACCCCAAAGAAAACCATAAAAACCTAAAAATTGTTAAATCTCATAAAAACACTAAAAAAGGATGAAAACCCCTAAAAACAAATAAAAACATTAAAATCCCTAAAATCCATAAAAATACCTAAATACATTAAATATTGAGAAAAAACTGTAAAACCCCCCAAAACCCACTAAAAACACTAAAATCCCTTTAAACCCCTAAAAACATTAAAAATATCTAAAAAACATAAAAACCCAAAAAAATAAAACAACACTAATATCCCAAAAACCCAAAAACCCCCAAAACTCTCAAAATGCTAAAAACCCTAAAATTTTAAAAATACAAAAAAATCACTAAAAATCAATAAAGTTTTTGTAAAAAAAATAAAAACTCATAAAACCGCTAAGAAAACATTAAAAACCTAAATATATTAAAACCCATAAAAATATAAAAATTATGAAAGTCTTTAAAACACCTGAATCCCAAAATAAACACTAAAATCTATAAAAAAACACAATACCCTTAAAACCCCTAAAACCCAGTAAATACTCTGAAAACCCGTTAAACCACTAAAAACATTAAAATCCTCAAAAATTTATTAAAATCCCTAAAAACTAATAAAAAACCCAAGATCCCAAAGAAAACATAAAAACCCTAAAAATCCCTAAACATCATAAAAAACCATAAAATTCCTAAAAAATCCCTAAAATTTCCAAAAAAATAAAAAAACCTAAAAAATTTATTAACTCTAAGAAAACAATAAAAACTAATAGAAACTAAAACCCCTCAAAAACCTAAAACTACTAAAAACCCTAAAACACCTAAAACAAGAAAACACCTAAAAAGAGAAAACCCCCATTAAAAGACATCAAAACCTAAAAAACCACATACAAGTATAAAATTATTTAAACCCCAAAAATTGATAAAAAGCTATAAAAACTGTAAAAACCATACAAACTCAAAAAAAAACCCCATAAACACAAACCCCCCCCCCCCAGGAAATCCTAAAACCATGAAACCCTAAAAACCCTTGAAACCCATCAAAATCTCAATAAACACTAAAAACCAAAAAAACCCAAGAAAAGCCTAAAAACTCTAGAAACATAAAAAACCCTAAATCCCTGAAAACCTCTTATAAAACCATAAAAACATAAAAACGATTAAAAATCTCCAACAACCCAAAAAAACTATAACCCCTAGAACCACTAAAAAACCTCAAAATTATTAAAAATACAAAAAATATTATAAAAAACCTGAAAAATCCCAAAAAATTAATAAAAATCATTAAAACATAAAAAATCCTAAAAACAATGAAACCCATAGAAACCATAAAAACCTAAAAACACTTAATACCTCTAAAAACCAAAAAATGCTAAAAACCCTAAAATTATAAAAACCATAAACCCCCCTAAAAACCAAAAAACCCAAAAAAACCCTTCAAAACCCATAAAACCCTTAAAGGACTAAGAACCCTAAAACCCCTTTAAACCCCTATAGACTTTTAAAATATCTATAAACCTTAAAACCCCTAAAAACTCATAAAAGAAACAAAAACCCATAAAACCCTAAAACACCATAAAACCCTCCAAAATCTTTAAAACCCAATAAAACCCTCCAAAATCTGTAAAATCCATAAAAAACATAAAAATCATTAAAAATACCTAAAAACATAAAACCCACCCCCCAAAATACTAAAACCCCTAAAACCCATAATAAACCCCTAAAACCATATAAACCCATTAAAACCAATAAAAACCCTAAAACCTGTAAAAACCAATAAAAACAGTAAAACCCAATTAAATCCATAAAAATGTTAAAAAAACTCTAAAAACCCCTAAAATTCTTAAAATATTTTAAAAAAAGAGAAACCCAAAAACCCATAAAATTCAAAAAGCCCAAAAAAGCCTCATAATCACGAATAACCATTAAAAACCATAAAAATGCTAAAAACTACCAAAAATCCATAAAAATGTAAAATCCCTTAAAAACCAAAGAAAACAGTAAAAACCTAAAAAGACATAAAACCCCTAACAATTTAAGAATTGCTAAAAACTCTAAAAAAATTAGAACCCCAAAAAACCAAAAAAACCCCAAAAATTCATAAAAATATTTAAAACCAAAGAAATGAAAAAATGGTTTAAAATCCATAAAAAATAAATAAAAAACTGACAAAACTCTAAAAAAACCCTATGAAGAGCATAAAACCCTAAAACTACTAAAAACCCCCAAAAAATTAAAAGATTTAAAAATGCTTAAGAGAACCCAAAAACTGTAGAAACCTCTAGAACCATAAAACCCCATAAAAATTAAAACCCCATAAAACTTTGCAAAACACTGAAAACACTAAAAACTGTTAAACCCCATTAAAATGATAAAATATCTACAAAACATTAGAACCCCTAAAAACTAAAAAAATCCTAAAAACTCAGAACACCATAAAAACCCTAATAACCCAAAAACCCAAACCCCTCAAAATCAATAAAAAGACAAAAAAATTATAAAATTCCTAAAAAATCACTAAAAATTCCTAAAATGTAAAAATCCCAAAAAACCAAAAAACCACTATGAAATCCTAAAAAACCTAAAAGCACTTAAAACACCTAAAAACTATAAAAACCAAAAAACCCCCAAAAAACCCATAAAACAGACGTAAAAACATTAAAAACCATAAAAACCATAAAAACATAATAAAAATTATATAAACCCTTAAAATCCCTAAAAATGATAAAAAAAACTGTAAAAAAATTTTAAAAACATAAAAAATAAAAAACCCCATAAAACCAAATAAACAAAAAACCCATATAATACCTATAAAAATAAAAAACCGAAAAAATTGAAATTTTTTTAAAAACCCAAAAATACCCTAAGAAAACCATAAATCCTAAAATCACTTAAAACACCTAAAAATAAAAAAACACAAGAGGTCCTAAATAACCTTGAAACCCCTAAAACCCACAAAATATATAAAACCTCAAAAAAAATAAACATCCCTAAAAACATAAAAACCCTAAACCCATGAAAAACCCTAAGAAAACCTTGGAAACCTAAGAAACCATAAAACTCTAAAAAATCTAAAAAACTATAACAACACTAAAATCGTAAAAGAACATAAAATCCCTAAAAACACCTAAAAACAATAAAAACCCCTAAAACCCAAAAAATTTATTAAAACCCCATAAAAAAATAAAAAATAATAAAAACTATAAAAACCCTTTAAAATCATGAAAATGTTACAAAACTCTAAAAAACCATAAAAAACCTCAAAACCCTAAAAACATAATAATAATAAAAATCATAAAAATCATAACAAATCACTAAAAATCCTTAAAATGTGAAACCCCAAAAAACCCTAAGAAAACCATAGAAACTGAAAAACACAATAAACACCTAAAAACCTAAAATCACTAAACCCCATAAAACCCCTAAAAATCCTAAAAACATTAAATACCTTAAAATACCCAAAAAACCCTAAAATACAAAAAATCTCTAACACCCAAAAAAACGTAACAAACTGAAAATCCCTGAATTTTTCTAAGAAACCCACAAAATCTAAAAAACACGTAAAAACCCTAAAATCCAAAAACATTATAAAAAACATAAAACCCCTAAAAAACCGTAAAAACCATAAAAAAAACTTAAAACCCCATAAAAACCCCTAAAAACATAGAAAAAAATATAACCCATAAAAACCCCAAAACCCACTAAAACTAGAAAAAACATTAAAAACCCAAAAAACTATAAAAAAAACCCAAAATCCCAAAAATCCATAAAATCCATCAAAACTCTAAAATCCCACCAAATCCCTAAAACCCAAAAAACAACAAAAATCATAAAAACCCCTACAAACCCCCAAAAAAAATAATAAATCCTTAAAACCTTGAAAACCCCTAAGAAAACACTAAAAACCTAAAACACTTAAAACTTCTAAAAATATAAAAAATTTTAAAAGACCTATAAAAACAAAAAAAAACATAAAAACCCTTCAAAACCCTCAAAATCTATAAAAACTATAAAAATCCATTAAAATCCTGGGAAACTCTAAAAATACCAAAAAATAAAAAATCCATAAAACCCAGAAAATCATTAGAAAACATTAAAAATCTAAAAACACATAAAAATCATAAAAACCTAAAAAATTCTAAAAATAATTAAAAATCAGGAAAAGTCACTAAATACTCCTAAAATTTATAAAAAACCCAAAAAACCTTTTAAAACCCTAAAAATCATAAAACCCATAAGAACCACTAAAAATTTTAAGAACTCATTAAACACCTAAAATGTTAAAAAACAATGAAAAACATTAAAACCCTTAAAAATGTCCAAAAAACCCTAAAAACCTAAAAACGATAAAGAATCTAAAATACCTAAAACCCTTAAAATCCCTAAAACCACTAAAAATCATAAAAATCTTAATAAAACCAAAAAATACCTAAAAAACAACCCCTAAAAACCCTGACGTATCCAAAGAAAACATTAAAAACCTAACAAACCCATAGAATCCCTAAAAAACCTAATTTTAAAAAAAACCAAAAATCCATAAAAACCTCTAAAAATGCAGAAAAATAATAAAAACTATAAAACACAGAAAACCTCAAAAACCACTAAAAAATATTAAAACCCTTCAAACCTCTAAAGAAATTAAAAATCTCTAAAAATCGTAAAAACTCATAAAACCCAAAAAACTGGAAAAAAAACCCTGAAAACACTAAAATCCTTAAAAACCCTAAAAATATTTAATAACCCTAAAAACCCAAAAAATTCCTAAAAAATCGTAACATATTAAAAAACAAAACAGTATTAAAAACACTGAAAATCCAAAATAAAACCTTAAAATTATAAAACACATAAAACCCTGAAAATATAGAAACACTAATAACATTAGAAAAACTACTAAAAATACATAAAAACTCACTAAATCTATAAAACCCTAAAATACAAAAAAATCATAAAAATTCAAAAAATTCCTAAAAATATAAAGCCCCAGAAAACCATAAAAACCCCTAAGAAAACCATAAAAATTGAAAAAAACATACAAAACATTAAAAACCCATAAAACCCCTAAAAATCTATAAAACCCATAAAAACTACTAAAAATATTTTAAAAATCCAAAACCCATAAATACCCTAAAACCACTATAAAATCTAAAACCCTTTGAACCCCTAAAAACAATAAAAACTCTAAAACCCCCCAAAACCCTAAAATATTAAAATCAACCTAAACTCCAAAAAATATTAAAATTTCTAAAAAAATCTAAAAATCCTAAAAATCCCTAAAACCCTAAAAACCATAAAAATCCTAAAAAATCCTAAAAATACAAAAAATGTAAAATCTCTAAAAACCCAAAAATCCCATTAAAAATCTTTAATACCTAAAACACTTAAAACAACTAAAAACCTATAAATGCTTAAAAACCTAAAACACTAAAAGCTCATAAAACCCCTAAAAAATCCCTAAAACTCTATGAAACTATATAATTCATTATTTTCACCTGATTCACATCGTAATAGGCAGATAAAATGGCCTGACGGATAGAAACCAATTGTCTATTATGGTGAAGGGTTCATGTCGGGTTCACCATTTTTTACTTTGACATTATTTGCATCACACCCTAGTTGATTTGGGATCTCTGGGTCTACCCCTTTAGAGATAAATGAATGTATCCTTATCATATTGTGAATGAGGTTCCACATTTGAGTGGTCCCCATGGGTGATTTCAGGGGGGTTGAGTATTTGTATAATCAGTCTATGTTAGGTATGATGTCCTCGGATGGTCTCAAATGAGTTTATTCGTGGATATTGAAACACCCAATGTCCCTTGTATCCTTGATACCTAGACCAAATTTCCAAATGTAGGTGCTTATTGTATGAGGATTTGGGCAACGACAATTAAGGACTCCATTGGTTGATAAGATATGAGGTCGGGTTGGGGAATTATTTCCTACTCTTGGACTCTAATAAGGATTTAAGAATTTTTCATATATTTGTGAATCCTTGTTTCTTTCCCAAGCGTGTTTCCATATATTACCCCTAACTTTCAAAATCAATCATGGATATGCATGGATTAGGAATTACTGAGACAACTCTAGTTTTATCCCATTGATGAGGCACTATGAATTATACCATCATCCAGGGAGGATGGAGCTTTCTTTGATATCCGGATCGAACCCTTGAGATGGGCTTCCTACGTATCCTTATGAGAGGAATAATAATCCACATAGTTCGATGCCACTTAACTAGACATGTTACCTTTTAAGGTCATGAAATGAGGACCCATCCATGTATTTTAATGCCATGCAGCTAAGAAATCTAGGGGAATGATTCCTAGTCATAATTTCATATGGGAATTACACCAAAGAATCCTAGGACACTTAGGAGAGGAATGCTCTTCTGGGTGGATATGGCCCTATCGAGGATATGTCCTGGGGAACACAAGGGTGACTTGGGTGTTGGGGTTGGACCTCAGGGAGGCTTCCTACGTATCTCAGTTAGTTGGGTATAAAATCCCTCATAGGTTAGTCTACGTTGTGGATTATACTGTAAAGGTGGCCTTATTTACAGGGGCTGATTGGGTTTTAACCATTAAAAATGATCACCTTTGAGCTCGGGCCTCTATAAAGGAATCCTATGTATCCAGGTTAGAGTGGTAGTAAGAGTTCGAATAGTTTATTTAGAGATGATATATGATTGGGGATTGTACATGGGAGGTGAACATTTGATCTCTGGCCTTTATAAATGCATCCTAAGTATCCTAGTTAGCATATGAGTCAGAGTTTTTAATGTTCATTTGGGTGGGTCATATGCATGGAAGTTTACTAAAAGATCTCAGTACTTTCGAAAGGCATCCTACATATCTTGGTTAGAGATGGAATCAGAGTTCTCATTATTCATTTGGTTGGGGATTATACCTAATAGGAGACTAATGTTTCTAGAACCATTAAGAGGATCCTGACTCATGGTTATTTGAAGGTTTGGTTGGGGATTACACCCAGGAGGATTCCCATTTTTTGGGGTTACACGGATTTCATTATCACTACCAACCCCTAAGCCCATGTGATATATGCTCAATATTAGAAACATGAGGAGGCAGTGGATCTGAAGAACTCATGTCCCACATAATCTACTGATAGATGGTACTGGAGCACATATGGGGGAGAGGGTGTATTTGAATGTTCCAATTTTCTCTCCCATGTTGATATCTAGGATAGTCCTATTTAAAAATCTATCTGAACATGTCTCGGGCTGATCCTATGAGAATAAAGGGAGACACCTTCCATGTAATGGTTATGGGGTCCCCTTAAAGGGGTTCAATAAAGCTGGTTCTAGGAAAGGGGAGAATAATCACTCCTTTTCAAAGGGAGAGGTAGGAATGGTCTCTTCGAATTATCACTATCCCTTATTGAATAGATAAGCCAGTGATTACCCTTGGTCCCTAGAATGGGAAAGTTCACATGAGTATTCCCAGGTTGGGCCTCTAGTTACCATGGGTATTTAAACCTAGAAACATTCCGCGGGTCAACATCGTTGCTAGGAATACCCACGTGACTCCACTTACCATGGTTATATAAACTTAGAAGGACGTGCTGATGGGCCTGATGGTTTTGTCATATAGGTCTGGTGGCTTTGGAATAGGCATTGGCCTGATTTTGATGGACTAATTAGTAGATAGGATACATAGGATAGGATGAAAACATAATGGAATGATTAGGAACAAAAGTTGTAAAGCCTGAAGGTACACCATTCTGCGTACAACTTGTTCGTGCGCGGTAGGGTAACCTCCACATGGTGCATTACTATGTGGGTGGAGGGGTTATCCATGAATCGAGGTGGTATGCAGACATGTATGTTATCTGCATACCAAGGTGGTATGCGGCCTCGAGTCCTGTCCACATACCATGCTGGTATGCGGTGATGGGGTCCATCCATATAGCAGGATGCTATATGGGGTAGGGTTTTTTCCGCATAGAGATGTGCTATGTGGTACTCCGAATTGAAGAATTGGAATTGGTCATGTGGTTCACGATATTTTCATCCATGAAGGGATTATGGTTTGTGGTTCTTCAATTAGGTTCACAATTTTTCTCATATTATTATGCTTGTATATTTTTATGGATCATAGAGAATTTATACCTACTAGAAACTGTTGGTGGTTCCTTACTTTGTTGATCATTTTCCTTTGAAGTATTCCTTCTATAAACACCAAGATCTCCAAAAAATATAATCTCTTTCTCAGCTCCCTTAGGGGTCCTTTTATAGATTTTCATGGAAGATATATCTATGGGTCACATGAGACCTTTTTTAGAAGACCATGAAGAAATTTCTCGGCCCGCAGAGGACTCAATCAACCGAGGTTTTTAGGGATGAAGTTCGTGGGGCTACAGTTCATGGTGGTAGAAAATCACCATCTTGATCTAAAGAATAATTTAGTTCATGGGATATCTCCCACATCACCTTATCTACAAACTGAGTTTGTGGAGAAGGTTTTAGGGGGAATACTTCTCCATCACATTTTTACCAATGACATGGTTCACAAGGCCTTAGTTCACGAGTTTAATTTCTCCACCTCCATTCCACCAATGAAGTATTTAATGGGGAAATTAATTCATTATTAATTTATTCCACCAACTACCTATTTTACTAGATAACACATCACAGTTCATCAATTCTTGTGCTATTTTCATATTGTTCAGTTTGCAGTCAATACCATCTATGTACCATTCCCAGAAATCAGTACGTAGACCATGTTGGTCCTTTTACAAATTTTATTTCATTGAAATTTTTCTTCAAATTATCATCATCATTTTATTTATATCCTTTTACTAGTTTGAATGAATTTTATTCATCTTGAATGTGAAATTTTTAGGGCCCTAAAAATCCCCCCCATTGAAATGGGCTCCAATCGGGAAAAAGTAGAAGCAGTCCTGATTTTAATGATCAAATAATTTTCTAATTTTTTCCATATCCAAGGAACTCAGCAAGAATAGATTATCTATTTCTAGGGATATATGGAAAACCCAATAATATTTGTGTATTTTTCATTATTACCTTTTTTTTCAAAGATCATTATGGTGTGGACTTAGCAGGTATAACTTGGATTTTTCCTAGGCCACCCTTTGAAGGTTTTCGACCTAAAGTGATTTGTGTCTCTTGATTTTTTTCTTGGTTTCTCAATATTTATTCCCAAACCATACGCGACATAGATTTCGTGAGCTAGAAGTAATCTTTTTCTAGAATTCCCTTTGAGGATTTTCATCCTTGCAAGCATTTTCTCCTTTATGGGAAATTTAAAGTCTTATAAAGTGAAATGTCATTAATAAAATTTTAGGTGTAACATCTTTGACCAAGAAATTTTTTTTAGCTCGAATATTTTAGGCCGTGATTTACAGGGTGAGGGCCCCAGTTTATGACTCATGAACTGAGGATGTCCTAATATCTTTCAGACATGGATGATGGATCTTTCTTAACCTTTAATTGTATTTTTTTTGAGAATGGGATATGACATGTGGTATAGAATCCATTAGTCATACATAAGTATATAAATCCTCTATTAATTATGAAATTTCCTTTCGTTAATAGGTCGTTTTGGTGGGCCATTTATGTAGAGTCTTCGGGGCATTGAATGCATAGTCAAAAAATCTTATTATTAAGACATCGGCCTCTCATTTACTATGGAAAGGAATGTTTATGGTAAATTTCATTTGATTTTTGTTGAATACCATAGCGGATGACCTATTGAGTGAATTATTTCTGAAAGTATGGGGTCATTTATTTTGTTTCTCATCTAAAAATATTTCCATCAAAAATTCAACTTCTGCAATGGAGGACTAATTAATAAAGCAATTTATCATCGTACATTTGTGACTTTTGAGACTTATGGTTTAGAAACTTTTTTCTTACTCTAACCAAATGGGGGAAACAATTTGGCTTTTCTATGAAAGTATGACCATCAATTTTCTATCACCTTTACTCATGAGGGGGTATAGAGGATGTAAACTACAATCCGGGGGGTTTTTGAAACCGATGAATATGGTGAGATGTAAATGTCACAGGGGCGTATGGAGGTAAGAAAATCCTTTATTGGGGATGAATTTTCCTTTTCTTGATATTCTATTTATGTGGGAAACTTATGCAAAGACACCACGAAATTGTTTTAATAGTCAATCCTAGGTGTCCATAGGACACTAGCTATCCATTTTCTATAGCCATGGATAGTTATGGGGGTTCAGAGCATTCTGGACACATACTATGATGTTTGGAGAGGGGTTCCTAAACATAAAAGGAGGAATTTCAGGTTTAAATTTACAAAGAATACTAGGAATAAGGGGTGGAATTTTTATCCAATCCATATGAGTTGTTTCCTTACACATGACTGGCCCTTGAAAAGGAAGGGATGAGACTCTTCTATTTCATGGTTAGATCCAAGATATGAAACTCATATTTCACTATGTATCCTATGATTATAGGAATCAATCCATAGGTAGTTATTTTAAGGATCATCCCTTATGAGGATTTGATGCATGCATTGGATGAGGAATTTTTGTTTTGGATACAAATTCACAAATGATGTGGGGAGTATGCTAAACGTTCCCATGAAGATTCATTTTCTGCATAGGAACATGAGGGGAAATACCCATTGACATGACTTGGACTAAGGTTTAATACTAGGTATTGAGTATCATGCAGTTTAAATGTCATGAAATTAGGACATTGTTAAAGAATACTCAAGTATCTTGGGGATAACTGGGCTTGGATGTTATGATGGGTCCATGATATGAGTAGGAAAGAAAGTGTAAATCATGTTTTCAGGATATTTTGGATCCGTATAAGTAACATGGGGCTTACAAGTTGTTAGGAATATGAAAATAGATAAATCCTCTCTTTGGGACTAGTTTTTATTTGGTTGATAGGCCATTATTGTGGGAAATATATGTAGAGACACTAGGGTATTGTGTGAAAAGTCAAACAAAGGTTTCTGTAGGACATTGAACTTCCATATCCAATGGCGATGAAGGATTATTATTATCCAAGTTCACTCAATGAAAAAATTTTGATGAATGGAGAAATTTGGTTTAGACATATCATAAACACTCAGGCTGTGATTATCTATGGAATTAAGAGTCTCTCTACATATATTTGACCCATATGTGGGGTGGGAAATTTTGATTCACTTGTCAAATCTAGGCCCAGTTTTGAATATCTAGGTGTCCCAAGATCATAATCCCTACATATGTTTGGTACCTACACAGGGAGTGAGTGAATATTTATTCCATTATTGGGGTTGGACTCGAGCTTGGAGATTTGGATGTCCTTAAATCAGGCTCCCTACACAGGTTTGGTAAGTGTATGGGAGTGGGGAATTTTATCTATATTTGGCATACCTTTTAGTTTTAATGTCATAAAGTTATGACATTAGGTTTCACAATATGGAGGGGAAACACTAATATCTTTTTTAATGATGTGCCAATAGGATCAGTCATTGTAGATTGATTCGCCCAAGCTCTCGGGGGAATCCCCTACCAAAATTCCTAATCACACATGAGATATTATCACTGTGAGAAAAAATGGGTTGAAAGGGATTCACTCAACCACCTAGGGATAGAAGGATCAAATATGGGAGCATTGTGGGGCCATGTAGTTTAATGTCATGCAGTGAGGATGTTGACCACACAGTTTAATGTCAAGGTTTAGGGATGAAATTTCAAAAGAATCATGTGAAAATATGGGCTAATTAGTCTGGGGTATCCTTATTACTCCATAGATGTGTAAGAGGGAAGAAAGCATAAACAATGATTCAGGGATCTCTTAAATTAGGAGGGTTGATGCGAGGATTAGGAGCCAACAGTCATAAAATTGTAGGAAAAGCCTATCTCAGGGATGAATTTTCCTTTGGTTGGAATTCCATTTTTGTTGGCCATATATGAAAAATCTTCTGGTCATTTATTTATAGTCCAAAAAAGGTGTCCCTAGAACACTAGCCATCCATTTCTGATAGTCTTGGGTGATTATGTCATTCCTAGATTTCCTTGGGCATGGGGTTTGAAGGATGAAAAGGGGATGTCTAGGTTCGTGATAAATATCAAGACCATGATTAGTTTTGAGGTATGAGATCTTATACATAGATATGATTTTTATTTAAGGGTAAAAAAGTTCTTTTGACACTTTTTGGATGTAAGAGTCTAGATTTTAAATCCCGTGAATCTATTGGAATTTCACATGTAATAGATTGGGGTCATTTTTTATTCTGCATTTCTAGACTTGGGATTTCCAAATCGAGTGTTTCTATGTATCTCATTAATGAATGGGAATCAAGACACACATTTTTCTGGTATCCCATGTAGTTTAACGTCATATGATAATGATGAGAGGGAACCTGATGTGAAAAGGATGATTTTAGTGATGTTTCGATCTTGAACCTTATTGAGCTTTCCTACATATCATAGTTAGTTGGGAATCAAAGCCTTCATAGTTCTGAAAACATGTTCCCTATGCTGGTATGAACCATGCATAGGAAAGGAGTAGTTTTTTTAGTGGTGGATGGAACATGATGAAGGATCTGGGTGTCACCGTGTATCCTATGAGGGAAAGAATAAAACCACACGTAGTTCTTGAAAACTCTATGTACCAATCTGACATGTGCACAAAGTGGTGGGAATTTGTATCATGTGGTGAATAGACCAAGATGTAGGGTAATGTTTTCTCTACGAATCTTTTGAGGAAAGGAATCATACCATACATAGTTCTTGAGGTACCCTTTAGTTTAATGTCATACGGTTATGAAATTTCATGGATTCCTCTATGAAAGTATGACATGTATGCAGGGAGAGAGGAATTATTGACTTTTATTAGTGGAAAGACCATGATGTATAATCCAGGAATCACTATGTATACCATTGGTGAATTGGAATCAATCCATACATAGTTCTATGATACACTCTCTATGACGGTATGACTGATACACAGAAAGTGGTTGAATTTTTACCTTTACCTCAAACAGATCAAATTTATGAGGAAATAGTCATTATACCCGGAAAAATAATCACCATGTAGTTTAACATCCCGTGGTAAGGAATAAGATACTAAGCAGTTTAATTTCGCACATCATGAATGCATATGTCGCTATACAGTTTTTCTTCTTGCAGCTAAGACGAGTTCATAATGCAATTTCATGTCATGCAATCCGGTCAATTTTCATATAGTTTAACGTCCTATAAAATGGATTTAAGTGGCAGTATGTATTTTAATTTTATGCAGCTAAGATGAGTTTGATGCGATTATACAAAGTACTTCTTCAGGAACCTCGCATTGGTGGGAGTTGTGGTGATTTGTCCATACATTATGGTTAAGGCATATACTCCATTGGTGTAGACATTGTGTATAACATATGGCCCTTCCCATTTTCTCTACAATTTTGGAGGTTTCATTCGGAGTATCATCAGGGTTATGAGGAATAGAACCATTTCTCCTTCGAGGAAAGATCATAGGTGAACCTTTTTATTGAAGGATCATGCAATCTAGTACTGGTAAAATTACAAATGGTGCAGAGTGTGAAATCTTTTATAATCCAAATGCTCCAGCTCATTGAACCATTTAAGAGACTACTCATCTATGGACAGTTCATCACAGATGGCCACGTGAAGCAATGGTAATTGAACTTAAATGGGTAGAACTATCATCACCTTGTATACTAATGAGTATGGGGTTTCCTGCATGGTGTTGCAGGTCATGGTTTGGTAATCCCATAGATCATGAAGGATCTTATCCAGCCATGACTTATTGTCATATTCTACCATCTTTTGGAGTATATTATAACAGGTCCCATTGAAGCCCTCTATCATCCCATTGGCCACTACATGATAGTGGGATGAAATTTTGGCTTTGATTCCATGATCATGATATAGGTTCTCCTATTCAATAGTACAGAAATTGGTGTCAATTTCCATCAGTATTTTATGACGGACACCAAGATTGGTGATGATGTTGGTTTTCACAAAGATGAAAATTCTTCTTTCCTTGAACTATTTGATAGGTACAGGTTCTTTTTATTAGGAAAATAATTCGGTTACTGTGAGAATATATTTGAATTGTCTGGCCATGGTGGGAGGGTACAGTCTCATGATGTCTATTCCCCATATGGAAAATGTCTAGGAGTATTTGGTTATGTGAAGTAAATATGGAGTTTGGTGGATGAAATGTTTAGGAACATGGTAGGAATGAAACTTCCTGGTGAATTTGGAACAATATTGTATCATGGTGGGCCAATAGTACCCCAACCTTTGAATGTACTAAGAGAGATTGGATACAGATAGATGTGCTCTAAAAGTTCCATCATGCACTTCTTTTATGATGTTGGTGGTCTATTCTCCATCAATGCACCTGATAAGGACTCCATTAAGGCCTCTCTTATAAAGGACCTTCTGTCGGTTTGTTCCATCGTATATCATGAAATTTATTTCCCATCTCTAAATTTTCTACCTTCAAGCCCAATTTGGTGGGAGATCTCCCCTTTGAAGACAATCTGCAATGGGATTCATCTAGCTAGTTGTGGGACTATACAACTCAAATATGGGACTAATTTCATTAATTTGTTCTATATTGGCCTAAAAAAATAGTAATATTGTCTATCGGTTAGAAATAATAACGATTGTTTCTTTTTAATCTAGATATTTTAGAGCCATGGATGTATTTTAAAATTCATCGGATTTCACATTTTGAAAAAGGGGGACATAATTCAATGTTGTATCTACTAGAAATTCTACATCAGTTATTGAACATGGTTCATCAAAGGGATAAACTCCTCTCTCTTGATAGAATAGTCACCATTGACCTTATTAATGACTGGTTTTGAATATCCTTTAATATTTAGGTGTATGAATTGTGATTAATGTGCCAACTCTATACCAAAAATGAGGGCCTGGTACTCTGGTTCATTTTTTGTGAATCATTTTGATAGTAGGAAGGAATAATATAGAACATATTTTTCTGGGGATAGAAGTATGACTCCTATCCCCCACTTTGTTGAGTATAGGGTTATCCATTCTTTTTCCTTCCAGGCTTCTAGAGGCACTATCGAAGTGAATTTCCCACACATGGGAGTTCTCTTGAATAGATAACTTTTTCTCATTAGGAATCTCTTCATATAATGGGTCCACCTCTATTAACAGATTCTCTTCTAGAAAATATGCTATTGCCTAGCCTTTGATGAATTGCTACGGTATGAACCATATATATAACCACTTTAGGATGACATTGCACCCTGACAGGTGTCCAGTCAACATTGGACATCTAATAATATACTTTAGTGGGTTGTTGCGTGAGACTAAGTGGACATCGTGGTGTTGTACATGATGCCTCAGCTTATGGACCACAAATATTAATGTAAATTTTCTCTTCTTGATATTCAAATAACGAGTCTCAGGATCATTCATGGATCATCTAAGGTAATAGACAATATTATCTCTTTCAGTATCATTCTTCTATATGAGTAAGGAATCTAAGGATATCTTCAAGGAAGTACATATAGAATGAGTGGTCTTCATTCAACATGTGGAATTAGAACCAGTGAAATTAAGAGATATTTCATTAGATTTTTGAACACTTCCTAAAAATCTTCAGTAGATTGATATTCTACCCCTTTCTTTATCAACCTCGTGAAGGGAAAGTATTTTCCTATGAGTTTGGATATGAAGCGCTGAATATAGGCCATGTTTCCTTGGAGTCATCTCATATCAATGAGGAATCATGGAGTTGACATTCAAAGGATGTCCTTGGTCTTATTAGTGTCAACTTCAATGCCCCGATGGCATATGAAGAAGCCAAGGAATTTCCCTAAGGTAACACAAAAATCACATTTCAGGGGGTTCATTTTCAAACATTATTGCCATATTTTATTGAATAAGGTTTCAAGATATTTTAAATGGTTCAAGAATTTTTGTTATTTAACCACTATATAATCAATATATCGTTCAAAAAACTTTCCCAATAAGGGTTTGAAAATGTGGTGTGTGGCACGCTGATATGTGGTGCTGAAATTTTCTAAACTAAAAAGAATAACCTGGTATAAAAACACTCTCTATGAAGCCCTAAACGTGGTGGAGTCTTCATCTTATTGGTCCATTAAGATTTGGTTATATCCTAAATATACATATTTGAAAGATAGATCCTTATATCTAGTAGTTGCATCAATCAATAGTTATGTGATCGGGACTGGGAAATCAGCTTTCAAGCAGTACCGGTTGAGGTCCCTAAAATTGATGGAGACCTTGATCTACCATTTTTTCTTCATTATGGTGACAATGATAGATATCTATAGAGGGTATTGGACCTCTCTAATGAAGTTAGTTATGATGATATTTTTGACTTCAGCCTCTATTTTGGTAGCATGTGTCAGCTGCATCCTTTTGGATGCTTGCTTGTAACTAAAGTAGTCCTCTGGCAAGCTACAGTGGTGAGTGGACACCTTTATATCAATACCTAAAATTTTATATAATTCTAGGTGAAAAGATCTCGATTCTACTTCATGAAATAGGTGTGTACCTCTTTCTCTTCGGAATTCATGGATGCACTAACTAGAGTGGGTCATGGGTCCTCTTCTGTACCCAAACTGATTTCCTTGAGTTCATCAATAATGGTAGAGATGCCTTCCTAAAATTTTGGAGGGGAATTTGATTGGTCTTATTCTTCCTATTCCTCTCTATCCTTATCATTTTCCTCTTTATCTTCTTATGAAGAAATAATTCTATTGTTGATCATTACATAATTGAGGAAGGAGTCATACTTTTGGTGTCTGGGAAGCGAAGCCACCTCTTCTATCTCAACCATCAGTAGAGGCTTCACTGGAGAAGACATAGAGAGGGGTAAAAGAGTTTCCTAATATTCTTTGAGTGATGATATACTTCCTCTTACCTTTTTGGATGAGGAACGAATTTCATAGGGTTTTGACTATGGTTTGGGGGGATTTTTATCCAAACCTTCCCTATTATCTTTGGAGTCAATGATCTTTTCACATTATCAGGATCGCCGACCATAACTGAAATCATGAGGAATACTGAATGTGTATCTTAATTTGGACATTTTGTTTCAATTCTATTGGTAAGATATTTTGATATTGTTTTCATAATCTTTAAATTTTTATATTAATATATATATTTCCCCGTTCTTATCAAATGAAATTTTATATTCCTAACACTAGAGGAGTCTGGAGGAAATGTTTATCCCTGGTTGCTATAAGATGGAGGGATTTATAATCAACACTCACATATGATTTCTCTTTTGGGAATATGAAACATCACAATCCATGTGATATATATCCTCTTATAAATGAAGACGTGTTGAAATAGTTTGTTGAAATTCGAATACAAGAATCATTTTTGTTATGTGCAATGTAAAATTTTATATGTTTTCTTATTTTAATAATCTTATTAATGATATATTAATTATTTATTGTTCTTAATTTACAGGAATCAAGGATATCTCATTAGAAGATCCAATCTAGAAATGTATACCCTCATTCTTTATCTTAAGTGGGTATACATTATTAGAAGAACAAATGATAGATGACAAATTAAAAGAACTAAGTTTTGAGTCTTCAAGATCTTGAGAGGTTTCCCCTCCACCCCCCACTAGATAATATAAATGGAAGAGGGTTCAGATTAGAAAAAAGGGGTAATATCTTATGGAAGAATCAAGTCTTGTAGTTGAGAGGATTATAAGATGTTTATTTTATTTATTTAGTTTGGTTAATTAAATTGTTTATATATTTTGAATCATTAAAAAATATTTCGAATTATTCATACAGGATTCTCTTGAGGATCATAGAACACAAGGGGTATTTGTAGCTGAGGAGAGGCATGATATTTTATCTATATCATTTGTAAAACTCGAACACCCGAGTCTTGTATGAGGAATCCTGACATGTGTATCAATGAGAAAATTTCTACCATGTTCTTTATCTTATACAATGGAGGGTTTTTATAAAAAAAAATAGAATCTTTAGAAGCCGAAGTTCAAAATATTAATGTGGCTATGGAGGAAATGATCATAGCATCGGTATAGTCCATGTTTGCAGACATGAAATGATAATTTCAGACTGCAACTCCCACTCCTCCACCTCCACCTACAAAACCCATTATTTATCCTCCTCCACATCTTCCTGAAGACCCCATTTTTTTATCATACTCCTACACCCCCCACAACTTCCTAGTTATTATGAGTAATATATTGATGATTTGTATCATATTATTTCATATGGGATGATATATTATATTGGGCATACCATTCATCATAAAAAATTAGAGATAAAGTAGAAAAAAGTCACTATACCAGATATTATATATATATATATACAAGATACAGTAACATTACCTATAGATGAGGTGATGAAAATTGGAAAAAGTATTGGCTACATTTTATTTTTTCCATCTAGACTTCCGAGACATATTACCATAGACGTATGTGTATATTTTATATTTTATTTTATTTTTGTATTAAATTGTTTTAACATATTAATGTTTAATATATTTATCAATTTATTTATAGGAATAATTTAAAGGTAAATAAATATTGTATATCCAACAAAAAAGACAAAGGGATTTGACTTCAGATACATATTCTAGTAGTCTTGATAGATTGTCAAGATATTCAAAAAAATTAGTAGGTGTTTATATGATTCCAAAGAAAGATAATGTATGTGGATGTGTAATAACTATAGGGATTTTGAAAAATGATATCATGGAGCTTGTAACTAGAGATAAGTTGTCCATCAATGTGATGCATGTTTTTTCCATGTAAGTATTAACATAAATCTTTCCCTTCATTAAATTTATTAAAAATTTGAACTTATTTATATTTTTTGTATTAGGAATATTTATAAAATGTGTGAGGAGAATGAAAAGATAGATGTATATGGATTTTTAGACCCACATCTCATTTCACCTGAAGAGCGAACAATGAATGAAGAAGAAAGAAGAATTTATATTACTGAAATATTTGAACAGAATATAATTATATAGTGTTGGATGATTCCTTATATTGAGAGGTGTGGAACATATATCTCACAAATTTTTATTTATCTTCTAACATAACAACCACTAACATTAATTTTTATATATCAATATCCCTTCACTTTTAGGTGTTTTTTCTCCAAGGGAGAAGACACTTTTGTGGATATGATCTATCAATGACGATGTGCAAGGAAATATTATAAACATGTTGGAAAAGTAAGTTTTATTTTATTGATAGTTATTTATATTATAATGAATTTTAATTTTATTTCATTCATTTTATTTTCTAATAAGGGGTGGGATTTCTTTCAAAAACCCACCAAGAAAAAGTGTACAAAGATCAAATATGTAAAATTGAAAGTGAATTTTCATTTATAAGTAGTACATTTTGGATATATTACATACGAATGGAATTTTTTATTGAAAAACTCATTTAAATTGAATTTTCATAAAAAATAAGGTGTAAAAGAATTAAGATATTATGTGTTATGATTTATATTTGAAATAATTAAAACTAAAATAGTTATAATGTTCAACCAGGTTAGATTTCTTTATAAACTATTCCTTAATATTTCATTTAATTTATTCTTTACACATGTTAAATAATTTCTTTTTAATTGTTAGATTTTTTATGACTCTTTACCATATTGTGCACAAGATCTCACACACTTACAAGTGTAATGGGAAATTTATTTTAATGGTTTGGTTGGAATTTAGTTTTTTAGTGAATATTTTAATTTTGAATTTTTTTAATTTTAAATGTTTATTTTCTTGTTTTTTTGGTTCGATTTAGATATGTTTTTAGTTAATTTTTTAATTTTTTAATTTTTTAATTGTGAATGTGTAATTTTACTTCCTGTTTTTATTCCTACTTGTTCTTGTATTTTTCTGGTTTGGTCAGCAGTGGAGAGGAATGGTAACATTAAATATTTAAAAAAAATTATAACTATTATTTTATAACTAATGTTAAAAATTTCTTTTGATGATTTTTACGTTGATTTTTATCTAAACCGACATGAAATATAATTTTTGCATTGGTTATCTAATAACTGATGTAAAAAAGTCTTAAACATGATGAATTTCCACATCATTCAAATAAAAACCAATGCTGTGTGTTAGTTTTTACATTGATTATTTAATATCAAATGAAAAATCCTTCATCCTGAACCCTTTTCATGTCGGTTATTTAGAAACCGATGTGGAATAGTGTTTTTTTACATCAGTTGTTAAATAAATGATGTAAAAGGCTTCGGGATAATGGGTTTCTATGCCAGTCATATAAAAACCAATGTGGTATATTCTTTTTAACATCATTAATTAAATAACCGACATAATAACGTAGTTGAATTATATATTCACGACATTTTTTAACAGATGTTAAAGACATATTTATAATGTCTCCTTTAATAACGTAGGCTAATAACCCATGTAAAAACTCAAAAAAACTGATGTAATTTTTTTTTCAAAAGTAATCCCACACTTGTTGGGAAATTATTTCATTTTTTGGGACTCTTTATAGATTTATGAAGTGTTCATACATTCTTGAATCTTTGGTTCATTCCAAAAAATGTGTCCATGGATTACTCTTAGGTCGCCAGATCAATCAATAATATTCAAGGGTCCAGAATCATTTGTATGTATCATAGATTCTCTATTAATGAAGATATCTATATGTATCTGAGGTTATTCATCAATGATTACATTTTTTGGACACATTAGGGATTCTTTGGTCTTTTTACAAGACAACGATGATTTCAGCCATATGATGAGGCACTCTAGAGTTTAACATCAACTAGGGGGTAGAGATTTTATTGATATCAGGATTGAACCCAAAATATGGGATTCCTATGTATCCTCATGAGAGGAATAAAAACCCATGTAGTTTAGTGCCACTTGAATGGACACGTCACCTATTATGTTTGTGTGATAAGGACCCATCCATGCAGTTTATCGTCATGAGGTGTCGACATCTAGGCAGAAGACACCTAGTCAATATTTTATGTGGGACTTACGTTGAGGTGTCCCAAGGTAATCATAAGCGATGTAGTATTCTGTATAAACACAACTATACTAGGGAAACGTATAAGAGAATATTTGGGTTTATTTGGGAGTTGGGATTAGTCATAATGGAGGTTTCTTATACATCTCAATTGATCTAGAATCAAATTCCACGTGGCTCAGTGATTCATGTAGTTTAATGTAATCCTACCCGGATAAGAGTGAACTGACACGAGAATGATAAAACAGGGGAATCAAATTTTTTGTAGTTCGGTATACAATGGGAATTACACTTCAGATGCGTCCCATTTGTGCATCTAGTTGGGGATTATGCACATATGCTTCCCATTTAAGAGACATGGTTTGGGGGTTACATCAAAGTGGAGGCCTATTTGATCTCATGGCATGGATAAGAATCCTAAGTATCTTGGTTATAGCATGAATTAGAGTTCTTGAATTTTAATATTTGGGGCTTATACATTGGAGGAGGCCCATTTGATGGTGGGTTGTGCAGATGTATTGATCATCACTGGCATCTAATCCCATGCGATTCATTCTCATTGTGAGAAACAAAAGGATTTGAAAGATTCAACAAACCACACATACTTCCTTCTCTATTGATGGAAAAGGAGAAGGATGGTGATGAAAGAGGTCGGTACGAGAGAAAAAAATGAAGGAGAGAGGGGATTTGAATGTGCCAATTTCCTCTCTTATTTTTATATCTAGTATAGTATTGTTTGGTGATCTATCCGGATGTGTCCCAGGCTATGTCAAAGAAGGTAAAAAGCACCACCTCCTATAAGAAAGGCAACGGGCTTACCTCAGGAAGAGTACCCTTTTGGTTCCTGGGAAAGGGGAGAAGCATCATTCCTCATCAAAAGGAAATAAAAGTTTGATCTCCGTTATTTATTACTCTCCCTCATATAGGGGAAAAGATAGCGATCAAATTTAATCCCTATAACAGGGAGGTATATGTGAGTATCCCAAGGTTGGACCTTGGGTTACCATGGGAATGTATACTTAGGGACATTATGGGGGTCTGTTCTGTTCTAGGGATTACCCATATGTCTCCTCTTACCATGGTTATATAAAATCAGAATGCCGTGCTAATGAACCCGGTGGTTTTATCATATGGGTACAATGTCTTTGGAAGAGGCTTTTTCCTAATGTCATTGGACTGTCTCATGTAGGGGTTATTGAGGGTGTTCCAGAAGTGGAAGGAAATAGGTGATGTTGGAGGATGGAATGCCTAAAGGTACCCCATTCTGTGTACCATTTCCTAATATAAGATGGTAACTTCCCAAAATAGCATGTTTCTATGTGGTTGGATGTTCGTCTATGTACCATGATGGTACATAAAACTATATTCAGTTTTGGTAGTATTTTACTACATAGAATCGGGTTCCATTTGCATAGCATTTTTCTACACGGTGACGACTTTCATACATGTAGCAAATTGCTACGTGGCGTATGGTTCCACCCACATAGAATTCTCAAACATGGGGAACCATATTGAATAAGGGAGACCTTTTAGGAATTTCATTTGTAAAGGGGACTGGGTTTGCGGTCTTCCAGTGAAAATTAGGTTTCCTTCATTAACGCTACACAATGGGATATACTTATAGGGGATCATCCAAAGAGGTCCATGCTTTGCCAATCAATCTCTTCAAAAATATATCTCCAAAAAGTCCCCAAATGGCTATAATATTGTCCCTTATTTTTTCCTTCCATAGTCCTTTCATAGGGAAGTGGAAGAGCTGGATCTATGGGTTGGATGACACTTATTGCGAAATCCCACAGGGAAACCCAACCCACGGACGACTCGATCAGCGGGCACTGGTTCATTGTATACTGTGGAAAAAATCACTGCTTTGATCCTACAAAAGACTTTGTCTCATTTGCGGAATGCCATCAGCTATGCCTCACTTACAAAACATTTTGATTATGTGGGGAACATCATATGCATGGACTATTTTTCTACACCTATCACATCAATGACAATGTTCATGGGGGACTGGCATCGTCTCCATCATTCATTGAACTGTTTGGCTAATGGTTTCTTCCCAAGCTACAGAACACCATATAGAGTGGTGGCCCATTAAGTGTTTATTCTCCTAGGTTCCCTATTTTCCTTTTCTAAATTAGGTTTCATTGACATTCTTTTTTACAACATCATTGGGATTATTTTTTCTCCCTTTTCTAAAAAAATAAGAGTGTTTGCATTCCCTTTGAAAAGTTTTCAAGGCCCAACAAATTCCCCCCATCAAAATGAGTTCTGGTTGAGATGAAGAGAAGGCTATTATGATGTATAAAGTTGTTATGAATTTGGTTTTTGGTATAAAGATTGACTCATAGGGGTACCATACCTATTTATATGGGACCTAGTTCATTTTTCTTTTACTAGACTTCTCATTGAACACTGCGCTCTGGATTTTCTCTCACTCAACTTGCTTCAGTGAACCATCTCCCTTATAGACTCCATTCACTAGTGAACTACATTAAAAATCCATAAGTTAGACTTTGAACCTTTGAATAGTGAGTTTTGAAAACCACATAGAAAGGGTCGTTGTGTGGCTCTCCTGTTCCGTGAATTGTCGATTTACTAGCCAATGCTTCATGGGACATCACCCCAACATTGTTCTGCAAACTTTTGGTGGGATTATACAAACAATTGGTTTGCAGATGGAGCCTTCAACAAACCATTCCTGGGGCTCAGTATGTGGACTAGCTTTTAGTCCTTTTCCAAATTTTGGTTGGACTAACATTCTTCATGGTTTTTTTAGGTACTACAATGGATTTTTCACAAGCTGCATCCAATGGTTCTATTTCAGCAGATGCCTCTTCCACTTCCCTTTCATCTACTAATGAAATGAAGAAGAAAATGATATCCTCTACTAATAATATGGTCCCCATTGTTTAATTGCATCAGTTTTTATATATATTCCTTAGTGAAGGTCATAAAACGAATCTAATTTTAGATTGGATCCCTCTTTATAGGTTAAGTCTGCTATCTGAGGTGGAAATTCTAGAACCACACCGGGTTATCCAACCTATTCCCTGGGTAATTGATAAGAACACCATCCATAAGAAAATTATTTCATCAAGGGGATGGTATATACGGAAATACATCGCTGCTGGATCCGTGTTTAACTATTCCCCTCAGTCACTAGAGGATGTAATGTGAGGACCAGAGGAAAAATCCCATTTCTATCATAGCATTGTGTGAAAGACCATGAAAAATGGGATACATGGTTGGTTTTCTAAGTGGTTTCATCACTCTGAATGTTCATTTCATTAGGACTAGGGGTTTCCTTTCTTGGTTCTTCAAATTCGTGAGGAATTCAAGACTGAATTTCTGAATGTGGCATTGTATGAGAACTTTTGGGTATCCCAAACCTACACTCATAGAACCAACACACTTATTTTGAAGCTTTTGAGTATTTGAAGCCCAGGTACCAACACCTTTCATCTAGTCCATGGAGAATTTGTTATCATCCTCTAAGATATTCAACTAATTTACAGAGTTCACATCGTTAGAGATATGTACGATGAATTTTTACCTCTTTCCTCAACCTAGGATGATGAGGAAAGGACTCCTCCTTTGTCCAACGAACTTATTTCTGAAGAAAAAATCCTTTCAAAGGATACTAATCCTCATCCTAAGAAAGATATCCCTTTTTGTATTGCATCAACGTCTTTTTTAAAAAAGGTGGTATTGAGCCCCATACACGTAGGCCAAGGTCCTACCCAACTATTGAAACCTGAAGGTGATCAGGTTCCTAATGGAATGTCTTGGAGGAGGGCAAATTTTTTGAATGGGGAAGGTAACTTGTTCCCGATGTCGACCAGCTGTTTCAGCTGGTGGCCTTCTTGGACATGTTTATAAGTGGATGGATCTTATCGATGTGTGATTCCGCAGTATGAGAGTCAAAATCATCATCACAGAGGCTCAACTAGCTATCGATAGATGTATCAACATTTCTATTCTAGTATTGGCCAATATTTACTGATTATTAGTCCATATCAATGAGGGGAAGCCACCTCATCAGGTGGGTAGTCCTTTTCAAATCCTTCAGAGCTAGATAAGATCCTATGTGGGGGTATAAATTCATCAATCTTATGATCAATCTAAATTTAGTTCTTCAGTCATATCTTCAAAGTACCAGCAGGGTCAGGCCAGTAGGATGGTCCACACAAGTTAAGTAGGATAGGCGAACTAAACAAAATGTACAAGAATCGATCAGCCAAATCAATTATCATGACCACTTGACTTATAATCCTTACTAATCCAACACCAGTGTCATGGTGAATGTTGAATCATAGGATTTTGTTAAATGAGGATATTTCATTTCCTTGAGAGAGGGCATCCTAGTTTCTTGAATCAACGAGGAGATCATTTTCTGAGGCCTATGTGCCCGGAAGATTCATCCATCAATTCACTTGCATATAGATGTTGTGCCCCCATAACAATGCACACCATGTGAAAAATTTTATGATAGCCTGAAAACATTGGATCATGTTCACTCGAGAAGACACATAGTGCAATATTAAACTCCAAAATTCCATAGGCTTCTGACCTGCTCTCACGATGGGTTACATTAAAATTTGGATTATGTCATACCTAAGTGGTCAACTATAAAGGAAAATTCCCATCATTATGGTCCCAAAGGAATATTGGGTTAAAGGGAAATAGAAAAAGAGGAATAGGCACCCCAATCCTGGAAATATTCAGTAGAAATTCCATGTCTCTGAACCCCCAATGATGGTTTTGAGAGAATGGGGTTTGACCTCCCAGGATATCGACACTACTTTTGAGGACCAAACCTTCATCCCTTATAATTACGACTTTCCCGTGGCCTAGTGGTGATGATGTTCTCTAAGGAGTAGTGAATAATTTCGTGTTCAATCCCCTCAGGCTTAGAGGCACTTTATTCAGGAGACATAGGTTCCCTTACTGGATTGGGATATGTATTTGTGCCTACTGATATCTCCTATGACGATGATCCCAAAATGGTGGAACTTTACCTATAGGAGCTTGAAACATTGATTTATGCTTGAAAGAATCATTTTAAATATTCTTTTTGAGTATTTTCCAGGTTAAAGACAATAGTTAATGAGGAGGATGGTGAAGATAGGGGTTATGATGATCACACCTCTGGGGGTTACTATATCACCAATTTTCCTGTTATGGCTGGGGTAGGTGAATTTCATCACCTGGGCCTCGAGTTTCCTATGCATCTAGTTCCCAAGGGTTCCAGTGCTACCGAGGCACCTAAGAAGAAATTATGGTTGATGAAACCTACTTCATTTCCTCAGACCAATCCTCTAGCACTATCTATTCCCATTTAGGATACATTTCGAGACCCTTTGAGGGTTTGGTATGAAATGATGGATAACGCATTAAATGAAGACATTTGGGAGATTCTCTAAGAAGAACGACTCGATATTATATTTTTTTGGTGCTTCTATTGATCCTTCTAGGAATTCTGCTCACGAATACCCACATGAAGTGGATATGTATATGAGAGAGATGGATACCTTCCATCATTCTTCCAAGGAAAGACTATATTTGTCTGATCGGGTAGTAGACAAGGCGATAATCTTAGAGTCGGATGGTGCCAAAGGAGAGGAAGGTGGTGATGAAATAGATGTAGTTGTATTTGTTGACCTCAACCTTAAATTCCCTTGTCATGAGGAATCCAAACCCCAATGTATATTCATTCAAAAATTTAAGGATGATCATGATTTGGTACTTTCTCTAATGTATAACCCCAGGGGCATCGCAGCTAGGGAACATACCCCTTCAGATGTGGGGGGTTCTGTAGAGAGATCCCCTAGAGATAGAGAACACATGCTGGTATTCATTGAGGACCCCAACAGAATATTCCCACCTCTAGTTTTACCTGATACTTCTATTAAGGTCATCACCTTGAAACACCATGAATCATTGACTAGATAAACACCTGTTGATATGCATAAAATCAATAATTAGAGGTAACTACCACACCCTTGTCTCACATTGTCATACTATATGTTTCTATTTAATCTCAAATCATAAATTTATTTTGATGTTGGTCTAGTAAGTTACAAGGCAAAAAACGTATGAACACCTATAGTGCCTATCCCTTATTAAGGACAAGGACTACAGGAAGTACCACTAGATATTGCAATTGAATAGACCAGATAATCTGAACCAACCGAGGGGGTTGATGGTGTACCTATCCCTCAACGGGAATTTTTCATGATAAAATGATCCATATCCCACCAGAGAGATGATATTGGGGGTGTAATATTTTTATTCATTTAGATATCTTTTTCTCGTAGAGATGACTTTGAAAAAAATAATTGTATTGATTGAGCTAGACAGAGGGACATAATTATTAGAGGACATTGGTGAGATCCTGAGTCTCTAGAGAGCACCTATTTCGAACCAAATGGATCATGTACCCATAGGAGGATTATCTACAAGAGTTGATGCCCCCATTGAACATAATGATCCCACTCTATTAGGGAATACATTTGGTATCCCAAGATCATGAAGGTTTGGAATAATCCGTCAATCCTTTTTCCAAACTGGTTATCCCTGTTGGTAAAATTCTTGTATGAAATCTTATAGAGGCTAATAACCGAACTGAGCATGGCCCTAAGCCACAGGTTCCCCCATATGGCCTTGAAATGTTAAAGATGAAAAACCATCTGTACTGGGTGGCGATTCCAAAATGGAGGTTGACGCCATTTATTCCATAGAATGTTAAGGTTAGTTTCCACTATTTCATCAATTCTATTCTTGTTTTTTTCTTTTTACCTTTAGGAATTTAGAGTGATCACTTGTCTAACACTTCATTTTAGGATCACATCCACAAGCACTTGAAATTTTGGTTAATACATTGAGCATTACTCATTCCAGAACATCCATAAATGCAGTTTCTGAGGTGTCGTGTAATTTTTAGGATTTTGGGTTAAGACTTTCTTTGGTAGAACTCATTCTTGAATATATTATTACATCGTTTATTGAATCCAAAACAAACTGAGAGGGCTTTGCTAACCTTCTTCCTAGCTACCAAAAATTTTGGAAAAACATATATGTGTTTATTTCTCAAAAACATCTTATAGATATACTGGAGAAGGTACCCAGATTAAATTGTCTGTTTTAAATCCTAGGGTTTGGGGATTTTGATTAGCATCGATTTTATATCATAGTGAATCGGGTGGTTACATCCAGAAAGAAAACTAGCATGCTCAAATATCATCTTTCTACTGAAAATTCCATGGCTCATCTTTCCACTACCATATAAATCATTATGAATGAAGATGATGAGAATGACGGGGTAGTCATGAGGGTATAGAGTGAACACACAATTAAAAGGTCCCTGTGGGATCATCTTGGTCAGGAAGTGGAGTGGCAGAGCGAGGAACTGAAGAAACTCCAATAAAAATGGGCACGTACCGCACCTGCACTTGATGAGGGGTAGTGACTAGTATAAGAGGTGGAAAGGTAGGTATTAACATAAAAAAGAAGGAGGAGGCATTGTGGGATGGTATGGAGGTCGAGGCTATATATTTTTTGGAGCTATGGCATTCCATAGAAGAGTCAAACCAGGCACTGATATAGTTTTTTGAAATGTTGAATAGTTCTTGTAATGATAATTCTCTGGTCATATGGAGAGGCTCCAGATAGTGTATCCTCTTATCATTTTCATTTAATGGAATGAAAACATTTTTCTCTCTGAATATTATCCTTTATATTTTCCTATAATGTCGATAAATCATGATTAACTACATTTTCAACTCATAATTTTCACCGAATTCCAATTTAGGTTGCAATCTAGGATAAGTGAAATAATCAAGTCATGATCTAATTGTTTCCAGAGTTGAGGGACTTAGCAATCATAGTTTGACTATTGAAAGGTTTTTCTATAAATCCCTACAATATATTTTTTCACCATTACCGTAATTGTTTCCAAAACTCGATTTGGCATGGGCTTAGCAGGTGTGATTTGACTTTTTTTAAAGGATTACCTTTGTTGGTTTTCAACTTAAAAAGTTTTTTTTTCTCTTTCAATTTTTTTTATTCTTGATATTTTGGGTAAAACATATGATGTGTAGGTTTAGTGATATCGTAATTGACTTTTTTCTCAAATTCCCTTTGTGGTTTTTTATCCAGTCATGTCTGTATTTTTGTACAGGCAATTTAATGTTTTCCAAACTAGACTATCATTATAGATGTTTTAGGTCAAAAAAATTTGATCATGAATGCTATTTTAGGTCAAACTTTTTTGACCATGATTGATATTTTAGGTCAAAAATATTTGACCATGATTTATGGGGCGAGGGACCAAATTAAGGTTTATGGACCAATGATTTCCCAAAACTTTTTAGACATGGATGAGGAATTAATATTTAACCAGATTTTGTGGTTTTTGTGCATGGGATATGACATGGGGCATGGAATCCATGGGATATATAGATATAGGAAACGTCTCTCCCAAGGATGCGTTTTCATTTGGTTGAAAGGATATTTTTGAGGGATCTCGGAACACCCTGAGAGGGGAGGGGTGAATCAAGGTGTCAACCATTTCTTTTTAAAGTTTCAGATTGTGTCCCCATATTGGTAGGAACCTGTTAAATGTTTAAATAAAAAGAATTCAAGGAGGTGACACAACACTTTTACTTGGTTCTCCTGAAAGGGATATGTCCAAGGATAATATGATGATAGAGTGTCTATCGTACATAAATCCACTAATCTTCACAAGTTGTGGAGTGAAAGAGTTTTGTCACAATCACTCTATTCCAGGCACACTGAAGTTAAAAAAGATCAGGGATGGATCATCACTTCCCTTGGAAGACATCCATCAACTCTCCCTAGCTCATAGATGCGAGAGAAGTCTAACTCATTTTATTTACATTATGGTCACTTCAATAGATTGGAATTAATGTCTTTGTCTTTTTCTAGCATGAGACACTACTTGCATAAAAAACTGAGTATATTTCCACTGAAATCCCGGACCACTCAACACTAATACTTAAAACATCCATTTTCAAATCCCCTTAACAATGATCAACCCTTCGTAGAGGACACCACCTCGCAGAGCACAACCCTTCACAGATTGCACTACATCATAGAGCAACCTACTTAGCTAAGCTCACTGATCCAACACAGAATACCCCATCTTTTCAGATATCACATAACATAGAAGCATTGGAATCATTCTAGACATTAAAATCTAATTTTAAATGCTCAAGATCACATTGAACAATCTTCTTCACAGAGCACCCCTCACTTCATGAAGTCAAAGAGATCCAAATTTTTCCCTCTCAAAATCGTAAGAAATGAAGAGGGGTGGCCTCTAATTTATTGGCACCATCGAACACAGATCTACTCTTCTTCATGAGTTAGATCCAGATCTAATAAAAACATCTTCATGATGCATCTCTATCTTCGCAATGCTCATCATGACCACATATCTCTATGTCTAAACCATTCACACCACCACAAAGCACCACCATGAAGAACCACTCACAAAGAAAGTCTCGTAATCACATAACACACTGTCACAATCTTCATGTCTTTTTGAAACAAACTCCATGGATCCGATCATTTCCAAACTAATTACTTTTCAATAATTTCACGAGACATTCAATAAAAACAAATTTTCACAATGCTTTCCATTCCCCCAATTTTGGACCCCTAAAATTTTGCAAAAAAAGGGAAATGATGTCACCTTAAAAACTGCTCATGGAATAATCTATTTGATAATTTTCCTTGCAATATACATATGTCAACAAGAGCCTCTAAGCGGCATATCTCCCTCACTTCCTCACCTCTAGGGTTCTTCAGTTGCTTTGTGACGGGGGAGGTCAGTGTGCTTCTCTCTGGCATTTCCTCCCCCCTCCTTCTCCCCCTTTCTTCCTTGGTCCTTGCCTCCTATGGGTTTTTCTTCTGGTTGATGGTTTTTCTTGTTCCTGTATCAGGTGGGGCTTCTGCTCGGCAGTGGCTTCGCTGAAAGGGGTAGGTGGACCGGTCGTGGTTGTTTTTTCCTTTGGATTCCTAGAGAGATTTAACCACTGCACTGGCCTTCATAACCTGCGCGACTCTCCTAGTTGGTAAGTAGAGATGGTTTCTTAGAGGCTTTGGGAAGTGCGGTTGGTCTGGTGTTTGGTGCTCCAGGAGTCGGGGGTTTCTGTCGGTTGCGTCTCAGTTGATGCCTTGCCTCAACCCTTTGCTCCTCTAGCTTCACGCCCCATTCACTGTTCTCCTTGTCAGTCAGTTTCGTAGGTTTCAAGTATGCTTTGGGAGGTGTGTTTCATTCAATCAGGGTATCCCAGAAGGCACCCTTAGTTCACCCGCTACTATGGTTGTTTTCTATTAGATATTTTTGTTGCTTATGGTATTGGTTGGAAGGTATTCTATTCCGATGTGATTTTCAGTGTTTTCTGGTTTTTCTTTGGTTTTTTCGGGTTTTGTCCTTGTTGAGTCACTTATATGGCTTTCATCATTATCGGGTGTGTGGCCTCTTGGAGGATCGGTGTGGAATGACACTGTGATGTTTCCCTATTTATGGTGGTGAGGGTTGATTGAAGTCAGTTTTTTTTTTCTCAGGTGGTGTATTGTGGATGTTGATTTTAGATACTTGATGGTGATGATCGAATGGATGTGATTTTGGAGAAGGTGAAGCATTGGTGCTGATATTTGGTGTCTCCGACATTTCGTCCTACCTGCCTTCTCATTTCTCTGCTCTGGTTCCAAGCTACCTCCAAGCTCTCCTAGGCGGAGCAGCACTGTGGTCTCCACTATCCTTTGGGTCCTGAGTTCGAACGGATTGATTCAGGGTTCCCATCGTCGTTGGAAACCTTTTTCGGTGGTGTTTGGTTTAGAGTGGTCGGTAGCAATGAGTCATAAAGGTTGAAGTATTTGGTGGTGGTGTGTTGATGCATCGATGGTGATGGAGCCTGGCTGATGACGTGAGGATGTTGCTTCTGATGGTGGATGACGATGATGATGAAGGATACTCTGGTGAGACAGCGGCATCATTGAAGGTGGTGTTTCCGAGGAGCGGTGATGATGAAGGTGACTAGATGTTGGATTTCTGTCGGCTCAAATCGAGTCAGGTGAGTGTATTACGTGGCTCAAGGTGGCTCTTGGTTCAACCCGAATGATGCGGTTGGCACATGGTCTAAAAGCAATTTCATGACTCTGAATTTTGAATTTGATGTTTGTCGCATGGAACTTTGGTTTTGAAAAAGTGGGATGTAGTGTTTTTCTCTTGATTTTGGAATGTGGTGTGTCTTTGTATTATGGTGGTGTCTTTTGAATCTTTTGATGTACGGTTACCACTTACCCTTAAAGTGGCTATAAAAAAATATCAAAAAATAGATTTGGAGGATGATACTTTTCCTTGAATTCTTCCTGATCATCCATGAGAAGATTGAAAAAAAACACAAACCATGACCCATTGTCACAAAAGAACATCCTTGGTTCCAATAGTTTTGTGGGAAACATATGTATAGTTGTTGGGGCATTGTGTGCATAGTCAAACAAAGGTGTCGGCGGGACACTAGACATCCATTCCTAAGAGCCTTGAAATTTTGTATAAATTTGGATTTATTTTGTCTTGGTAAGACCACAGTGGGTAGAAAATTGGAGGAATGATGCATTGAAGTAATGGGGTAATTTATATATGTTTCATCCATGAAACCACTCCCACATGAATATTACTTGTCTGATTGAGGTATGTAGCATGGTGTGGTTTAACATCGTGAAACAAGTACATTCAAGAATCATGATTTAAAGTCATTTAACTCTTACCCTATGGGTAAACAACTTTCCCTTTTCATGGTAATTTGACCAAAAATTTTATATCATCTTTAGGCATGAGAGGGGAGAAAGAATGTAAACAGTAATTGAGGGGGTTTCAAAAACCAGTGAGTGAGGTGGGACATAAACATCATAGGGGCATATAGAGGTTGGAAAATCCTCAACTAAGGACTAGTTTTCCTTTGGTTGATAGGCTGTTTTTTGGGGGAAACTTATTCCGAGTTGTCCGGGCATTGTGTGCCTAGTCAAACAAAGGTGTCTATAGAACACTGACTGTCCATTACATAATGTTCATGGATGATTATGGGGATTTAAACCTTTATAAACATAGAGTATGGTTTAATAGGATGGGGTGGGTGAAATGATGAATTTCAATCCAAAATTTCCAAGAAATAGGTAAAAACATTTTACCCACATGGGTGAGAGGGGGTTCCCTATGTAGGTCTGACCCTTGTGTAGGAACGATTGGGAGGATTCTATTTCCTAGTTGGTCCTGAGATATGATATTCAAGTGTCACTATGTATCCTATGATGACACGAATCTAGCGAAACATATTTATTTTTATATTAATCTGTATGAAGAACTGGATGACATATAGGAGTGGGATATTTTTGTTTTGTACACAGGGTCAACAATGGGGTGGGGCTCATGATAGACAATCCCATGCAGAATCATTTCATGCACAGGAACATGAGGGAAAATATTTTGTCATGTGTATGAGTCCAAGAGTGAATATTGGTTATTAGTAATCATTATGTTCTAATCTCATATGATTAGGAAATTGACATAGAATCCCTGATTAATTGGAGGATAATCGGGTCGGGGTGTTTCAACAAGTCTAGGATGTGGGTAGGAAGAAAAATATAAACGATGGTTCTGAGGGATCTCAGGTCAATAGAAATGACATGGGGCTTGAGAGCTGATGGATGTATGGAAAATAGAGAAATACTCCTTTAATTAATAATTTTCCTTTGGTTGATCTGAATTTTTTTCCATCTTATGTAAATCCATCGAGGTACTGTGTGCATAGTCAAACAAAAGAGTCCACAAGACATTTATCGTCCATTTATGATGGTCATGGGTGTTTTTGAATATCCAAAATCACTCAAATCATGAGGTTTGATGGTTGGAGAGGTTATGTCTACGAATATTAGAATCATTTATTCCATGATTTCCCATGAAATTAGGGAATCCACTACATAGATCTTACGCGTATGTAGGGTAGGGAATTTGGTTGGAGTTGGACCTGTGTTTGAAGATCCAGGTATCCTAAAATTAGACTCCCAACATAGGCTTGATCCATACACAAATGGAGATAAATTTTAACTATATTTAGGATACCTCGTAGTTTAATTTCATGCGGTTAAGAATTTTGGTTTCTAATTATTGGGCTCGGGGAAGAACTATAATGTGCCTTTTAAGGTTGTGCCACCAGGACCAGCTATTGGGGATTGATTTTCCATGGATATGTGGGAAATTACCTACCCAAATTCCTAAGCCCACATGATCTATTCTTAGTGTGATAAGAAAGGGGATACAAGGTTTTTAATCCACCACCTAGGTATGTAATAATTTAGGAAGGGAGAATTTTATACTCTGGGTGGTGTTGTGTAATTTAACATCATACAATAAGGAAATTGTATCATGTAGTTTAACATCTTGTAGAAAGGACGTAGGTTCCATGTATTTAATTATCTAGTGGTGAGGATGTAGATACCCCGACATGGGAGGGGGGACTTGTGGTATTCTCAAGACAGTTCTACAACAATAACCTATTTGGGATTCCTCAACTTTTACCTCATATTCATGTAGAGGAAGAGACATTTTTATGAATTTCTCAACTTGGGCTCTGTTATAGGATTCAAGCACAACCAAATATCCCATGGGGTGTGAATCAAGTCATATATAGTTCTTTATCGAACACCCCCTCTATAGGTATAGCCCACATATAGGGGGAAAGGCATTGTTTTCTACATTAGGTTGGCTGAATCAGGATAAAAGTTTGAGAATGCCTATGTATCAGGAAAGGGAAGGGATGAAGCCGTAAATAGTTCTATGATGTAGTATGGTAGGTAACCAATGTCAGGTGCAATTTTAACTCTAGTGAGGAAACTTTTGCGCCATGTATTTTATTTTCATACAGTTAGGACATTGGTGACCTAAAATGAATGAGATGGATGTTGTGGGTCAATGCAGTTTTTCATCTTGCGGAATGGAAATTGCCTGCACAGTTTATTATCATTTTTGGGGACTAAATATCGGATAAATCATGATTATGTATGGGTTAATTAAGTTAGGATATTCTGAAATGTCTCAAATATGAGTGGTGGAAGGCAAGTGTATACCATGATCCTGGGAGACCTCATATCAAGAGGAATGATGTGAGGCTTGGGAGATAATGGGCATATGATGGTAGGAGAATCCTTCCATGAGGATGAATTTTTCATTGGTTGACATGACCTTTTCATGGTAAACATATGAATGTTCACTGAGTAATTGTGTACATAGTCAAAATAATGTGTTCTCGGGACACTGATTGTCCATTTCTGATGGCCATGAATGATTATGGAGATCCAAGATTTCCCATGGCATGTAGTTTCACTGATGGAAAGGGTATATCTGAGTTTCTAAGAACAATCCCAACTAGGATTAGCTGTGATGTATGAAATCCCCTTCATGGATATAACTCATATTTAGGGGGCATTATCATTTGAAACTTCCTTTTTATGGGAATCAATATTTGGAATATTCTATATAGGTGTGCATAATACGTGCAAGAGATTGGTAGGATTTTTTTTGTTTTATGTGGCTAGATTCCGGAACAATGTCTGCGTGTCACTACATATCTCATTATATTGATAATAAATCCACAAGTAGTTCTTACGGTACCTTTTAGTTTAATGTCATATGGTAAGGACCTTGGCCATGTAGTTTAACCTCTTGTAGTAACGACCAGTGCAAGAAATGGATTGATTTGTATGTAGGGAATTTCCGGATGAAGCTCCCAATCCCACGTAAGCATTGCTCAGTGTGAGAAATAAGGGAAAAAAGGATTACTCTACCACACCGGGGTGACATAATGAAGGATAGAGATATTTTACCTTTGATCATTTGCGTATTTGTGACCATGTTTGAGAAAATAAGAATTATTACATACTCTGTGTTAGTAAGAACCAATACATACATAATGCTATGAATTTCCCTGTGCAAGTCTGACCCATACGTAGGGGAGAAAATTTTATTTTTGATGGTGGCTGGACCAAGACACATAATCTGGGTGTCACTACGTTTGCTACAAGGGTAGGAATAAAGCCACTCATAGTTCTAAAAACATGTTCTATATACTAGTCTGCCCTATGTATAGGGAGGGAGCATTTTATTTTTGAATTGTAGCAAGTCCATGATACCGAATCCAAAAGTCACAACATATTTTGTGTGGGTAGAAATCAAGCCACATGTAGTTCAAGATGTATTTTCCCCGTACTATTATGACCCATGCATAGGTAAGGGGAATTTTTTAGCCATTCTATCACAATTAGGATCTTTCATGATCCTCCACTCTTTATTTGTGCAGGAAAACCCTTACCAACATTCCTAAGATCATGCGAGTTATGCTTGGTGTGAGGAACATGGAATTTCAATGAGTCCTCTCATAGTATAGGGTTATTTGAGGTTAAAATAGGGTCATTTTTGTCATGTGGTGGATGGACTAATATCTGATATTGAGGCATCAATATTCATCCCATTAAAAGACAGGAATCAATACATACATAGTTTTTAGACCTCCCTATATAGGTTTGGATTATAAACAAGGAGGAGAATTTCTTTATGGTGAATGGTGAAAAATGGGAATTAGGGTGTCACTCCATATCCTGCATGGATAGAAATCAATCCATATGTAGTTCTAGAGAAAGAGAGTTTCCATGTGAATCAGATGCTCACATGGAAATGCAGGAATTTAGTCCTTGTCCTACACAGATCTAACTCATATGCAATGGACCATTGATTGAAGTATAATGCTTCCCATTATGTTTAATATTAGGATGATTTGGAAATTCTTTTTAATGTCATAGTGTGAGGGTAACTTCATCATGAAGTTTAACATCATGCAATTAGGATGACAATGCTGACTAGTTTTACATCGTGAAATATAGATGCATATGGCGCTATGAAGTTTAATGTCTTGCAGCTAAGACAAGTGTTGTATTATTACAAAAAGTATTTCTTTAGAAACCTCACATTGGTGGGAGATGTGATGAGCTATCCATCCATTTTAATTAAGTAATATTCTCTATTGGAGTAGACCTTGTGTGTGACATATGGTCCTTCCCATTTCGGGTCCAATTTTGAGGACTTCCTTATGAATTTCATTGGGGTTATAAGGAACAAAACTAATTCTCCTTCAAGGAAATACCAAAGGTGAATCTTTTTATTTAATGATCATTAAATCATGTTCTAGTAAACATCCAAATGGTGTAAAAGTGTGAAATATTTTCTCATACAACTACTCCAACTCATCAAACCATTTTTGGGACTGCTCATCTATAGATATTTGATCACAGATGGAAATGTGGAGTGATGGATGTTGAAATTAGATAGGTAAGACCACCTCTAACTTATATAAAAATGAGTATTAGGCTTCTTGAGTGGTGGTAAGGGCCATGGTATGGTAATCCACAAGGCATAGAGAAGATTTTATGGCCATGTTTTCTTATCCTTGTCTACCATATTCGGGATTATATTGGATATGGTCTTGTTGAAAGCCTCTATCTGTCTATTGGATGGTTTATGTCATTGGGATGAATGGTTGAACATAATTTCATACTCGTGGTATAACTTATCCAATTCAAAAAAGTATAAATTGGTTTCATTCCCTATCAGTACTATATGAGGGACACCAAATTTGGTGATAATATTGGCTTTTACAAAGATTAAAATGCTTCTTTACCCAACCACTTTGAGGGATATATCTTCTACCCATTTGGTAAAGATGTTGGTTTTTGTGAGAATATATATGATGTATTTGTATGTAGTAGGAGGATATGATCTTATGAAGTCCATTCCCCATATGAAAAATGAATATGAGTGCTTGGATATGTTAAGTAACTCTAAAGGTTGGTGGATAAAATTAGCTGAAATTGACAAATATGACATTTCTTGGTCAATTAAACACAATAATGTTTCATAGTGGGCCAATAGTATCCCATACTCTGAATTTGATGAGAGATCTTGGATGCTAACTGTTTTGATCCACAAGTTCCCGCATATACTTCATTCATGATGGTGTTATTACCTTCCCCATAAATTTACCTAAGAAGGACCCCATCGATTCCTATATTATGTAGGATATTGTTTTTGGTTCGTTCCATCATATATAAGAAAGTTAATTTCCTTTATCTAATTTTTATCTCTTCTAGATCTATCTTGTTGGATCTCTCCCCATTGTAGTTAAATTTCAATGGTAGTCATCCAATCGATGGTATGACCATAAGGGTTAGGGACATGACTAATCTCATCTATTTCCTCTATATTAGCCTGAATGAATAGTAGGACCATCCAAAGATGGGAAATGCTAATAACTATTTCATCCCAGTTTAGATTGGCCAAAACTATGGCTATATTTTTAAACGCATCAACTTATGCATTTTACGACTGAGGAATATGAGTTAAGTATAGATATGATGGAAATTAGACCTTTAATTCTTGGATGTGGTCCATCAAAGGCATTAGCTCCTATTTCTTGATGGAATAGTCACCATTAACTTTCTTGATGTCCAGCTCTGGGTCACCTTTTATCATTATGTGTTCTACTTGAGCTTCAAGTGTGAGTTCCATGCACAAAATGAGAGCCTGGTACTCTACTTCATTTTTTGTGCATCCTTCTAATAACAGTAAGTATTAAGGCATGAATGACTTTTCCGTATATATGAGTATGACTCCCAGGCCCACTTTTTAGATCATGGTGTCTTCCATCCTTTTTTTATTGGGATTTTGGACACACCATTTAAATCCATCTCCCACATCTAGGAACCCTATTGAATAGAGAACACTTCTTCATTGGGTATTTCAGCACCCCATAAATTCATGTCTCTCAAGGGGTACTCTTCCAAAAAAATCTACAAACACCTAGCATTTGATGGGTTTCTGAGGCATGAACCATATGTCTAGCTATTGTAGGATGACCTCCCACCATGGAAAGCATCTATTCAGCATCATACGACTGAAAATATACTTTAGCAGGTTGTTATGAGAGACCAAATAGACCTCTTGGTGCTATAGACAGTCTCTCGCCTTTTGGAATGAAAAGATTAGGGTCAGGTATCTCTTCTCAATAATTGAATAACGATTCTCAGTATCGATCATGGTTCAAGAGAGATAATAGAGGCTATTCTCACTTTAGACATCATTCTTCTATTCAAGTAAGGTTCTATGTGATCGCTCCAATGTAGTAACATATCGGATGAGTGGTCTTCCATAGACAAGTTTCATAAGCACTTGAGGGCTTAAAATATATTTCATGATATTTTGGAATGCTTCCTGATATTCATCCATCCATTGATATGTGACCCCTTTTTTCATTAACCTACTGAAATGAAAAAAAATTTCTACATGGATGCCTATAAAGAACCAAAGAAAGGACAAATTACATTTAAGTGCTCTCAAATTTGTGAAGTTATGAGGAGGTGAAATTATGAGGATTTCCTTTTTCATCTCAGGATATAATTTGATACCACAGTGGTGTACGACGAAGCCTAGTAATTTCCCTAAGGTAACACCAAAATCACATTTTAAGGGGTTCATTTCCAGACTATGCTTTCATGGAATATTGAAGACAGTTTCAAGGGATTTCATGTGGTCTAATAGGTTTCATGATTGAACCACCATATCATCAACATATCATTAAAAGAACCTTCCCAGGAAAGGTTTGAAAATGTGATGCATGGCACACTGATATGTGGCACTGTCATTTTTCAAACTGAAGGGAATTACCTTATCGAAAAAACTACATGGAGTGACCTAAAGGAAGCAGATTATTCATCTACCTAGTACATTCAGATTTTATTATAACATGAATAGTCATCCATGAAATATAGAGCCTCATATCAGGCAGTTTCATCAACCAATAATTCTGTGATCGGGACTTAGAAGTCATCTTTCAAGAAATATCAATTGTGATCCCTAAAATAAATTTAGAATTTTATTTTCCCATTATTATTTATAATGAGAACTATGTTTCCATACATATAGGATATTGAACCTTCTTAATGATGTTTTCTTGAATGGTCTTTTCAACTTCAGACTCTATTTTGGCATCATGTGTCATGTGCGTCCTTCTGGCGGCTTTCTTGTATCCACAATGGTCTTCCGGTTGGCCCAAGTGGTGAGGGGCCACCTTAGGATCGAGGAATAGTATATCTATATAGTTCTATGTGAAAAAAATTTGATTCTTACTTAGGAATTAGGTTTAGGCCTTTTTTTATTCGGAGGACATGGCCACACTAATCAAAGTGGGTCTTTGGTCTTCTTCGGTACCCAGGTTTATTTCCCTAAGTTTATCAATGATAGTAGAGACATCTTCCTTGAATGATGGAGGGGCCTTTATAAGGCCTTATTCTTCCTCGTATTCTTTATCCTCGTCATATTCTTCTTCTTCTAATGGGGAAACAATTCTTGAGATGTGCTCACTAGAGTTGACATAAGAGTCCTAATTTTAGTGTATGTGAGTTGACGCAACTTCTTCCAATCTGAATGATATTGTGGAATTCCCTAGAGAGGATGAAGAGAGGGGAGGAATGGAGATTTCTTCCTCTTATACCCTAGTGGGTGAGGTAGGGACTTTCTGGAGCTCTAAGGATGGTTCAAGGTCATGTTTATCCAATAATTCACCCATTTATTGGGAACCAGGGGAATTTTAGACGGTATTGGGATCGACGGTCCTGACCAAGATCATGAGGACTGGTGAATATGCATCTAAATTTGGACTTGTTCACTCAAACTAGTTGATGTGCAGTACGTAATCCTCACAAAACTACTTTAAGGGGTTGATGGGAAACATTTGCAAACCATTTGGGGTGGAAACCCAATCAATTATATCAACTGAGTGATGATTCCCATTCTGTTCATAGAATACTACATCAATATAATGCGATTCACAACATTCAAATGGGGCCTTATCAGCATTAAATGTACCACTCTTCCCATTGGTTTAATTTTTGACACACTAAGGATGTGATGAAGGAATCATTGTGTGTTGATGCTACCAGGGCCTTACAAGTAGGACAATGAAGGCCATATTTTATCAAACTACACGAAATTATGAGCGGTCTATGAGATCAATGAACTGGGATTCAAGATTAATTTTTCCTAGCAGCTTCTGATCACTTTTATCATAGCCCATCAGATTCGTTGTGCAAGTCATCAGACTATCCTTATTACAGCACAACCGATGAAGTGTCTGTAGTGGGATGAGATTAACTTCAGATCCATTATTGATGATGGAACATCATAAATAGACACCATTTATCCTCATATACATTTATAAGGGTTTGATGTGCCCTTTCATGATGGAATCTTCATCTTGATCAACGAAGAAGATATCTTCATGGCATTCTGCAGGATCAGTCTCTGTCTGACAAAATTTAGTGGGGGATACCTTAGCTTCAAACCCCTAGGGACTTAGAAAAGATTCAATGTGTCCTTCACAGAGATCTACTGATAGATTTAGTGCATCTAGGATTGATATATTTTCTAGTACTAAATCCAAATACTTCAGAATATCATATATATGATGTAGAGGCCAGCTCTTCCTAGTTTGGGGATTCTCATTCACATGCACTTTAGGGGCTTGATCATTGGATGTAGATGGGCCAACCCCTGGGATGAGAATTTATGGTCTTTCTGTGCTATGTGAATTTGGTTGTGTAGGTTTTTTGGAAAGACTTGGGAAGTTATACATTTGTTCCTATTCTGATGGTTATTCTAGGATGATCGGTATATATTTTACTCTTGCAGGACCAGAAAAATATTCGTGTTCTTGTTGGGTCTATTGGAGGGATCTTCTATGGGTTTCTGTAACATTGGCAGTTTGAGAAGGGGTGCATCCAGGAATTTGGTTTCTACCATAACTACATCTTCTTGGGAATCCTCAACTCATGCAACCACTTCCTCTAGCTCCCTGATTAGGTATGGGGAACTCAGGTTCATAATCATATTCTTCCTTGGATAAGGTGCCCATTATGTGGATGGCATTAATGGATCCAAAAATTAGTTCCTCATATAATGATGAATCTCCATGAATAACTTCTTCCAATGGTTCCATTTTGTGTGGTAGTGCTTTTACTTTCAAATCTGATGGAATAAAATATGAGAGTATCAAAGACAACTTTGTCCTTGGTGCTGGTTCATATTTTTTCACTTTATATTCTCAATCCTTGGAGGATCATGGAGAAGAGGATATCAAATGTGTTGCGTTAAGAGTTTTTTTGAGGTACAATTAGTTGATTCAACTTTTTTTAGAGTATTACATGGGCTTAGTTTACTTTCTTCCAATTCATCTAGCTATCAAACTTCTGTTCCTTTTTTAACATGTTTTTTCACTCCCCTCCATCATCCATGTCAGTGGTGGAAACATATGCCACTTATGATGGAAGTGGTCCCATCTTAACTTTCCCAGAGTCCATCATTCATTTCAAGAGTTCCATAAAGACAAATACTTCCTAGATGTTGTTCCCCAATATCTAATGAATGGGAAAATAATCTATCTAGTTTTTGAGATACACTTTATCATCCCTCTTTGATTCTGGTATCCAGAGAAAATTACAATTCTTGATGGATTTAATGTAGCAAGGAACCTGGTCATCTCAAAATAAGTAAATTTTATTTCTTCAATCATTGAATAGATTTATATTGGCCCCCATTAACGTATATTGATGTGGCATGGGTGGTTTTTGATGTCCAAGGGGACCTGCAAGGTTTGGTGCAGACCTAAGAGGTAGAGCTGGCACATGGGTGGATTAATCATAACAGAAGCTGCTTTATCTCTCCCCTCTCATTTACCAAGGGCTGATGGGGCTTCCCGAGACTTGAGATTTCTGCATTTAAAGTAATATTCTATTCCTTAGTAAATGGAATATAAGTCTCAGAACCTACTTATATATTTCTCTATAATGAGTGGTGTTCAAATCTCATCACAGATGTTGTCGATGCACATGAAAAGCATCTCATCTTTGAGGAGTGGACGATTCAAGTAGTAATTTATACCCTTCCATCTAGAAATGAAGTCTAAAAATATCTCATATTCTCACTATTTGTAATTCATAAGGTCACTGATATTTGACTTCAATAGTTTGGAACTAAACTGGAATAGGAATTGCCTCCGAATAACCTCCCATCATGTAATCGAATGAGATGGAAAACTTTTGTACCATAAAAAGGATGAAACATTTTGAGTTATCAAAAAATCATCTAAGGTTCACTGTTTCTTGTTTCTATAGGTATCCCATCATAGGACCATGGTAAAATGATTATAGCATCACATGTTATTCTGGGTCACCTAATACATTGAAAACTGGTAATACGGGGTTCCCAAAATTTGGTGGTGGAAAGACATTACTCACCCATTCGGGGTAAGGTTTTTGTTCTAGTTGTATCTCTGTGTTCCACCCTTACATGGATTCCAATCAAACTTCCATTGAATCAATTTTATTAATGATCCCTTGATGTGTATCCTATTGGAATTGATCATAAGAGGTTATATAAGGGGGAAATATTGGATGTGTCATATCTGTTGCTACTTGAAGCAGATACCCAGCCGGGGGCATCCTTTGTAAATTTTCTAGGATCTTCTCTGTTTGTTTCCTCAATGGATGTAAATATTCATATCCTTCCGTGGCTAGATTCAAATAGATTGATGGCCCCAGAGCTATCGTGGATGAGCATTTAGGCCTAGCTTCATTTGTTGGGATTATCTCATGGGGAAAAGTTACATATGCTGGATTGGTTTGTGGAATCTATTTATAAGGAACATACATATTAGGGAGGATTTCTTGGAGAAGCTCAGCGTTGATTCAACGAAACTCCTTCATTTCTTCCTCTTTCCAAGAAAATATCTGCATGAGTGTGAGGGACACATTTTCATTTGGAGGAGGAGGCCGGTCGTTTATGATCTTGTTATTATTACTCTCCCTGTTGATGATTCACAAAGGAGTTAATAATGGATTGGATTAGGGAGTACCCAAATTTAGTGCGGATCTTTGGTCCTGGGTGTGCACACCTTCAGTCTCGATGTGGAACACCTCCAAGAGGGAACCATCTTCTCTATAATCCTCATAATTTGTATTTTTTAGTGAGATTTTTTGGATTGAATTCCCTGAATTTAACTAATGCATACCGTATTGCGGGTGTTGTACCATCTGTCAAATGTTAATAAATATCCCTGTGTCCCTTATTGGATATTCTCCTTCCATTTTAGTGTCCTCTTTGGGTTCCTTGATTAAGGGTAACTTGAAGGTAACCTTGACATGACATGTCCATATGTCTTCTTTCTGGGGGACATGAGTCCAAGATGGGATAGAATGGGTAACCTATCTTTTCATTATTCCCCCAAGTGGGAAAAGACTAACATCCATCAGGTGGCTGGTTGAGGTAAAAATGCCCCCAACCCTATTGGTTTGGGTTGATCCCATTCTTCTTTTGATGTTTGTTTGCCCATATTTTTTGGTCTTATGGAGGAATTCTGTGTTAAAAATGCCCCCATCCCTGTAGGTTTGGGTTGATCTCATACTGTGTTAGTTTCTGCTACTATTTCCACCTTCTTGACCTCACCTATTCCAATGCAGGTGTGAGCCGAATATGTTCTCGGTTCTCAATGTGGATTACATGCTTTCAAGGATAATATCAGTGATCATTGATTTTCTCCCCATAGTTGAGAAGATCGCTAAATGTTCTCAGTGGCTTGATTGATGATTTTTTTGATGGCTTTCTCTCATCGAGCCTGGCGCTTTTGAAACATACTCAAAGTTGGTTCTTGTCAAGCGTTCCTCCTTTTATGAGTTGATAGTTCATTTTAACTTCATCTTGGGATTATAAACTTACCAGATTTTACTTCTAGTGGGTTCTACTGGATAATATGTGCGGGGAAGTGTAGAGATCTATGTTCTATCCACTCTCTGATATGAACACCAAACAAGGCCTAACCGATGAGGCAACACAAATTGTGCAGCTCATAGAGGTAGGAAAGTTTGAGGTACTTTTTTCACCTCTATTGTTGGGTCCACCATGAAAACAGAAGGGATTTTATGTAATTTTGTTGATGAAGCTCATCGAATATATTTATATGGTATGCATAACCATCATAGGGAAGAAACATCATTTTCAACTGGAAAATATTTGTCTTGATATTAAAATGAATTTTGTGCATACATTCTTCTAAAAAATATCTTGAAATGTTGTGCTGAGAAGTGGTTGTTGGATAGAACATAACTGGTATGTTTTCCATATCTAGTTGTCTTCTCATTAGAAACATATTATTTTGCTCTTATGCCTTGGATTCATCTACTTGGTGTTCCCAACTTGGCTACTTTGTGTTGATTTCATCCTGAGTAGCAGGGTGAGTAGGGGTTCCAATGATGTATGAATAGTGTGGGGTGTCCTAGAGGATGAGCATAGACCTGGAACATCTCTTAGATGAGAAATAATGTCTATTTTCATTTAAAGAGTCTCTAAAATGTTTGAACCCATCCATCCAAGTGCCTTATAAAATGAGGGTTTTCTCGTATTTGGACTCACGAGGGGAGGACCTTCTTGTTAGTGTGAATTTGGGATCTGGGGAGGACCTTCAAATGAGATGCTGTGGTGGAGAGGAAAACCATCGTATATTAGTGTCTTAACACAGAGATATTTTCTATGTAATGTACCTTGGGGGGACCTTCATGGTGTACCGCAGTAAGGGGAGGACCTTCTAGCTATTGGTTGTCATTATGGGGAGGACCTTTACAACAAATTACATCATGTTGAGTACTAAGATAATGGATTGATATCCAAATATGGGGAGAATATCTACAATGTGCATTCTACGTAGGACCTCCCGGATGAACTGCAATGATGGTAGGACCTTCTCATTGCTTGATGTCACTGTGGGGAGGGACTTCATAGTGATTTCTATGATAGCGAGGGATACATTTATAAATTGACATCCAAATTTAGAGATAATTTCCATATCCTATACCTTGGGTAAAACCATCATGGTGGAGGACAGTAAGGGGAGGACCTTCTTACTATTCTATATTCTAGTCAAGGGGATGGATACAATGACACTTATCAGGTGATAGGCTCTCCTGATCAATCATTAATTTCCCACAAAGTAATCCCCTATGGGTGCTCTAAGGAGGACCTTCAATGCCAATAGTAACAATATTGTGGGGATGAACTTCGTTACTTCTACAACCACTTAATTAATTTGGTAATGGATCAACAAGAACTTGAGCCTCTATTCATATATTTTTGATGGAATCAAGAAACACAGATTCCAGAATTGTATAATCATGAATGTGCTCTTCATTTTCTAGTTTCCTTTGCCACGTTTCATTTTTGGGTGCTCTCTTGTGGGAAAAAAGGGACAACTACTATTGGTAAAAACCTTCATATTCAGAAACCTCTTTTTTTGGTTCTTGTGATGTTGCAGAGATACGCCGAAAAGCATCTTATGTCCTGGTAGGGATATATACCTGCCCTAGAGAAGCCACCATGTCGGACCAATGTCCCTTGTTTGGAATGTGTTTTTGTTTTAAATATGGTTGTCCTTATGTCGTGGAATATGGACTCTGACCTTCTGAGACTGAAGTAAGGATTACAGTCTTCTCCAGAGTGACCCACTTATTTTGTGCATGAATCACCACACTCGGGGAGTTGGGGTTGTCAGACCAACTCCTTACCTTTTCAGAATACATGATGACATCTTCATAAGTCTTTAGGATATGGTCTAGAATCGATGCTTTATCCTCCATCATTAATAGTATGTGTTGAGATACATATTTGGATGGAAAGGGAATAAATGACCATTTTTATGTCAAAGTTGTGTTTTGCGCCTGCTCTAGTCCACCATGTGTTTCCAGTGGGTACTGGAAGTTCACTTGTGTTGGGGTAGAAGAATTATTCTTTCCATGACATGTATTCAAGATACACCAGCTACTTTCTCTACTTTCCACCTTATTTGACTTGTGATATTTATATTTATGATCACAAATTTTTGTATCCTCGTATTCCACTATATTTTTCTCACAGTTTTGATGTTCATCCACAATAATTTAACTATGATTATATTTTTTTCCACTCTATTTGACTGGTGGGCTTAATTGTGGTTGGTATGTATTTTCATCAGCCTATTAATTGCCTCAGTATTTGACTAGCATGCCCCATATGCACAAGCAGTGTCATAGGACAACCCAATGTTTTCTGCCGTATTTAGATGGAAAGTTTGGATTGTTTTAGCAGGAATTCATACCTACTTGTATATGGTTTCCATTCTATTTGAATTATGGGATTCTTGTGCATCAGAAGGGATTTTCATCTTCCTATAATTTTATGCTCTACTTATGTGGAGGGTCCAGAGAGAATTGGTTAGAATACGCATTTTCTCATAACATGCCACCATATATGCATGGTAGGCTTCAGAAGAGGGAGTAAGAGTGTACGCCTTCTCATAGTGTGCCATCGGGTTTTTTAACAGATATCCTCCCCATGAACAAGGGTGATGAACTGGTTCATCTCCCTCAATAGGATGGATGAGGGGAATGTGTTTTTTGGACTTCAGCATGAGCCCTTGGTATGACATCTTAGTTAGAGTGAGGATATTGGGTCATGCGATGCTGGCGGCAACATTCTATGGTAGGGTCCCTCAAGAGGGGATCCTATATAGTAGGGAAAAATTCATCAGTGATGACTTCATCTACCTCCCTATGATAAGGTAGGTACTCATTGTCGTATTCTATGGATAGGTTCCTAAAAATATTGGAGAAGACTAGTGGGTCCACCCTATGCTGAAGTGTCGTCCATTATTGAAGAGGTAGTTGGAGAGCCTTCACTAATTAGAGGGCCTATCTTGCAGCCTCCGTCATAGGGAGAGTACCCTTCTAGCAGTACTCCCAGAATTGCATGTTTAAGACCCAACATTGAAGATGTTGGGTGGGTGGTGGAGTCTTATGCATTGTGGAAGACTGAGTCAGGGCGTTGATCATCACATGTGTCTATGAGAACTTTGAGTATTACATTGGATTTAAGGTTTTTATGAACACCTTCAATATATGTAACAATTAAATATAAAAAAAACCTCATCATAGTAGAATCTCACAACCACATTCATAATTGATGATTTTACTTGTCCCTCTTCATTTTTTATGAGAAAGGGGCTTGAGGTGGGGTAATTCCTCCACCATGGTAAAATAATAACTTCTAGTTCACCATTTTTGTTTCCACACAATTCACGTTATGCCCCTTTTGGTGGGTGAGGTGGTCCCACATGAACTGGGAAGTATATCCATTTTTTTGTTACGAAGTAAGTGCCACTGTTGAGTGGTCCCAAATGGTGATTGCAGGGGGTTCAGTGTTCATGCATTCAGGCTACATTGTGTATGATGTCATCAGATGGTCTCAAATGGGTTTATTATAGGAGCTAGAAATACCCAATTACCCTTTTATCCATGATTCATGGACCTTGTTTTCAAAGGTAGGTGCTCGTTGAATGATTTAGCCAACAACACTTGGGGACTCAAATTGGTCGAGAGGATGGAACGTCAGTCTCATCAAAACCTTTTAGGGGGAAATTATTTGTTGTTATGGGACTCTCTTATATATTTAAGCAATGTTAATACATTCTTGGATCCTTGGTTCATTCCCAAGAATGGGTCTGTGAATTATTCCAAGGTTGCAATATCAATAAAAAATATTCAGGGTTTCAAAATCATCTGTATGTATCTAAGGTTATCTTATGATGAAGACATATTTATGTGTATGGGGTTATCCATCAATGTTACACTTTTATATAATGATTTGGTATTATCCTTCCTTTTTCCAAGACAATGATGATTTAATCCATTTGATGAGTCGCTCTGGTGTTTAATTTCATCGAAGGGGATGGATATTGTTTTTATATCAGGATTGAACCAATAATATGGGATTCCTATGTATCCTCGTGAGAGGAATTAGAACCCATGATGTTTGGTGCCACATGACATGACACATAAACTTTTATGGTCATGTGAAAAGTATCCATCCATGCAGTTTAATATCATGCATTCAGGACATCTAGGCGAAAGGCTCGTTTTCATGATTTGATGTGGGACTTATGCTGAGGTGGACTAAGGTACCTATAAGTGATGTAGTATTCTGGGTAAAACTAACCCTACTGGGGATCTATCCTAGAGAATATTAGGGTTGATTTGTGATATGGGTTTATTCCTCAAATAGTTTTCCTATGCATTATAATTAATTAGGAATCAAATTCCACATGGCTCCGTGATTCATGGAGTTTAATTTCAAGTCATCATGATGAGAGTGAATTGATGTGAGAATGATGAAATAGGAGAGATATGTGGAGTGTAGAGCTTGAACCTGAGAGAGGTTTCCTATATATTCCAGTTGATTTAGAATAAAATTTCACCTAGTTTAGGATACACTATGACTTACACTTTAAAGGAGACCCATTTAAGCTGTCGGTTAGGGATTATGCTTAAATTTTGCCCACATAGAGGCATATTTTGGAGATTACATCCATAGGGAAGGCCCATTTGATCTCGGGACCTAGATATTAATCCTCTATATCTTGTTTAGAGAGTGAATAAATGTTCTAATAGTTCAATATTTTGGGCTTAGACCTAGGAGGAGTCCCATTTGAGGGTGGGTTGTGTAGATTTTTTTATCATCACTAGACTATAAGACCATGTGAGTCATGCTACTTGTGAGAAACAAGAGGACGTGAATGATTCAACAAACCACACATCATTCCTTCTCTATTAATGGAAAAAGGACGATGAAAACATTAGAAGAGGTAGTGATGAGAGCTTAAAATGAATGAGAGAGGGGCTTTGAATGTTCAAATTTCTTCCCTTGTTTTGATATATTAGATAGTCATGTTTGGTGATATATCCAGACGTGTCCTAGGAATAGGCGAAGAGGGGGGAAAATGTGATCTCCTATAAGAAAGACTATAGGATTAATTAAGTAGGAGTTCCCTTTTGGTTCCTAGGGAAGGGGAAAGGTGTTGTTCCTCATCAAAAGGAAATGAAAGAATGATATCCTTTATTTATCACTATCCCTCATGGAAGGGAAAAGATAGCGATCACCCGTAATCCCTAGAACATGGAGGTATATGTGAGCATCCCATGGTTGGACCTTGGGTTACCATGATAATGTAAACTTAGGGACATTACGAGGGTATGTGTCATTGTGTGGATTACCCATATGTCTCTTCTTACCATGGGTATGTAAACTCGTAAGGGTGAGTTGATGCACCCAATGGTTTTATTATATGAGTTCGGTGGCTTCGGAAGAGGATTTTTCATAATACCAATGGTCTGGATTGCAAAGGGGCTATGGAGGGTGTGATAGAAGTGGAATGAAATAGGTGAATCTGAAGGATGCAATGCCCAGAGGACCCCATTCTGTGTACCATTTCTTTATAGGAGATGGGGACTTCCCCACATAGCGTGTTTCTATGTGGGTGGAGGGGACGTCTGTGTACCATGATGGCACACATACCAATATTCACTTCATGTAGAATTTTTATTCATGGAACTGGGTTCCCTCTGTGTATAATTTTTCTTTGTGGCACTGAATTCCATCCGTATAGAGGATTACTACACGGTGTAGGGTTCCTCCAATGTAGAGTTTTTCTACACGAGGTGCCATATTGAAGATGGGGCATTGGTTTTGCGCCATGTGAGAAGTTCATCTATGAAGGGGATTCGGTACAAGGTCTAATAATTAAACTTTTGTTTCCTTCATTAATTATACATGGAATGTTATACCTGCAAAGGATTGTCCAAAAAGTATTGTGCTTCATCGATCGATATCTTCAAAAATATGTCTCTAAAAAGTCCTCCTAAAAAAGTTCTTCCAATCATCCCCGGTTCAGTCACTTCCATGTTCCTTTTATAGGGAAGAGGAATAGCTAGATCTATGGAACGCGTGACACCTTTTGTGGAAGACCATAGGGGAAACCCGACCCATGGATGACTCAGTTAGTGGGGAAAGGGGTCGTCATCTGTGGTGGAGAAAATCACCATCTTGCTTCTGCAAATGACTTCATCTCATTTGTGTGACGCCATCAGCTGTGCCTCACTCACAAACCATTTTATGTTCTCAAGGTATAGGTTTTCGACTCCATCTCACCAACAACACCATTTATGGGGGAGTTGTGTCATCACCTTCATTCCGTGAACTGTTTATTATGTGGTTGCTTCGTGCACCACAGATAGCCATGCAGAGCGGTGGCCCTTAAAGGGCATATGCTTCACAACACCCTATTTCCCTTTTACAAATTTTTATTCTTTAATATTTTTCTTTAAATATTGATTAGGTTAGTTTTTATTCAATTTCCAAATCAATGAGAGTATTTTCATTCCATTTACAAAGTTTTTTGGAACAAAAAAATCCATAAAAATACTTAAAATTGTAAAAAACCCTAAATCATCTAAAAAAATATAAGAAAACATTAAAAATCCTAAAACCACTTAAATCCCCTAAAAACCTAGAAATGATAAAAAATATATTTTATTAAAACATTTAAAGCCCCGAAACCCCAAAAACCCAGTAAAAACTCAAACAACCCATCAAACACCAAAAAATGTTAAAAAAAACGTAAAAAAATTAAAAAAATTCTAAAACCACAAAAGACTATAAAACCCTAAAAACCTTAAATAGGCATAAAAATCCAGAAAATACATAAATCCCCTTAAAACCATAAAAATACAAAGAAATAACTAAAAATCTATATAAACTTAACAAAAATTAAAAACCCTAGAAAACCCTAAGAAAACCCTAAGAAAACCCTCAAAAACATAAAAGAACATAAAACACCTAAAATCATAAAAATTGATAAAATCCCTAAGAAACCTAAAAATAAAAAAACCCAAAATTCCCTCAAAATCACTAAACACCCTTTAAAAGAATAAAAATCCTAAACATTTTCAAAAAATCCCTAAAAATGTAAAAAAACATAAAACCATGAAAAATAATAACAAAAAAATAAAACCCTAAAAACACATAACACCCCTAAATAACATAAAAATTCCAGAACCCTAAAAACCCTAAAAGACCCAAAAACCCTAAAAATACCTAAAAACCATTAAACTCCAAAAAACCATAAAAACCCAAAAAACCTAAAATAGGCTAACAAACTAAATACTCTAAAAACCCTGTAAACCCCTAAATTTTTTAAAAAACTACAAAAACCCTTAAACCCCTAAAAACTCAATGAATACCCAAAAAACCCAAATACACCATTAAAAACCAAAAACCTCAAAACCCCTTTCAACCCTAAAAAATACATTAATATATGAAAAAACCATAAAAATCCTAAAACATGGAATAAAAATCCTTAAAAACATAAATATCATAAAAACATTGAAAACCACAAAGAAATAATTAAAAATATATAAACACTTAAAACCCATAAAAACAAAAAAATGCTTAAACCATAATACAGCTAAAAACCAAAAAACCATAAAAAATGAAAAAACCACTAAAAACTAAAAAAATACATTAAACACCTAAAATATTATAAAACTCCAAAAACCTATAAAACCCCAAAAAAAAAAACAATAAACCCTAAATATCAAAAAAACTAAAACCCAAAAGAAACCTTAAAAACCTATAAATCTCTAGAAACCCTAAAAAACCATAAAAATCCCTAAAAATCCAAAATAAAAATCTAAAACCCACAAAAAACACGAGAACCCCTAAGAAAACCTTTAAACCTAAAAATATGTAAACCCCCTAGAAACCCTAGAAAGGAAAAAACCCTAAAACTCCTAAAAATGACCTAATTTCCCCAAACCCCCCTAAAGACTATAAAACCTCTGAAAACATAAAAAACCATAAAACCCATAAGAATCCTAAAAACTACTAAAACACTATAAAATCATCAAAACCACAAAGAGGTTAAAACCTATAAAAAATCAAGTAATCCTAAAAACAAAAAAACACATAAAACCCTAAAAACCCATAAAATACAAAAAATTCCAAAAATTACCTAAAAATGTAAAAAACCCCTCAAACCCTAAAAACCCAAAGAAAACCATAAAAACAAAAAACAATTAAAACCCCTAAAAACCAATAATCACTGAAACTAATAAAAACCATTAAAACATTAAAAAACCTAAAACCAATCAAATGAAGTTAATCTTTGGAAAATAATGAAGGTGTTCTAGTTTATATCTCAATTCAGGTGGAAGTTACTATGGATTGAACCCAACCTGTTGCTTGTGGTAGATGCACTTAAGAAAAATTCTAGGAAAGTTCCTTGGACAATCCAACCATAATGGATTGAATGTCACAACATCTACTCGAATCTTACTCTTAATGTAATGTACACCTATAGGGAGGTGAACATGATGGAAGATTCACTCTCTAAAAAAGGAAATTGAGGAATGAAGCTTGATGTGGTCCTTTATCAGAAATTTTTTTGTGCACCCTATGTGGACTCTAATATAAAGGTTTAACTACACACCCGTTATTGTAAACCCTCCTTGTAACATTTTGTATTTATTTTATAAAAACTTTTGTGGGGCAAGGAATTCTTGGCCCTAATCCTTCAATTCATAAACCCCTAAAAATCCACCAAAACCATAAAAAACTATATAAATATTTAAAAAATCCCTAAAAATCCTTAAATATATTAAAAATATTAAAACCATGAAAAAACATAATAAAAACATAAAAATCTAAAAACACTTAAAACCCCAAAAAACTTAAAAATTATAAAGACTCTAGAAAAGATAAAATCCCTAAAACCCCTCTAAATCATTAAAACCCATAAAAATAATAAAAAATCCCAAAAAAATACCAAAAGTCATAAAAATATCCTAAAAACCATGAAAAACTCTAAGAAAACCTTGAAAACCAAAAAACAATCAAAATCCCTAAAAACCTAAAAATGAAAACCCCCTAAAAATACCCTAAAGTCCCCAAAAAACCTAAAAAAATAAACCACTAAAAACTAAAAAACCCTAAAACCCCTTAAAAACATTGAAAACCCACTAAAACTCTAAAAACCCCTTAATTCCCTCAGACGTTCAAAATCACTTGAAACCCTTAAACACCCTAAAAACTCAAAAGAAAACCTCCAAACACAAAAAAACCAAAAAAAATTTTAAACCCTAAAGACCCTTAAAATAAAAATATTCACAAAAAACCTATAAAAATCCCTAAAAATTCCTAAAAACATAATTAACCTAAAAACCCTAAAAACCCATTATAAATCAATGAAAACCTAAAAACTCTTAGAACCCCTAAAAAACATAAAAACGATAAAAACATTAAAAACCCTAAAACCCCCAAAACCCCCAAACCCCTAAAAACCATAAACCCCTAAAAGTATTTAAAACCCTAAAATACATAAACACCCATTAAACACTAAAAAATCTAAAAACCCTTCTAAACCCTAAAAATGTTAAAAACACTAAAAATATTAAAAACCCTAAAAATAAAAAAACCCTAAAAAACTGAAAAAATCATAAACCCCCAAATATTATAAAAACCATAAAAACCATCATAATACCTAAAAACCCTACACCCCTTAAAAATACAATAAAATAACTAAAATCCCTAACAATGTAAAAATCCCTAGAAACCTTAAAAACACTGAGAAAACCTTTAAAACCTAAAACACATTCAAACACTAAAAAAATAAAAACTATAAACCAAAAAAAGACTTAAATACCTTAATAACCCTAAAAATACCTAAGAGAAAATAACCCAAAGAGGGAGGCACACTCCCTTGGATCTCTCTCCCGCTCGATGCCACTTTTAGGGTCTCCCCTGGATTCTACTTTCGGCTTCGATTATGGATCGTCGGTTCTTGCTGGTTCTCCACGAAGGTATTCTCTGGAAGTGATCTTTGGTCTCTAGGTGGTGGTGGTGTCCTATCTTTGGCGACCTCGACTTCCCCAGAAGGTTTCCTTGTTCAGGTCTTCGACTTTAGATCCTTGCGGGGCTTCTATAATTCTCTGGTGTGAGCTGGCTTCGACATCATTGGAGGTTGCACGATCTACTTTGGATTCAGATCTTTTAGATTTGGAAAGTGACATCGCTGGAAGATAGCTGGAGATCAGGGTTGAGATTGTAGATATAAAATGTCCATAGGTGGGTCAATAGGGCCAAGGGCCTCTTTGACAAAGAAGGTTGCATCAATGGCATGGTTAATGGTCGGTTTCCTACCTAGGGATTTTTTATCAGATGGTGCTTCAAACAAGTGGAATCTTCTATTTTGGTTCCTTTTTTGGGATGTCTCCATTGCGTCTTCTCGTGTTGTGTCTTGGGCTCGTCGGGTGTCTACTTTCAGACATCATATAGGTATATTCTTGTGGATTCAGGTCTTGTCTTTCGGTGGATGGCTCTGGTGGGATGCTCCTCCTGAGATGTGTCATGAGGTATAGCTCAATGTTTTTTTTGATTGTTGTCTCTGATCTTATGGTATGAATTGGTGCTGGAGTGAAACAATTATAGAGGCCGTTTTTATCTGAATGTCAAATCTTGATCATGAGTTTGGCATAAGGGGGAGCCGCTTTAAAATGTTGTTTGATTTGTTTTCCTATGCTGTTGTTTGGGAGCTGCTACATGTAATTTTTTGGATGTAGGTTCTTTATTGGATTTAAGGTGATGAATTCTGGATAATGGGTTTCTGGTTTTTGTTTGATGCTTCTAGAGGCAGTGCAAAAGGTGTTTCTACTTTTCTTGAGTGTTGGTTGGGGGTGTGGATGGTTTGGTTGTGAGTCGATGGAGGTGTTGTCTATTTGTTGTGACTGGTGTACTTGTGAGTTACTATGGGAACTATATGATAATAATTGAAGATGATTGGTCTGGAGGTGCTGGACACTTGGTAAAGAGTCTCTGGTGGCTGGAATATGAGATGCAGTATGCTGGGAGATGTCTATGTATGTGGTACTAGATGCTGGAATTTGAGCTGTTGGATGCTTGTTGTGCTTGGCTGGGAGGAATACCCTAGCCCTGAAAGGTGTTGAAGGAGATACTGATGCTGAAGGTGATGTATGATGGACTATGTGTTGTGAGATTCTAGTTGGTGATTGGCTGGGAGGTGCTGATGGAGATTATGGTGAATGTCCACTTTGGATTTTGTGTGTTTTTTGGGTTTTGGGTATTTCTGTGTTTGGGGTTGTTAAAGGTTTTTGGGTGTGGATCGTTTGACCCCGCTCCACCATTGTCTACTATGTCTTTTTTATAATAAATTTTTGGGGGCCTGGAATAGCCTATCATTGCATCTTCCATGCCTCAAAATCCCTAAAAACTCTAAATACCATAAATATCCTTAAAATCCTAAAAAATACCTAAAAACATAAAAAACCTTACAAACCTAGAAAAATCCTAATAAAATAGTAAATACCTATGAAAAATTCCAACCTAAAGAAATCAAAAATCTCTAATAACCATAAAAACATTAAAGACCCTAAAAACCCCAAAACCCATAAAAACAATAAAACCCACTTCAAACTTTAAAAACCTAAAAAAACAATAAAAATCTTTAAAAATCCCTAAAAACACTAAAAACATAAAAAACCCTAAAAACCACCAAGAAAACCTTAAAACCTAAAAAAACCTAAATCCCCTAAACACAAAAAAAACATGAGAAATCCTAAAATGTCCCTAAAACCCCTAAAAACTATAAAGACATCTAAAAACCCATCAAAACAAAAAACAAAACATTAAAAACACTAAAACCCCTTTAAAACCCTAATAAGTTTAGAAACTCTGAAATCCTTTAAAACATTTAAAACCTCAAAACCACCTAAAACTCAATAAAAAAATCCCTTACAGCCATCAAAATTCCTCAAACTGCTAAAAAATTATAAAAAACCTAAAAAATTCCAAAAAATACCTATTAGAATAAAAAATCCTAAAATTGCATAAAAACACTAAGAAAACTTTAAAATCCGAAAAACACAAAAAACTCTAAAAAATACAAAAAACCTTATAAAAAACTAAAACCACGTAAAAACATAAAAAACCAATAAAAACACTAAAAACCCCTTAAACCCCCTTAAACCAATTAAACTGTTAGAAAACTGTAAAAACCCTTTAAAATACCAAAAAACTCAGAAAAACACCTAAACCACTGAAAACCAAAAAACACAAAAAACCATAAACCCCTAAAAATCCATAAAAATCCATAAAAGTAATAAATATCCTAAAAAATCCACAAAATCCCTAAAATAATAAAAAACTTGGACACACAGATAACCCAAAAGAAAACTGTACAAACCATAAAACACTTTAAACCCCTAATTCCCCTAACACCTCTAAAAACCATAAAACCATAAAATATCCACAAAAATACTAACAACACCTAAAAACCATAAATCCCCTAAAAACCATAAAAACCCTTAAAATAATAAAAATCCTTAAAAACCATTTAAACCAATAATAATGTTAAGAACTAAAAACAAAAACACCTTCAAAAAAACTCAAAACCCCCACAAATCCATGAAAATCCTAAAAATCCTAAAAAAATTTAAAAATTTGCAAAACCACTAAAAACATTGAAAAACCTAAAACCCTAATTTTTTTTAAGAAAACCATAAAACCCTAAAAATATTTTAAACTCCAAAAAAATAAAAAAATTATAAAACCCTTAACCCCTAACACCCCTAAAAACTCTAAAAACCATAAAACACCTAAAAAAAATAAAAACCCAAAAACTCTATGAAAACCCTAAAATAAATGAAAACAATTATAACCATTTAATCCCATAAAAACATTAAAAAACTCCAAAAACCATAAAAGACAAAAAAAACATAAAAATCATAAAGACCCAAATCCCAAAAAACCCCAATACCCTCCGAAATCCCATTAAACACTAAATAACCCAAAAATCGTTAACACCCCTAAGAATTAATAATAATTTAAAAAAACTTAAAAACTAAAAGAAAACCCAAAAAACCATAAAACACTTATAACCCCTAAAAAACATAAAAAATTCCAAACACTGTAAAAACCATAATACCCCCAAAACCATAAAACCCCTAAAAACCATTAAATGCCACAATAACCTAGAAACCAATAAAAATCTTAAAACACCTTTAACATACAAAAAATTTTAATCCATAAATAATGTTAAACCACTAAAAAAGTCCAAAAACCCTAAAAACACAAAAAATCATTCAACACTCTAAAAACCCTGAAACCCTTAAAATCCATAAAACCCCAAAATACCATTAAAAATTGTAACAAATCCCTACAATCCCTAAAAACATAAAAACCATTAATAAACCTAATAAAACCTTATAAACATAAAAATAATAAAATCCCCAAATAATGATAAAAAATACTCAAAAACCCCAAAACCAAAAAAACCAAAAATCCATAAAATCACTTGAAAACTATGAAAAATCATTAAAATCACTAAAAATATCTACAATCAAAAAACCAAAAAAACCCTAAAAATCAAAAGAAAACCTTAATAACCTATATACACTTAAAACCCCAAAAAATGCTAAAAACCCAAAAAATGATAAATATAAACAAAATATTAAAAAACATAAAAAACCATATAAACCCTAAACCATTAAAAACTGTAAAAACACTTTATAACCCTAAAACCATTAAAAGAACTAAAAAACCATAAAAACATAAAAAATCATATTAACCACAAAAATCTAGAAAACTAGAAATCCATAAAACCCTAAAATTCCTAAAATATGTGAAAATCCCAAAAACCCGAAAAACCCCTAAAAACCTTTAAAAGACTTAAAATCCCATAAAACGTCCAAAATCCAAAAAAAACTTGAAAAAAACTAAGAAAAACATGTGAACCTAAAACACTTAAATCCCATAAAAACCCAAAAAATTAAAAAAACCCATAAAAACCCAAAAAACATTAAAAACCATAAACATCCATAAAAACCTTAAAAACAATAAAATACCAAAAAAACCCCCCAAAACAACCAAACACTAAAAATCCCTTTAAAACCCTAAAAATATTAAAAAGATATAAAAACATTTAAAACCTAAAAAACTCATAAAACCCCTAAAACCCCAAAATGAACCACAAACCCCCTAGAAACCCTAAATCCCCTAATAACATCAAAATCCATAGAAAACCATAAAAATTTTTAGAAATCCCAAAAAAAATCCCTAAAAACGTAAATAACCCTAAAACCCTTGAAATCCCAAAGAAAACATTAAAAATATAAAAAAATTTAAAACCCCTAAAAACCTAAAATATGATAAAACATCTAATAAACCATAAAGGCTCTAAAAACGTTAAAACCCATCAAAATACCTAAAAAACCTAAAAACTATTAAAATACTAATAATTCCTAGAAAAAAATATAAAAAATTGATGACAACCCTGAAAACCCCTAAGACAAATTTAAGAACCTAAAAAAATTAAAACTTCTAAAAACCCTAAAAATTCTAAAAATACCCAACAAACCTTAAAAACCCCTAAAACCCCTAAAATCCATAAAATCCATAAAACCCCAAAAAACCCCAAAAAAACCCCCAAAAAGAACTAAAATATCTAAAAAACACAATAAACACCTAAAAACCCACGAAACCTTTAAAATTTTAAAAAACCCAAAAAACCATTAAACCCTTAAAACCCCAAAAATCCATAAAAACTTAAAAACAAAAAAATCCTAAAAATTCAATAAAAATACCTAAAAATATTAAAACCCTAAACAACCGTAAGAAGATATTAAAAATCTATAACCACTTAAAACCCCTAAAAACCCTAAAAACACACTATAATTATAAAAAAATTTAAAACCCTATAAATGATAAAATTATATAAAAACCCAAAAACACTAAAAACTAAAAAAACCTTAAAACCCCCTAAAAACCCCTAAAAACCCTCAAAATTCCTAAAATAAAAAAAAACCATAATAATCCTAAAATACCTAAGAATTCAAAAAAATTTAAAACCCTTTAAATCCCTTATGAAAAACTTCAAAACATAAAACAATTAAAACCCAAAAAACCTAAAAATTTGATAAAAACAACCAAAGACACTAAAACCCTAAAAAAACCCTAAAAAATAAAAAATAAAAAATGAAAAAACCCTAAAACCCCAAAAATATCTAAAAATTATAAAACCCTACTAATCCTAAAAACACCTAGAAAAACTAAAACACCTAAAAATTATAAATCGCATAAAACCTATAAAAAAAATAAGAAAAACCCATAACAACCCTAATAACAAATATAACCTCTAAAACACTTTGAACCTCAAAAAACATTTAAAATATATAAAAATCATAAAACTATAAAAACTCAAAAATAACACTAAAACCTCAAAAACCCATAAAATCCCTAAAACCCTAAAAACCCAAAATACCCTCACAATCACTAAAAACACATAAAAATAAAAAAATTACGAAAAAAATAAAAATGTAAAAAACCCTAAAAAACACAGAAAACCGAATGAAAATTTTAGAAAACTAAGAACACATAAAACCACTAAAACCTAAAAAAATGATAAAAACCGTAATATCCCTAAAAACCCAAACCCCTCAAAAATCCTAAAAACCAAAAAAATCCTACAAAATCCCTAAAAGGAAAAAAACATTAAAAAGACAAAAAACATTAAGATAATAAGAAAACCCTAAAAACATAAAAATAGTTAAACACACTAAAAAACCAAAAAACACTAAAAAAATATAAAAACCCATAAAGACCCTAATGTGACTAAAATAATTTAAAAACCATAAAACCCCTAAAAAATATAAAACCCATAAAAACCAGAAAAACCATTAAAACTCTAAAAACTCTAAAATCTATTTAAACCGTTAAAATATTAAAAGTCTATAATGCATCTTAATGACCCTAAAATGTTAAAAATACCTTAAGCACCAAAAAAACCATTAAAACCTTAAAAAACCATAAAACCACATAAAAATACCAAAAAAATACTAAAAACCCTAAATTTTTTGAAAACCCCTAAGAAAAGATTAAAACCAAAAAAAACATGTAAAACCCCTAAAAACTCTGAAATCAGTAAAAAACCTAAAAACATAAAATTATTTAAAATTCCATATTAACGTAAAAAACACAAAAAACCAAAAAAACATAATACCCAAAAAAAACCCTAAGAAAACATTAAAAACCTAAAAACAGATAAATCCCTAAAATCTAAAAATGCTTAAAACTCTTAAAAACATTAAAACCATAAAAACCATAAAACACTCAAAATCCCAGAAAACCATTAAAATTCCAAAAAACCCTAAATTCCCATGAAATGTAAATTTTTTTAAAACCACTAGAAACCACTTCGAAAACGATAAAACCTAAAAAACACTCAAATTCCCTGAAAAGTATAAAAATGCTACAAACCCCCCCCCCCAAACCCCAAAGACCCTGAAAACCCTAAAACCCCTAAAAACCCATAAAACCCTAAAAACATAAAAACACAATAAAATCCATTAAAATTACTAAAAACTATAAAAACCCTTCAAACCACTTAAAACGTTAAAAATATCAAAAAATCTATAAATTCCCTAAAAACTCAAAAAATACATAAAAACCCAAAAATCCACAGTAACCAAAAATCTGTAAAAATCCATAAAATCTCGCAAAATCCTTAAAATCCCTAAAAATCCCTAAAATAAATAAAATCCCTAAAAACATAAAAAACATAAAAACCCCTAAAACCCATAAGAAACTAATAACAATTGAAACCCCTAAAAACCTAATAATTCTAAAACCGTAAAATATACTAAAACCCCTAAAACCCAAAAAACCATAAAAACCATGTAAAATATAAAACTCATAAAATACACTTAATGCACTAAAAACCCTATAAAGCACATTTTTTTTAAACACTAAAAACCATAAAACCATAAAAAACTCAAAAAAAACATTAAAATCCCCCAACACCATAAAAACCCTGAAACCCCTAAAACCCCTAAAACCCCTAAAAATCTTAAAAACCAGAAAACCCATAAAAATACCGAAAATACATAAAATTCCTAAAAATTTTGAAACCCTCAAAACCCTAAATAACTCTAAGAAAAAAATTAAAAATATAAAAACTCTTAAAACCCCTAAAAACCCTAAAAATGAAAAATACTCTAATACTTATGAACCCTCAAATTCTTTGAAAACGTTAAAAACCTATAAAAATTATAAAAAGCATGTAAAAATCCTAAAAATGTAAAAAAAACCTTGAAACCCCTAAAAACCCTATGAAAACATAAAAAAACATAAGAAAACATTAAAAAACCTAAAAAAAAATAAAACCTCTAAAAACAAAAAAAAATCTAAAAAACATAAAAACTCTAAAAAGACCCAAAGATCTAAAAACTGTAAGAACCCCTATAAACCAAAAATCATTATAAACCCATAAAATCATTAAAAAATGAAAAATCATAAAACACATTAAAACTATAAAACCGATAAAAAAATTCTAAAAAACATAAAAACCCCAAAAATTCAAAAAACATAAAAACCCAAAAAAACATAAAAACCCAAAAAACCATAAAAACCCTTAAAATCCTTAAAAACACAAAAAATCCCTAGAAATCCTAAAAAATCGTAAAAATTTATTTATAACCTAGAAACCCTAAAAACCATGAAAAACTCTAAATAAACTTGAAAAAATTAAAAAACAGCTATAACCCATAAAAAACATAAAAATTCTAAAAACCCTAAAAATCATAAAACCCCTAAAAATCCGGGAGGCCTTAAAACCAATAAATCCTATAAAATATGATAAAATCTCTAAAAAACTTTTAAACCCCTAAAAAATTATAAAACACTAAAACCATTAAAAACCCTAAAAAACAAGGAAACACATTAAAACCGAAAAAAAAACAATAAAAATAGTAAAACCATATACCCTAAAAACCCAAAACCCCCCTAAAATCCATAAAAAACCCATAAAAAATTTAAATAATCCATAAAAATTCACAAAAAACATAAAAAATTCTATAACCATCAAAATCACTAAAAACCTAAAAACCTTAAAAATCCCTAAAAATCCTTAAAAATGTAAAAATCCATAAAAAACTAGAAAAAACCTAAAATCCATTATTTCGTTCTCTGGTTTTGGCCATGAAACGCCCATCGACTCCATATCCAATGATTGATGGACCTGTATTCCAAAGGCAGGCGTCCGCCGGATGGTCTGACCAGTGACTCTTTAGAACTCATATTGGTTGAGAGGATGGGAAGTCGGGCTCATCGCACCCTTTTGGGGGGAATTATTGCCTGTTTTGAGACTCTATTATAGATTTAAGATGTATTCGTATGTTCACAAATCTTTGGTTTATTCCCCAAACATAGTATCCATGGATTCAACACTGGTGGGCAACGACCAACTGGACGTAGGGGTTTAGAATAATTTATGCTCGAGGTTTCCCATCCCTCGTTAGATGAATGACTTCGAAGGGGTGGAACTTGATTGAGGTGGCACTAGGAGGGGTGCAGTGAACTAACACGGAGATGGTCAGATCGACCGGCTGTTGGGATTGAACCTCAGAGAGGCTTCCTACGTACCCTTCTTAGGATGCAGGGATCAAAGTCCACGTAGTTCGGATAGGTGACGGGGAACCGACGTGAAAAGAGACCAGGTGGTCTGATGGATGGTGGGCTTGAACCTCATGGAGGCTTCCTACGTACCCTATCTAGGAGGTATGGATCAAAGTCCCCATAGTTCACTTTTGCTTGGGGCTTACGCTCTGGGGAAGCCCAGAATAATGGGTTGGGGCTTACACTCTGAGAAGGCCCATAAGAGGATTTCATGGTCGATGCTTACTCTAATCCCACGTGATTCATGCTCGGTGTGAGAAACAAGAGGTAGAAGGGACCTGATGATCACTTCGCGAATGGTGCGTCCGTGAGAAGCGGAGTGGGGCTTACGCATGAAGGCGGCCCAAGGTGATGAAATGGGGCTTACACTCCAAAGAGGCCCAGATGGTCGGGGCTTACTTCGAGATGGACGCCCGAGGTGTCTTCTTCATGTCTTGCCATGAGGGTACCCCAACCCACTGTTGGGTTGAGGAATATCATGGGGGCCGACACCTATGTGCAAGTGCACAAGCAGGATAACGCCAAGGGAATTGGAATAAATACAAACAAAGGGAGATGAAAAGTGTGAATTACATGCCTGTCATTTGGAACACAATGAGGGTGGCATGGTGATAAAGGATAACTGTTGACCATGTTCAAAACACAGCATCTGTATCGTGTTATCCTGAAATGGGGACGAACAAATGAGGGTCAACTACTGACCATATTCGAAACACATGACCTATCTTGAAGTGTTGTCCAATGTCTTCTGGGGTGTTGCCCTAGGATGGTAGGTGAGCCGATGCGGCATGAGGCCAGGCCGTTAGGGGGTGCTTTTAGACATGAAAGAGGATGGAGATCTGAATGAAGGACATGCAAAGCATGGGGTGGAGTGATGTAATGTTTGAATGGATTCCATCGCTCTTGATGTTATGCCACTGTAAACATAGCATAAGGCATCACCTTCATGGGGCAAGAGGCATCCAATTATTGAATGATGGGGAATTCTACAGTTTATAGTCGTGTAGAGAGGACTATTTCCGTATAGTTTAACATCATATGGATAGGACGAGGTCCATACAGTTTAATGTCATGTGGTCAGGACGAGGGCCATACAGTTTAAAGTCATGTGGTCAGGGCGATGGCCATATAGTTTAACGTCATGTGGTCAGGACGAGGGCCATACAGTTTAACGTCATGTGTTCAGGATGAGGGCCATACAGTTTAACGTCATGTGGTAAGGAAGAGTAGGTAAGAGATACCCAGAAATGGTTGGTGTGGGACTTACGCAAGGGAGGCCCTTTCTGGATGAACCTTGAAAAGGAGGTAGGAAATGGGGGTTAAATGAGAATCATTAGGAGTAGCTCGACTCATGGAAATATAGGACGGATGTTGGGGTGGCACAAGGGTTCAATGGAAAATCCCAACATCCTGGCCCAAAAAGCTTGCGGTGCGACGGTCCATTTTTCATGGGGTTGAGTGACGGTAGCGAAGGGACCGGCCCGGAAGGCCGGGACCACAGCCGAGCAGTGATCCCGAGAGGGGGTGCGGGGGTTGCAGGCCCCGCGGTATGGACCAGCGGGTGCATGGGGTTTTTTGCATGGGGATGTTTGTGAAGGAGCTAGCCGCGAGGTGCCGACCGCGAGTGACCGACCGCGGAGGAGCTGTCCACGAAGGACTGGCCGCGAGGGACTGGCCACATGTGGTTCGCGGTTTTGTTCTCCATGATGGGTGTCGGTGGAGGAGTTGTCCCCGGAGGAGATGGAAGTCCGCGAAGGATGATTTCAGCGAAGGATGATTTCCGTGGAAGAGGCTGTCCGCGAAGGAGGTTGTCCGCTGATGAGATGGTCGTCTGCGAAGGGTGTCTGCAAAGGGGTTGGCACCCGTCCTACTTCGCGCCCACAGAGGTGTTCCGCCTCCGTTTCGCAAACGACAATGGTCCCCGAAGGAGATGGCCGTCCACGAAGGAGAGGGCCATCTTCGAAGGAGATCGCCACTAAGGCCTGGCCGTAGAGGAGCTGTCTGCAGGTGGTTCGTGGACTGGTTTCTCCTCTCCACGGAAGAGCGCTTCCGCGGATGACGTGGAGTATGCGGATGGTCGTGAACCACTGGGAGTGATTTCTCCAGCATCTCCCCATGATTTTTAACCCATCCCTCCTCTACTTCTTTTTGGTGCCCCTCAGTGACAATTTATAGATCCGCGAATTGGATGGAAACACGGCCTTTGTGGAAGCCCATGAAGGAATTCCCACCCGCGGAGGACTTAGTCAACTGGGATATTTGATGAGTCACGGTGGGATTGCTTCACGACGACACATCAATCCGCCTCTATTCTGCGGATGACGACGTTCGCGACGGCATGGGATGGTTGGCACGGTTCGCGGCTGGGGCAGTCCGGAACGGTGAACCGGGTTAGCGCCTGTTCTTCCTCGCGACCGCGGAGGGTCTTCGCCTCCATTTCACGGACGAAGTTGGTCCGCAGAATTGTGGGAGGGCAGTCTGCCGAACCGACCGCGTGCTGTTGCTAGGAGCCGGTGCGTAGACCGGTTCGGTCCTTTTCCATGTTTTGGGGTAATCAGATTTCCCCCCTTGCGGAATTTTCAGGACCCTACACCCATAAAAACCTAAAAATGCTACAACCCTTAAAATCAACAAAATCCATAAAAACCATAAACCCCATACAAATCCCTAAAGATCCCTAAAAATGTAAAAAAACCAAAAACCCCGAAAAGCATTAGTAAAACCTTACAAAAATAAAACAACTTAAAACTCCTAAACACTTAAGAAAATATAAAACCCCCAAAATCCTAAAAACCCAAAAAATCCCAAAAAACAAAAAACCCCAAAAAACCAAAAATCCCCTAAAACTCATAAGAACCCAAAAATAACTAAAAACTAAAAACACCCTTTAAATCCATAAAAATGTTAAAAAAAACTATAAAAAATATAACAAACACAAAAAAAAACTCAAAAAAACCAAAAAACCCCTAAACCCCCTCAAAATCCCTAAAATCCATAAAAACCATACAAATCATTAAAATCACTAAAAATACCTAAAAATGTAAAAACCCTAAAAACCATGAAAAATTCTAATAAATAATTAAAGACCTATAAACACTTAAAACCCCTAAATATCCTACAAATGCTAAAACCCTAAAAACTATAACACCCCTAAAAACCATAAAAACCAATAAAAAACAAAATAAATCATGATACCACTAAAAAAATATAAAACCCTTTAAACCCCTAAAATAGTAAAAAATCTATAAAAAATATTAAAAACTATAATAAAAACTAAAAAAAACCCTAAAACCACCTAAAACCCCCAAATAAACCTAAAAACCCTCAAATCCATAAAGACCCTAAAAATATAAGAAACCTAAAAAATCCATAAAAATCCCAAAAATCTAAACACCCCTAAAACCCTAACAAATCCATAAAACCCTAAAAACACATGAATATCCTAAAAACATGAAAACACTACAAACCCTAAAAATACTCAAAACAATAAAACTATAAAAGGCACTAAAAACATTAAGAAACCCAAAAAACATAAAAAATTACTAAAATCTTTAAAACCTCATTGAACCCCTAAATATGTTAAGGGTGCTACTTGGCGGGGTAGAAATGTTATGAGGTGATGTCTTGTGAAGATCAGTTTGGTTTCTTGGTTGATGAGTGGTGATCTTGGTTTAGTGATGAAGTATGGGGGTGTTGTAGCTTGTTTTTGTGGAGATGATGATATTGAGCTGATGAATGTTGAAGTTGTTGTTGATGGCTAAGGTGTAGTTGGATGAGAAGTGTTGAAGCTGCATCGATGTTTTTTATTTTTTTTATTTTTCTTTTTTTGGGGTCTTTTGTGTCTTTGGTTGTAAAAGGGATTTTGGGTGTGGGTTGATTAAACCCTCCCCTCCCTTGTCTGATGTTTCTTTTTTTTATAATGAATACTAAGGGGGTCAAGAAAAGTCTGGCCTCACACCTCTTCTGCCTATTAAAACCTAAAAACCCACTAAAAACTATAAAAACCCTTTAAAATCTCAAAATTTTATAAAACTATAAAAAAATTAAATATCCTAAAAACCCAACCCCATACCCAAAAAACCCAAGAAAACATACAAACCCAACAAAACCCAAAACCCAAAAACCCTCAAAATCTCTTGAAACCCTAAAAACCATAAAAATACTAAAAAAATAAAAAAAAATCACTAAAATCATTAAAACCCCAAAAACCCCCTAGGAAAATATAAAAACATAAAACAATTAAAACCTATAAAAAATTAATAAAGAAACCAAAAATCCCAAAGACCCCTAAACCCCTAAAAACATAAAAAAAACCATAAAAACTAATAATAATAAAAAAATACCTAAAAATACCTAAAAATGTAAAAAACCTAAAAACCTAAAAAAACTCTATGAAAAACATAAAAACATAAAAACACTTAAATCCTTTAAAAACTAAAAATTTTAAAATCACTAAAAACCCTAAAAGATCCTAAAACCCTAAAATCCCTAAAAATCATAAAACCCCCTAAACCATTAAAAACCCAAAATACCCAAAAAAACACCAAAACCGCTATAAATTTAAAAACTGTTTAAACCCCTAAAAATGATTTAAAAATCCAAAAAACCTTAAATCTTTAAAAACATAAAACCCCCCCAAAAAACCCAAATAATACATAAAATCGATAAAAAACTAAAACCCATAAAAACCTTGAAACACCATAAAAATACTAAAATGATACATAAAAACATAAAAACCCATAAAAACCCAAAAAATGTAAGAAAATTAAAAAAATTAAACCCCCTAAAAAATAAAAAAATGAAAAGGTCCAAAAAACACTCAAAATATCTAAAAACCACAAAAATCTTAAAAAAGACCTAAAAATCCCAAGAAACATTAAAAAAACTAAAAACATAAAAACCTCTAAGAAATCCTTAAGAAAATAAAAACACCTAAAACCCCTGAAAAACTTAAAAAGGATTAAAATTCTAAAAACCCCTAAAAACAAATTAATTTCCCTAAAACCCCCTAAAAAGCATAATACCCCCCAAAACCCTAAAAACCATAAATACCCATAAAAACCCAAAATACCACTAAAAACTCTAAAATGCTTTAAAAACCATAAAAATTTTAAAAAATATAAAAAACATAATGAACCCAAAAATTCAAAAAAAATAAAACCCCATAAAACATTTAAAAAACTAAAAAAATGTAAAATCCCTCAAAACCCTGAAACCTCTAAAACCTAATAAAAATACTAAAAATACCTTAAAATACCAAGACAAATAAAAAGCCTAAAAACCATGAAAACACCTAATGAAACCTTAAAAACCATGAAAAACATTCAAAACCTTGAAAACATAAAAAATTTTAAAACCATTAAAAAACCATAAAACCACAAAACTCATTAAAATCCCCAAAACCCAATGAAAACCATAAAAATACTAAAAAATCCCTAAAAATACCTAAAATTTAATAAACTGTAAAACCCTAAAAAAAATTAAAGGACATTAAATACCTAAAAAAACTGAAACCCATAATAAATTAAAACCCTAAAACTCTAAAAATCCTAAAAACCATCAAAATCCCTCAAAATTTCAAAAAACCATAAAAATCCTAAAAAATCCAACAAAATACCAAAAAATGAAAAAATAACCCCAAAACCATGAATATCCCCTAATAAATCTTTAAAATCCTAAAAATACTAAAAACAACTAAAAACATAAAATTGCTAAAAACCACCAAAATGTACCAAAAGTCCCCAAAAAACACCAAAAACCATAAAACCCCTAAAAGAGAAAAAACCCCATAAAAACATTTAAAACCCATTAAAATTACAAAAAACATTTAAACTCCTTAAAATGTTAAATATCTTTAAACACCTTAAAGACCCTTGAAAACAAAAAAACCCCAAATCCCCAAAAAACCATAAAAATCTAAAAAACACTAAATATCCCCAAAATCTCTAAAAACAATAAAAATCCAAAAAAATCCCTAAAAATCCATAAAAACAAAAAAACCCCTAAAATCACTAAAGAAACCGTAAATACCCAAACACACTTAAAACCCCTAAAAATCTAAGACCCTAAAAATCCTAAGAACCCTAATACCATAAATACCCCTAAAACATGTTAAAAACACTAAAAACCATAAAAACCATAAAAAATACTAAAAACTCTGAAAAATGTTAAACACCTGAAATCATTAAAAATTATAAAAAACCTTCGAAACACAAAAAAAATCACAAAAACACTAAAAATCCAAAAAACCCCCAAAACCCCTAAAACTACTAAAAGAAATAAAACACCTCATAAACCTTAAAAAACCAGAATCCTTATAAAAATACAAAAAATTCATTAATATCCCTAAAAATTAAAACCACTAAAAATCATGAAAAACTCTATAAAAATGTAAAAAATAAAAAAAAATTAAAACCCATGAAAACATAGGCAAAAAAATAAACCTAAAACCCATAAAATACCATAAGGACCATAAAAATACAAAAAAATAAAAAAAACCATAAAAATCCAAAAAATCCAAAAAATAACTACAATATAAACACTCTAAAACCCTTAAAAATCCTTAAAAGAAATTAAAAAATTAAAAAAACATAAAACCCCATAAAATATATAAAAATTCTATAAGCCACAAAAAACTATAAAAGACCCTAAAAACCCTAAAAACCTTAAAACCCCCTAAAATCTTAAGTCTACATTAAAATACTAATTAATCCTTAAAAACACTAATCTCATAAAAATCCATAAAAATCTAAAACCCAAATAAAAACATAAAAACATAAAAACACCTAAAACCCCTAAAATACTAAGAACACTAAAAAACATAAAAACCCATAAACCCCTAAAACCCATAAAAACATTTACAATCCTTTAAAACCCTCTAAAACCATTAAACCCAAAAAAACCAATAAAAACTCTATAACCCCTATAAACCCTGAATTATGTTAAAAAACTCTGAAATCCTTAAAACATTAAAAACCTCAAAAAAAACCTAAAAGTCAAAATACCAAAAAACCGAAAAAAAACCCTAAAAATTCTTAAAATACGTGATAACCATTAAAAAAATAAAAATACATAAAAACCATATAATCACAAAAATATTAAAAACACCAAAAAAGTACTAAGAAAAGAATAAAAACCCAAAGAACACTTAAAACGCTTAAAAAACCAACAAACACTAAATCCCCTAAAAACCCTAAAATCTCTAAAAACCATAAATCCCATAAAACCCTTACAGACACTAAAAACCCACTTAAAACTACAAACCCCCTTTACACCCATTTATAAGTCAAAAAACACTACAAAACCATTAAAACACTAAAAAAAACCTAAAAACCCCTCCCCCCAAAAAAAACACTGAAACCCCTCAAAATTTCAAAAAATCGTAAAAAACTATAAAAATCCTAAAATCCCCAAAATACCTAAAATCATAAAAACCCAAAAAACACTAAAAATGATAAAAACCCTAAAAAGTTCCTTAAAACACTAAAAATCCCTAGAAATCATAAAACCCCTAAAAACCATAAAAACCCAAAAAATACTAAAAACCCATAAAACCCATTTAAAACCTTAAAAATGTAAAAACGAATCTAAAAACCATTACACCCCTAAGAACTCAAAAAACAATAAAAACACAAAATAAACCATAGAAAACCTAGAAACCACTAACCCCCCCTAAAAATCCATAAAAAACATAAAAACAATAAAGAATATTAAAAAATCCATAAAATATAAAAAACAAAAAAACACTGAAAACCATGAAAATCTCTAACAAAACATTAAAAACAAAAAAACATTGAAAACCCATAAAAAATTAAAAATTTCTAAAAACCCTAAAAATGATATAACCTCTAAAAACCATAAAAACAAGAAAACACCTAAAAACATTAAAAAACACTAAAATCTCATAAAAACCCTAAAACAACTAAAACCTATAAATACCCTTTTAAACCCCTACAAACATTAAAAACTCTAAAAACATAGAAGACCAAAAAACCTAAAAAATCCTAAAACACTACCCCCACTAAAACCCTAACCCCCCCTCCCCCCCCGAAAAAATCCCTTTAAACCCAAAAATCCAAAAAAAAATCTAAAAATCTCTAAAAATCTAAAAAAATATAAAAAACAATAACACCCCAAAGAAACCCATAATATCCTTAAAACACTTAAAGCCCCTAAAAAACCACAAGACACCCAATACCCAAAAAACTATAATAACACCAAAAATCATAAAAACACATAAAAACCATAAAAAACATATGACCCCAAAAAACACTAAAAACCACTAAAAAATCAAAAAACCTATAAACCCATAAAACAATCAAAACTATAAATAACATTAAAACCACTAAAAACTAAAAAAACTGTAAAAAACTAAAAAACCATAAACATCCTAAAAACACACAAAATCCATAAAACACCTACAAACGCATAAAAATCCCCAAAACTAGTAAAAACCTAAAAACCCTAAAACCCTTAAAACCATAAGAAAACCTTAAATGATAAAATAATTAAATCCCCTAAAAAACCTAAAAATTTATAAAAACCTTAAAAACCATAAAAATACAAAAATATCATTAAAAATATAAATAACCCTAAAAATCCTATCAAAACCTTAAAAAACCTAAAAACACTTAAAACCAAAAAAACACAAAAAACATTAGAAATACCCTAAAACCCCTAAAAACCACTAACAGTCATACAAATCGATAAACACATTTAAAACCCCTAAAAACATAAAATACTCCTGAAACTCTAAAAAAAATTTACCCCCAAAACATTTAAAAATCTAAACATCCTTTAAAACCCACAAAAACTAAAAAACCCATAAAAACGCAAAAATAAATAAAACCGTAAAAACCCGAAAAACACTAAAAGGGATCAAAATAACAAATAACCCTAAAAATAATAAAATACTAAAAATTCTTAAAAAACCGAAAGAACATAAAAACCTTATAAACCCTATAAACCCCTAAGAAAAACATAGAAAAAATAATCACTTAAAACCCCTAAAAACCTAATAATCCAAAAAACCCTAAAACCCCCTAAAAACCTAAAAACCAAAAAAAAAAGAATAAAAACATATAAAACACTTTAAAACCCTAAAACCAATAAATCCCTTAAAACCACTAAAATATCTAAAACCATTTAATCCCATAGAAATTTTTAAAAAACTCAAATAATCTATAATACCCTTAAAAATTAAAAATAAACATAAAAACCAAAAAAAACATAAAAACCCGTAAAAAACCCAAAAACACACAAAATCCATAAAAACCCTAAAACCCATAAAAATAATAAAAAATCCAAAAAAAATCCCAGAATACGTAGAAACCCTAATAACCCTAAAAATTCCTAGGAAAACCATAAAACCAAAAAAACATGAAACCCATAAAATCCTAAAAAAAATTATAAAACACTAAAACCTATAAAATAATAAAACCCCTTAAATACCCTAAAACCCCATAAAACTCCAAAACTACTAAAAACTCTAAAAACACTTCAAACCACTGAAAATGGTAAAAAAATCTAAATAACCGTAAAAAACATAAACTAAAAAACCTTTAAAAACCCAAACCCTAAAAAACCCTAAAAACCATCAAAATCAATAAAAAAACTAAATATCAATAAAATTCAAAAAAATCCCTAAAAATAATAAAAATGTAAAAAAACATCTGTAATCACTTACATCCCCATAGAAAACCATAATAAAACAATAAATAAACAAAACCCCAAAAAGTCCAAAAAAATAATAAAAACCCTAAATACCTTCAAAATCTCTAAAAACCATAAAAACCATAAAAATCATAAAAATACCTAAATCCATAAAAACCTAAAAACCATAAAAAACCCTGAAAACCAATTAAAATACATTAAAAAAAATAAAACCCCTAAAAAACCAAAAAAATGATAAACAATGAAATATTATAACTACCATAAGAACCCTGAAACTTAGGAAAACAACAAAAAACCATGAAAATCCTAAAAATCCATAAAACCCATTAAAACCCTCAAAACCCACTAAAAAACTAAAATTTCATTAAACCCCTATAAATGTTAAAGAAACTCAAAAAAGAATTAAAACACTAAAAAATCAATATAAATGTAAAAACCCAAAAAAACCACAAGAACCCGAAATACCCTAAAACCCTACAAAAAATAAAAAACGTAAAAAATTAAAAAATCCTAAAAATTATTAAAAATTCATAAAAAATTTAAAAAACGCTAAGAAAATCGTAAAAACATAAAGCATTTAAAACACCTAAAAAACTAAAAAAAAGATAAAAAACCACAAAAAATCACTAAAAACCCTAAAAACCACAAATCAATGTTAAAAAACCACAAAAACCCTAAATAAAAATAAAACAAATACCCTTTAAACCTCTACAGATGTTAAAAAAAACTCTAAAACCCCTTAAAACCCCTAAAATCTCAAAAAAACCCCTAAAACCAAAAAAGAAACATAAAAACCCTAAAGAACCTAAAAACCCAAAAAGTCCATAAAAACACATAAAAATAATACAAATCATAAAAAATATCCAAAATACCTAAAAATATAGAAAACCATAAATACCCAAAAACACTAACAAAACCTTATAAACATAAAAACAATGTGAAACCCTAAATCCACAAAAGCCTAAAAAAATATATTAAAAACCATAACCCCCCCCCCCCCAAATGATAAAACCCCTAAAACACATAAAACCATAAAACCACTAAAAACTCAAAAAAACCCTTTTAACCATAAATTTTTTTAAACATTCTAAAAAAATATTAAAAACCCTAGAAACTCAAAAAAACACTAAAACCAACAAAAACCATAAAACCCCTAAAATCCTAAAAACCCCTAAACCCCCTGAAAATCCCTAAAAAACCATAAAAATACAACAACAAATCACAAAAAATCACTAAAAACACAAAAATCCTGAAAACCATAAAAATTTATAAGGAAACCCTAACAAATTATAAACACTTTACCCCCTAAAAACCTAAAAACTCTAAAAACCTAAAAAACCCTTTAAACCCCTAAAAATTGTAATCCACCCTGAAATCCATAAAACCACATTAATATTGATAAAAAAACTAAAAATTCACTAAAAACACTAAAATATTTATAACCATAAAAATTTATTAAAAAAATGTTCAAAAACGTAAAAACCCTAAAAAATAAAAAACCCCAAAACACCAAAAAACCATAAAAACTATAAAAACCCTGAATACCAACAAAATCCGAAAATACCCGAAAACACATTAAAATCCTAAAAAGGTATTTAAAACCGTTAAAACATAAAAACCCATAAAACTGTGAAAATTAGTAAAAAACATTAATAATCTAAAAACACTTAAATCCAATCAGATAAGAAAAAACGTTAAAACCATGAAAATCCTTAAAAATCATTAAGAATCCCTAAAATTACTAAAACATAAAAAAATAAATACCTATGAAAACCATATGAACTCTAAAACACTTAAACCCCCTTAAAAACCAAAAAAATTTAAATACCATAAAACCACTAAAACTCTCAAAATCCCCGATGAACATAAACCCAAGAAAATCATAAAAAATATCGAAGAATCCAAAAAAAAATCATCAAAACATTGAATACCTAGAAGAAAATCTTAAAACCTAAAAAATAGTAAATCCTCATAAAGAAGAAAAGATACTATAAAATCACAAATAGGACGCTAAACCCCTTTAAACCACTAAAAACCATAAAACCCCAAATATCCGTAAAATAATCCTATAAACATATAAGACCCTCAAAATCACAAAAAACTCGAAAAACAATTTAAACCCCTAAAAATGTTTAAAATCTATACAAAACACTAATAACTTAAAATCTAAAAAAATATGAAAACCCATAAAACCCATAAAAACCATAAAACCGCTAAAAACTCTAAAAACCTTCAAAATCCTTAAAAACCTAAAAAAGCATAAAAATACTAAAAACACACAAAATACCAAAAAACGTAAAAAGCACTAACAACCTTTAAAAATACAAATAAATCATTAAAACCCTAAAAAAATAAAAAAACCTAAGAATCATTGAAATACTAAAAACCCCAATAACCTAAAAAACACAAAAAACAGATAAAAACTATAAACACCCCTAAAAACATTAAAACCCCTAAAAACCCATAAATTCCTTAAAAAACCCACTAAACACTCAAAAAAAATTTAAACCCCTAAAAATAATAAAATCCCTTGAATACCCTAAACACATCAAAATAAAAAAACAAACTTAATAACAAAATATCCTTAATATTCTTTAAAATCACTAAAAATGTAAAAAAACCATGAAACCCCATAAGTAAACCTAAAAAACAGAAAAAAAATTGGAACCAACAAAAACCCCTATAACCCATAAACCCTATCAAAATCCATAAAATCTTTTAAAAACACGATAATACTAAAACAACCCCTAAAAATGCATAAAAATGTAGAAAACCCAAAAAATCCTGAAAATCCATTGAAAACCCATAAAAATATAGAATCACTTAAACCCCTAAAAATATAATAAACCGAAAACCTCTAAAAATTATAAAAGACTATAAATACCCGTAAAACCCTTAAAAACCATAAAACCCAAAAAAAGATACAAAATACTAAAAAAACATAAAACCCCTAGAAATCCACTAAAACCATCAAAATCACTAAAAACACTAAAAAATATCAAAAATCCTAAAAATACCTAAAAACCTTTAATATTGTAAAAGACCCTAAAAACATAAGATTAACATAAAAACCAAAAAACACTTAAAATACATACAAATATAAAAAGAATTAAAAACCCAAAAAACCCATAAAATAACCAAAAAACACTGAAACCTCTAAAACCCCTAAAACCCATACAAAAAACCTAAAACCCCATAAACCCTTAAACTCACTAAAAACTCTAAAAACACTTTAAACCCATAAAAACAATAAAAATATATAAAAACATTAAAACCTGTAAAAACTCAATAAACCATAAAACCCCCAAAAACCCAAAAAATCTTAAGATCCTTAAAAAATCCAAAAAACCATGATAATACCTAAAAACTGTAAATATCCAAATAATCCTTAAAAAACCACAAAACATAATAAACTCCAAAACCCATGAAATCCCTCAAATCCTATAAAAAAATAAAAAAACCATAAAATCCCAGAAAACCCTAAAATCATTAAAAAAATCCTAAAAATCATCAAAATCCCCAATACCCTAAAAATCCTAAAAATCCTAAAAAATACCTAAAAAGGGTAAAAATATAAGAAAATCCTAAATCTCCTAAAAACATTATGAAAGCCTTGAAAACCAAAAAAACAATTAAAAGTATAAGAAATTGAAAAATTCTAAATACCATAAAAAATCCAAAAAACCGTCAAATCCTTAAAAACCCTTAAAAACTTTAAAATTCCCTAATCATCCTTAAAAACATAAAATACCGCTACAACCCAAAAAATAACTTAAAACCCAAAAAAACCTAAAAACACAAAAAATAAAAAAAACCTTAAAACCCTAAAAACTATAAAAATATTAAAATATACTAAAACCCTAAAACTCTAATAACCATAAAAAATACTAAAAAACTAAAAATCCATAAAAATCCAGAAAAAACCTAAATACACTAAAATCTCTAAAATCGTTTTAAATCCCTAGAAAATTTTAAAACACTAAACATCATTGAAAATTCTATAAAATAAAAAATACCTCACCAAAACCCAAAAAAATGGAAAAAACACCAAAACCCTTCAAAGTCCCAAAAACCATAAAAATCCTTAAAAATACATAATCAAACCTAATATTTAAAAAACCCTATAAGGAATTAAAACCCAAAGAAAACCTTAAAAAACTAAAAACACTTAACACCTCTCAAAATATAAAAATTTTAAAACCCATAAAAACCCTATAAACCAACATAATCCCTAAAAACTATAAGAATCCTTAAATTCTGTAAAAATACCTAAAAACATAAAAAACCCAAAAAATATAAAAACTCTAAGAAAATCATATAAACATAAAAAACACATAAAATCCCTAAAAACCCCCCAAAAACATAAAAACAATAAAAACCCCTAAAACCCCTAAAAACCTCAACATACTTAAAATATTAAAAATATATAAAAATCCTCCAAAAGATGAAAAAATCAACAAAAAATTGAAAACAATAAAAATCCTAAAAATCACAAAGAAAAATTTAAAAAACAAAAAATAATTAAAAAACCTTAAAATCCTAAAAAGTGTAAGAACCATAAAAACCTCTAAATAGACCCAAAGATACTAAAACCTATAAATACAATAAAAATGCCAAAAAACATTATGAACCCTAAAACACATAAAACGTAAAAAATAACTAAGAACCCTAAAAACCATAAAAACAAAAAAATACACAAAATTCCCAAAAAAACATAAGTCCCTATAAAAATATAAAATACTAAAAACCTATAAATCCCTAAATACTCTAAAACCCATAAAACCCCTAAAACATTAAAAACCCTAAAACCCATAAAAAACCCTAGAACCCACTAAAAGCTCTAGAAACCCTTTAAACCCCTAAAAATGTTAAAAAAATTCAAAATACCTTAAAACCCCTAAAAACACAAATAATATATTAAACCCCCTGAATAACCATAAAAGCCTAGACCCCTTAAAAATCCGTAAGACCAATAAAAATCACTAAAACCAATAAATACACCTAAAAGTACTAAAAAATTATTAAAAATCCCTAAAAATGTAAAAAAAACACCGAAACCCTAAGAAACCCTAATAAAACCATCAAAAACATTAGAAATAATTAAATACCCTTAAAACCTAAAAATATTAAAAACCATAAAAACTGAAAAACCCTAAAACCATAAAAACCTTAAAGACCATAAAAATCCCAAAATCCCAAAAAATACCTTAAAACACACTAAAGACACTAAAAAAATTTAATCTTCTAAAAAACATAAAACACTCAAAACACTAAAAACCCCTAAAACAATAAAAAAAACCAAAAAACTAAAAAACCCAAAAATCCCAAAAATCCAAATTATGCTCAAAATCCCTAAAAATCCCTACAAAACTAAAAACCATCTAAATACATAAAAACCCTAAAAAACCATGAACACCCTAAGAACCCATTGAAATCCCTAAAAATGTAAAAATATTTAAAAAGAATGGAAACCCCTCAAATCCCAAAACCCCTAAAAACACTAAAATAAATAAAAACCCTAAAGACAATATGAATCCTAAAAATACCTAAAAAACCCAAAAAACATAAAAAACCCTAATAACCCTAAAAACCCCAAAGAAAATCAAAAAAACTAAAATAACATAAAACCCAAAAAAACTAATATTATTAAAACTGTTAAAGTTCCTAATACCGCTAAAAACCATAAAAACCCATAAAACATTAAAAACCCTAAAAACCCATAAAAACCTAAAACACACTAAAAGATCCAAACACCCTTTAAACCCCTAAAAACGTTAAAAACTCTAAAAAATATAAATACCCTATAAAAATAAAGAAAACCTTAAAAACAAAAAAAAAACTATAAAGCCACTAATAATATAAAAACCCTAAACAACCAAAAAATCCCTAAAAATTATAAAAAAAACTTTATAACCCAAAAAACTCAAAAAAACAAAAAAAATAAGAACACCCTTGAAACCATAAAAATCACCACAAACCCTCAAAATCTTTAAAAACCATTAAAATCATAAAAAACATTGAAAATGTACAACAATGTAAATACCCTAAAATGTAGTTAAAACCTTAAAAAACAATAAAAACCAAAAAACACTAAATCCCTTTAAAAATATAAAAAATGATAAAAACCCTAGAAAACCTTAAATACTCTAAAAACCCTAAAATCCAAAAAAACACCTCAAAAACATGAAAATCCAAAAAATACCAAAATACCACTAAAAAAAATCAAAAACCCAAATAACACTAAAACCCCCTCTGAAAACCATAAAAACGTAAAAAAATTTAGAACCCCTAAAAACCTAAAAATGTTAAAACCCAAAAAAACCCTATAAACCATAAAACCCCAAAACATTAAAAAACTATATAACCCCATAAAAATACTAGAACCCAAAAAAAAGTATAAAACTCAATAAACCCCTAAAAACATAAAAAACTAATAAATACATTAATAATAAAAAAAATTAAAAAAATATAATGCCAATAAAAATCCATGAAACCCTAAAAACACCAAAACCTTCAAAATATATAAAAACCCCTAAAACACATAAAAATCCTAAAAATCTATAAAAATCCATAAAAACATATAAATCCATAAAAACCAAAAATAATTCTTAGAAAACCTTAGAAACCTAAAAACATTTAAAACCAATAAAAACCTAAAGATCAATAAAAAACCTAAAACCCCTTAAACCCCTACAAATACTACAAACTGTAAAACCCCTAAACACCATAAAACCCCTAAAATTATTAAAAATATCCCTAAACCCCCATAAAAAAAATAAAAACCTAATAAAAAAATTTCAACCCTTCAAACCCAATAAAATGTTTAAAAATTCTAAAAAACTGCTAAAACCCTAAAAAACTAAAAAAATCCTAAAACCCCATAAAAACCATGAAACCCTAGAAACTCTAAAACCCCAAAAGAACACAGAAACCCCTAACAAACATAAAAATTATAAAAATTCCTAAATATTCCTAAAAACATAAAAACCACTAATAATAATGAAAAAACCCTAAGAAACCCATAAAATCCAAAAAACACTTAAAACCACAAAAAACCTAAAAATGATCAAAACACTAATCAACCTAAAAGACCTAAAAACACTAAAACCCCCTAAAAACCATAAAAACATATAAAAAAATTAAATTCCCCTAAAACCCATAAAAAAATAAAAACTACTAAAAATTATCAAAACACTTTAAACCCCTAAAAATGTTAAAAATATATAAACCATAAAACCCTTAAAAACTCAAAAAACCCTACAACCCCTAAAATGATCCTAAAACCTGTGAATATACTAAATCCTTCTCATCTTCCTTGCCTTATCCAAATCTTAAAACATAAAAAACATAAAAAACATAAAACCCATAAAAATATAAAAATGATAGAAAAACCTAAAAAATCCCAAAAAACAGTATAAACTCATAAAAACATTACAAAAATATGAAAACCCTGAAAACCCCTAAAAATCACTAAAAAAACATAAAACGCATTAAACCCCTAAAACCATCAAAACTGTAAAAAATCATAGAAACCCTAAAAAAACTCAAAACCACCCTAACAGACCATAAAAACCTTAAAATACCTAAATAACCCCCCAAACCCCTCAAAATCCTTAAAAAACATAAAAAACAGAAAATTTGTACAAATCTATAAAAATCCCTTAAAACATGAAAATCCTTAAATGTAACATCCAAAGTAAGTAATGAATAATATATATTCTTATCTATGTATATTAATGAATTAGATAGTGTTTTGAAAGGATTAAAATGAGAATAAATCCAATCTTAAGTATAGAATTCTCTAATATTTTTAAAAGATTGTTTTACTACCTTTTGATGGGGAACCATTTTTAAATATTTTTTTTCAATTTTATAAGATCTATTTTTCAAAATTAACTTATTATTTATTATTGGGACATTGAAATTTACTTTGGATAAATTTTTTGTATTTTTCTGACGATGTTCATTTTTTAATGAATAGTGAAAAATACTACATTTTACATCAAAACTATTTTTTCATATAATTTAATTATATGGTTATATTATCTTTATAATTGGTATTAAAGTGTAATTAGAATATATGTTTACAATTTAATCCAATATTGGTCATTATAATTAATTTCACTTTGGAATTGGGCATAAACTAATTCCAAACTTTTCATCGATATTTTTTTCAAAAAACCCCGCTATTTGTTTTGACAACATGAATTATCTTTAAATTAATTATTGAAATTTATGTTTCTGGAATTTGGTAAAATGGATTACATATTTGGAATCAAAAGGTCCAAATTATGTAATCAAGACTCTTTTATTTTTGGACTTTGTGAATAGTAACGACGGTAATTATCGTTAATTATCTTGATTAATTAGTAATCTGGTAGTTAAGGATAATAAAATAATATCATAATAATAAAAAATGACACCAAAATGTGTCCTAATACTAATTTTAGTGTAATGACCGACCATGGGACGCCTTTTCCAAACTTAGGGACCCCATGGAATCACTTTTGTGTGATAATGACTTGTTATCTTTTTATTTTTAATGAAAGTTAAATATAACAAAGAATGTATCACCTCAGTAAAACATTTTTAATTTTGTCTACATAAATGATCTCTTAGACTATAAATGGTAATTGTAAATATAAATCTATTTTCTAAATCATAGTAGTTTTTTTTTAAATTTTTTAACATTAAATAAATTAAATTATATATGAAACCATGATGATGCAGCGATTACCTCATTATTTAACAATTTAAATAAAATGAAAATATAATGTAACATCTAAGACCTACACATGTCAAAAACCTATTGGATGTGTATATTTAGAACCCTTATCACCTTATCCTCTAAATACATCAATGTGGGACCTTTAAAATCTGAAACTCATTTGAAAATAAAGTAACATTTTATACCTTTCAAAGAGTGCCCCTCCTCTCCTCTTATAAAAGGCCCCACCTCTACCTCCTTACCCACACCTCTCAAGCCTTTGGCTCGGACACAATCAGCTCATTTTGTCTCTCCAAATCCCTCTACTAATCCTATAAGCCTTAACTTAGGCAGGAATCTCTTCAAGAAACCCTTTTTGTTCAAACTAAAGGGAGTTACCCGATTTAAAGGTAATGCCTTCACTTATGTTCTTTTGTTTTATTTTGCTTCTCCAACACCCTAAACTATTTTTATTAATTTATTTTGTAACAAAACCAGTATTTTAAATATAATAGGATGTTTTTATAAGAATTATTCTAGCTACACTTACAGACACCAACATCTAATGGTTAAAGAACATACTATTTCCGTGGATGGCGAATTTCTGCCTCATGAAACGATGATTGTTCAATATTCTTATAACTCCGTCAAAGGTGGCCATTAAGATGTCAATATATTTATATATGATATATAATATGTTTATTTTTTCCTTAATGTTTTGTATTTTTCATTTATGGCATACCTTTATGGCTTCCATTATGGGTATACACGATATCTTCATTTTAGGAAGGGCGGACTACCGCCCCCACAAAGTGATTTGATTCGTTAATGCCATATGTGGGACGTATAAAGGATGGAATTAATGATATTATATATTATATTATACTGGAATTATAATATACCTTTATATCATTATGATTCCATTCCATAAAATATGAAATAGAAATGAAAGTAGCGTTCATGCGTACGTACGGCTTACCGTCTCCATAAATGGTGCATTTCATTTCCTACCTCTAAATGTGATGTAATATTGTAAATGAATGTATATACTGGATATATATTACATATATGATATCTAAATCATGAATATAATTCTTGATATAATGGATATTTTACCACATGAACAACTTGTAATTATAAAGAGTTTATTTTTGACTCAAGTACCAATGATCGACAAAACGACCATTATTAACTTAAATAATTACATAGTGTTCATAACATGGTAATAAGTAATATAAAAGGAATAATGAACTTGAAAAAGGTTCTTAAGCAAGTATAAATTATCTCATGTTTACTATTCAGGACATTAACGAACGATCAAGTCAAGTCGGACCCGAGGTATGGGACTTCGTCTCAATCTCCTTTCATTGAAGCATATTTTGTTTTATACACAACTTTATTTAATATGGTGTATAAAACCATTTGAATTTTACATTTATTCAAAAGGAATCTTTTTTATACTAAGTTTTTTACTATCAAAAAAAGGGAATGTTTTTGTCGTACATATACGGTGGCAACGACTTCTCCGCCGTCGTGACCATTATTTGAGCATCGGCTTCCTCTACATGCCATAATCTTTTTTTAAAAAATAAAAAAATACCTTGTTTTACTTTTCTTTTATTTTGGTATTAAAAATGGTTTTCAAAATTTTTTATATCAATGTGTTTTATTGATATCTTGTGATTGAAAAGTGGAAATGTTATGTTTTATTTTATGCATGTTTTATGTGATACGATTTTGTTATGGTTCTTGTGCATTGTTATGAAGACGGGTGGTTCCGTGATAAAATAAGGGCGGGTGATCCCGATATATCTCTCCAATTCATTGGGTAACACGAAGTGGTTAAACGTTAAGGTTTCTCCAAAGATATTTAGGGAATATACTGTGATGGGTATTTCAAACGTAACCATGAGGGTTACTCCCCACGTAAGAATGTTATGAATGCCCCAAGTTACCTTTATGTCTTATGCTTTCTATGATTTATTCGTGATTTGATGAGGTATGTTAAAATGCTTATGTTTTATGAGAAAATAATAATTTCATACATGCACTAATGTTTTCATTTCGTACTTTTATATCCCTTACTGAGCTTTTCATGCTCATCGCAAGTTTTTGAAATGTTTTTCACAGGTCAAGGGAAAGGTACATGATGTGATGATAGGGTCAAGGATGTGTCATGAAAGAATCCATGTTTTTTTAAATATGTTTCCGTTGATGGGAAAAAATGACTACTATATTTTATGTAACCACTTTGTTTAAATGTGGAATGTAATGAATGTTTTATGATCTAGTTCTCGAAAACTCTAAACCTGAAAAGATCCTCAATGTGTAATCTTGTAATAACTGAAGATTAAGTAATGTTTAAGGTTGGGGCCTTATAGTTGGTATCAGAGGTCGGTTTAGATACCTTTAGGAGTTATAATTCTATTAAATTATTATGCAAAAATATTTTTTTATGGTCAAATTAAAATGATAGAGCATTTTAAGATTACCATGTTGCTTCATCTAAGACATGTTTGTTCAGAATGTTTTTCCATAGAGGAAATAGGGAAGTAGTGCTAGGAAGGCCTACAGAAGGAAATGACCTTCCAAATCAGCATCCTGAGATGGTCGGAATTGGAACTGAACAGTTTGATGCAGTAATGACGCAGTTGACTCAAGCGATAAATGGTGGTTGTATCCATGCATGAGATTAGCTAGATATACTGCAGAGGAACATGTCAATAGTGGAACATTTCATGAGGTAACATCCCCCATCATTTAGAGGGTCATCTGACCCTGTTCTTGCTGAAGGGTGGTTTAAAGAACTAGAGAATATTTTTGATGTCATGGGGTGTTCAGACAATCAAAAGGGTAGTCTTTCAATTTACCGTTTGGAGGGTGAAGCAGATCCGTGGTGGTCGATGGTTAAAAATATCAGGGACGCTGATGAGATTGATGCTCTCGACTGGGATGAATTCAAAGGTATGTTTCTTGAGAAGTATTTTCCTAAGGATGTTCGACTTAGGATGCAAAAAAAATTCTTGGAATTGAGGCAAGAGGATGACTCAGTGGCTGCTTATGAAGAAAGGTTCACTCGTTTGGAAAGGTTTGCTCCAAATTTTATCCGAGACATTGATAGTAAAATCAATCATTTTTACTCAGGATTAAATCCAAAATATCGAAGGGCATTTCATTCTCGTGAGTTCAAAAGTCATGAAAAGCTATTTCTATGTTTTGAGAAGGTGGAAATGGAGTTTTCTGATGATCAAGTGTTCTATAAGAACCAACATAAGAAGAGACCGAGGTGGCAGGAGAAAGGGAAGAATTATATAAATAGGTTTGATGGTATGAAAACTAAGCTTCCAGTTTGTGATAGATGTGGTAAAAGGAATGCTGGGGAATGTCTTCTGAATTCTGGAAAGTGATACCAATGTGGTAAGATGGGATATAAGGCTCGTGATTGCACTGAAAAAGATCAGGGTGATGGTAAGACCAAATATGATTTACAGTTAGTGAAATGTTTTAAGTGTAATGAGATGAGACACTATGCAAACGAGTGTCTGACAAAGAGCTCGAGTGATGGGAAGCTGTTAGACTACAAGCAGAAAGGGGTGGTGAAATCCATTGCAACTACTTCAGCAGATGTTGGTCCATCAAATGAAGTGGAATTAGGTACTTTGTTTGTTTTTTCAGATTATGCCAGTGTGTTGTTTGATTCAGGGTCTACACATTCTTTCATCTCTGAAAACTTATCTAGTAAAATTGGAATAACATCTCAAGAAATGACTCTTGAGCTTGTGGTAAAAACACCTGGGGGAAATGTTGAGGCAAAAAGAATTTTTAAGAATCTTCCTATCCTTATCCGTGGAAAGAACCTACTTGAAAACCTTATTGTTTTACCTCTAGTAGAGTTTGATGTTATCCTAGGTATGGATTGGATCTCTATTTACCATGCTAAGATTGACTGTAGAGATAAAGAGGTTTTTTTTAGAAATACATCAGTTTGTGTACAAGAATGAACCCTTACTGTTGATAACATATCAAGAGGCCGAGAAACTTGTAAAATATGTAAATGAATGTTTCCTTGCACATATTGTTGAAAAAAAGGGAACTGTTTAGATTAATGATGTGCTAGTGGTGAATGAGTATCCTGATGTTTTTCCTGATGAGTTTCCTGGAATAATACTAGATCGGGATGTTGAGTTTACTGTTGACTTAGTTCCTGATGTTAAGCCAATTTCAAAACCCCCTTATCGAATGGCTCAAATTTAACTTTTAGAGTTGAAGGAGAAATTGCATGATTTATTAGAGAAATGTTTCATTCGACCAAGCACATCACCATGGGGTGCTCTTGTTTTATTTGTTAAAAAGAAAGATGGTTCAATGAGACTTTTCATTGATTATAGATCCATGAATAACATCACTGTTAAAAACAAATATCCTTTGCCTCATATCGATGATTTGTTTGATCAGCTCCAGGGAGCTCCGTATTTTTCAAAGATTGACATGAGATCAGGGTACCATCAGTTGAAGGTAAAGGAAGAAGATGTTCTGAAGTCCGTGTTTCATACAAGATATGGCCATTATGAATTTGAAGTTATGCCTTTTGGGCTAACCAATTCACTTACTGTATTCATGGACCATATGAATAGAATTTTCCATGAGTTATTGGATAAGTTTGTGGTTGTTTCCATTGATGATATTATGGTGTTTTCTAAAAGTAAATAAGAGCATGAAATTCATTTAAGGGTTATTTTTCAAATCTTAAAAGAAAAGCAATTGTATGGGAAATTCAGAAAGTGTGAGTTTTTGTTGCAAAAACTTTCTTTCCTTGGTGACATTGTTTCTAAAGATGGGATAACTATTGATCATGCAAAAACAGAGGTTGTTGAAGAATGGCCAAGACCCACAAATTTAACAGAGATTCATAGCTTCCTTGGTTTCGTAGGCTATTACCGAAGGTTTGTTATAAATTTTTCATGGTTATCTAGTCCAATGACTAAGCTAACTCGGAAGGGTGTTAAGTTTATCTGGACAAAAGAATGTGATGATTGTTTTTAGGAATTAAAAAGAAGATTGGTGAATGCTCTTGTATTGGAACTACCTTCTAGGAATGGTGAGTTTGTTATCTATAGTGATGCTTCATTGAAAGGACTTGGTTGAATCCTAATGCATAATGATCAGGTAATTGCTTATGCTTCACGTCAGTTGAAAACTCATGAGGTAAATTACACTACACTTGATTTGGAACTAGCTGTTGTTGTTTTCGCTTTAAAAATTTGGAGGCATCATTTGTATGGTGTAAAGTGTGAAATATATACTGATCAGAAAAGTTTAAAGTATATATTCACTAAGAAATAATTGAACATGAGACAGAGGAGATGGCTAGAATTAATCAAGGATTATAATTGTACAATTAATTACCATCCAGGAAAAGCAAATAAAGTGGATGATGCTTTGAGTCGAAAAAGTAATGCTTCATTAACAATGTTCTGTATGGAATGTGAACCTTTGGTTAAGGATTTGATAAAATTTGGAATAGAAGTTGTTGGTACAGGATGTCCTTCTATTTTGTTTCAAGTATCAGTGAAATATTCTCTATCAGATAAAATTAAGCAAGCACAAAAGCACGAAAACGAGTTGCAGAAAAAGGTAGAGCTGGTTCAGAAGGGTAAGTTTCCTGAATTCAACATTGATAGTGATTGTGTTTTGAGATTTGGGAAGAGATTGTGTGTGCCTTGTGATTCAAAGATGAAGAAAGAGTTGTTATGTGAAGCTCTTAGTTCTCCATTTTCAGTTCATCCAGGTAGTACTAAGATGTATAGAGATCTTCGGGAGTATTAAAGGTGGGACGGAATGAAAAGGGATATTGCTGATTTTACTGTGGAGTGTTTGACTTGTCAACAGGTTAAAGCAGAGCGACAGTTACCAAAACGGATGCTTCAACCTTTACCAGTGCCAGAGTGGAAATGGGAGAATATATCCATGGACTTCGTTGTGGGATTGTCGAAGACAATTCGAGGTAATAATGCAATCTGGGTTATTGTTGATCGCTTGACTAAATCTGATCATTTCCTTGCTATACGAGATACTTTTTCCCTAGATCAACTTTCCCGTTTGTATCATAAAGAGATAGTCAGGTTACATGGAGTTCCTCTCTCCATTGTATCTGATCGTGATCCTAGGTTAACATCTAACTTTTGGAAAGGCCTTCAGAAGTCATTCGGTACCGAATTAAATTTTAGTACAACTTTTCATCCTCAATCGGATGGGAAATCAGAACGAACAATTAAGACTTCGGAGGATATTTTATGTGCTTGTTCGATGGATTATCAGGGAAGTTGGGACCAACATCTTTCTTTGGTTGAGTTTCATTATAGTAACAGTTTTCATTCCAGTATACAGATGGCACCATTTGAGGGAATATATGGGAAGCGGTGTCGAACTCCAGCTTTTTGGGACGAAGTGGGTGAAAGGAAGTTGATGGGACCAGAATTGGTAGAAGAGATGGCAGAAAAAGTTCAGCTGATACAAAAATACATGAGAACAGCTCAGAGCAGGCAGAAGAGTTATGCGGACAATAGGAGGAAGGATCTCTCTTTTGAGGTAGGTGATCATGTTTTTCTCAAAGTATCAGCATGGAAAAGTGTGATGTGATTTGTTAAGAAAGGAATGATGAGTCCAAGGTTCATTGGACCATATGAAATTTTGGAGAGAGTTGGATCAGTTTAATACCGAGTGGCTTTACCTCCGAGTTTACCTCAGGTACACAATGTTTTTCATGTTTCAATGTTAAGAAAGTACATGCCAGATCCATCCCATGTTTTGAGTCCAAAGGTAGTTCAGTTGGAAGAGATTCTATCTTATTAGGAACAACCAGTCCAGATTCGTAACCATAGGGAGAATGTTTTGCGGAATAATGTGATTCATCATGTAAAGGTTTTGTGGAAAAACCACATGAGTAAAGAGGCAACATGGGAATCTAAAAATGCAATGAGGGATAAATACCCCCACTTATTTGATAAGTAAATAAATTGCGGTGATGAAATTTTCTAAAGGGGGGAGGATGTAACATCCCAAGTATGTAATGAATAATATATATTCATATCTATGTCTACTTATGAATTAGATTGTGTTTTATGAGGCTTAAAATTATAATAAATCCAATCTTAAGTATAGAATTCCCTAATATTTTTAAAAGATTATTTTACTTACTTTTGATGGAGAACCATTTTTAAATCTATTTTTTGACAATTTTATAACATATATTTGTCAAAATAAACTTATTCTCTATTATTTGGGCATTGAAATTTACTTTGGATAAATTTTTGGTATTTTTCTGATAATGTTCATTTTTAATGAATAGTGAAAAATACTGCATTTTATATCAAAACTGGTTTTTCATCTTATTTAATTATATGGTTAGATTATCTTTCTAATTGGTATTAAAGTTTAATTAGAATATATTTTTACCATTTAATCCAATAGTGGTCATTATAATTAATTTCACTTTGGAATTGGTCATAAACTAATGCCAAACTTTCCATAGATATTGTTTCAAAAAAACCCGCTATTTGTTTTGACAATGAGAATTATTTTTAAATTAATTATTGAAATTTCTGTGTTTGGAATTTGGTAAAATGGATTACATATTTGGAATCATAAGGTCCAAATTTTTTAATCAATACTCTTTTGTTTTTGGACTTTGTGAATAGTAACGACGGTAATAATCATTAATTATCTTGATTAATTAGTAATCAGGTAGTTAAGGATAATAAAATAATATCATAATAATAAAAAATGACACCAAAATGTGTCCTAATACTACTGGTTGTGTCATGGCCGACCATGGGATGCCTTTTACCAAACTTAGGGACCCCATGGAATCACTTTTGTGTGATAATGACTTTTTATCTTTTAATTTTTAAAGAAAGTTAAATATAACAAGAATGTATCACCTGAGTAAAACATTTTTAATTTTTTATACATAAATGATTTATTGGAATATAAATAGTAATTGGAAATCTAAAAATATTTCCAACATCATAGTGTTTTTTTATAATTTATAAACAATAAATAAATTAAATTATATATGACACCATGATGATGCAGCGATTACCTCATTATTTAACAATTTAAATAAAATGAAAAGATAATGTAAACTCTAAGACCTACACAAGTCAAAAACCTATTGGATGGGTATATTTCTAAATCTTATCACCTTATCCTAGAAATACATCAATGTGCGACCTTTAAAATCTGAAACTCATTTGAAAATAAAGTAACATTTTATACCTTTCCAAGAGTTCCCCTCCTAACCCTCTTATAAAAGGCCCCCACCTCTACCTCCTTACCCACACCTCTCAATCCATTGTCTCGGCGAAGATCTGCTCATTGTGTCTCTCCACATCCCTCTCCACATCCTAGAAGCCTTACCTTAGGCAGGAAGCTCTTCAAGAAACCCTTTTGGTTCAAACCAAAGGGCGTTACCCGATTTAAAGGTAATGTCTTCACTTGTGTTCTTTTGTTTTATTTTGCTTCTCCAACCCCCAAAAAAACTTTATTCATTTCTTTTGAAACAAAAACAGTATGTTCAATATAATAGGATGTTTTTATAAGAATTTTTCTAGCTAAAATTACACACACCTACATCTAATGGTTAAAGAACATACTGTTTTTGTGGATGGCGAATTTCTGCCTCACGAAACGATGATTGTTCAATATTCATATAACCCCTTCAAAGGTGGACATTAAGATGTCACTATATTTATATATGATATATAATATGTTTACGTTTTCCTTAAGCTTCTGTATTTTTCATTTATGGAATACCTTTATGGCTTCCATTATGGGTATACGTGATATCTTCATTTTAGGATGTGCGGACTACCGCCCCCTAAAAGTGATTTGATTCTTTAATTCCATATGTGGGATGTATAAAGGATGGAATTAATGATATTACATATGATATTATACTGGAATTATAATATAGCTTTATATAATTATGATTCCATTCCATAAAATATGAAATAGAAATGAAAGTAGCGTTCATGCGTACGTACGGCTTACCGTCTCCATGAATGGTGCATTTAATTTCTTACCTCTAAATGTTATGTAATATTGTAAATGCATGTATATACTAGATATATATGACATATATTATATCTACATCATGAATATAATTATGGATATAATGGATATTTTACCACACGAAAAACTTGTAATTATAAAGAGTTTATTTTTGATTGAAGTACCAATGATCGACAAAACGACCATTATTAACTTAAATAATTACATAGTGTTCATAACATGGTAATAAGTGATATAAAAGGAATAATGAACTTGAAAACGGTTCTTAATAAAGTAGAAATTAACTCAAGTTTATTATTCAGGATGTTAAAGAACGATCGAGTCCAGTCGGACCAGAGGTATGAGACTTCGTCTTAATCTCCTTTCATTGAGGAAAATTTTGTTTTATACAGAACTTATATTTTATACGGTGTATAAACCCCTTTGACTTTTACATTTATTCAAAAGGAGTATTTTTTATACGAAGAGTTTTACTAAATGAAAAAATGGAATGTTTTTGTCGAACGTATGAGGCGGCAACGACTTCTCTGCCATCAGGACCATTATTTGATCTTCGGCTTCCTCTACAAGCCATAACCTTTTTTTAAATGAAAAAAATACCATGTTTTAATTTTCTTTTATTTTGGTATTAAAAATAGTTTTCATAATGTTTTTATATCAACGTGTTTTATTGATGTCTTGTGATTGAAAAGTGGAAATGTTATGTTTCCTTTATGCATGTTTTACGTGATACGATTGTGTTATGGTTCTTGGGCATTGTTATGAAGACGGGTGGTTCAATGATAAACTAAGGGCGGGTGAGCCCGATATATCTCTCCAATTCATTGGGTAATGAGATGGGTTTAAATGTTAAGGTTTCTCCGCAGAGATTTAGGGAATATACTATGATGGGTATTCTGAACGTAACCATGGGGGTTACTCCTTACGTAAGAATGTTATGCATGCCTCAAGTTACCTTTATGTCTTATGATTTCTATGATTTATTCATGATTTGACGAGGTATGTTAAAATGCTTATGTTTTATTAGTAAAGTATGATTTCATACATGGACTAATGTTTTCATTTCGTACTTTTATATCCCTTACTGAGCTTTTTATGCTCATCCCATGTTTTTGAAATGTTTTCCACAGGTCAAGGGAATGGTACATGATGTGATGATAGGGTCAAGGAAGTGTCATGAAAGAATCCATGTTTTGTTTTAAATATGTTTCCCTTGATGGGAAAAAAATGAATACTATCTTTTATGTAACCACTTCATTTAATTGTGGAATGTAATGCATGATTAACGATCTAATTGTCTAAATCTCTAAACCTGAAAAGATCCTCAATGTTTAATATTGTAATAACTCAAGATTAAGTAATGTTTAAGGCTGGGGCCTTATATTAAAAACCCTGAAAAACCCTATGAAAATCTTAAAACCTAAAAACATATAAAACATCTAAAAACCCTAATAATTTCTAAAACCCCTAGACAACCCAATAAATCATCAAAATCTATAAAACACTATAAAACAATAAGAAACATAAAAAATCCCGAAAAATACCTTAAAATGTTAAAAAACCTAAAAACACTAAAAATCCCTAAGAAAAAATTAAAAACCTATAAACACTTAAGACAGTGAACAAAATTGAAAACAAAAAACCCTAAAAGACCTTACAACCCCTAACCCCCCCCCCAAACCATAAGAGTCCTAAAACCCATAAAACCCAAAACCACAGTATACCCTAGAATCCACTAAAAACTATAAAACCACTCTAAACCCCTAAAAATGTTAAAAACTAAAAAAAATATTTAAAACACTAAAAAAACTCAGAAAACCCCAAAAACACATAAAAACCATAAAAACCAAAAAATCCATAAAATCCCTAGCAACCATAAAAACTTCTAAATCCCCAAAAAATCCATAAAAACTATAAAAAACAAAAAATTCTTAAAAACCCTAAAAATCCCTAAAACTTCAAACCCTAAGAACCTTGAAAACCTAAAAACATAAAAATACTTAAACCCCTAAAAGCCTAAAAATGAAAAATACCCACAAAACCTTGAAAACCCAGAAATCCTTAAAACCATAAAAAACATAAAAAACCCCTAAATACTTTAAAATCCATTATAAAATATAAAAACCCATTAAACCCCTAAAAATATTAAATAACATTAAAATAATTAACAACCATAAAAACTCAAAAAACCCAGAAAACCATAAAAATGCATAAAACTCTAAAAGCTCCCCCCTCAAAATACCTAAATTCATAACAACCATAAAAGTCCTAAAAACCATCAAAATACCTAAAAACATAAAAATACATAAAATACCAATTTTTTTAAAAAACCATAAATTCCAAAAAACCCTCAAAATCCATAAAATAAAAAAAATCATAAAAATGCTAAAAATCCCAAATAATCCAAAAAAATTGTAAAAACAAATACAAAAACCCTTAAAACCCCTAAGAAAACCTGAAAAAATAAATTACACTTAAAACCCTTGAAAAACCTAAAAAAATAAAAACCCTAAAATACCCTAAAAACCCAAAAACTGTTAAAAATATTTATTGATCAATATAAGCTCTAAAAACCATTATTATCCAAAAAACATAAAAAAATATAAAAAAATATAAAACCCCTAAAAACTCCAATAACCCAAAAATCACTAAATACCCTAAAAACCCTAAAAACTCTCAAAATACCCAAAATCATAAAAAACATAAAAAGCATAAAAAATTCATTCAAATCTCTAATAATGTTAAAAATATAAAAACCTTAAAAATACATAAGAAAATATTAAAAATCTAGAAACACTTAAAACCACTATGAAAACTGAAAACCGCTATTAAACCAAAGAGACCCAAAAAATCCTAACCACCCATACCATAAACCCCCTAAAACACTAAAAACAAATAAATTCCATAAAAACCCACTAAACACTCTAAAAATCATTTAAACCCATAAAATCATTAGAAACTCTAAAACCCTTAAAAAATCTAAAAACTAAATAAAACCCTAAATCAAAAAAACAATAAAACGCATAAAATCATCCAAAAACTATCAAAATACATAAAAACCCTAAAACCGTAAGAGCCCAGAAAAAATATAAAAATTTAAACAATCCCTAAAAATAAATAAAAAATAAGAAAACCCCTATGAAAAACTTATAAATTATAAAGTCACTTAAGATCCCTAAAAACCTAAAAATGATAAAACCCTTAAAACCCTAAGAAACATAAAATCCAATGAAAAAAAGAAAAAACCCCTAAAACTATAAAAAACACTAAAAACCCATAAAAACCATAAATGCTCTAAAAATACCTTTAGACCCCTAAAGATGTTAAAAACTCTAAAAACAATAAAAACCCTAAAAACAAAAAAAAACAACCCCCCCCCCCAAAACATAAAAATCCTAAAAACCTAAAAAAACTAAAAATCCCTACAAACCTTGAAAACAAAAAATGTAAAAAAACACTAAAAACAACTATAAGCACAAAAAACCATAAAAACCATGAAAACCCCTAACCAAACATTAAAAACCTAAAATCAATTAAAACCCCTAAAAACCTAAAAATGATAAATAACCTAAAAACCCTAAAATCCCCAAAAAACATAAAAACCCAAAAACTCATCAAATCTCTAAAAACCAAGTAAAAATTTAAAAACCCTTTTAGAACCATAAAAAGATTATAAATTATTAAAAAACTAAAAACCCTAAAAACTAAAAAAACCATAAATCTCAAAAAAACATAAGACCCTAAAACTGCTAAAAAATCTCTAAGGACCCTCAAAATACCTAAAACCCCTAAAACTATAAAGACCTAACAATCCCTAAATAACCATAAAAATAAAAAAACCTATGAAAATCCAAAAAAAAAATAAACAATTAAACCCCTTAAAATCCCACAAAAAAAATCTAAAAACCCAAACAATCCTTTAAACCCTTAAAACCATAAAAACACCTAAAATAATTTAAGAAACCTAAACAACCCTTAAAAACATGAAAAATCACTATAAATTCTAAAAACAATTTAGAACCCTAATTATGTTAAAAGCTCTAAAAAATAATGAAAATTCTAAAAAACTCAAAAACCCAAAAACCCAAAAAAACCAAAAAACCATAAAAACCCTAAAATAAAAAAAACTCAACCTCCCTAAAACTGTTAAAATACTGAAAACATCCATAAAATATATAAAATTTTAAAAACCCCTAACAACTCAGTAAAACCCTAAGAAAACCAAAAAAACCGAAAAACACTTAAAACCCCTAAAAATCCAAAAATCCCAAAATACCTTAGAAACACTAAAATCCCTAAAAACCAAAAACCCACAACCACCAAAAACCATAAAACCCCTACAAACTCATAAAAACCATAAAAGAACTAAATAATAGAAAAGCGCATTAAACTCCTAAAAACATTAAATACTATAAAAAACCTTAAAACCCAAAAATTCAACCCAAAAAATCCATAAAAACAACAAAACCATAAAACCCTCATTTCCCTAAAAACCCTAAAAAACAAAAAAAAATCATAAAAGCCCTAAATATCCCTAAAAATGTATAAAATCCTAAAAAACATGAAAAAATATAAGAAAAACTTTAAAATTTAACAGTACATAAAAACCATGAAAAACATAAAAAAACAAAAATCTTAAAACCCCCTAAAAACCATAAAACCTATAAAAACCACAAAACCCCTAGAATGTCGTAAAACCCCAAAAATCAAAAAAAAATATAAAAATACATTAAACCCATAAAAATATAAACAACTATAAAAAACCTTGAGAAGATAAAAAACTCAAAAATACCTAAAAACACAAAAAATACCACAAAACCCCTAAATCCTAAAAACCCACAAAATCTAAAGAAACCCTAAACCCCATAAAAATAAAATAACCCCTTTTAAACCATAAAAACATAAAAAAACTCTGACACCCTTGAGAACCATATTAATAACCAAAAAAACCTAAAAAACATAATACTTAAAAACCCTAAAAACCCTAAAACGACTAAAAACTATAAAAACCCCTAAACACATTAAGAACTCATAAAACACAGAAATCCATAAAATAAATAAAAACATAGAAACCTTTAGATCCGTAAAAATGTTAAAATCTCTAAATCCTGTTAAATTCCATAAAAACTAAAAAAAACCTAAAATAAAAAAATCAATAAAAACACTAAAAGAAAACAAACCCCTTGAAAACAGAAAAATCTCTAAAATCTGTAAATCATAAAAATAATAAAAAACAAAATATATATATATAAAAAAAACACTAAAACACCTGAAAACCATAAAACCCATAAAACCCTAAAACCCCCGAAACCTATAAATACCCTAAAACCACTAAAATTTTAAGAACCCTTTAAACCCCAAAAAAATAATAAAAATCCAAAAAACCATAAAAAAACATAAAAACTAAAAAAAAACATAAATTGCCTAGAAACCCATAAAACCACAAAAATCCCTAACACCTGTAAAAATCATAAAAATAAAAATAATCCAAAAACATTCTAAACACAAAAAACCCTAAAAACCACTACGAAAACCTTAAAAATCTAAAAACACTTTAAACCCCTAAAAAAATAAAAAATAGAAAAAACCCTAAACTCTTATAAACCCTAGAAACTATCAAACCCCTAAAAACAATTAAAAATCCTAAAAACTATAAAAAAACATAAAAGCGACTAAAAACTATAAAAACCCTATAAACCCATTAAAGCCCAAAAAATCCATAAAAACCCTAAAAACCCTAAAAATATCAAAATCCATAAAACCAAACGAACCAAAAAAAATAAAAAAGGCCTTAATAATCCCTAAAATCGTAAAAACCTTGAAAAACCGTAAGAAAACCTTGAAAATAAAAAAACATTTAAAAACTCGAAAACACAGAAAAAATGAAAAAACCCCCAAAAAACCATAGAAACCAAAAAAACCCCTTAAAACCATTAATAACCATAAAACCCATAAAAACCCTTAAACCACAAAAAATCATAAAAATACATTAGAAATTTAAAATTTTATAAAACACTAAAAAACAATAAAAACGCTAAAATCCAAAAAAAACCCTACAAACCCAAAAAACTAAAAAACCCAAAAAAACCCTCCAAAACCATTAAAACCCAAAAATCCATAAAAATAAAAAAAGTCCCTAAAATTCTGTAAAAACACAAAAAATCATAAAACATGTAAACCCCTAAGAAAACCTTAAAAACCTAAAAACACATAAAACCCCTAAAAGTTGAAAAAAAATACTAAAAACCCTTACAAACATAAAAAAACCTAAAAACCCTAAAAATCCTTCAAACCCCTAAAATCCCTAAAAACATATTAAAATAATAAAAAATCCCCAAAAAATCTATAAAATTATATAAAAACCTACAACCCTAAAAACTCCAAATGAAACCTTAAAACCCAAAACAACTAAAAACCCCTTAAAACCTAAAAAACTCTAAAACCCATATAAACCCTGAAAATACACTAAGACCCCTAAAACCCCCTAAAAATAAAAACCCTTCAAGACCATGAGAATCCCCAAGAACTCATGAAAAACCTAAAAACCCAATAAATCTCTAAAAATACATAAACTCCTTAAAATGTTAAAAACTATAAAAGACATTTAAAACCTTAAAAATCCAAAACAAATTGTAAAACCCAAAAAACCATAAAAACCCTAAATACCTAAAAAATCAAAAAAACCATAAAAATCCAAAAATTCCATTAAAATACTTAATGGATAATAAACTATAAACAATAATAAAACATTAAAAAAACTAAAAACACTTATAAACCCCAAAAACCTAAAAATTGCTAAAAACCCAAAAAACCCAAAAACCCAAAAAACCCTAAACCCCATAAAAATATATAAAATCCCAAAAAATTATAAATAAATACTAAATACCCTTAAAACCATTAAAACCCCTAAAAACCTTAAAAAACTCTACAAACTCATAGAAACCCTAAAAAACACTAAAAACACTAAAAACCATTAAGACCCATAATTTCTTTTAATAATTTTAAATAAAAAGAAAAAAAAATTTAAAAAAACACAAAAAAAACCCCAAAAAACATTCAAAACCATAAAATACCAAAAAACATTAAAAACCCTAAAAACAATGAAAATTCGTATAAATGCTTAAACTCATAAAAATCGTAAAAATCTTCAAAAAATACCTAAAAACATAAAAAACCCTACAAACCTTGAGAAACCTAACAAAAATATAAAAACCAATTAACACTTGAAACTCCAAAAAATTTTAAAACGATAAAAAACATAAAAATCCATAAAAACGAAAAAACCCCAAAAATATATAAAAACAATAAAATCCCTTAAAACCCCTAAAAATAAAAAAATCAATTAAATCCCTAAAAACTCACTAAAATATATAAAAACCCTCTAAACCCCAAAAAAATATTAAAAACAATAAAAAAACCTTATAAAATCTAAAAAACTCGGCTAAACTAAAAAAACCGTAATAACCATAAAACCATAAAAGATTACAAAATCCCTAACAACCCTAAAACCCATAAAAATCCTAAAAATCTGAAAAAATGTAAAAAACCCTAAAACCCCAAAGGAAAACACAAAAACTAAAAAAACTTCAAACCCCTAAAAATATTAAAATTCTAAAACCCTAAAAAAACTAAATACCCTAAAAACCCTAAAAACACAATAAACCCCTAAAAAATAAAAAAAATAATAACACAAAAAAACCCTAAACCACTAAAAACTCTAAAATCCCTTTAATCCCTTAAAAATAATTAAAAATTTTGAAAACATTTAAATCCCTAAAAAATCAAAAAATATTCTAAAAACCAAAAAAATCATATAAAATCTTAAAACCTAAAACCCCCTAAAAAAATAAAAATCCCTAGAAACCATAAAAATCTTAAATATCCGTTAAAATACCTAAAAACCCCTAAAATCCCTGAAAACCCCCTGAGAAAACCATAGATTAATAAACACTTAAATCCCTTAAAAACCTAAAATTGTACTAAATACCCTTAAAACCCCTAAGAAGGCCTTAAAAACCCAAAACACTAAAAACCCATAAAAAACATAAAAATTTTTATAAACCAAAAACCAATAAACCCCTAAAAAATAATTAAAAACTATAAAAACCAATAAAACACTCAAAAATTCCTAAAAACACTAAAATCCCTTGAATTACATAAAAACAATATAAAAATTCTAAAACCCATAAAAAACTCAAATTAAAACCAAAAAACCCTAAATTATACCCATAACAACTCAAAAATCCATAAAAAAACCCAAAAAAACCTGAAATCCATAAAAATGCTGAAAAACCATAAGAATCCAAAAAATACCAAAAGTTCCAAAAAACAAGAAATATCCTAAAACCCCCGAAAAAACATAAGAAATAATTAGAACCTAAAAACTTTTAAAACCCCTAAAACACATAAACAATAAACACCCTAAAACCCTTAAAAACATAAAAATTTTAAAATAACTGGTCAAATATTTAATACACCATAAAATCTTTAAATAACCACTAAAATTCTAAAAATACTTTAAACCCCTAAAAAAATTTAAAAAAATTTATAGAAAACCTTAAAACCCACAAAAACACAAAAAATAAAAAAAAGAATATAAAAACAAAAAACCCTAAAACACCTAAAACACTAAAAATCCCTAAAAAACCTAAAACCATAAAAATCCCAAAAAAATCATAAAAAGTAAAAAAGACTAAAAACCATAATACCCTAATGAAACCAAAAAAAAAATTAAAAACATGTAAAACCCCTAAAAACATTAATAACACTAAAAACCCTAAAAAGACCCTAAAATACCATAAAAACCTAAATACCATAGAGACAATAAAACCCCATAAAAACATTAAAACCCCCTAAAAACCAAAAAAACCAAAAAACCCCAAAAAACATTAATTTTTTTTAATAAAATGTAAGGAAAACATGAAATTTTAAAAACACTTAAAACCTTTAAAAACATTAAATCCTAAAATAAGATGAAGGCCTCTGAGCGGCTGTGCCTTCCCCTCTGAGTTCTCCGACAGCGTCTTCCTCTCTACGTTTCCCCTTCCTCCTGTGGTCACTTCGTGCAGCCCCGCATCGGCTGGTTCATCCTTGGTGCGGGGCTGGTTCTTATTACTTCTCCTGGATCTCATTTCATGACGTCTTTTCAGGCATTCCTCGCTCATCAATAGATCTGTCTTCGATTCTCGATCGATGTCTGATCTGGTGTTATCTTGGTTCGGCTTTGGCTTGAGGACCTCTGATCAGGGTTGCCGATCTGTCTCTGCTTCGGATCTGGCATCTGCCTTGTTTCTGCGATGGATCTGGAGTCTTTCTGTTGCCAGTTCTGGTGTGCTTTCGGCATGGTCATCTTCAAGTCCTTGGGAGGACGTCGGCACAGCTTGGTCTCTCGGATTGCTCACTCTTTGGCCTCGGTGTTTTGGTTTTGGATTTGACCTCTGCTTTGTGATTGATCTGGTGATGATCTCATTCAGGTGTTCTCCCTATGCATGTTGGGTTCCTTTTCCTTGGGTGGGAGGTGTCGCTGCTTAGCCTACTCCGGGTTATGAACATCTTGCTCACGGTTTCTCCTGTCTGATTTCAGAGGTTTTGGTGGCAGTGCTGTCGTTGACCTCAGATTGGCATCAGTCCTGGTGTGGTTCTAGTGCTGGGAGGGTTCTTTTGATGATCTTTAATTTCCTTGATGTGTCTTGGGATGGTTCATTTCCTTCTTGGATTGGTTTGGCATCTGTTTTGGATAATCTTGGAGGGGGGAGGAATTGGTTTATATCTTGCTAGTATTTTTCTTTTTTTGCTTGTATTTGAAATGGAGCAATATGCTTACTTTGGAATGGATTTGGATGAGGGTGATGTGGTGATGCTCTGGGTTGATGTCCATTGTAGATGTTTCTGTGCTTGTGGTGTGCTGGAAGTTGAATGGTTGGGATTCTTGCTTTAAAGGAAGTTCTTCATGGCTTGACTGTGATGCTAGATGTGGCTGGATGATTGGATTGAGGTGATTAAAGTATGGTGTGGCTATGATGATTAGGCTATGATGATTGGACATGGTGTTTTTGGGATCTTATATTGTTTTTTATTTGTTTTTTTGTGTGTTTTTTGGTTCTCTGGGTCTTTGGGTTTGGGGTTTTTAAGGGTTTTTGGGCGCGGGTTTATTGACCCCTCCCCTCCCTTGTCTTCCATTTCGTTTTCTTCTAATAAATTAGGTGGGGGGGGGGGGGGGTGGGAATAGCCCGACCCTCGCTTCTGCTTTACCATAAAAACATGAACACTTCTAAAAACTCTAAACAGTCCTAAAAAATACCCTAAAAACCAAAAAACCCAAAGAAATAAAACCCCATAAAAAAATAAAAAAACCATATAGAACATAAAACCCATAAAAACATTAAAAAACCCCGAGACCAATAAATCCCTAAAAAACAATCAAATATCCAAAAAACCATTAATCCCCTAAAAATGTTAAGAAACACTGAAAACATTAAAAAGCCTAAAAACTCAAGAAAAAACCAAAAACCCCTAAAAACTATCAAAATTTCTAAAACACTAAAAACCATAAAAATCCTAAAAAATATTTAAAAATAAATAAAATTAAAAAACCATAAAACTCTTAGAAATCTTAAAAACAATAAAAAATCCCTAAAAACCTAAAAACACCTACACCGCCTAAAACCCTAAAAAAACTAAAATTCCTAAATATTATAAATACCATAAAAACCATAAAACCCCTAATAACCATAAAAACTCTAAAACCCCAAAAAAGACCTAATTGAACTAAAAAAATTAAAAACCATTCAAATCCCTAAATATTTAAAAAACATTAAAAACCTTAAAAATCCAAAAAAAAACTCAAAAAATTCAAAAAAAACACAAAAAAACCTTAAAAACTATAATACCCAAAAAAATTCCTAAAATCCCTAAAATTGTAAAAAATCAGAAAAAACCTAAAAACCCCTAATAAATCAATAAAAACATAAAATCAATTAAAACAGATAATTTTTTTTAAAAAAACCTAAAAACCCCCAAACCCCTCAAAATACCTAAAAAATATAAACACTAATAAATATAACAAACATCCGTAAAAATCCATAAAAATGTAAAATCCTAAAAATACTTGAAAACCCATAAGAAACCCTTAAAACCCATAAAACACTTAAAATCTATAAAAACACAAAAAACCATAAAACCCCCCAAAACCATAAAAATCCATAAAAACACAAAAAAGCATACAAACATAAAAATCCCTAAAAATACTGAAGCCGAATGGGGTTGGCTTAGTGGTACCATGTAAGGCGGAAACTCCCTGGAAACAGAACTGGCATAGGTTCGAGTCTCACCACTCTCGAATTTAGCTGGGAAAGAGCGGCGCAAAAGTGGTGAATGGGGCCCAGAATAAGCATGGCGTGGCAATAACCAATACCTCGTTACCCACAACTCGTTTGAAACCCTCCAAGATGGAGGCGCACTCCCCAAGCTCTCTCTCCCCCTCATCACGCCTTCTAGGTTTCCCCTTGGATCTTGCTTGGGTCTTCTCTCATGGTTCCCTCCTTCCATCTTGGTGGTAGTGTGCCCTTGAAGTTCTCTGCAGATCCAAGGTTGTGGTGGTCTGTGCTCAAGATTTTGCGACCTTAGGAGTTTCAAGGCTTGCTGCGGTTTTTGATCTGAGATTGTCATCAAGTGGTGATGTGGTCAACCCCTTGACACTTGGAATCCCTTGCGGTCATCGTCCGCTTTTACAGATTGTGTTTGAAAAGATGGATCCTCAATGGAGGGTTCAATGGCTTCAATGTTTTCAATAGTGGAGGGGTTTTCACCAGCGGTGTGGGTTCTGGCCTCTTCGACGACGAGACACAGTGTTCTGGTTTTCTCGGTCGTCGATGCTGCAAGCTTCCCATCCTCTTGCAGACATGTGTTTGGGAGATTTACAGTGGCCCCACTGGCATTGCATCATCTCTCGTTAGATGTGGAAGGCATAGATTCAGCTTGGCGGTGACATGCTTGACCCTATTTTTTGGGTTTCCATATTTTCTTGTTCTCGGGCTGTGCAGAAGTTCCAGGTTTGTTCCTCAACCCAATCTTTGATTCTTGCTACTGCTCTTGGCATGCTTGTGTTTTGTGGCGTTCTGGTTTTGGTCCTTATATTCTGGTGGTGCCAATGCGTTCTTTTTGGCCTCTAGTATTTTTCTGACATTTCTGGTTGGATCCCTCTGTTATGGATCTGTTTGTGGTGGTGTATGGTTCTGCTATGGTCTGATGTTGGTGTTGTTCGCTGGGATTGTTTTGAGGTTCTGCATTATGGTTATGTGTTGCGATTTCTGGGTTTCTGGAAGATCTGTTTGAGCTCCGTTCTAGTTCCTGCTTTTGATGCTGGTGGTTCTATTTGTGGTGCTAGTGGTTTTTTGTGGTTGGTGATGGATCTGCATTTCATGGTGGTGAAGGATAATGTGGAGGTTGATGATTTTGGTGTTGATGGTGATGCTCTATGGTGGTGTTGTGACAGGGTTTTGTAGTGTTGCTGATTCTGAGCTGATTGTAGTGTTGCTGATTCTGAGCTGATGATTGTTGGTCAAGTTGCTGTTGATGGTTGTGATGTTGCTGGATGAGAGGTGTTGAAGCTGATATTGTGTTTGGTCCTTTGCATCTTTTTCTTTCTTTGCATTCCTTTTCGGGATTATTCTTTTGCGTATGGGTTGATTGACCCTGCCCCTCCCCAGTCTACAGAGTTCTCTTTTTTCTTAATAATTTTTTTGGGGGGGGGGGGGGGGCAGGAATAGCCTGGTTCCGGCATCTGTCTTGAACAAAAAATACTAAAAATGAAAAACCCTAAAAACATTTAAAATCCTAAGAAAACCATAAAAAGCTAAAAACAAATATACCACTAAAAATCTAAAAAACGTAAAAAAATCTCTAAAAACACAAAAAATAAATTCAAACCCTAAAAACTCTAAAAACCCTAAAAACCATAAAAACCTCTATAAACTCTTATAAACCTTAAAAAACATAAAAAAACTAAAAAATCTGATACCTCGTTAAAACAAAAAATAATTTAAAAAAACTAAAAACCCTTAAAACCATTCAAATCTAAAAAATCCTCGAAACAAAAAAAAACATAAAAATCCTAAAACCCCTAAAACCTTCAAAATCCATAAAACAAAAAAAATTACAAAATTTTTAAAAACATTAAAAATACCTAAAAATGAAAACCCATAAAAATACTAATAAAAACCCAAACCCCTAAAAACCTAAAAATTACAATACTATAAAAAAACCAAAAAAACCACTAAAAGACCATAGAACCCCTAAAACCCCCTAAAACCATTAAAAATACTAAAACCCCAATAAAGATAATAAAACCTTCTAAAAACTATAAAAAACCATTAAGCCCAAAAAAAATTTAAAAACTCTAATAAACATTTAAACCCCAAAACAATTAAATAATAGATAAGACCCAAAAAACCCATGAAAACCCTAAAAACTCTAAAACAACTAAAAATCATCAAAATCCCTAAAAACCATAAACCAATATAAAAATCCAAAAAAAAACACAAAATCCATAAAAATTTAAAAAACCATAAAAACTTCGAAAAACTCAGTGAAATCCTTTAAAACCATAAAACACTTTAACCCCATGAAAACCTAAAAACCTAAAAACCTAAAAAAGAACCTAAAACCCCTAAAAACCCAAGAAAACCTAAAATACACCTAAAAATATTTAAAACCACTAAAACCGAATAGGACCTCAAAACCACTAAAAAAACGAAAAACCCATCAAACTCATAAAATGTTAAAAAATCTAAAAACCTTAAAACCATAAAAAACCCCCAAAACCCCTTAAAAACGCCTAAAGTCCCTCAAAATCCCAAAAACCCTATAAACCATAAAAATGATAAAAAAAATTCTAAAAATATATTAAATGATAAAAATCAATAAATACAATGAAAATCCAAAATAAATATTAATTAATTAAAAACACATAAAACCCCAAAAAATCCAAAAAACAGTAAAAACCATAAAAACTATAAAACACTAAAACCTCTATAGTCCCCTAAAAACCATAAAAACCTTATAAGAAAATAATATATAAAACCCCTTTAAACCCATAAAAACATTAAAAAGCTCTAAAACTCCATTTAAAAACCCCAAAACTCAAAAAAAATCCATAAAACCCGAAAGAAACCATAAACCCATAAAAACCCAATAAACTCCCAAACCCCTTCAAATCCTAAAAATCCATAAAAAAATAAAAATCCTAAAAATCCATATGAATTCCTAGAAACATAAAAACCTTGAAAAGCTATAAGAAAACCATAATCTCCTAAAAAACATAAAACCCCTAAAAATCTAAAAATTATAAAAACCTTAAAACCCAAAAATCCCCTAAAACCCAAAAACCACTAAAAATAATAAAAATCCCTAAAAACTCGAAAAGAGCCTGAAAACCCCATGAAAACTCTAAAACAACTTTAAACCCATAAAAGCATTAAAAACACCATAACTTTAAAAAACCATAAAATCCTAAATAAACAAAAAACCCACAAAATCCCTGAAACCCTTTAAAAACCATAAAATTCTTAAAAATCACTAAATCGTAAAAAACACTAAAAACATTGAAATTCCTTGAGAAAACATTAAAAACCAAAAAACATTTAAATACCCTAGAAATCATATAAAGAAAAAAACCCATAAAAACCATAAAAACATTAAAAACCTGAAAACATTAAAAAAACCCCAAATACCATAAAAACCCATAAAACCCATCAAAACTACTAAAAACACTAAAATCCATTTAAACCCCGAACAACATAAAAAATTAAAAATACCTTAAAACCCATAATAAATAAAATTCCCTAAAAGCTCAATAAAAACATGAAAACCATAAAAACTCCAAAACCCCTTGAGAATCCATAATAACCATAAAACCACGAAACCATAAAACCCCCCTAAAAATACCTAAAAAATAAGATTTCATAAAGACATTTAAGAACCAAAGGAAACATTAAAACCCAAAAAACACATAAAACCCATAGTAACCTAAAAACCCTAAAACCCCTAAACACCTTTAAAACCCCAAAAACCAAAAAATCCCCTAAACATCCACTAAATACACTAAAACCACTTTAAACCCCTAAAAACATTAAAAAAATCTGCAAACCCCTAAAAACACAAAAAACCATAAATACCATAGAAACCCAAAACCCATAAAAACCATCAATATTCCTGAAAACCTAAAAAGCGAAAAAAATTCAAAAACAAATCCTTAAAAATCCCTAAAAAACAAAAAAGTCCTATTTTTTTTAAACCCATATGAAAACAGAAAAAACCAAAAAACACTTAAAAACCCTACAAAACTATATAACTCTAAAATGCTAAAAACCCATAACTCCCTAAAAATAATAAACACCCATAAATACATTTAAACCCCAAAAAAACAAAAAAACACCTGAAAACCCCACTAATAACTATGAAAACACTTCAAAAACCTAAAATTGTTAAACAAAATTATAAAACCTCAAAACAAATAAAATACAAAAAACCCCTAAAATCCCCAAAAACCCATAAAACCATTAAGACCCCAAAACCCATAAAACCATCAAAATACAAAAAAACCCTAAAACCCTAAAAATAAAAAAAATCCCTAAAAATCATTAAAAACAAAAAAAACTAAAAACCCTGAAAAAACCTAATGAAATCATAAAAAACTAAAAACACATAAAAACCATAAAGACCTAAATAATGCTAAAACAAAAACCCAAAAAACCATAAGACCCATAAAATATACTAAAAACATTAAAACCCCTAAAACACAATAAAAAACATTGAAACCCAACAAAAAACTATAACAAAACTTTAAACCCCTAAATTATTAAAAAACACTAAAAAACATAAAAAATAAAAAAAACCCTAAAACCCCATAAAACCAATAAAAAAACCAAAATTCGTATAACCCCATAAAAATCCATAAAACCAAAAAACCCCATAAAAATCATATATAATCCCTAGAAGTCCCTAAAAATTTAAAAACCCTTATAATTATGAAAACCCCCAAGAAAATCATAAAAACCTATAAATATTAATAACCCAGAAAAACCCTAAAAAAGCTTAAAACAATAAAAAAACCTTGAAACACCTAAAACCCTAAAAACTATTAAAAACCCTAAAATCATAAAACCCCTAAAAACCATAGTTATCCTAAAAAAAATAAAACCCTTGAAAACCCTTTATTTCTTGAAAAAACATGAAAATTTTTAAAATAAAAAAAATTAAAAACACGAAAAAACTAAAACAATATAAAATGCCAAAAAACCCATAAAGACACTAAAAACGATAGAAACTCAAAAAACAATCAAAAATAATATAAACTATAAAAACCATAAAAATACTATAAAGTCCCAACAAAAAAATAAAAATTGTTAAAAACCATAAAAAACCCTAAAAACCCAACGAAAACATTAAAAACCTAAAAACACGTGAAACACCTAAAAATTATAAAAACAATAAAAACACTAAAAATTCAAAACACCTTAAAACATAAAACCCGGAAAAATCGTAAAACCCCAAAGAAAACCCGTAAAACCCCAAAAAACAACTACAAACCCACAAGAATCCAAAAAAAAGAAAAAACCCCCCAAAAATCATGTATCTCTAAAAACCCTTAAAATCAAAAACCCATCAAAATCCCTACAATATTGAAAACCACTAAAATCCTCAAACCCTCTAAAAACCCCTAAAAAACCCTAAAAATAAAAAAACAGAAAACCTTGAAAAAACCAAAGAAAACATTAAAAACCAAAAAACACTTAAATACCTAATAACAAGAAAACACTAAAAACCTAAAAGTCCCTAAAACCCTAAAAAACCAAAATACCCTAAAACCCACTAAAAATAATAAAACCCCCTAAAAACCATAAAACCCCCTAAAACCTAATAACAACCCTAAAACCTACTAATAACTCTTAAAATTATTTAACCCCCAAAAAATGTTTAAAACTCTAAAATCTTTTAAACCCCTAAAAACCTCAAAAACCCATAAAATCCCCGTAAAATATAAAACAAAAAAAATGATAAAACCCCCTTCAAAAACATCAAAATCCCTAAAAATCATAAAAAAAATCATCAAAATGAAAAAAACTCTAAAAACCTAAAAACCCAAATAAAATCTTACAAAAATAAAAATAACTAAACCCCCTAAAAACCTAAAAACACTATGAACCCTAAAAATCCTAAAACCCCTGAAAAATATTAAACCCATAAAAATATAAAAACCCATAAATTCCAAAAAAACCCCTAAAAGACTATAAAGATACTAAAAATTTAAAATCCCTCTAAACCCCTAAAAATGATAGAAATCAATAAAAATCCATATAAACCCAAAAAGTAAAAAAAACATGAAACCCCAAATAAACCATAAAACTCCTAAAACCCCATAAAATCATAGAAGACATTAAAAGTAAAAAAAATACTAAAGATTCCTTAAAATCCCTAAAAAATACCCCCCCTAAATTCAAAAAACCCCGTTGAAAATATTTAAAATCTAACAACACTTAAACCCCCTAGAATCCTAAAATCCTCTAAAAACGCTAAAAAACTATGAAATCCAAAAAAAACCATATAAACTATAAATCCTCATAAAAACATTAAAACCCATAAAACCCATAAAAACCTAATAAACCACTGAAAACTCAAAATACCATTTAAACCCAAAAAATGTAAAAATCTCTAAGAAAACATGAAAATTCTAAAAACTCAAAAAGACCCATTAGAACCCAAAAAAAATCATTAAAAACATAAAATTGCTAAAAACCACTAAAAATCCTTACAACCCCTCCAAACCATTAAACCCTTAAAAATATCTAAAAGTCCTAAAAAATCTATAAAAATCTTAAAAAATTCCTAAAAAACCCTAAAAATGTAAGAATCCTTGAAAAACACTATACAAACCGTAGAAACCTAAAAATAATTAAAACACCTAAAAATATAAAAATGCTAAAACCCTAAAGACTATAAAAATCGATAAAGACCATAAAAACCAAAAAACCAAAAAACACTTAAAAAACCCTAAAACCCTCATAAACAATAAATTCACTATAAACCATTTAAAACATTAAAAACTATAAAAAACTTAAAACCCCTAAAAAAACAAAAATATCCTTTAAAAAACAAAAATATATAAAAACCATAAAACCCATAAAACCCCTTAAAATCCCTAAAAAACCTAACAAACAAAAAAAATAATAAGAAAAACTAAAAATTCCTAAAATCATAAAAATCCCTAATATCTTTGAAAAAACCCAAAAAAAAAACCATTCAAACCAAAAAAATTAAACTCATATAAACCTAAAAAATGATAAAAACCCTAAAAACACTAAAAATCTATTAAAAATATAATAATATTAAAAAAGAAAATAATTATTAAAAATATAAAAAACCCAAATATCCCTGAAAGACCATAAGAAAACCCTAGAAATCTAGAAAAATTAAAACCCCTAAAACCTTAAAACCCCTATATACCCTGAAACCCCTAAAACCCTAAAAACCCTAAAAACCATAAAACCCCTAAATCATAAAAAAAAACCACTAAAACCCATAAAACCCTAAAACCCACTAAAAACTGTAAAAAACTTTAAACACATAAAAACATTAAAAACAATAAAAACATTAAAAACCTTAAAAATCCAAAAAAATACTCTAAATACCAAAAACCCATAAAAACCAACATAACCTTAATAAACAATAAAAAACCTCGAAATCCCTAAAATCACTAAAAACCCATAAAAATGAAAAAAAGGCCCTAAAAATACATAAAAACATAAAAAGAATAAAATTCATAAAAACCCATAAAAACGTTAACTATTTAAAAAAATAAAAACCCTAAATAATAATAAAATTATAAAAAAATTTGAAAACCCTAACCCCATAAAAACCACTATAAATTTTGAAAACCCTAAAAACCATAAAAACCATAAAATCAATCAAAAATCTAAAAACCCTTTAAACACCTGAAATAAAAAAACAAAAAACGTTAAAACCCTTAAAAATCAGAATAAACCCTAAAACCCCAAAAATCATAAAACCCCAAACCCCAAAACCCCTGATAACCCTCGAAAATATATAAAGAACCTAACAAAATAAAAATAACTAAAAATAATGAAAACATAAAAAACCTTAAAAAACACTAAAAACAATAAAAATCCTTAAAAATATTAAAAAACCTTAAAACCCCATAAAAACTATAAAACAAACTAAAAATATAAAAAACCCTTTAAACCATTAAAAACATTAAAAACACTAAAATCCATTTAAAACTCTAATAAACTCAAAAAAATCCTAACCCCCCCCCCAAGCATAAAACCACTAAACCCGATGAAAAATTATCAAAATTCTTAATAACCCGAAAACCCCAAAAAAAATCCTTAAAACCCCAAAAATACTTAAAAATGTAAAAACCCATAATAAAAAAACCCTTAGAAAACCCTTAAAAAACCATAAAAAATAAGAAAACACATAAAATCCCTAAAACCTAGAAAACAATAAAAACCATAAAATAACTAAAGTAGCCTTAAAACCCTAAAAACCCAAACCACTAAAACTATAAAACCCCGATAACCTTATAAAAACCCTAAAAACCCCTGAAAACTCAAAAAACCCTTTACAACACTTAATATGTTAAAAAATATAAGAAACATAAAAATCATAAAAACTCAAAATAACCATTGAATCCCAAAAAAAACTCTAAAAACCGAAAAACCCAAAAAAACCCCTTAAAATACTTAAATCCACCAAAAAGCCTCAAAATCATAAAAACTCAAAAATAAAATACCTTTACACTTAAAAATCTCAAAAAAACCCTAAAACATCATAAGAAAACCATAAAAACCTAGAAACACTTAAACCCCTTAATATAAAAAAACGTTAAAACCATAAAAAAGAGTTGAAAACCCAAAAAACCAAAAAAAACATAAAAACATAAAAGAACCCTAAAATCCCTAAAAAACGTAAAACCCCAAAAAACCATAAAACCCCCTGATGAACTTTAAAACTCTAAAAACCACTAAAAATATAAAAACCTTTTAAAAGCCAAAAATATTCAGAAAACTCTAAAAATTCATAAAAACCATGAAAAAATAAAAAAACCCAATCCCCCCCCAAACCATAAAAAAGTCTAAAAACACCTTAAACACTAAAAATAATTAAAAACTCTAAAAAACATAAAAATCATAAAAATTCCTAAAAATATCTAAAACATAAACAACCCTAAAAACCTAGAAAAACACTAAGGTGACATTTAAACACAAAAAAGTTTGATTAATAAAACCAAAATATGATAATAACCCTTAAAAACCAGAAAGCCCCTAAAACCCATAAAAACCATAAAAATAGCTCAAAACCTTAAAGTACCCTAAAACCCCATAAAAACTCAAAAAAAGACACAAAAAAACATAAAAAACTCAAAAAATCCTAAAAATACAAAAAACCATAAAAATCATAAAAACCTGAAAACCCCTCAAAATACCCCAAAACCATAAAAAATATATAAATATTCAAAACGACCTAAAATCCCAAAAATCATATGAAAACCTAAAAAACCTAAGAAAATCCTAATTGTCTAAAAACACTTAAAACCTCCATGAAAGATTAAAAATGCTAAAAACTGAAAACCCACCAAAACCCTAAAAACCATAAAAACCCTAAAACCCCCTAAAACATTAAAAATTTAATAAAACCCTAACAACCATTAAAAACACTAAAAAACACATTAAACCCTTAATTTTTTAAAAACTCTAAAAAATGTTAAAACCATAAAATACTCCAAAACTCTCAAAAAAATTACAAAACAAAAAAAATCCTAAAAACCATTAAAACCCTAAAACCTCTCAAAATCCCTAAAATCCCTAAAATCCATAAAATCCCATAAAAAATCAATGAAAATACCGAAAGACATAAAAACCCATAAAAACCTTGAAAACCCCAATAAAAACATAAAAACATAAAGACACTTAAAAACATAAAAAAGGTAAAAACCGTAAAAAACATTAAAATACCATAAAAATCATAAAACTAGTTTAAAATATTAAAAACCTAAAAACACATAAAACCCATGAAAACTACTACTATCCTTCAAAATCCTAAAAACACCAAAAAACAAAAATCATAAAACACCTAAAACCCCGAAAATCCTTAAAAAACCATGAAAATCCCAAAAAAACTTAAAATCTTAATTAAATCACTAAAAATTCCCAATTACAAAAAACATGAACCCCCCCTCCCCCTTAAAAGACCCTAAAATCCATAAAACCACTAAAAATTAGAAAACCCCTTAGAAACCCATAATAACATTAAACCCCACTAAAATACCTAAAATCTATTTAAACCCCTAAAGACGTTAAAAACCCTTAAAACATAAAGAACACTAAAAACCCCTTAAAACCACATAAAACCATAAAATCCATTAAAATCCCTAAAAACACTCAAAATATCTAAAACCCTAAAAACAAAAGAAATACTGAAAATCCATAAAAATCTATAAAGAAGAAAAAAACCCAAAAACCCATAAAACCATAAGTAAACCTTAATAACAAAAAAACACATAAAACCAATAAAAATATTTAAAATGGTAAAACCCCTAAAACCCTAAATCTCTATAAACCCTAAAAACCCCTATAGTTCTTAAAAATATGAAAACCCATAAAAACCTTAAAAGAAAATAAAAACTCTTAAATCCCTTTAATCCCATAAAAACATTAAAATACTCAAAAAATGCTAAAAATTATAAAAATATCAAAAATACCTAAAAACCAAAAAAAGCATAATAACCCTAATAACCTTAAAACCCTTAAAACACCTGAGAACCATCTGAAAACCAAAAAATATAATAAGCCAAAAAATATCTAAGAATCCCAATAATTATAAAAACCCTGAAACACTGAAATACCCTAAGAAAACATTAAAAAGCTAAAAACACTTAAATCCCCTAAAAACCTAAAAACCACTAAAACCCCTAAAAACCCAAAGAAATCCATAAAATCTTTTAAAAATCTTAAAACCCCTAAAAGACATAAAAACCCACTAATAAATCTAAAACCCTTTAAAACCCTAAGAATGTTAAAAAACTCAAAAAAATATAGAAAACTCCAAAAACCCAAAAAAACTATAAAAATTAAAAAACCCCCCTAAAACCCTCAAAATACCTTAAAACTCTAAAAAACCATAAAAATCCTAAAAATACATAAATACCTCTAAAATTATAAAAACATAAAAAAACCATGAATACCGACAAGAAGACCATAAAAACCTAAAAACAAAAAAAAACACCAAAAAACCTAAAACAAACTGAAAACACTAAAAAAAATAAAAACCAAAGAAAAACCCCTAAAAACCTTAAAACCCTCTAAAACTAATAAAACACTAAAACCCCAAGAAAAGAAAATTGATTTAAACATCTAAAAATTTTAATAAAAAAATAAAAAACATTTAAACCCGAACAAACCAAAAAACCCAAAACTCCAAAAAAAACAATAAAAACTGTAAAATCACAAAAATCCAAAAAAAATCCATAAAACCCTAGAAATTGTAAAAATACCAAAAATCCCTAAAAATCACTAAAAATATAAAAAACCCTAAAAAAGTATAAAAATACAAATAAAACCTTTAAAACCAAATAACACTTAATACGCCTAAAAACCTAAAAAATACTAAAAACATTTAAAAGAACTAAATACCCTAAAACCACTAAGAACTCTAAAAAAATTTTGAACCCCTAGAAATATTAAAAACTATAAAAAAACCATAAAATCCTAAAAAATTAAAAAAAAACCTAAAATCCTATAAAATGAAAAGATAATGTAAAATCTAAGACCTACGCATGTCTAAAACCTATTGGATGGGTATATTTAGAACCCTTATCACCTTATCCTAGAAATACATCAATGTGGGACCCTTAAAATCTGAAACTCATTTGTAAATAATGTAACATTTTATACCTTTCCAAAAGTGCCCCTCCTCTCCTCTTATAAAAGGCCCCACCTCTACCTCCTTACCCATACCTCTAAAGACTTTGGCTCAGCCAAGATCTTCTCATTTTGTCTCTCCACATCCCTCTCCTCGTCCTAGAATCCTTACCTTAGGCAAGAATCTCTTCAAGAAACCCTTTTGGTTTACACCAAAGGGAGTTACCCAATTTAAAGGTAATGTCTTTACTTGTGTTCTATTGTTTTATTTTGCTTTTCCAACCCACTAAACTATTTTTATTCGTTTATTTTGTAACAACACCTGTATTTTCAATACACTAGGAAGTTTTTATAAGAATTATTCAAGCTACACTTACACACACCTACATCTAATGGTTAAAGAGCATACTATTTCTGTGGATTGCGAATTTCTGCCTCACAAAACGATGATTGTTCAATATTCTTATAACACCTTAAAAGGTGACCCTTAATATGTCACTATATTTATATATGATATATAATATGTTTATGTTTTCCTTAAGCTTTTGTATTTTTCATTTATGGCATACCTTTATGGCTTCCATTATGGGTATACGCGATATCTTTATTTTAGGAAGTGCGGACTACCGCCCCCTTAAAGTGATTTGATTCGTTAATGCCATATGTGGGACGTATAAAGGATGGAATTAATGATATTATATATGATATTATAATGGAATTATAATATACCTTTATATCATTATGATTTCATTCCATAAAATACAAAATATAAATGAAAGTAGCGTTCATGCGTACGTACGGCTTACTGTCTCCATGAACGGTGCATTTCACTTATTACCTATAAATGTTATGTAATATTGTAAATGAATGTATATACAGGATATATATGACATATATGATATCTACATCATGAATATAATTTTGGATATAATGGATATTTTACCACATGAACAACTTGTAATTAAAAAGAGTTTATTTTTGACTCAAGTACCAATGATCAACAAAACGACCATTATTTACTTAAATAATTACATAGTGTTCATAACATGGTAATAAGTGATATAAAAGTAATAATAAACTTTGAAAAGGTTCTTATGAAAGTACTAATTAACTCAAGTTTATTATTCAGGACATTAAAGAACGATCGAGTCAAGTCGGACCCGAGGTATGGGACTTCGTCTCAATCTCCTTTCATTGAGGCATATTTTTTTTATACACAAATTTATTTTATACGGTGTATAAACCCATTTTACTTTTACATTTATTCAAAAGAAATCTTTTTTATACGAAGTGTTTTCCTATCGACAATAGAGAATGTTTTTGTCATACGTATGCGGCGACAACGACTTCTCCGCCGTCGTGACCATTATTTGAGATTCGGCTTCCTCTACAAGACATAACCATTTTTTAAAATGAAAGAAACACCATGTTTTACTTTTCTTTTATTTTTGTATTAAAAATTGTTTTTAGAATTTTTTTATATCAATGTGTTGTATTGATATCTTGTGATTGAAATGTGGAAATGTTATGTTTCCTTTATGCAGGTTTTATATGAAACGATTATGTTATGGTTCTTGGGAATTGTTATGAAGACGGGTGGTTCCATGATAAACTAAGTGCAGGTGAGCCCGATATAGCTCTTCAATGCATTGGGTATTGTAAAGGGGTTAAACGTTAAGGTTTCTCCGAAGAGATTTAGGGAATATACTGTGATGGGTATTCCAAAACGTAACAATGAGGGTTACTCCCTACGTAAGAATGTTATGAATGCCTCAAGTTACCTTTATGTCTTATGATTTCTACTATTTATTCCTGATTTTATGAGGTATGTTAAAATTCTTATGTTTTATGAGTAAAGTATGATTTCATACATGGAATAATGTTTTCATTTCGTACTTTTATATCCCTTACTGAGATTTTTATGCTCATAAAAAGTTTTTGAAATGTTTTTCATAGGTCAAGGGAAAGGTCCATGATGTGATGACAGGGTCAAGGAAGTGTCATGAAAGAATCCATGTTTTGTTTTAAATATGTTTCCGTTGATGGGAAAAAATGAATACTATATTTTATGTAACCACTTTGTTTAATTGTGGAATGTAATGCATAATTTATGATCTAATTCTATAAAACTCTAAACCTGAAAAGATCCTCAATGTGTAATCTTATAATAACTTAAGATTAAGTAATGTTTAAGGCTGGGGAATTAATGTTGGTATCAGAGGTCAGTTTAGATAACTTTAGGAGTTTGAATTGTATTAAATTATTATCCAAAAATATTTTTTTATGGTCAAATTGAAATGATATAGAATTTGAAGATTACTATGTTGCATCATCTAAGACATGTTTGTTCAGAATGGTTTTCCGCAGAGGAAATAGGGAAGCAGTGCTATGAAGGAATACAGAAGGAAATGACCTTCTGAATCATCATCCTGAGATGGTTGGAATTGGAACTAAATAGTTTGTTGCAGTAATGGCGTAGTTGACTCAGGTGATAAATGGCGGTGGTATCAATACAAGATATCAGCCAGATCAAACACAGAGGAACATGTCAGTTGTGGAACATTTCATGAGGCAACATCCCCCATCATTCAGAGGATCATCTAACCTTGTGCTAGCTGAAGGGTGGATTAAATCACTGGAGAATATTTTTGATGTCATGGGGTGTTCAGACAATCAAAAGGTTAGTCTTGCAATTTACCGTTTGGAGGGTGAAGCAGATGAGTAGTGGTCGATGGTTAAAAATATCAGGGACGCTGATGGGATTGATGCTCTCGACTGGGATGAATTCAAAGGAATGTTTCTTGGGAAGTATTTTCCTAAGGTTGTTCGACTTAGTATGGAGAAAAAATTCTTAGAATTGAGGTAAGATGATGACTCAGTGTCTGTTTATAAAGAAAGGTTCACTCGTTTGGCAAGGTATGCCCCAAATTTTATCCGAGACATTGATAGTAAAATCAATCGTTTTTACTCAAAATTAAATCCAAAATATCGAAGGGAATTGGATTCTCGTGAGTTAAAAAGTTATGAAAAGCTTGTTAGATGTGATGTGAAGGTGGAAATGGAGTTTTTCGATGATCAGGTGTTCTATAAAAACCAAGAGAAGAAGATACCTAGGTGGCAGGAGAAAGCGAAGAATTCTTCAAAAAGGTCTAACGGTATGAAAACTAAGTTTCCAGTTTGTGATAGATGTGGTAAAAGACATGCTGGTGAATGTCTTATGAATTCTGGAAAGTGCTACCAATGTGGTAAGATGGGACATAAGGCTCGTGATTGCACTGAAAAAGATTAGGGTGATGGTAAGACTAAATTTGATTTACAGTTAGTGAAATGTTTTAAGTGTAATGAGATGGGACACTATGCAAACGAGTGTCGGACAAAGAGCTCGAGTGATGGGAAGCAGTTAGACTACAAGCAGAAAGGGGTGGTGAAATCCTGTGCAACTACTTCAGCAGATGTTGGGCCATCAAATGAAGTGGTATCAGGTACTTTTTTTGTTTTTTAAGATTACTCCAGTGTGTTGTTTGATTCAGGGTCTACACATTCTTTCATCTCGGAAAACTTTTCCAGTAAAATGGGAATACCATCTCAAGAAATAACTCCTGAGCATGTGGTAAAAACAACTGGGGGAAATGTTGAGGGAAAAATAATTTTTAAGAATCTTCTTATCCTTATCCGTGGAAAGAACCTACTTGAAAACATTATTGTTTTACATCTAGTAGAGTTTGATGTTATCCTAGGTATGGATTGGCTCTCTATTTACCATGCTAAGATTAACTATGGAGCTAAAGAAGTTTCTTTTCAGAAATACTTTTAGTTTGGGTACAAGAATGAACCCTTATTGTTGATAACATATCAAGAGGCTGAGAAACTTGTATAATATGGAAATGAATGTTACCTTGCACATATTGTTGAAAACAAGGGAACTGCTTAGATAAATGATGTTCCAATGGTAAATGAGTATCCTGATGTTTTTTCTGATGAGTTGCTTGGAATAATACCAGATCGGGAAGTTGAGTTTACTGTTGACTTAGTTCCTGATGCTAATCCAATTTAAAAACCCCCTTATCGAATGGCTCAAATTGACCTTTTAGAGTTGAAGGAGCAATTGCATGATTTATTAGATAAAGGTTTCATTTGACCAAGCACATCACCATGGGGTGCTCCTATTTTATTTGTTAAAAATAAATATGGTTCAATGAGACTTTGCATTGATTATAGCTCCTTGAATAACATCGCTGTTAAGAACAAATATCCATTGCCTCATATCGATGATTTGTTTGATCAGCTCTAGGGAGCTTAGTACTTTTCACAGATTGACCTGAGATCGGGGTACCATATGTTGAAGGTAAAGGAAGTAGATGTTCCGAAGACCGCGTTTTGTACAAGATATGGCCATTATGAATATGTATTTATGACTTTAGGGCTAACCAATGTACCTGTTGTATTCATGGACCTTATGAATAGAATTTTCCATGAGTTCTTGGATAAGTTTGTGGTTGTTTTCATTGATGATATTTTGGTGTTTTCTACAAGTAAATAGGAGCATGAAACTCATTTAAGGGTTATTTTTCAAACATTAAAAGAAAATAAATTGTATGGGAAATTCAGTTAGTGTGAGTTTTGGTTACAAAAAATTTCTTTCCTTGGTCACATTGTTTCTAAATATGGGATAACTGTTGATCCTGCAAAAACAAAGGTTGTTGATGAATGGCGAAGACCCATAAATGTAACCGAGATTCATAGCTTCCTTGGTTTGGCAGGCTATTACCAAAGGTTTGTAAGAAATTTTTCATGGTTATCTAGTCTAGTGACTAAGCTAACTCGGAAGGGTCTTAAGTTTATATGGACAAAAGAATGTGATGATTGTTTTTAGGAATTGAAATGAAGATAGGTGAATGCTCCAGTTTTGGCACTACCTCCTAGGAATAGTGAGTTTGTTATGTATAGTAATGCTTCATTTAAAGGACTTGGTTGTGTCATAATGTAAAATGATCAGGTAATTGCTTATTCTTCACGTCAGTTGAAAACCCAGGAGGTAAATTACCCTACACTTGATTTGGAATTAGCTGCTGTTGTTTTCGCTTTAAAATTTTGGAGGCATCATTTGTATGGTGTAAAGTGTGAAATATATACTTATCACAAAAGTTTAAAGTGTATATTCACTAAGAAATAATTGAACATGAGACAGAGGAGATGGTTTGAATTAATCAAGGATTGTTATTGTACAATTCATTACCATCAGGGAAAAGCAAATAAAATGGCTGATGCTTTGAGTTGAAAAAGTAATGCTTCATTAACAATGTTGCGTTTGGAATGTGATCATTTGGTTAAGGATTTGATAAAATTTGGAATAGAAGTTGTTGGTGCAGGATGTCCTTCTATTTTGTTTCAGGTATCAGTGAAATCTTCTCTATCAGATATAATTATGCAAGCACAGAAGCAAGACAACGAGTTTCAGAAAAAGGTAGAGCTACTTCAGAAGGGTAAGTTGCCTGAATTCAACATTGATAATGATTGAGTTTTGATATTTGGGAAGAGATTGTGTGTGCCTTGTGATTCACTATTTAAGAGAGAGTTGTTATGTGAAGCTCATAGTTCTCCATTTTCAGTTCATCCAGGTAGTATAAATATGTATAGAGATCTTCGGGAGTATTACTGGTGGGATGGAATGAAAAGGGATATTGCTGATTTTATTGTGAAGTGTATGACTTGTCAACAGGTTAAAGAAGAGCGGCAGTTACCGAAAGGGATTCTTTAACCTTTACCAGTGCCAGAGTGGAAATGGGAAAATATATCCATGGAATTCGTTGTGGGTTTGCCTAAGACACCTCGTGGTAATAATGCAATAAGGGTTATTATTGTTCGCTTGACTAAATCTGCTCATTTCCTTGATATAAGAGATACTTTTTACCTAGATCAACTTTCTCATTTGTATCTTAAAGAGATAGTCAGGTTACATGGATTTCCTCTCTCCATTGTATCTGATCGTGATGCCAGGTTTACTTCTAACTTTTGGTAAGGCCTTCAGAAGTCGTTGGGTACTGAATTAAATTTTAGTGCAGCTTTTCATCCTCAATCAGATGGGAAATCCGAATGAACAATTCAGACGTTGTAGGATATGCTACGTGCTTCATCGATGGATTATCAGGGAAGTTGGGACCAACATCTTTCTTTGGTTGAGTTTTCTTATAATAACAGTTTTCATTCCAATATACAGATGGCACCATTTGAGGAATTATATGGGAAGCGATGTCGAACTCCAGCTTTTTGGGATGAAGTGGGTGAAAGGAAGTCGATGGGACCAAAATTGGTATAAGAGTTGGCAGAAAAAGTTCAGCTGATACAGAAATACATGAGAACAGCTCAGAGTAGGCAGAAGAGTTATGCGGACAACAGGAGGAAGGATCTCTCTTTTGAGGTAGGTGATCATGTTTTTCTCAAAGTATCACCATGGAAAAGTGTGATGCGATTTGGTAAGAAAGGAAAGACGAGTCCAAGGATCATTGGACCATATGAAATTCTGGAGAGAGTTGGATTAGTTGCATACCGAGTGTCTTTACCTCTGAGTTTACCTCAGGTACACAATTTTTTTCATGTTTCAATGTTAAGGAAGTACATGCCAGATCCATCTCGTGTTTTGAGTCCAGAGGTAGTTCAGTGGTAAGAGAATCTATCATATGAGGAACAACCGGTCCAGATTCATGACCATAGGGATCAAGTGTTGCAGAATAATTTGATTCATCAAGGAAAGGTTTTGTGGAAAACCCACATGAGTGAAGAGGCATCATGGGAATTTGAAAATGCAATGAGGGATAAATACCCCCACTTATTCGATAAGTAAATAAATTGCAAGGATGCAATTTTCTAAAGGGGGAAAGGTTGTAACATCCCAAGTAAGTAATGAATAATATATATTCTTATCTATGTCTATTTATGAATTAGATAGTGTTTTAAGAGTTTTAAAATGAGAATAAATCCAATCGTAGGTATAGAATTCTCTAATATTTTTAAAAGATTGTTTTACGGCCTTTTGATGGCGAACCATTTTTAAATATATTTTTTTGACAATTTTATAAGCTATATTTGTCAAAATAAACTTATTCTTAATTATTGGGACATTGTAATTTACTTTGGATAAATTTTTGGTATTTTTCTCACAATGTTAATTTTTTAATGAATAGTGAATAATACTGCATTTTACCTCAAAACTGCTTTTTCATCTAATTTCATTATATCGTTAGATTATCATTCTAATTGGTCTTAAAGTTTAATTAGAATATATTTTTACCATTTAATCCAATATTGGTCATTATAATTAATTTCACTTTGGAATTGGGCATAAACTAATGCCAAACTTTTCATAGATATTGTTTCAAAAAACCCGCTATTAGTTTTGACAACGGGAATTATTTTTAAATTAATTATTGAAATTTCTGTGTTTGGAATTTGGTAAAATGGATTACATATTTGGAATCAGAAGGTCCAAAATATGTAATCAAGACTCTTTTGTTTTTGTACTTTGTGAATAGTAACGACGGTAATTATCGTTAATTATCTTGATTAATTAGTAATCGGGTAGTTAATGATAATAAAATAAAATAATAATAATAAAAAATGACACCAAAATGTGTCCTAATACTACTGGTTGTGTCATTTCTGACCATGGGATGCCTTGTGCCAAACTTAGGGACCCCATGGAATCACTTTTGTGTGATAATGACTTTTTATCTTTTTATTTTTAAAGAAAGTTAAATATAACAAAGAATGTATCACCTGAGTAAAACATTTTTATTTTGTCTACATAAATGATATCTTGGAATATAAAGAGTAATTTTAATAATAAAAATATTTCCTACATCATAGTATTTTTTTTATAATTTTTAAACATTAAATAAATTAAATTATATATGACACTATGATGATGCATCGATTACCTCATTATTTAATGATTTAAATAAAATGAAAAGATAATGTAAAATATAAGACCTACGCATGTCACAAACCTATTGGATGGGTATATTTCGAACAATTATCACCTTATCCTTTAAATACATCAATGTGGGACCTTTTAAATCTGAAACTCATTTGAAAATAAATTAACATTTTATACCTTTCTAAGAGTACCCCTCCTCACCTCTTATAAAAGGCCCCCAGCTCTATCTCTTTACCCACACCTCTGAAGCCTTTGGCTCATCCAATCTCTATTCATTTTGTCTCTCCACATCCCTATCATCATCCTAGAATCCTTACCTTAGGCAGTAATCTCTTCAAGAAACCCTTTTGGTTAAAACCAAAGGGAGTTACCCAATTTAAAGGTAATGTCTTCACTTGTGTTCTTTTGTTTTATTTTTCTTCTCCAACCCCCTAAACTATTTTTATTCATTTATTTTGTAACAACACCAGTATTTTAAATATAATAGGATGTTTTAATAAGAATTATTCGAGCTACACTTACACACACCTACATCTAATGGTTAAAGAACATATTGTTTCTGTGGATGGCGAATTTCTGCCTCACGAAACGATGATTGTTCAATATTCTTATAACACCTTCAAAGAATCCCATTAATATGTCAATATATTTATATATGATATATAATATATTTATGTTTTCCTTAAGCTTCTGTATTTTTCATTTATGGCATACCTTTATGGATTCCATTATGGGTATACGCGATATCTTCATTTTAGGAAGTGCGGACTACCACCCCCTCAAAGTGATTTGATTCCTTAATGCCATATGTGGGACATATAAAGGATGGAATTAATGATATTTTATATGATATTATACTGGAATTATAATATACCTTTATATAATTATGATTCCATTCCATAAAATATGAAATAGAAATGAAAGTAGCGTTCATGCGTACGTACGGCTTACCATCTCCATGAACTGTGCATTTCATTTCTTACCTCTAAATGTTATGTAATATTGTAAATGCATGTATATACTGGATATATATGACATATATGATATCAAAACAATGAATATAATTCTGGATATAATGGATATTTTACCACATAAACAACTTGTAATTATAAAGAGTTTATTTTTGACTCAAGTACCAATGATCGACAAAACGACCATTATTAACTTAAATAATTACATAGTGTTCATAACATTGTAATAAGTGATATAAAATAAATAATGAACTAGAAAAAGGTTCTTAAGAAAGTAGAAATTAACTCAAGTTTATTATTCAGGATGTTAAAAAACAATCGAGTCAAGTCGGACCCGAGGTATGGGACTTCTTCTCAATCTCTTTTCATTGAGGCATATTTTGTTTTATACACAACTTTATTTTATACTGTGTATAAACCCCTTTGACTTTTATGTTTATTCAAAAGGAATATATTTTATACAAATTGTTTTAATAAACGACAAAAGGGAATGTTTTTTTTGAACGTATGTGGCGACAACGACTTCTCCGACATCATGACCATTATTTGAGCTTCAGCTTCCTCTACAAGCCATAAATTTTTTTTAAATGAAAAAAATACCATGTTTTACTTTTCTTTTATTTTGGTATTAAAAATGGTTTTCATAATGTTTTATATCAATGTGTTGTATTGATATATTGTGATTGAAAAGTGGAAAAATTATGTTTCCTTTATGCATTTTTTATGTGATGCGATTATGTTATGGTTCTTGGGCATTGTTATGAAGACGGGTAGTTTCGTGATAAACTAAGGGTGGGTGAGCCTGATATAGCTTTCCAATGCATTGGGTAACGTGAATGGGTTAAACGTTATGGTTTCTATGAAGAGATTTAGGGAATATACTATGATGGGTATTTCAAACGTAACCATGAGGGTTACTCCCTACGTAAAAATGTTATGAATGCCTCAAGTTACCATTATGTCTTATGATTTCTATGATTTATTCATGATTTGACGAGGTTTGTTAAAATGATTATGTTTTATGAGTAAAGTATGATTTCATACATGGACTAATGTTTTCATTTCGTACTTTTATATCCCTTACTAAGCTTTTTATGCTCATCCCATGTTTTTGAAATGTTTTTTACAGGTCAAGGGAAAGGTACATGATGTGATGATAGGGTCAAGGAAGTGTCATGAAAGAATCCTTGTTTTGTTTTAAATATGTTTCCGTTGATGGGAAAAAAATTAATACTATCTTTTATGTAACCACTTTGTTTAAATGTGGAATGTAATGCATGTTTTATGATCTAATTCTCTAAAACTCTAAACCTTAAAAGATTCTCAATGTGTAATCTTATAATAACTCAAGATTACGTAATGTTTAAGGTTGGGGCCTTATATTAAAAACCCTGAAAAACCCTAAGAAAAAATTAAAACCTAAAAATACATAAAAACATATGAACACCCTATTCATTTCTAAAACCCCTAGACAGCCGGAAAAACCATCAAAATCTATAAAATAATAAAAAAATAAGAAACATAAAAAATCCCTAAAAATACCTTAAAATGTTAAAAAACCTAAAAACACTAAAAATACCTAAGAAAAATTTAAAAACCTATAAACACTTATGACAATGAACAAAATTGAAAACAAAAAAAAAACCCTAAAAGAACTTCAAACCCCTACCCCCCCCCCCAAACCATAAAAACTCTTAAAACCATAAAACCCAAAACCACAATAAACCCTAAAATCCACTAAAAACTATAAAACCCCTCTAAACCCCTAAAAATGTTATAAACTAAAAAAAATCTTTAAAACCGTAAAAAACTCCAAAACCCCAAAAACACATAAAAACCATAAAAACCATAAAATCCCTAGCCCCGATAACAACTTCTAAATCCCATAAAAATCCATAAAAACTATAAAAAAGAAATAAATCCTAAAAAACCCTACAAATCCCTAAAACATCAAACCCTAAGAACCTTGAAAACCTAAAAACATAAAAATACTTAAACCCGTAAAAGCCTAAAAATGAAAAATACCCACAAAACCTTGAAAACCCAAAAATCCTTAAAACCATAAAAAACCCTAAAAACCCATAAATACTTTAAAATCCATTAAAAAATATAAAAACCCATTAAACCCATAAAAATATTAAATAACACTAAATTAATTAATAACCATAAAAACTCAAAAAACCCACAAAACCCTAAAAATGCATAAAACTCTAAAAGTTCCCCCCTCAAAATACCTAAATGCATAACCATTAAAATCTTAAAAAACCATCAAAATACCTAAAAACATAAAAATATATAAAATACCAATTTTATTAAAAAACCATAAAATCCAAAAAACCCTCAAAATCCATAAAATAAAAAAATCATAAAAATTCTAAAAATCCCAAAAAATCCAAAAAATTGTAAAAAGAAACAAAAACCCTTAAAACCCCTAAGAAAACCTGAAAAAATAAATTACACTTAAAACCCTTGAAAAACCTAAAAAAAATAAAAACCCTAAAATTCCCTCAAAACCCAAAAACCGTTAAAAATATTTATAGATCAATATAAGATCTAAGAACCCATTATTATCCAAAAAACATAAAAAACTCTAAAAATACATTAAACCCCTAAAAACTCCAATAACCCAAAAATCACTAAATACCCTAAAAACCCTAAAAACTCTCAAAATACCCAAAATCATAAAAAACCATAATAAGAATAAAAAATTCATTCAAATCTCTAATAATGTTAAAAATATAAAAACCTTAAAAAGACATAAGAAAATATTAAAAATATAAAATCACTTAAAACCCCTATGAAAACTGAAAACCACTATTAAACCTAAAAGACCCAAAAAAATCTTAACCACCCAAACCATAAACCCCCTAAAACACTAAAAAAAATTAAATCCATAAAAACCCACTAAACACTCTAAAAATAATTTAAACCCATAAAATCATTAGAAACTCTAAAAACCATAAATAATCTAAAACCTAAAAAAACCACTAAATCCAAAAAAAAAACAATAAAACTCTTAAAATCATCCAAAAACTATCATAATACATAAAAACCCTAAAACCATGAGAGCCCAGAAAAACTCTAAAAAGTTATAAAATCCATAAAAACAAATAAAAAATAAGAAAACCCCTATGAAAAACTTATAAATCATAAAAACACTTAAGATCCCTAAAACCCTAAAAATGATAAAACCGTAAAACCCCTAAGAAACATAAAATCCAATGAAAAACAGAAAAAACCCCTAAAACTATAAAAAAAACCCTAAAAACCCCTAAAAACCATAAAACTCTAAAAATCACTTTAGACCCCTAAAGATGTTAAAAACTCTAAAAAACAATAAAAACCAGAAAAACAAAACAAACCCCCCAGAAAAACATAAAAATCCTAAAAACCTAAAATAACTCAAAATCCATACAAACCTTGAAAAAAAATGTAAAAAAACACTAAAAACAACTATAACCACAAAAAACCATAAAAACCTTGAAAACCCCTAACAAAACATTAAAAACCTAAAATCAATTAACACCCCTAAAAACCTAAAAAAACCTAAAATCACTAAACAACATAAAAACCCAAAAACTCATCAAAACTCTAAAAACGAAATAAAAATTTTAAAACCCTTTAGAACCCTAAAAAGTTAAAAATATTATTAAAAAACTAAAAACCCTAAAAACTAAAAAAACCATAAATCCCAAAAAAAATAAGACCCTAAAACTGCTAATAAATCTCTAAGGACCCTCAAAATACCTAAAACCCCTAAAACTATAAAGTCCTAAAAATCCCTAAATTACAATAAAAATAAAAAAACCTAAGAAAATCCAAAAAAAAATAAACAATTAAACCCCTTAAAAACCCAAAAACAATTCTAAAAACCCAAACAATCCTTTAATCCCCTAAAACAATAAAAACACCTAAAAAATTTAAGAAAACTAAACAACCCTTAAAAACATGACAAATCACTATAAATTACAAAAACAATTTAGAACCCTAATGATGTTAAAAGCTCTAAAAAATAATGAAAATCCTAAAAAACTCAAAAACCCAAAAAGACCAATATACCATAAAAACCCTAAAAATAAAAAAACACTCAAACTCCCTGAAAACCGTTAAAATACTGAAAACATCCATAAAATATATAAAATTTTAAAAACCCTTAAAAACTTAGTAAAACCCTAAGAAAACCTCAAAACCCGAAAAACACTTAAAACCCCTAAAAATCCAAAAATCCCTAAATACCTCAGAAACACTAAAATCCCTAAAAACCCAAAACCCAAAACCCCCAAAAACCATAAAACCATTACAAACGAATAAAAACCCTAAAAGAACTAATGAATAGAAAACCGCATTAAACTCCTAAAAACATTAAAAACTATAAAAAACCTTAAAACCCAAAAATTCAACCAAAAAAATCCATAAATCCATAAAAACCCTAAAACCCTCAATTCCCTAAAAACCCTAAAAAACCAAAAAAATATATTAAAAGACCTAAATATCCCTAAAAATGTATAAAAACCTAAAAACATGAAAAAAATAAGAAAAACTTTAAAATTTAACATTACATAAAATCCATGAAAAACATAAAAAAACAAAAATCATAAAACCCCCTAAAAACCATAAAACCTATAAAAACCATAAAACCCCTAGAATTTTGTAAAAACACCAAAATCAACAAAAAAATATAAAATTACATTAAACCCATAAAAACATAAAAAAACTATAAAAAACCTTATGAAGATAAAAAAACTCAAAATTACTAAAAACACAAAAAAAATACCACAAAACCCCTATATCCTAAAAATCCACAAAATCTAAAGAAACCCTAAAACCCATAAAAATAAAATAACCCCTTTTAAAACCATAAAAACATAAAAAAATGCTGACACCCTTGAGAACCATATTAAAAACCAAAAAAACCAAAAAAACATAATACTTAAAAACCCTAAAAACACTAAAACCACTAAAAACTATAAAAACCCCTAAACACATTAAGAACCCATAAAAACACATAAATCCCTAAAACAAATAAAAACATAGAAACCTTTAGATCCCTAAAAATGTTAAAAACTCTAAAACCCGTTAAATTCCTTAAAAACTAAAAAAACCTAAAATAAAAAAATCATTAAAAATAGTAAAAGAAAACAAACCACTTGAAAACAGAAAAATCTCTAAAATCTGTAAATCATAAAAATACTAAAAAACAAAAAAAAAATATATAAAACAAAAAACACTAAAACACCTAAAAACCATAAAACCCCTAAAACCCTAAAACCCCCGAAACCTATAAATACCCTAAAAATCACTGAAATTTTAAGAACCCTTTAAACCCCAAAAAAATAATAAAAATCCAAAAAACCATAAATAACTAAAAACCTAAAAAAACCAAAAAAACATAAATTTCCTAGAATCCCATAAAACCACTGAAATCCCTAACACCTGTAAAAACCAATAAAATAAAAATAATCCAAAAAAATTTCTAAAAACAAAAAAACCCTAAAAACCACTATGGAAACCTCAAAAATCTAAAAACACTTTAAACCCCTAAAAAAATAGAAAACAGAAATAACCCTAAACTCTTATAAACCCAAGAAACTATGAAACCCCTAAAAACATTTAAAAATCATAAAAACTATAAAAAATCATAAAAGGTACTAAAAACTCTAAAAACCCTTTAAACCCATAAAACCCCAAAAAATCCATAAAAACCCTAAAAACTCTAAAAAATATCAAAATCCCTAAAACCCAACGAACCAAAACAAATAAAAAAAGGCCTTAATAATCCCTAAAATCATAAAAACTCCTAAAAACCCTAAAAAACCTTAAGAAAACCTTGAAAACCATAAATCACTTAAAACCCCGAAAACACCCAAAAAATGAAAAAACCCCCAAAAACCCTAGAAACCATAAAACCCCTTAAAACCATTAAAAACCATAAAACCAATAAAAACCCTAAAACCACTAAAAATCATAAAAACACATTATAAATTGAAAATTTAATAAAACACTAGAAAACAATAAAAACCCTAAAATCCAAAAAACCCTACAAACCCAAAAAAACTAAAAAACCCAAAAAACCCCTAAAAACATTAAAACCCAAAAATCCATAAAAATTAATAAAAGTCCCCAAAATTCTGTAAAAACACAAAAAATCATAAAAACATGAAAACCCCTAAGAAAACTGTAAAAACCTAAAAATAAATAAAACCCCTAAAAGTCAAAAAAAATACTAAAACCCCTTACAAAGATAAAAAACCTAAAAACCCTAAAAATCCTTCAAACCCCTAAAATCCCTAAAGACCCATTAAAATAATAAAAAGACCCCCAAAAAATCTATAAAATTATATAAAAACCTACAACCTTAAAAACTCCAAATAAAACCTTAAAAACCAAAAACAACTAAAACCCCTTAAAAACTAAAAAACTCTAAAACCCATATAAACCCTGAAAATACACTAAGACCCCTAAAACCCCCGAAAAAATAAAAACCCTTCAAGACCATGAGAATCCCCAAGAACTCATGAAAAACCAAAAAACCCAATAAAAATCTAAAAATACATGAACTCCTTAAAACGTTAAAAACTATAAAAGACATTTAAAACCTTAAAAATCCAAAAAAATCGTAAAACCCAAAAAACCATAAAAACCCAAAAATACCTAAAAAATCTAAAAAACCATAAAATTCCAAAAATTATTCAAAAATACTTAAAGGATAAAAAACTATAAACAATAATAAAACATTAAAAACCTAAAAACACTTATAAACCCCACAAACCTAAAAAATGCTAAAAACCCAAAAAACCTTAAAAAACCCTAAACCCCAAAAAAATATATAAAATCCCGAAAAAATCTAAATAAATTCTAAATACCCTTAAAACCATTAAAACCCCTAAAAACCTTAAAAAACTCTAAAAACTCATAGAAACCCTAAAAACACTAAAAATAGTAAAAACCCTTCAGACCCATAATTTATTTTAAAAATTTTAAATAAAAAGACACTAAAAATTTAAAAAATCCAAAAAAACCCAAAAAAACATTCAAAACCATAAAATACCTAAAAACCCTAAAAATTCTAAAAACAATGAAAATTTGTATAAATGCTTAAACCCATAAAAATCCTCAAAATCCTCAATAAAATACCTAACAACAAAAAAAACTCTACAAACCTTGAGAAACCTAAGAAAAAATTAAAAACCAATTAACACTTGAAACCCCAAAAAAATTTAAAACGATAAAAAACATAAAAATCCATAAAAACCAAAAAACCCTAAAAATCTCTAAAAACAATAAAATCCCTTAAAACCCCTAAATATACAAAAATCAATAAAATCCCTAAAAACTCACTAAAATATATCAAAACCCTTTAAACCCCAAAAAATATTAAAAACAATAAAAAACCTTATAAAATCTAAAAAAGTCGGTAAAAACTAAAAAAACTGTAATAACCATAAAACCATACAAGATTACAAAATCCCTAACAACGGTAAAACCCATAAAAATCCTAAAAATCCAAAAAAATTTAAAAAACCCTAAAACCCCAAAGTAAAACCTAAAAACTAAAAACAGTTAAAACCCCTAAAAATCTTAAAATTCAAAAACCCTAAAAAACTAAATACCCTAAAAACACTAAAAACAAAAGAAACCCCTAAAACAATAAAAAAATAATTACACATAAAAACCCTAAACCACTAAACACTCTAAAATCCCTTTAATCCCGTAAAAAAATTAAAAATTATTAAAACATTTAAATCTCTAAAAATTCGAAAAAAATTCTAAAAACCAAAAAAATGATAAAAAATCTAAAAACCTCAAACCCCCTAAAAACATCAAAATCCCTAAAAACCATAAAAATCTTAAATATCCCTTATAATACCTAAAAACCCCTAAAATCCCTGAAAATAATCTAGAAAACCATAGAAAAATAAACACTTAAATCCCTTAAAAACCTAAAAATACACTAAATACCCTTTAAAACCCTAAGAAGGCCTTAAAAACCCAAAACACTAAAAACCCATAAAAACATAAAAATGTTTATAAACCCAAAACCAATAAAACCCTAATAAAAAATTAAAACTATAAAAACCAATAAACACTAAAAAATTCCTAAAAACACTAAAAACCCTTCCATTCCATAAAAACAATAAAAAATATAAAACCCATAAAAAACTCAAAATAAAACCAAAAACCCCTAAATTATACCCATAAAAACCCAAAAATCCATAAAAACCCAAAAAAACATGAAATCCATAAAAATGATGAAAACCCATAAGAATCCAAAAAATACCAAAAGTTCCAAAAAACAAGAAATATCCTAAAACCCCCGAAAAAACATAAGAAATCATTAGAACCTAAAAACGTTTAAAACCCCTGAAACACATAACCGATAAAAACCCTAAAACCCTTAAAAACATAATTTTTTGTTAAAAAAAACTGGTCAAACATTTAATACCCCATAAAATCCTTAAATAACCACTATAATTCTAAAAATACATTAAACCCCTAAAAAAATTAAAAAAAATATAGAAAACCATAAAACCCACAAAAACAAAAAGAATAAAAAAAGACTATAAAAACACATAAAACCCTAAAACACCTAAAAACACTAAAAATCCCTAAAACACCTAAAACCATAAAAATCCCAAAAAATCCCAAAAAAATCATAAAAAGTAAAAAAGACTAAAAACCATAATACCCTAATAAAACCAAAAAAAAAAAGTAAAAACATGTAAAACCCCTAAAAATTTAATAACACTAAAAACCCTAAAAAGTCCCTAAAAATACCATAAAAACCTAAATACCCTAGAAACAATAAAAACCCATAAAAACATTAAAACCCCTTAAAAACATAAAAAACCAAAAAACTCCAAAAAACATTAATTTTTTTAAAAAAATGTAAGGAAAAAATGAAATTTTAAAAACACTTAAAACCTTTAAAAACATTAAATCATAAAATAAGATGAAGGCCTCTGAGCGGCTGTGCCTTCCCCTCTGAGTGCTCTAGCAGCATCTTCCTCTCTGCATTTACCCTTCCTCATGTGGTCACTTCATGCAGCCAGGCATCGGCCGGTTCATCCTTGGTGCGGCGCTGGTTCTTCATGCTTCTCCCGGATCTCATTACATGACGTCTTTTCATGGATTCCTCCTTCGTCAATAGATCTGTCTTCAATTCTCGATCGATGTCTGATCTGGTGTTATCTTGGTTAGGCTTTGGATTGAGGACCTCTGATCAGGGTTTCCACTCTGTCTCTGCTTGGGATCTGGCATCTGCCTTGTTTCTGCGATGGATCTGGATTCTTTCTGTTGCCAGTTCTGGTGTGCTTTCGACATGGTCATCTTCAAGTCCTTGGGAGGACGTCGGCGCAGCTTGGTCTCTCAGATTGCTCACTCTTTGGCCTCCATGTTTTGGTTTTGTATTTGACCTCTGAGTAGCGATATATCTAGTGTTGATCTCATTCATATGTTCTCTCTATGCATGTTTGGTTTCTTTTCCTTGGGTGGGATGTGTCGCTGCTCAGCCTGCTCCTGGTTACGAACATCTTGCTCGCGGTTTATCCTATGTGATTTCAGAGGTTTTGGTGGCAGTGTTGTCATTGACCTCAGATTGGCATCAGTCCTGGTGTGGTTACGGTGATGGGAGGGTTCTTTTGATGATCCTCCATTGCCTTGATGTGTCTTGGGATGGTTCATTTCCTTCCTGGATTGGTTTGGCATCTGTTGTGGATCATCTTGGAGGGGGGGAGGAATTGGTTTCTATCTTGCTAGTCTTTTCCTTTTTGCTTGTATTTGAAATTGAGAAAGATTCTAACTTTGGAGTGGAGTTGGGTGAGGGTGATGTTGTGATGCTCTGGGTTGATGTCCATTGTAGTTGTTTCTGTGCTTGTGGTGTGCTGGAAGTTGAATGGTTGGGAAGCTTGCTTTGAAGGAAGTTCTTCATGGATTGACTGTGATGCTAGATGTGGTTGGATGATTGGCTTGAGGTGATGAAAGTATGGTGTGGCTGTGATGATTAGGCTATGATTATTGGACATGGTGTTGTTTGGATCTTTTATTGTTTTTTTCTTTGTTTGTTATTGGTGTGTTTTTTGGTTCTCTGGGTCATTGGGTTTGGGGTTTTTAAGGGTTTTTGGGTGCGGGTTGATTGACCCCTCCCCTCCCTTGTCTGCCATTTCTTTTTCTTCTAATACATTTGGTGGGGGGGGTTGGGAATAGCCCGACCCTCGCTTCTGCCTTTCCCTAAAAACATGAAAACTACTAAAAACTCTAAACAGCCCTAAAAAATACCCTAAAAACAAAAAACCCAAAAAAATAAAACCCCATAAAAAATAAAAAACCCTAAAGAACATAAAACCCATAAAAACATTAAAAAACCTCGAAACCAATAAATCCCTAAAAAAAATCAAATATCCCAAAAACCTTTAATCCCCTAAAAATGTTAATAAACACTGAAAACATTAAAAACCCTAAAAACTCATGAAAAAACCTAAAACCCCTAAAACTATCAAAATTTATAAAACAAAAACCATAAAAATACGAAAAAATATTTAAAAATACTTAAAATTTAATAACCATAAACCCTTAAAAATCCTAAAAATAATAAAAAAACCCTAAAAACCTAAAAACACTTAAACCGCCTAAAACCCTAAAAAAAACTAAAATTCCTAAAAACTATATATACCATAAAAACCATAAAACCCCTAGAAACCATAAAAACTCTAAAACCCCATAAAAGACCCAAATGAACTAAAAAAAATTAAAAACCATTGAAATCCATAAAAATTTAAAAAACATTAAAAACCTTAAAAATCCAAAAAAACTCAAAAAATCCAAAAAATGCCCAAAAAAACCTTAAATACTATAATACCCCAAAAAATCCCTAAAATTGTAAAAAATCAGAAAAACCCTAAAAACCCCTAATAAATCAATAAAAACATAAAATCACTTAAAACCCATAAATTTTTTTAAAAAACCTAAAAACCCACAAACCCCTAAAAATACCTAAAAAACATAAACACCAATAAATATACAAACATCCGTAAAAATCTCTAAAAATGTAAAAACATAAAACAACATGAAAACCAATAAGAAACCCTTAAAACCCATAAAACACTTAAAATCCACCAAAATACAAAAAAACCCATAAGACCCACAAAACCATGAAAATCCATAAAAACTCAAAAAAGTATACAAACATAAAAATCCCTAAAAATACTAAGCCGACCAGGGTTTGCTTAGTGGTACCGTGTAAGGCGGACACTCCCTAGCAACAGAACTGGCATAGGATCAAGTCTCGCCACTCTCGAATTTAGATGGGGACGAGCGGAGCACAGGTGGTGAATGGGGACAAGAATAAGCATGGCACGGCAATCACTAATACCTTGTTACCCACAACTCGTTTGAAACCCTCCAAGATGGAGGCACACTCCCCAAGATCTCTCTCCCTCTCATCGTGCCTTCTAGGTTTCCCCTTGGATCTTGCGTGTGGCTTCTCTCATAGTTCTCCCCTTCCATCTTGGTGGTAGTGTTCCCTTGAAGTGCTCTGCAAATCCCAAGTTGTGGTGGTCTATGCTCAGGATTGGGCGTCCTTTGGAGTTGCAAGGCTTGCTGTGGTTTTAGATCTGAGCTTTTCATCAAGAGGTGATGTGGTCAACCCCTTGACACTTGGAAGCCCTTGCAGTCATCGGCCGCTTTTACAGATTGTTCTTGCAAAGATGGAACCTCCATGGAGGGTTCAATGGATTCAATGTTTTCAACAGTGGAGGGGTTTTCACCAGCGGTGTGGGTTCTTGCCTCTTCGATGACGAAACACGGTGTTCTGGTTTTCTCAGTCGTCGATGCTGCAAGCTTCCTATCCGTTTCCAGACATGTCTCTGGGATATTTATAGTGGCCCCACTGGCATTGCATCATCTCTAGTTAGATGTGGAAGGCATGGATTCATCTTGGCGGTGACATGCTTGACCATGATTTCTGGGTTTCCATATTTTCTTGTTCTTGGGCTGTGCAGAAGTACCAGGTTTGTTCTTCAACCCAAGATTTGATTCTTGTTACTGATCCTAGCATGCTTGTGTTTTGTGGTGTTCTGGTTTCGGTCCTTATATTCTGGCGGTGCCAAAGCGGTCTTTTTGGCCTCCAGTATTTTTCTGATGTTTCTGGTTGGATCCCACTGTTATGGATCTGTTTGTGGTGGTGGATGGTTCTACTATGGGCTGATGTTGGTGTTGTTCGCTGGGATTGTATTGAGGTTCTGCATTCTGGTTATGTGTTGCGATTTATGGGTTTCTGGAAGGGCTGTTTGAGCTCCGTTCAAGTTCATGCTTCAGATGCTGGTGGTTCTATTTATGGTTCTGGTGGTTTTTTGTGGTTGGTGATGGATCTGCCTTGCATGGTGGTGCAGGATAATGTGGAGGTTGATGATTTTGGTGTGGGTGGTTATGCTATATGGTGTTGTTGTGACAAGGTTTTGTAGTGTTTCTGATTCCATGCTGATGATTGTCGGTGAAGTTGCTGTTGATGGCTATGATGTTGCTGGATGAGAGGTGCTGAAGATGCTGTTGTGTTTGGTCCTTTGCATCTTTTTCTTTCTTTTTTTCCCTTTTCGGGATTATTCTTTTGGGTATTGGTTGATTGAACCTGCCCCTCCCCAGTCTATAGTGTTCTCTTTTTTTCTTAATAAATTTTTGGGGGGCCAAGAATATCCTGGTTCTGGCATCTGTCTTGAACAAAAAAATACTAAAAATGAAAAACCCTAAAGACATTTAAAATCCTAAGAAAACCATAAAAAACTAAAAACAAATGTACCACTAAAAATCTAAAAAGACTAAAAACCATAAAAACATAATAAAACCCAAAAAAATTAATAACATGTAAAACCCCTAAAAATATTAATAACACTAAAAACCCTAAAAAGTACCTAAAAATACCATAAAAACCTAAATACCCTAGAAACAATAAAAACCCATAAAAACATTAAAACCCCCTAAAAACCAAAAAAACCAAAAAAACCCAAAAAACACTAATTTTTTTTAAAAAATTTAAGGAAAACATGAAATTTTAAAAACACTTAAAACCTTTAAAAAACATTAAATCCTAAAAGAAGATGAAGGCCTCTGAGCAGATGTTCCTTCCCCTTTGAGTGCTCCAGCAACATCTTCCTCTCTGTGTTTCCCCTTCCTCCTCTGGTCGCTTCGTGCAGCCCAACATCGGCTGGTCCGTCCTTGGTGCAGCGCTGGTTCATCATGCTTCTCCTGGATCTCATTGCATGACGTCTTTTCAGGCATTCCTCGCTTGTCAAAAGATCTGTCTTCAATTCTCGATCGATGTATGATCTGGTGTTCTCTTGGTGTGGATTTGGCTTGAGGACCACAGATCAGGTTTGCTGCTCTGTCTCTTCTTGGGATCTGGCATCTTCCATGTTTTTGCGACAGATCTGGCGTCTTTCTGTTTCCATTTATGGCGTGCTTTCGGAAAGGTCATATTTAAGTCCTTCGAAGGACTTTAGTGCATCTTGGTCTCTCGAATTGCTCAATCTTTGGCCTCGGTGTTTTGGTTTTGGATTTGACCTGTGCTTGGAGATAGATCTGGTGCTGATCTCATTCAGGTGTTCTCCCTATGCATTTTTAGTTTCTATTCCTTTGGTGGGAGGTGTCGCTACTAAGCCTGCTCCTGGTTTTGAACATCTTACTCACGGTTTCTCCTGTACGATTTCAGAGGTTTTGGTGACAGTTCTGTCGTTGACCTCAGATTGGCATCAGTACTGGTGTGGTTCCAGTGCTGGGAGGGTTCTTTTGATAATCTTAAATTAGCTTGATGTGTCTTGGGATGGTTCATTTCTTTCCTGGATTGGTTTGGCATCTGTTGTGGATCATCTTGGAGGGGGAGGTAGTGGTTTCTATCTTTCTAGTCTTGTTATTTTTGCTTGTATTTGAAATGGAGCAAGATGATAACTTTGGAATGGATTTGGGTGAGGGTGATGTTGTGATGCTCTGGGTTGACGTCCATTGTAGCTGTTTCTGTGCTTTTGGTGTGCTGGAAGTTGAATGGTTGGGAAGCTTGCTTTGAAGGAAGTTCTTCATGGATTGACTGTGATGCTAGAGGTGGCTGGATGATTAGATTGAGGTGCTGAAATTATGGTGTGATTGTGATGATTAGGCTATGATGATTAGACATGGTGTTGTTGGGATCTTTTATTGTTTTTTTCTTCGTTTGTTTTTGTGTGTTTTTTGGTTCTCTGGGTCTTTGGGTTTAGGGTTTTTAAGGGTTCTTGGGTGCGGGTTTATTGACCCCTCCCCTCCCTTGTCTGCCATTTCTTTTTCTTCTAAAAAAATTGGTGGGGGGGGGGGTTTGGGAATAGCCTGACCCGCGCTTCTGCCTTTCCCTAAAAACATGAAAACTACTAAAAACTCTAAACAATCTTAAAAAAGACCCTAAAAACCAAAAACCCCAAAAAAATAAAACCCTATAAAAAAATAAAAAAAACTAAAGAAAATAAAACCCATAAAAACATTAATAAACCCCGAAACCAACAAATCCCTAAAAACAAATCAAATATCCAAAAAACCTTTAATCCCCTAAAAATGTTAAGAAACACTGAAAACATTAAAAACCCAAAAAACACAAGAAAAAACCTAAATCCCCTAAAATCTATCAAAATTTTTAAAACACTAAAAACCATAAAAATCCAAAAAAAAATATTTAAAAATACTTTAAATATAAAATCATAAAACCCTTAAAAATCCTAAAACAATAAAAAACCCTAAAATCCTAAAAACACTTAAAACACCTAAAACCCTATTAAAAATAATATTCCTAAAAACAATAAATACCATAAAAACCATAAAACCCCTCAAAACCATAAAAACTCTAAAACCCCATAAAAGACTTAAATGAACTAAAAAATTTAAAAACCATTCAAATCCCAAAATAATTAAAAAACCTTTAAAACCATAAAAATTCAAAAAAACTCAAAAAATCAAAAAAAAAACCGGAAAAAATCTTAAAAACTATAATACCCCAAAAAATACCTAAAATCCATAAAATTGTAAAAAATCAGAAAAACTCTAAAAATCCCTAATAAATCAATAAAAATCTATAATCACTTAAAGGCCATAAAGTTTTTTTTAAAAACCTAAAAACCCCCAAACCCCTCAAAATACCTAAAAAACATAAACACCAATAAATATAACAAACATTTGTAAAAATCCCAAAAAATGTAAAAACCTAAAAATTCTTGAAAACCCATAAAAAACCCTTAAAACCCATAAAACACTTAAAATCCATAAAAACACAAAAAAAACCATAAAACCCCCAAAACCATAAAAATCTATAAAAAATCAAAAAAGCATACAAACATAAAAATCCCTAAAAATACTAAAGGCGACCGGGGTTTGCTTAGTGGTCCCGTGTAAGGCGGACACTCCCTCGCAACAGAACTGGCATAGGTTCGAGTCTCACCACTCTCAAATTTAGCTAGGGACGAGTGGCGCGCAGGTGTTGAATGGGGCCGAGAATAAGCGTGGTGTGGCAATCGACAATACCTCGTTACCCACAACTCGTTTGAAACCCTCCAAGATGAAGGTTCACTCCCCAAGCTCTCTCTCCCGCTCATCGGGCCTTCTAGGTTTCCCCTTGGATCTTTCTTGGGGCTTCTCTCATGGTTCTCTACTTCCATCTTGGTGGAAGGGTTCCCTTGAAGTGCTCTAAAGATCCAAGGTTTTGGGGGTTTGTGCTCAGGATTGGGTGGCCTTAGGAGTTGCAAGGCTTGCTGCGGTTTTAGATCTGAGCTTTTCATCAAGAGGTGATGTGGTCAACCCCTTGAAACATGGAAGCCCTTGCGATCATTGGCCACTTTTCCAGATTGTGTTTGCAAAGATGGATCCTCCATGGAGGGTTCAACGGCTTCTATGTTTTCAATAGTGGAGGGGTTTTCACCAGCGGTGTGGGTTCTGGCCTCTTCCACAATGAAACATGGTGTTCTGGTTTTCTCGGACGTCAATGCTGCAAGCTTCCCATCCGCTTGCAGACATGTGTCTGGGAGATTTACGGTGGCCCCACTGGCATTGCATAATCTCTTGTTAGATGTGGAGGGCATGGATTCAGCTTGGCGGTGACATGCTTGACCCTATTTTCTGGGTTTCCATATTTTCTTGTTCTCGGGATTTGCAGAAGTTCCAGGTTTGTTCCTCAACCCATGCTTTGATTCTTTCTACTGCTCCTGTCATGCTTTTGTTTTGTGGCATTCTGGTTTCAGTCCTTACATTCTGGCAGTGCCAAAGCGGTCTTTTTGGCCTCCAGTATTTTTCTGAATTTTCTGGTTTGGATCACTCTGTTATGGATTTGTTTATGGTGGTGGATGGTTATGCTATGGTCTGATGTTGGTGTTGTTCGCTGGGATTTTTCTGAGGTTCTAAATTCTGGTTATGTGTTGCAATTTTTGGGTTTCTGGAAGGGCTGTTTGAGCTGCATTCTAGTTCCTGCTTTGGATGTTGGTGGTTCTATTTATGGTGCTGGTGGTTTTGTGTGGCTGGTGATGGATCTTCCTTGCATGGTGGTGCAGGATAATGTGGAGGTTGGTGATTTTGGTGCCGGTGGTGATTCTATATGGTGGTGTTATGACAAGGTTTTGTAGTGTTGCTGATTCTGTGCTGATGATTGTTGGTGAAGTTGCTGTTGATGGCAGTGATGTTGCTGGATGAGAGGTGCCGAACCTGCTGTTGTGTTTGGTCCTTTGCATCTTTTTCTTTCTTTTTTTTCCTTTTGGGGATTATTCTTTTGGGTATGGGTTGATTAACCCTGCCCCTCCCCAGTCTACAGTGTTCTCTTTTTTCATAATAAATTTTGGGGGGGCTAGGAATAGCCTGGTTACGGCATTTGTCTTGAACAAAAAATATTAAAAATGAAAAACCCTAAAACATTTAAAATCCTAAGAAAACCATAAAAAACTAAAAACAAATATACCACTAAAAATCTAAAAAACGTAAAAAAATCTCTAAAAACACTAAAAAGAAATTCAAACCCTAAAAACTCTAAAAACCCTAAAAACCTTAAAAATCTCTATAAACCCCTATAAACCTTAAAAAACATCAAAAAACTAAAAAAATATAAAACCATGTTAAAACAAAAAATAATTTAAAAATCTAAAAACCCTTAAAACCATTCAAATCTAAAAAATCCTCAAAACAGAAAAAAACATAAAAATCATAAAAATCCTAAAACCCTCAAAATCCATAAAACAAAAAAAAATCACAGAATTCCAAAAAACCTTAAAAGTACCTAAAAATGAATAACCATAAAAATACTAATAAAAACCTAAACCCCTAAAAACCTAAAAATGAAAATACTATAAAAAAACAAAAAAAACCCACTAAAAGCCCATAGAACCCCTAAACCCCCCTAAAACCCTTAAAAATACTAAAACCCCAATAAAAACAATAAAACCTTCTAAAACCCATAAAAACCCATTCATCCCCAAAAAAAATTTAAAAACACTAATAATCTTTTAAACACCAAAATAATTAAATAATAGATAAAACCCAAAAAACCCATGAAAATCCTAAAAACCCTAAAATAACTAAAAAACATCAAAATCCCCAAAAACCATAAACCAATATAAAAATCCAAAAAAACACAAAATACAAAAAAAAATTAAAAACCATAAAAACTTTGAAAAACTCAGTGAAATCTTTTAAAACCATAAAACAATTTAACCCCATGAAAACCTAAAAATCTAAAAACCTAAAAAAGAACCTAAAAACCCTAAAAACCCAAGAAAACATAAAATACACCTAAAAATATTTAAAACCCCCAAAACTCCATAAGACCTCAAAAAACACTCTAAACACTAAAAACCCATCAAACCCATAAAATGTTAAAAAATCTAAAAACCTTAAAACCATAAAAACAATAAAAACCCCCCAAAACCCTTAAAAATGACTAAGGTCCCTCAAAATCGACAAAACCCTATAAACCATAAAAATGATAAAAAAATTCTAAAAATATATTAAATAATAAAAATCTATAAATACAATGAAAATCCAAAAGAAATATTAATTTCTTAAAAACAAATAAAATCCCTAAAAATCCAAAAAACACTAAAAACCATAAAACCCATAAAAACTATAAAACACTAAAACTTCTATAGCCCCCTAAAACCATAAAAACCATAAAAGAAAATATTCTATAAAACCCCTTTAAAACCATAAAAACATTAAAAAACTCTAAAACTCCATTCAAAAACCCCAAAACTCGAAAAAACCCCATAAAAACTGAAAGAAACCATAAACCCATAAAAACCCAATAAACTCCAAAACCCCTTCAAATCCATAAAATCCATAACAAAATAAAAATCCTAAAAATCCCTATGAATTCATAAAAGCATAAAAATCCTGAAAAACAATAAGAAAACCATAATCACTTAAAACACTTAAAACCCCTAAAAATCTAAAAATGCTAAAAACCATAAAACCCTAAAATCCCCTAAAACCCATAAACCACTAAAAATAATAAAAATCCCTAAAAACTCAAAAAGAGCCTGAAAACCCCATGAAAACTCTAAAACCCCTTTAAACCCCTAAAATCATTAAAAACACCATATCTTGAAAAAACCATAAAATTATAAATAAACAAAAAACCCACAAAATCCCTGAAAACCTTAAAAAACGATAAAATTCCTAAAAATCACTAAATCGTAAAAAACCCTAAAAACATTGAATACCCTTGAGAAAAAATTAAAAACAAAAAAAAAACTTAAATACCATAGAAATCATATAAAGACAAAAAAAAACCCATAAAAACCATAAAAACAATAAAAAACTGAAAACATTAAAAAAAAACCCCAAATACCATAAAAACCCATAAAACCCATCAAAACTACTAAAAACTCTTAAATACATTTAAACAACAAACAACATAAAAAATATAAAATACCTTAAAACCCATAATAAATAAAATTCCCTAAAAACCCAATAAAAACATAAAAACCATAAAAATTCCAAAAACTCGTGAGAATCCATAAAAACCATAAAACCACGAAACCATAAAACCCCCCCTAAAAATACCTAAAAAATAATATTTCCTAAATAAATTGAAGACCCAAAGGAAACAATAAAACCGAAAAAACACATGAAAGCCACAGTAACCTAAAAACACTAAAAACCCTAAACACCATTAAAACCCCAAAAACCAAAAAATCCCCTAAACATCCACTAAATACACTAAAACCACTTTAAACACATAAAAACATTAAAAAAAATCTGAAAACCCATAAATACTCAAAAAACCATAAATACCATAGAATCCCAAAACCCATACAAACCATCAATATTCCTAAAAACCAAAAAACCGATAAAAATTCAAAAAAAATCCATAAAAATCCCTAAAAAACAAAAAAGTCCTAATTTTTTTTGAAACCCATATGAAAATAGAAAAAACCAAAAAACTCTTAAAAACCTAAAAAAACAATATAAATCTAAAATGCTAAAAACCCATAACACCCTATAAATTATGAACACCCTTAAAAACATTAAAACCCCAAAAAACACAAAAAAACCCAGAAAAACCCACTAATAACTATGAAAACACTTCAAACACCTAAAATTGTTAAACAAAATTAAAAACCCTCAAAACACATAAAATAATAAAAACCCCTAAAATCCGCAAAAAACCATAAAACCATTAAGACCCCAAAACCCATAAAACCATAAAAATCCAAAAAAACCCTAAAACCCTAAAAATATGGAAAATCCTTAAAAATCATTAAAAACATAAAAACCCTAAAAACCCTGAAAAAACCTAATGAAATCATAAAAAACTAAAAACACAAAAAAAACATAAAGAGATAAATAATGATAAAACAAAAACCCAAAAAACCTTAAGACCCATAAAATATACTAAAAACAATAAAACCCCTAAAACAAAATAAAAAACATTGAAAAACCACAATAAACTGTAAAAAACCTTTAAACCCCTAAAATATGAAAAAACACTGAAAAACATAAAAACTAAAAAAACCCCTAAAAACCCATAAAACCAATAAAAGAACCAAAAATCCTATAACCCCCTAAAATTCCATAAAACCTAAAAACCCCATAAAAATCATATATAATCCCTAGAAGTCCCTAAAAATTTAAAACCCCTTATAATTCTGAAAACCCCCTAGAAAACCATAAAAACCTAAAAATATTAAAAACCCAGAAAAACACTAAAAAAGCTTAAAACAATAAAAAAAACCCTAGAAACCCCAAAAACCCTAAAAACTATTAAAAACCCTAAAAATCATAAAACCTCTAAAAACCATAGATATCCTAAAAACCCAAAAAACCCTTGAACCCCCTTTATTCCCAAAAAAGAAATTAAAATTTTTAAAATAAAAAAATAAAATCACGAAAAAACTAAAAAAATATAAAATGCCAAAAAAACCATAAAGACACTAAAAATGATAGAAACTAAAAAAAATAATAAAAAATAATATAAACTATAAAAACCATAAAAATACTATAAAGTACCAACAGAAAAATAAAAAATGTTAAAAACCACATAAAACCCTAAAAACCCTACGAAAACATTAAAACCCTAAAAACACTTGAAACACCTATAAATTTGAAAAACAATTAAAACAATTAAAATCCAAAAACACCTTAAAACATAAAACCCTAAAAAACTGTAAAAACCCAAAGAAAACCCATAAAACCCCAAAAAACTACTAAAAACCCAAAAGAATCCAAAAAAAAAGAAAAAAGAAAACCCCCCAAAAATCCTATAACTCTAAAAACCCTTAAAACCATAAACCCATCAAAATCCCTATAATATTGAAAATCACTAAAACCCCTAAACCCCTTAAAAACCCCTAAAAACAAAAAAAAACAAAAAACCTTGAAAACAATAAAAACCAAAAAACACTTAAATGCTTAATAACAAGAAAACACTAAAAACCCTAAAAGTCCCTAAAACCCTAAAAAACCAAAAAACCCTAAAACCCACTAAAAATAATAAAACCCCCTAAAAACCATAAAACCCCCTAAAACCTAATAATAACCCTAAAACCCACTAATAACTCTAAAAATTATTTAAACCCCAAAAAATGTTTAAAACACTAAAAATCCTTAAAACCCCAACAATCCTCAAAAAACCATAAAACCCCCAAAAAATATAAAACCAAAAAAATGATAAAACCCCCTTAAAACACATCAAAATCCCTAAAAACCATAAAAATCATAAAAAGGAAAAAAAAAACTCTAAAAACCTAAAAAACTCTAATAAAACCTTAAAAAAATTAACTAATCCCCCTAAAAACCTAAAAACACTAAGAACCCTAAAAAACCAAAAAACCCTGAAAAATATTAAACCCATAAAAATATAAAAACCCATAAAGTTCAAAAAAACCCCTAAAAACCATAAAGATACTAAAAATATAAAATCTCTCTCAAACACTAAAAATGATAGAAATCAATAAAAACGCATATAAACTCAAAAAGTAAAAAAACATGAAACCCCAAATAAACCATAAAACTCCTAAAACCCCATAAAATCACAAAAAACCTTAAAAGTATAAAAATCCTAAATATTCCTTAAAATACCTAAAAAATACCCCCTAAATCCAAAAAACACTTTGAAAACAATAAAAATCTAACAACACTTAAACCCCCTAAAAACCTAAAATCCACTAAAAATGCTAAAAAACTATGAAATCCCAAAAAACCATATAAACTATAAAACCTCATAAAAAAATTAAAACCCATAAAACCCATAAAAACCTAATAAACCACAGAAAACTCTAAATACCATTTAAACCCAAAAAATGTTAAAAACTCTATGAATACATGAAAATTCTAAAAACTCAAAAAGACCCATTAGAACCCATAAAAAATCATAAAAAACATAAAACTGATAAAAACCACTAAAAACCCTTAAAACCCCTCCAAACCATTAAACCCTTAAAAATATCTAAAGGTCCTAAAAAATCTCAAAAAATCCTAAAAAATTCTTAAAAATCCCTAAAAATGTAAGAAACCCTGAAAAACACTATGCAAACTATAGAAACCTAAAAATAATTAAAACACCTAAAAACATAAAAACACTAAAACCCTAAAAACCATAAAAATCTATAAAGACCATAAAAACCAAAAAACCAAAAAACACTTTAAAAACCCCCAAAACCCTCATAAACAATAAATCCATTATAAACCACTTAAAACAATAAACACTATAAACAACTTAAAACACCTAAAAACAAAAAAATCCTTTAAAACACAAAAATATATAAAAACCATAAAACCCATAAAACCCATAAAACCCCTTAAAATCCCTAAAAACCTATCAAACAAAAAAAATAATAAGAAAAACTAAAAATTCCTAAAATAAAAAATATCCCTAATAAATTTGAAAAAAACCAAAGAAAACCATTAAACCCCAAAAATATTAAACTCATATAAACCTAAAAAATGATAAAAACCCTAAAAACACTAAAAATCCATTAAAAATATAATAATCAAAAAAAGATAATAATTATTAAAAACATAAACAACCCAAATATCCCTGAAACGCCATAAGAAAACCCTAGAAACCTAGAAAAATTAAAACACCTAAAACCTTAAAACCCCTATATACCCTGATACCCCTAAAACCCTCAAAACCCTAAAAACCATATAACCCCTAAATCATAAAAAAACCCACCAAACCCCATAAAAACCCAAAAACCCACTAAAAACTGTACAAACCTTTGAACACATAAAAATATTAAAAACTGTAAAAACATTAAAATCCCTAATAACCTAAAAAACCCTCTAAATACCAAAAAACCATAAAAACACAAATAACCTTAATAAACAATAACAACCCTCAAAATCACAAAATCACTAAAAACCCATAAAAATGAAAAAAGGCCCTATAAATCCATAAAAACATAAAAAAGACTAAAATCCTTGAAAACCCATAAAAAACGTTAACTATATAAAAAAATAAAAACCCTAAATAATAATAAAATTCTAAAAAAATCTGAAAACCCTAAACCCCATAAAACCCGCTAAAAATTTTGAAAAGTGGGTTCGAAGGGCTTTGCTTCTTCGCCGCGCTGGCATTTACGGATCCGCACTCAGTTCTGTGATGCTTCTTTGGGCTCGAGGAGGGTCTTGCTGGCTTCTCTGGCTTCTCGACAGGTCATGGTGGATGAATAGGGAAAGGATGCAGGTTTTCTCTTCTAGCTATGATTTCTTGTTCTTGGGTCTTGCTGCTGACGAAGGTATGGTCACACTGTGCTGTGTTCGCTTTGATTTGCTGGTCTGTGTGTTCTTGACCGGTGGATGGCTTGGTATTGAGTTGCTGTTTCTACTGAATTTTGGTTGCTTCTAGAGTTGCTGGTTTCCCCCCAATCTACTATTGGAGGGCAGGTTAGGTGTTGCGTTTTGGCTGCTGTTTTGGTTTTGAGGTGGATGCTGGCTATCGGTTCTGTTTGGTGGCGCTGAATCTTGTTCTGTTGATGCTGTTGGTTCTATGATGCTGAAGAGGGACGTTCTTGGTGACAAGGTACTGGGTGCTAGACCTTGTGAGATTAGATGCGGTTCACTGGTTTGTTGTGAGTTGCTGCTTGCTGGTGAATGCTGGATGATGTGTGGTTGTTTGGTTTTTGCTGCTGCTGCGGATGAGTTTGATGTTGTGCTGCTTGTTTCTGGTTGCTGTTTGTTGAAAGGTTATGATGGCTGCATTTGGTTGTGGTGCTTGTGATGTGGTTTGATGCTGCTGGATGTGTTCGGCTGTGATGTCGGATTTGGTGCTATTGGTTCTTGGGGCTGGTTGGTTTGGATGTGTTGCTGCTGCTGTGTTTCTGGGATGATTGGATGTGGTGCTGCTGGATGCTGGTTCTGGCTGTATGTGATGTGATAATGCCGTTGTTGTGTCTGTTTTTGAGTCTTTTTCTTTCTTTGTTTTTCTTTTTTGTCGTGGGTTGTAAGGGATATTTGGGTGTGGGTTGTTTGACCCCTCCCCTCCTTTATTTGTTGTTTCTCCTTTTTTCTTGCTAATAAATTCGGGGGGGGGGGGGGCAGGAATAGCCCGACCCTCGCATCTTCCATTCCCAAACCCGTGAAAACCTTCGAAAATACATAAAGAACCTAAAAAATAAAAATACCTAAAAATCATGAAAACATAAAAAACACTAAAAACCATAAAAATCCTTAAAAATATTAAAAAACCTTAAAACCCCAAACAAACTATAAAACAAACAAAAAATATAAAAAACCCTTTAAACCTTTAAAAACATTAAAAAACACTAAAACCCATTTAAAACTCTAATAAACTCAAAAAAATCCTAACCCCCCCCCCCAAAGCATAAAACCACTAAACCCGATTAAAAATTCTCGAAATTATTAATAACCCGAAAACGCCAAAAAATCCTTAAAAACCCCAAAAATCATTAAAAATGTAAAAACCCATAATCGAAAAAACCCTTAGAAAACCATAAAACCAGAAAACACATAAAATCACTAAAACCTAGAAAACAATAAAAACAATAAAATAACTAAAATAGCCTTAAAACCCTAAAAACCCAAACCTCTAAAACTATAATACCCCATTAACTTTATAAAAACCCTAAAAACCCCTGAAAACTCAAAAAAAACTTTACAACACTTAATATGTTAAAAAATATAAAAAATAAAAATCATAAAAACTCAAAATAACCATTGAAACCCAAAAAAACTCTAAAAACCGGAAAAACCCAAAAAAACCCCTCAAAATACTTAAATCCACCAAAAGCCTCAAAATCACAAAAACCCAAAAATAAAATACCTTTACACTTAAAAAACTCAAGAAACACTAAAACATCATAATAAAACCATAAAAACCTAGAAACACTTAAACCCCATAATATAAAAAAAATGACAAAACCATAAAAAAGTGTTGAAAACCCAAAAAACCAAAAAAACCTTAAAAACATAAAGAACCCTAAAATCCATAAAAACCCTAAAACCCCAAAAAACCATAAAAACCCATGATGACCTTTAAAACTCTAAAAACCACTAAAAATATAAAAATCTTTTAAAACCCAAAAAATATTCGGAAAACTCTAAAAATTCATAAAAACCATGAAAAAGTAAAAAACCCAACCCCCCCCCCCCCCACCATAAAAAGTCTAAAAATACCTTAAACCCTAAATATACCTAAAAACTCTAAAAATCATAAAAATCATAAAAATCCCTAAAAATCTCTAAAACATAAAAAACCCTAAAAACCCAGAAAAACACTAAGGTGACATTTAAACCCAAAAAGTTTAACTAATAAAACCAAAAAATGATAAAAACTCTTAAAAACTAGAAAGCCCCTAAAACCCATAAAAACCATAAAAATATCTTAAAACCATAAAGTACCCTAAAACCCCATAATAACTAAAAAAACACTAAAAACATAAAAAACTCAAAAAATCAAAAAATCCAAAAAACCATAAAAACCATAAAAACCCACAAAACCCCTAAAAAACCCCCAAAACCATAAAAAAATATAAAAATATTCAAAACGACCTAAAATCCCAAAAAACATACGAAAACCTAAAAACCATAATAAAATCCTAAATGTCTAAAAACACTTAAAACCTCCATGAAAGATTAAAAATGCTAAAAGCTGAAAACCCACCAAACCCCTAAAAACCATAAAAACCCTAAAACCCCCTAAAACATTAAAAATTCAATAAAACCCTAACAACCATTAAAGACCCTAAAAAACTCATTAAATCCTTAAATTTTTAAAAACTCTAAAAAAGTTTAAACCATAAAATACTCTAAAACTCTCAAAAAATTTACAAAACCCAAAAAAAAATCCTAAAAACCATTAAAACCCTAAAACCTCTCAAAATCCCTAAAATCCCTAAAATCCATAAAATCACATAAAAAATGAATGAAAATCCCGAAAAACATAAAAACTCATAAAAACCTTGAAAACCCCAATAAAAACATAAAAACTTTAAGACACTTAAAAACAAAAAAAAGGTAAAAACCGTAAAAAACATTAAAATACCATTAATACCATAAAACTGGTTTAAAACAATAAAAACCCTAAAAACACATAAAAACCATGAAAACTACTACAAACCTTCCAAACCCTAAAAAACACCTAAAACAAAAAATCATAAAACACCTAAAACCCCGTAAATCCTTAAAAAACCATGAAAATCCAAAAAAACCTTAAAATCTTAAATAAATCCCTAAAAATCCCTAATAACAAAAAATCCTGACCCCCCCCCTCCCCCTTAAAAGACCCAAAAATCCATAAAATCACTAAAAATTACCAAACCCCTTAAAAACCCATAATAACAATAAACGCCACTAAAATACCTAAAATCTCTTTAAACCCCTAAAGACGTTAAAACCCCTTAAAAACATAAAGAAGACAAAAAACCCCTTAAAACCCCATAAAAACCATACAATCCATTAAAATCCCTAAAAACACTCAAAATATATAAAACCCTAAAAACCAAATAAATACTAAAAATCCATAAAAATCTATAAAGAAGATAAAAAACCCAAAAACCCATAAAACCATAAGAAAACCTTAATAACATTAAAACACTTAAAACATATAAAAATATTTAAAATGTTAAAACCCCTAAAACCCTAAATCTCTATAAACCCTAAAGACCCCTATAGTTCTTAAAAATATGAAAACCCCTAAAAACCATAAAACAAAATAAAAACTCTAAAATCCCTTTAGACCCATAAAAACATTAAAATACTCAGAATATGCTAAAAATTATAAAAATATCAAAAATACCTAAAAAAAGCATAAAAACCCTAATAACCTTAAACCCATAAAACACTTGAGAACAATCTGATGACCAAAAACTATAAAAAGCCTAAAAATATATAAGAATCACAAAAATTATAAAAACCCTAAAAACGCTGAAATACCCTAAGAAAACCTTAAAAACCTAAAAACACTTAAAGCCCCTAAAACCCTATAAATCACTAAAACCCCTAAAAACCCAAAACAAATCCATAAAATCTTTTAAAACCTTAAAAACCTTAAAAAAATAAAAACTGACTAAAAAATTCTAAAACCCTTTAAAACCATAAGAATGTTAAAAAACTCAAAAAAAATATAAATAGAAAACCGCAAAAACCCAAAAAAACCATAAAAACTAAAAAAACCCCAAAAAACCCTCAAAATACCTTAAAACTCTAAAACCCATAAAAATTCTTTAAAATACATAAAAATATATAAAAATGTAAAAAACATAAAAATACTATGAATACCGACAAGAAGACCAGGAAAACCTAAAAACTAAAAAAACACCAGAAAACCTAAAACAAACTAAAAACCCTACAACCACTAAAAACCAAAGAAAACCCCCTAAAAACCTTAAAAACCTCTAAAACGAATAAAACACTAAAAACCCAAGAAAAAATAAAAATTTATTTATACATCTAAAAATGTTAATAAAAAATTAAAAAACATTTAAACCCGGACAAACCAAAAAACCCAAAACTCCAAAAAAACTATAAAAACTGTAAAATCCCAAAAATCCAAAAAAAATCCATAAACCCTAGAAATTTTTAAAATCAAAAAAATCCCTAAAAATCACTAAAAACATACAACCCTAAAAAAACAAGAAAAAACAAATAAATCCTTGAAAACCAAATAACACTTAATACCCCTAAAAACCTAAAAAATACTACAAACATTTTAAAGACCTAAGAACCCTAAAACCACTAAGAAATCTAAAAAACGTTTCCCCCCTAGAAATATTAAAATCTATAAAAAACCATAAAATCCTAAAAAATTAAAAAACCTAAAATCCTAGAAAACCAAAAAAAATACCCTAAAACCCCTATGAATAGTCAAAATCCAAAAAACCACTAAAAGACCATAAAATCCTAAAAAATACCTAAAAATCCATGAAAACATAAAAAACCGTAAAATAATTAAAAAACCATAAGAAAACAATTACTAACTAAAATCAGTTAACCCCCTTCAAAAATATAAAAACCCTAAAATATTTAAAAACCCTAAAAACTCTAAAAACATAAAACCATTAAAATCATTTAAAAATTGTAAAAACCCATAAAAACCTAAAAACCATTAAAAACTCAGAAAACCCATGTAAACCAATAAAAATGATTAAAAAATCGAAATATATTAAAAATCTGAATAACTCAATTAAATTTGAAAACTGTACCAAAACCATTAAACCCATACAACCCTAAAAACCCTCTAAATCCAAAAAATGATAAATATCAATATGTTTTTTTGATAAGGACTAAAAATTACAGAAAAAGTTTAAAAACCCCGAAAACCCTTGAAAAATAATATGAAAAATAAAAAATATAAAAACACATAAAACCCCCAAAAACCTAAAAATCTCTTAAAACCCTAAAATACTCTAAAATAAATGAAAACCCATGAAATATATATAATCCCAAAAAATTCATAAAACACCAAAAAAACCAAAAAGAAATCCAAAATACACACTATAACTACAAAACCCTTTCAAACCCCTATTTTTTTTGTTAAAACACAACAAATCTTAAAAACCTATAAATATAAAAAAAAATATAACACCAAAAACACATAAAAACCGTTAAACCATAAAAATCCTTATAAAACATAAAATTCTGAAAAATCCAAAAAATTCCATAAATTCATAAAAACCGACAAGAATTCTGAAATACCCTAAGAAAACCTTCAAAACATAAAAACATTTAAATCCCTTAAATATATAAAAAACAATAAAAATCCTACAAAAGCAAAGAAATCATAAAAACACTAAAAACCATAAAACACTTAAAACATTAAAAACCCATAAAACGCTATAAAAACCCTAAAACCCACAAAAAAATCTAAAACCCTTTAAACCATTTAAAATTATAAATAACTCTAAAAACCATAAAATCCTAAAAAACAAAAAATCTTAAAACCCAAAAAACAACCTCCGCCCCTAGACCTAAAAAACCATCAAACTCCCCATAAACCCTAAAAACATAAAAATACTAAAAACCTTAAAAGTATCTAAAAATGTAAATACCCTAAAACCCTAAAATCCCATAAGAAAACATTAAAAACCTAAAAACAAATAATAACTCTAGAAACCAAAAAATCCAAAAAAAACTCAAAAAACACAAAAACCCTAAAAACCATAAAACCCATAAAACCCATAAATCCCCTAAAACCCCATAAAACCCTGAAAACCAGTAAAAAATACAAAACCCTTTAATTCCCTAAAAACATTAACAACTGTAAAAAACCTAAAACCCCTAAAAACTCAAAAACCATAAAACCCATAAACCCCTCAAAATATTTAAAAACCGTAAAAATCAATAAAGTTATAAAAATCCCTAAAAATCTTAAAAAATGTAAAAACCCACTAAAAAACCATTAAATTCTCTAATAAGATCTTAAAAACCTAAAAACACTAAAAACCCTTAAAAAATAAAAAAACACTAACAACCTAAATAATGCTAAAAACCTAAAAAACTGTAAAAACTCATAAAAACAGTAAAAAACAGTGAAATCCCATGAAAAACCTAAGAACCAACTAAAAATATATAAAATCCCTCTAATACAATTTAATCCTTTAAATATATTAAATAATTATATAAAACCATAATGCCTTAAATAACTCAAAAAAATCCTAAAAACCAAAAAAACATAAAAACCCAATAAGACCCAAAAATCCCTCAAAATCCCTAGAAATGAAAAAAACCCATAAAATCCTAAAAAATACATAAAAATAACTAAAAATAAAAAAACACTAAAGAAACCCTAAGAAGACCATAAAAACCTTAAATCACTTAAAACCCATAAAAACCTAAAAACTTTAAAACCCCTAAAAACTCATAAAACCTTAATACCTCTAAAACCCCACTACAAACATTAACAAAAATTCAATGACCTAAAAATGAAAAAACTCTAAAAACATAAAACCCTAAAAATCATCAAAATACCTAAAAATTAAAAAGTCCCTAAAAATACCAAAAATTATTAAAATAGAAAGAAAATCCATAAAAATATTGAAAAAACCTTATAAAACATTATAAACCTAAAAAATATTTAAAACCCTAAAAACCAACAAAAGATAAAACCATGAAAGAACTAAAAAAGACCATATACACCCTTAAATCACATAAAACATTGAAATACAAAAAACAATAAAAACCTTTAAACAAATAAAATCCTGTAAAAACTCTTAAAACCTTAAAAACCTAAAAACTCAATAAAGAATCCTAAAACCCCAAAAAATCATAAAACCCTAAAAAACCAACAAAACCCTCAAAATCCATAAAACCCATCAAAAATAGAAATAATAAAATCTCTAAAATTCTCTAAAAACATAAAAATCAATGATAAACCCCAAGAAAACCATAAAAACATAAAAATACATAGAACCCCTAAAAACCTAAAAATGCTAAAAACACCTAAAAACCCTACAAACCCTAAAAACCATAATGAAAAGGAAAGAGAGGCTATGTAGGGAGGGAGCTCGGGAAACATCATAGAGCATGTGAAAGATAAAGTTTCGTCTTCCTGGAATCATGAAATCATGAATCCATGTGAGGGGTTAGCTGATACGATAGGGTATAATGAGCTATTTCATCTTGGTAATCCTCAAAGTGCACATCTGGATCGTCCTATGGAAGAAAAGATGTCCACGGTGAAGAATAACTTTGCGGAGGTTGTGATGTCGGCAAATTCTCTCTCCTTCTCTGACTTTGGTGTTCCATCCTCAGGTTGGGTCATCAAAAAGGGCCATGTTGCTCATATTTCCATGAATATGGAGGCAGCCGAGGAGATAATCAAATTATGTTGATTCTCTATTATCGTGTGAGTTTTGGTTCCCAAGGGTGATCGTATGTGGTGATTTTATTATCTTGTAAGTCTCATTATGGATGTTTGGGGGGTTATCTGAGTGGGAAATGAAAGCAATGGGAGGAGGGTTTTATTATATTGTTTTCCCCTCTAATGAGTTGAAGTGATGGCATGAAGGTTTGGCTCAGTTGCCCTTATGTCTAGCCTTCTTAAAATCCAAGACTGTGGTCCCAATTTTGATCTAGAAAGTGTAAAGAACACATTTTCACAAATCTAGATCTATACCTGCAAATTGAATTGGTTATACTGGCACCCTAGTATTTTGTGGGACATTTCCTATTTGGTTGGTTTCCCTATTAGTATTGAGAAAGAAACTAACAACCCAAGATATGGCCACTATTCTAGAGTACTTTTAGAGATCGATCTGGCTAGAACCCTAGTTGAGGAGGTGATGCTTAATACTTTGGATGACTACATTACATTGGAAATCCAATATGAGAGAAGGAAAAAATATTTTGGTAACTATAATCTTCATTTCCATTCAATCTCAAAATGCAGAAGAGTTGAAGTTTGTAGTATATGCAACATGAGAGTCCATGATAACCGCACCTGTCAAAATAATTGAGGAAAGATAAAGGGTAAGTCTAGGACATAACCAATTCCATCTAAGAATTAGGTCTCAATTCATCAGACCTCAGAGGTTGCACCTCAGGCTGATGGGGGTGCTCCACCTTCTGTTCCTGTGCTCAATGCAAGGCCTAAGGAGGGATCTATTATTCTGATGCAGGCCAATAGGGGTGCTTTGGTTCCTATTTCAGTTTCTAAGCTTGGGTCCAGTGAGGGATCTGCTAATCTGTTTCATACCAATAGTGATTTGGTAGCTACAGGCCTCGTGCCTAGGTGGAGGGTGTGGGGATCATCGATGTGGCAGGTGTTCCCACTAGAGAAGAGGGGTCTGATGGGGGTGGTGCCTTTTCTAGACATGAGGAAATGGTCCCCTTGGACTCCATTGATCTGATATTCACCCAGTTTGTAGAAGGTGGTTCTGTTTTAGCAGCTGCAGCAAGGTAGATCCAAGAGGTGAAGGGGTTTGTTGATAAGCTGGTCACTCAGCCTATAGTGTCTCAAGCATTGACTTTACATGATAGTTCTTCATCTGTGAATGAGGGTTGTGTCTTGATGATATTCACCCCAGATGAAGTTTGCAACACATTAGAGATAGCATACGTGGAGCTTGTGCTAGTTGACTCTATTCAAAATGCAGATTCTCTTCCTCAAGGGGGTATCCAATCTGGTTTAGGGATTTTCTATAGTGGGATAAGAGACAAGGCAGTGAGGCCCCCCTCTCTATGCTCCTTGCTGAGGCAGTGTATGTGCATCCCTCCGACGGATCTGTGAATGCCCCAGATACTCATCCTTGCCTTAGTTTGAGTGATCCTTTCACCCCAGTGTCCTCATGGAAGATATCAAGGAGGAATGCACCTAGGGATGCTCTCCCTGAAGGGATATGCGCCACTAATAAATTCAACCCTCTCTCTGGTAGATTTTGGTTTGATGAGGTTAGTGATGGTCAGGCTTAGGATGATGATGATCGAAGGCTTAAGAATAATGAGTCTTAGACAGAGGCTGACTCTAGCCCTATAATCAATATGAAACATGTGGGAAGGCCTAGAAAACATAAGGGAGGGAATGGAAAAGGGAAGGGTGTCAAAACCCAACTTAATAATGTTTTGCCCCATCCTTGGGGCGTCAAGACCTCATCTTAATCAAGATCATGTTATGAAACTACAGAGGTCTTGGGAACCCTCCAAAAACCCTGGCCCTCAAGAAATTCCTCATCTCCAATAGGCCACTGATTATGGGATTGTTAAACCAATGAAGATATCTGATTACTAGAAGGGCCTAAAATGGCCCAAACTCGGCTACTCTCTCATCGCACATAACGGTATGGAAATTAGAGTGGAAACTCTATGGGTGCTCAATCATGATATGATCTATCTTATATCCTTCGAGATGCAATCTAAAATCCTCTCACTCTTGATATCCCTTCACGATATCAATTATTCCCTCTCATATTTTTATGCTTCCCATGTGTATACAAGGAGTTGAATTCCCTAGAGAGATATGTCTCAAATTAGCAAAAAAACTCTATACAACTAAATAGTGATTGGGGACTTCAACACAATTTTGAGTCCAGAAGAAAAAACTAGGCCTTCATTCCCTCATGTTTCTACTGAGGAATTTTCATTCAGTATGGATCAGTGGAACCTCACTGAGGTCTCTATTTTTAGAGATCAATTCACATGGGTACATTTTACTATCAATGGAAGGAAAGCTTGTAGGATCGATAGATGTTTTTTTAGATCAATGATAGTGGCACACCATGAAATATTTCTGAAGCTACTCTCCCATAATTCAACTCAAATCACAATCCATTGGTGGTTGACATTCAAGGGAGTAGTTGGAGGTCTTCACCACTCCCCTTTAAATTCAATAATGCCTAGATAAGGATCCCTGGTTGCAGGAAAGTGGTCATTAATGGATGGAATTCCACCTTCCATGGCATCCCACACTTTATTGTGGCCTCCAAACTCAAAAAAATCAATGTCCTCTTGAAATAATGGATGAGGGACTCCTATCGACTGGATGATGATATCAAGACCACTAAATCATATATTTCTCTCTACCAATTAAATGTCCAATAGCAGCACTCTCCCACTGGGGAGGAGTTACAATTACACCCCAAGATTAATGAGTTTTTGGCACAAAAGGAGAAGTTATCCAAGAACCAACTCAATATGAACTGGCTCAAGGATAGAGATATGAATTAAAAATTCTTCCACTATCATCACTGGGAGAAAAAGGCTAAGAAAGGTCCAACTGTTATCAGGGTAAATGGAACTACTTTTACAATGGAAAATGAAGTTTCTGATGCTATTTTCAATAATTTTAGGGCACTTTATAATGATAATGCATGGTCCACCCGCTTGTCTCAGGGGATCCATTGTGCCCTGTATTGAGGATCATCAGAACAAGGGTCTCACAGCTGATCCCTTTTAAGTGGAAGTAAAATTGTCTCTTTTCTCATTGATTATGAATAAAACACCCAGCCCAGATGGCTTTACAAATAAGTCATTCATGTTTTATTTGGGACATCCTGCACGTGGATCTTGCCAATAAAATTACAGATTTCATTCTCTCTAATTATAATCGACATGGAATAAATTCCAACTTACATTTTTTTCTTCCCAAGAAATAAAATGCCAATCACATAGGTGAATTTTGGCCAGTTTTCATTTGTATCATTATTCCAAAAGTTATTAGAAAAATTCAGGCTTTTAGGATGGGGAATATTTTTCAGGATCTCATCACCCCAAATAAATTTTTGTTTGTCCCAGGATAGAATATCCAGAACTTCCTCTACATCACTTTAGAAATTATTAAACATTATGAGGATGGAAAATAATCATGTGATATTTTCTATGAAGTTCTACATATCTAAGGAATTTGAAAACATCAAATAGTGGTTCATTTTCAGTGTGCTGAACAATTATGTGTTCTCTAGATCCTTTATTAAAATGGAGAATACTATTTTTTCTAGTGACAGGGTCTATATTCTCATCAATGGATCAACAAAATGGTTCTTCCAATGTTCTCATGGTTTCAGATAGGGGGACCCCCTCTTAGGTGTCATTTTTTAGTGGATGTGGATTACATAAAAAGATGTATAATTTACCTTGTACAAGATATAATTAAAATACCAATCAAATTTGGGAAATGTTTCTATGTGCCATCAAATCTCTTCTATGCAGATCATATACTCCTATTTGGGAAAGAAAAAAAGCACACCCTCTCTTCATTTAAAGTGATTTTCACGCATTAGGAGGACCTTTCAGGACAATACATATTTTGCAATAAATCCTCCATTTTCTTCAACAAAGGGATTCCAGCCTCCATAAAATGCAACATTGTCAGATATCTTGTTATAATGAGGGAATCCCTTCCCTTCATGTACTTGGGAGTTCCCCTTTTCTAGGGGAAGGTAAAATGGAACCATCTCGAGAGCATATGACTTAAAATTATTCAGCAGCTAGAAAGATGTAATGGAATACATCTTTATCATACAAGTAGGGTTCGTTTGATTAACTATGTTATCACCTTCATGTTTATTCATGCCTTCTCCATTTACAGATGGCCCACAAGTTGGATAAAGAGCTTGCAATCCAAGATCAGTAACTTTTCATGGACGAGCTACATTAACGAAATGAAATTGGTCACTATTTCCTAGAAAGAATTCCCAAAACCTGTTGACATGGGTAGTCTCAACAACAAGGACCTCTATAAATTCAAAATTCTCTTATTGGGAAACTCAAATGGAATTTGTTCAACCCACAAGATAAGAGCCTAGAATTTCACAAAAAAAGGTTCACCTGTAAACTCTAAAATGGTTTCTCTAGTAACATTCTCTATTCAATTTGGACTACAATTAGATCCTCATATATGGAAATAATTTATCACTCCAAATGGGAAGCCTTGAGGTAGTCGAATATAAACTACTGGGAAACCACGTGGATGGACATGCCTATCAATGAATATGTATAGCCCCCCTAAAACCTTCAGCAGCTCTCCATTGCTGACCTCAACCACAAGATGGGATAACTTGATGGAATTATCCTTGAAAATATCATTATTTAAATACAAGGATATAATTTTATTGATAATGGCAGTCTTATCTGAAAGCCAACTCTGGTTGGGTAGCTGAGCATAAGATAAATGTACCAATTTAAATGTGGGTAGGAGAATCAATCTCCTACTTGGTTATCTAAATTTAGTAGGCCATTTATCCCAACCACTAGTTAGATCCTACTATAGAAGATTTATAGAAATTGATTTATTTTCCAGGAGTAGTTGAAGAGGGCTGGCCAGTTCCTAGCCTTGGCTTATCCACTCTATCTCCGGGATGAGGAAAATGTCCAGCATCTATTCCTTAGGTGCGGGAAAGTCGTTGAAGTTTGGGAGCACATACAGAGCACATTTCGGCTATCTTTCTGCACAGAGAGCATGCTATATGATCTTCTCAACAACATGGTGGGAGCGTGCAGTAGTGAGTATGTCACTAATCTCTTACATACAGCTATTTCTTCCCTGGTTGCCAATGTATAGGTAGCCAAGAGTGGGGTTTGAAAATAAATCTAGCTCTCCTCGCAGCAGTGTGGTGGCTATTCATCAATCCATTTTCGTGGTGGTGAATATTAAAACTGGTGAAATGGGTAATTATGTGAATTAATTTATTATATTTTTCACTCTTGGTGTTCCTATTAGGTGTAGAAAGCCCATGGTTCTGAAATTCATTCGGTGGATCCCACCACTTCTTAATTGGGTCAAAGTCAACGTGGATGGTGCTACATCGGGTGTGCCTAGTCTCTCGGGATGTGAAGGCAGGTTATATATGAATAGAGGCTTTATTAAAGGATACTTTTATAATTTCATTGGGAATGGAAGCGCCTATGATGTGGAAATTTGGGGCATGATCAAAGCTATCCAATTTGCAATGCACTGAAAGTGGAAGCACCTTTGGATCGAATCTAACTCAATGTTGGCGGTGGTGTCTCTCAAAACCAAAATGCAAAGAGTACAAGTGAGGCTTCTCCTACAATGGCTCAAATTCCGGAAGGCATCTCAAGACATCATTCTCAATTTCACCCATGCACTTATGGAGGCAGTCATGGTTCCAGATGCGCTCTCCAAAAAATAAATTGAAGACAAGAGATCCATGTGGTCTTTTGTTTCACCCTCTTCTGTACATCCCTTATGGACTCAAAAATGAAAGGTGACATGCACAATCGGTTTTGAAAGCCCTCCTTGTAAATACCTTTTTTACCCTTTTTTAATAATGTTTGGAGAACCAATCTTGGCTATTCCCGAGCCCTCATTTCCTAAAAACCATAAAACCCAAAAAAACCATAAAAATCTTGAAAACCCATAAAAACCATGAAAACCACTAAAAACTATAAAAAAACCCATTAAAACTAAAAAAACCATAAAATCCCTTAAAACCCTAAAACCCCTAAAATACCTCAAAATCCCCAAAAACCTGAAAATCCAATAAACTCTTAAAAGGACATAAAATTCTTTAACACCTTAAAAACCTTAAAAACCTAAAAAACCCATAATAAAACCATTAAATCCCAAGAAAACCTAAATACCCTAAAAAAAAGATAAAACCTCAAAATGCAAAAATACTCTAATAACCATAAAAACCATGAAAACCCCTAAAATCCATAAACCCCAATAAAAGGTATAAAAACTCTCTAAATCCCTAAAAATGATAAAATGATCTAAAAACATTTAAACCTCTAAAAACTCAAGAAAAAATATTAAAATCACTAAAAACTCTATGAACCATAAAAATCCAAAAAAACATTGAAAATACCTAAAATTGTAAAAAACCCTAAAAACCATTAAAACTACAATGAAATCCTTAAAAATATAAAAACACTTAAAACCCCTAAAAACCATTAAGATTCTAAAGAACATAAAAAAAGATAAAAACCCATAAAAAATTCTATATGACCCTAAAACACTAAACAACCATTAAAATACTAAATAAAATAAAAACTCGTAAATACCTAAAATACCATAAAAATAAAAAAATAAAAGACCCTAAAAACATAACTATCCTAAAACCCTAATCCCCTAAAAGACCTTAATCCCTAAAAGCACTAAAAATCCTAAAAAATCCTCAAACCATAAAACCCATAAAAACATTAAAGGCCCTAAAAATATTAAAAACCTAAAAAAACTAGAAAACAGCTAAAACCCCCAAAAAAACCCCTAAACACCCTAAAAAAACTAAAATCCCAAAAATTACCCTAAAACTGTTAAACCAGAAAATACCCTTGAAGCCCCCAAAACCCCTAAAAACCCCAAAAGATTCCTATTAACTCAAACACCCCTAAAAGACCCTAAAGTACCTAACAAACCTAAAGCCAATAAACCACAAATAACACAAAAAATCTGAAAAAGGTCCTAAAATCCCCTAAATACTCTAAAACCAATAAAAAATATAGATCACTAAGAACCTTAAAAGGCCCTAATTACCATAAAAATGATAAATAAAACTGATACCATAAAACCCATAGATGACCCTAAATAATATTAAAATACTAAAAAAGACCCTAAATACCCAAAAAATTATTAAAACCCGAAAAAATAAGAAAAAAAGCTAAAAATGCTAAAATCTCTTAAAATAACTAAAATATCTTAAATTCCCGAAAATTACTACAAACCCAAAAAACCCAAAAAAACCCAAAAACCCCTAAAAACATGGAAAAGACCATAAAACATTCAAACCCTAAAAGATAGTAAAAAACCTAAAATCCCAAAAAGCACTAAAAATCCTAAAAACCATAAAACACTAAAAACCCTAAAAACACTAAAAACCCAATAAATCCTAAAATTCATAAATACCTTAAAAACAATAAAATCCCTTGATTCCCTAAAATACCAAAATATCCCTAAACCCCCTAAGCATACCTAAAAAGATAAAAGCCATCAAAAAACAAAAAACCCCTAAAAACCCTAAAAAACCTTAAAACTCGAAAATCTATGAAACCCTTAAAAACCTTTTTACCTCTAAACAAATAGAAACCCTAAAAATAACAATAAAAATACAACCTATGATTCTAAGAAAAATTAATAAAAATTAAAGAATCTATAACATAACCCATAAAAACTTACAAAAACACTAAAATCCTTAAATTACTAAAACCTTAAAAACCCTAAAATCTCACAAAACCCCTAATATACCCTAAAAACCAATAGAACCATAAAACACAAAAACAACTAAAACCCCAAAAAAATATAATAAAACTTTAAAAAATAATAAAAGAACCTAAAAGACCCCAAAACAGCCAAAAACATAAAAAAATTATAAGAACCTTAAAATAAACCTAAAAACCTAAAACCCCTAAAAACAATTAAATCCTTTTAAACCCCAAAAAACCATTAAAAAAAACCAAAACCCTAATGAATCTAAAAACACTAAAACCCCTAGAATTCAAAAAAAATTAAAATCCCTAAAACCCTTAAGAAAATTCTAAAAACCCTAAAAACCCTATGAAAACCCTAAAACCCATAAAAACCGATATAAAAACGTAAAATAATTAAATCCCCAGACCCTAAACCCCTTTAAACCACCTAAAACCCTAAAATCCCAGAGAAATTGAAAACCATAAGAAACTAGAAAACCATAAAAATCATTAGAAACGACAAAAACCCCTAAAACCCATAAAAATCTAAAAACACTTGAGAAAACTAAGAATCCCTTAAAAACCATTAAAACCCTAAAATGCTAAAAACTAAAAATTCTAAAATCTATAAAACCTAAATAACCATAAAATATATAAAAAAGAAGAAAACTCTAAATTCTATTAAAACCCTTAAAACACCTAAAACCCCTAAAATCATAAAAACACGAAAAATCCTAAAACCCCTTAAGACCCTTAAAACCCCTAAAAACCCATAAAAAAGTTTAAATATCCTAAAACCCTTAAATCCCGTAATAATCGTATAACCCTTCAAAAACCTTAAAAGACCCAGAAAACCCCCTCTAAAGGCCCTAAAATCCACTAAAATCGATTATAATCATTAAAAACCAAGAAAAAACTAAAAAATATATAACCCTAAAAACCCAAATAAAAAACATAAAGCCCCCGAAAACCTAAAAACCCTATAACCCGTAAAAACTGTAGGAAACACTAAAACTCTAAAACTCTAAAAAATCATAAAAACCCAAGAAAAAGACATAAATCATTAAAACCACTAAAACCTAAACCCCTAAAAATCCATGAAATACCCTAAACTCCTAAAACCCCAAAAAAATACAAAAACAAATCGCTAAAAACACTAAGAAACCCAAAACCCCCTAAAATGCCTGTAAATTCCTAAAAACCTAAAAACCTGTAATGCTCCAAAAAAACTCTAAATGATATTAAAAAACTAAAAACACAGAAAACCCATGAAATTACTAAAAAAAATTAAAACCTCTATAAACCATAAACCCCCTAAAAATACCAAAAACACTAAATTCTCTGAAAAAAATTAAAACCCATAAAACCATTAAATTCATAGAAACCAAACCCCCACCCAAAACACTAAAAATTATAAAAACCCTTGAATCCCTAAAGTCTTAAAAAACATAAAAATGGTTAAAAATACATAAAACCACTAACAACTCTAAAAAATATAAAATGTGATGAAAAAATATAAAACCCCTAAAACCCTAAAAAACACTACAGTCCCTAAAAATCCCTAATAACCCTTAACCCCACTAAAATTCCTAAAAAACCTAAAAAATAAAAAAAATTAAAAAACATAAATACCCTCAAAGAAAAAAAACCATAAAAACCCTAAAAATACCAAAAAAAAATTAAAAACCCATAAAACCCCAAAACCCTGAAAAGCCAAAAAAAATTAAAATCCGTAAAAATGATAAAAATCATAAATAATTGAAAAAATAAAAACCATAAAATCCATAAAAACATTTTATCCCTAAAAATGTAAAAAGCTAAAAACCTTAAGGAACTCTAAAACACATAAAACCCTAAAAACCTAGAAACACTTAAGAATTAATAAAAACCCATAGAAACCCAAAAAAACCCTAAAAACCCTACAAGAACATAAAGCCCATTAAAACCTAATGGTCCCTAAAATTGTAAAACCCTAAAAGTCCTAAAAACTATAAAACCCATAAACACCATAAAAGACTCTTAAATCCCCAAAACCCTAAAAAAATAATACACTATAACCCAAAAAATATATAAAAATCACAAAAAAAACTCTAAAATCACTAAAGGGCCCTAAAACACTTTTATCCCCCTAAAACCCCTTAAAATAGTAAAAAGAACCTAAAACCCTTTAAACTGTAAAAGACTCTAAAAATCATAACAACCCTAAAATCTAATAAACTAAAAACCCATTAAAGAATAGAAAATACTCTAAGAACTCTAAAAGACTCTAAAACCCCTAAAAGACTCAAAAAACCTTAATAGAACCTTGAAAACCAAAAACACTAAAGGCAACTAAAAAATAAAGTTTTCTTAAAATAAACTAAATCCATTAAACAACCATAAAAACCCGAAAAAAATAAAGGAACGTAAAACCCATAAGAAATCTAAAAACAATAAAGAAACCCTAAAGGACCCTAAAAGAACAAAAAGAACCTAAAAATAGTAAAAAATATAGAAAACCCAAAACCCCCTAAAAATTATAAAATAAAAACGATAACCATAAAAAATGCTAAATGGTCAAAAAAACCCTAAATTTCCCTTAAAATCCTAAAATAATAAAATCCCCTAAAACCCTTCAAATCCCTTAAAACACTAAAGACTTAAAATGAACAAAATAATTCTAAAAAACCAAAAGAAATCCTAGAACCCCCTAATATTCCCTAAAAACCCAAAAATACCAGTAAAAATTCAAAAAACCTAAAAACCCTAATAACCCTAAAGACACTAAAAACCAGAAAAACCCTAAAACCATAATAAATAATCAAACCCATAAAACACTAAAACCCCCATAAAAACCTAAAAATACAAAAAGATCCCAAATAACAAAAAAAACCCTAAAAACCATACAGAACCCTAAAACACTGAAAATCACTAAAAACCATTAAAAATTCATAAACACCCCCTAAATCCCTAAAACCCTACAAAAATCTGAAAGCCTATAAAACCCTTCAAATATTTAAAAAACTAAAAACCCTTAAAACCCCTAAAAAAAATTTCAAAACCCTAAATCCCCATAAAATTTTCTAAAATATCTAAAAACCATAAAAGACCTAAAACCTCTAAAAACCATAAAAACCCTTAAAACAAAAAAAACCCGAAGAAACCCTAAAAGCATCATAAAATACTTAAACTATATAAAAACCCAAAAAACCTTGAAACCCTCTAAAACCCAAAAAACCCAAAAACCCTTAAATACCCCTTATACCCTAAAAAGTTCTTTAGGGCCCTTAACCCCCCCCCCCCAATCACTAAAAGAGCTGAAAAACCCTATAAATTACCTAAAATCTCCTAAAACACATAAGAAGAATACAAACCCCTAAACTACCAAAAACAATAAAAGGCCATTAGAACCCCTAAAAATCCCAAAAGACCAAAAAACCCAAAAAATTATAAAAGACCAAACATAAAAGTTGGAAAACCCTAAGAAACCATAAAAAAATAAATCACCTAAAACACAAAAACCCCAAAAACCCCAAAAAAACAATAAAGCCCCATAAATACCCCTAAAATTATTAACATCATAAAAATAATAAAAAACATAAAAAACCCCATAAAAATCCATAAAACTGAAAAACATTAGATACCTTTTAAAACCCTAAAACTATAAAATACGTAACATCCATAAAACTCATAAAAACTATAAAAACTATAAAAAAACCCCTAAAAGTATTAAAACACATAAAAGACAATAAAAATAGTAAAAACCCTTAAAAACTGAATCCCTAAAATACCAAGAACCCTAAAAGTATTGAAATTCCTTAAAAAACCAAAAATCCAAAAATCCACCCAAACCCTAAAAACTCCAATAATCCAGAAAACAAATAAAAATTTAGAAATCTTTAAAAACCCTAAACACCCCTCAATTACCTTAAAACCCATTCCAACCCCTAAAAATATTAAAAAACTAAAATACACCAAAATACCCTAAAAACAACTAAACCCCCAAAAGAAAACTAAACCCTGAAATAACCTAAATAAATCTTAAAATCCAAAACAACCATAAACCCCCTAAAACCCCATAAAAAGCAAAAAACAAGAAAAACCCCAAAAAACCCTAAAACCCCCAACAAAACACTAAAAACATAAGATCCCTAAGTCCCCTAAAATCAAAAAACCCTTAAAATAATAAAAACCCTAGTAAAACCCTAAAAACTCTAAGGAATCTAAAAATCTTAAAAACACTAAAACCCCATAAAAACCTTAAAAATCCTGAAAATGTTAAATCAATAAAAAACCAAGAAATTATAAAAACACTGAAAACCTAAGACCTCTAAAAACCATAAGAAAACAAATAAAATAATAATAGATACTAATAACTATTAAAAATATTAATAAAATTCATAAACCCCAAAAAACACTAAAAATCATAAAAACCGTAAAACCCTAATAAACCCTGGAAACCTTAAAAAATACTTAATATATTTAAAACACCTAAATTAACCCTAAACCCCTAAAACCCATAAATAATCTAAAAAAACCTAAGAACACTAAAAAATTGAGAAACAAAAAAAACCATTAAAACCAAAAAATAAGAAAAACCCAAAAACCCAAAAATCTACAAAAGTCCCTAGAAATCCTAAAAACCCCTAAAATCCACTAAAAGACCACAAAACCCTAAAATCACTAAGAAGACCCTACAAATACATAAAATATCATAAAATACCCTAAAACTCAACAAACCCCCTAAACTAAAATATATCTAAGAACCCTAAAAAAATAAAACACTAAAAATCAACAATATCCTAAAAACATAAATAATCATTTAAAATAATAATTATCCACAAAATCCATAAAAACCATATGAAACATAAAAACCCTAAAAATACAACAAAACCCTAAAAACACATAAAAACCACAAAAGGACCCAAAATCCAAAAAAATATTAATAGACACTAAAAATGATACAAAACCATAAAAACCTAAGAATGATAAAAACATCTTAAAATAAAATAAAACCCAAAAACCCCATAGAACCCCCTAAAACCTTAAAAATTATAAAAAAAAATATCTAAACACCCTATAATCCTAAAACCCCAAAAAAATTCCCTAAAAATATAAAACCCCCTAAAAGATATAAAAACTAATAAAGATTTATAAACACTATAAAAACATACTAAATACCAAAAAATGATAAACGACCTAAAAACCTTCAAATAATCTAGATACCCAAAAAACCCTAAAAATATTAAAACCAGCTAAAAACCCTAAAAACACTAAATCCCTAAAAAAACTATAAAACCATTAGAAATCCCAAACACCCTAAAAAACATGAAAACAATTAAAAATAAAAAAAACATTGAGAACATCTAAAAACACTAAAAACCATAAAAAAAACTAAAAAAATGAAACCCACAAAAACCCACAAAACACTAAAAAAATTAAAACACGTAAAAGATATAAACCACCTAAAAACTATAAAACCCGTAAATCACCCCAAAACAACTAAAAAAATTAGAAACATAAAAAAAACAAAAACACTAAGATACCCGTAAAACCCTAAAAACCATAAAAACCTATAAAACCCTATAAGACTCCAAACCCTTAAAATACATAAAAATGATAAATAAACCATAAATATTCCTAAAACTGAAAATACCCCTAAAAACCTCAAAAACATTAAAAACCCTAAAACCCCTTGATACTCTTGAAACCAAAAAAATACTAAAAAATCCCAAAAACCCCAAAAACCACCAAAATACCTAAAAATCATAAAAATTCTAAAAAACATAATAATCTTAAAAAACCGTAACACTCCTTAAAAAGAAAAGAAAACCCTAAAAACACATAAAACACCTTTAAAACCCTGAATACCCTAAAAAATTATTCAAAACCCTAAAAAACCAAATCTAAAATACCTCATGAAATCTAAAAACCCAAAAAACATAAAATATGTACAATCCCCAAAAATACCCATGTAACCTAAAAAAATGCCTCAAAACTCTAAAAACCATGAAACCCCCTAAAATTGAAAAAACCCATAAAAACAATAAAAAAACCCTAAGAAAGTTTTATATCCTCTAAAAACTATAAACAATAGTTAAAATATATGAAACCCTCTAAGAACCCTACAACTACTACAAATACCTTAAAACCACTAAAACCCTAAAAGCCTTAATAATCACTAAAAATACATAAAAACCATAAAAAAATTTATACTCGTCAAATACCCAAAAAGTCACTTAAAAATATAAAAACCAAAAAAATACTAGAAACATTCAAAAACCCTAAAACCCCTAAAAATGATAAAAATCCTAAACATCACTAAAAGACACCAAAAACACTAAAATTCCTATAAACTAAAAATACCCTTAAAACCATATAAACTCCTTAAATCCATAGAAAACCCTAATTACCGTAAGGGTTTATCAGAAACCCTAGAAGACTCTAAAAACAATAAAATCCCTAAAACCCATTAAAACCAACAAAACCCTACAAACCGTAAAACCATAAAACCCCTAAAGGCATAAAATCCCTAAAAAACTAAAAGAACCTAAAACCCTAAAACCCTAAAATATCATAAAACCCTAAATTAACCTACAACCATAAAACCATAATTGACACTAAAAAACCAAAAAATGTTTTTAAAACCCTAAAAGTCCCTAAACCCATAAAAGGCCAAATGACCCAAAAATCCTAAAAAAACTTAAAGAACCCTAACCCCCCCCCCCCCAAAAACCCCTAAAGGACCATAAAAACCCTAAACAAACATAAATACCATAAAAGAACCTAAACACATAAGGATAAAAAAACACTTAACAACCCTAAGCAACCATAAAAACCCTAACAAACTATAATAAACCTAAAATCCATAAAAATCTATAGAACCCCCTAAGCACCATTAAAACCCTAAAAACCCTCAATAACACTAGAAGACATAAAAGGCCCTAAAACACCTTAAAACCCTAAAAACCCTAAACCCTCAAACCCCTAAAAAACCCTAAAACCCAAAAACCCAAAAAACCTTAAAACCAATTTTAAAATCTTAAAACCCCATAAGAAACATAAAAGACACTAATATCCATAAAAACCCTAAATTATCTGAAAGACCCTAAAAATTATAAAACCCTAAACCCCCCTAAAACATAATAACCCTAAAAATAAAAAATTATAAAAACATTAATTTAACCTTAAATCCCTAAATCCCTTAAAAAATTCAAAAAAACATTGAAACCCCTAAAATCCAATTAAACCCCAAAAAACAAAAACCCTAAAAACCCTTAAATACCTAGAAAACCCCAATGACCCAAAAGAATTCTAAGCACCCAAAAACCCCTAAAGGATAAAAAACCTATAAATATTAAATACCTAAAGGACCACTAAAACTATAAAAAATCAAATAAACCTAAAATCCCCTAAATACACTACAAGAACCCAAAAGTACCCTAAAAATCCTATAAACCCCTACATATAAAAATCACAAAAACCCTTAAAGAGTCCTACAAATCGTTAAAAACCTCAGTAGACACAAAAACCCAATAAAACCCTAAAATCCATAAAACACCCTAATAAAAACCCAAAAACCCTAAAAACACTAAAACCCCAAAAAAATATAAAACCCAAAAAAGGGGAAAACATCCTAAAACCCCTTAAAACATTATAAGTCCTAAAAAACCCTAAAATATCCGAAATACATGAAAATATCTAAAACCCCCTAAAACCTATAAAAACCCTAATAACCACTCAAAATTGGAAAAAAAATCCCTTAATCCCTTCAAAAACCTAAAAACATAAAACCACATGAATCACTAAAACCCCCAAAATTCACCAAAATTCATAAAAAACCCCAAAAACCCCAAAAAATGCTAAAAATTTACCAAAACCTAAAAACCCTTAAAACTATAAAAACCAAAATAAAACCACAAAATATTCTAACCCCTAAAAACCCCTAAATCTACTAAAAACATTAAAACCCATTAAAATACTAAAAACCCTAAATCCTATAAAATCCCTAAAAACCCTAAAAACCATAAAACCATAAAAGCCTAAAAATCCCAAAACACCAAAAAAGCCAAAAAAAGCCAAAAACCCCAAAAATACCTAAAACCACTAAAAACCCTAAATTACCCAAAAAACCCCTAAACACACTAAAACCTTAAAAAATCCTTAAAATCCCTAAAACCCCTAATAACCATAAAAAACCTAAAAACCTAAAAACCCTAAAGCCCCAAAAGACACTAAAACCTTATAAAAGGATGTAAACTCTCTTATAACACCTAAAAATGTTAAAATAAATAAAACAACCTAAAAATCATAAAAGTACATTAAACTGCTAAAAACCCACAATCAACCCCAATAAATCTAAAAAAACTAATGAGATAAAGAAACACTGAAGAAACCTTAAAAACCCTAAAAAAATTAAACCCTAAAAACCTTAAGAACCCAAGAAATCCCCAAAAAATCTAAAAACATATCATATCTTAAAAACCATAGAAACACCTAAACCCCCCCCCCCCCAAAAAAAACCCTGGGAAAACACTAAAACCCATTTAAACTCTAAACCCCCCAAAACCCTAGAAACCCTAAAACCATAAAAAACCTGAAAAAATCATAAAAATGGTAAAAAAATATAAAAACACTAAGAACCATACAAAATCATAAAACCCCATAAAAACCTAATATATCATAAAACTCTAAAAAACCCATGATAGCTCAAAAAACAAATAAAAAATAAAAAACCTAGTAAAAAAATATAAAAACCCTTAAAACCCTAAAACACATGAAAACCCAAAAATACCCTAACCCCCACCCTAACTCTTAAAAACAATTAAAACCCTAAAAAGCCTAAAAAATGCCCCAAAACCATTAAATCCCATAGATACCCAAACAAATACCATAAAAATCCTTAAAAACCCCAAAACACATGAAAACCCCTAAAAACCTATAACCCAAAAACACTTAAAAATTAAAAAAACCCCTAAAACACTATAAAACATTAAACCCTTAAAACACCCTAAAAACCACCTTGGTCCCAAAAATAGCAAAAAACCTAAAAACTCTAAAATCCCTAAAAACCCTAAAAAATCGTAAAACCCAAAACCCCCCCCTAAAAACCATGAAATCCCAAAGAAACCCTCAAAGCCCATTAAAATACCCCAACAATCTAAAAAATGTTTAAAATCCAAGAAAATCCCAAAAATTACTAAAATTACTCTAAAAATTAAAAACCCTTATAATCCGAACAAAAACCTAAAAACTGAAACAAGCCCAATAACTCAAAAAACCATTAAAAACACAAAAACCCAGGAAAACCCCAACCACCCCTAAAACTATTTAAATCCCAAAAAAACTCTTAATAACCATAAAAATTAAAAAACTCTAAAAACACGAAAAACACTTAAAACCCATAAAAATATAAAAACCCATAAAACCCCTAACATTCCTGAAAACTCCTAAAACCCTAAAAACATATTACCCCGAAAGACCAAAAAAATAAAAAAAAAATGCTAAATGACCCAAAATAAACGCCTAATAACCATAAAGATTACAAAATCCCTTCAACACCCTAAAAACCATAAAAACACCAAAACCCCTAAAAACCCTAAAATACCAAAAACCTAAAACCACCAAAAAAAATTTAAGATGATAAAAACACATTAAAAAATATAAAAACCATAAAAAATAAAATAAAATCTCTAAAAAACTAAAAAATAAATCTTAAAACTGAAAATACATAAACCCATAAAATCTCTAAAAACACCTAAAAACATTAAAACCCCTAAAACCCCAAAGAACCTAAAATTTCCTAAATCCAATAAACCTCTAAGATCCCTAAAAATCATAAAAATACCTTTAAATCCCTAAAATACCTAAAAACCAAAAAAAAGCTAAAAAGGCTAAATACTGTAAAAGCCACAGATACCCCCTAGAAACCCTAAAACACCAAAAAATACTAAAAATACAGAAAACTTGAAAACATTCAGAAAATCTAAAAACCCTAAAACAATCCTAAAACTCTAAAAAATATAAAGACATGTAAACCCCATAAAATCACTAAAACTATTAAAACACTATAAACCTATAAAACCCTAAATGACCCTAAAACCTAAAACACCCTAAAACCCTAAAGTACAATAAAACCCCTAAACAACCATAAATGATCCTAAAAACCCTAAAATCCCCTAAAAGGCACTAAAAACACAAAAAACACAAAAACAACTATAAAATTCAATAAAATACACTAGAAACCAAAAAAAGCTAGAGGATCCTAAAACACCAAAAAATCCTAAAAAACCTAAAACCCATAAATTCCTTTAAAACCCCATATAGGACCCTAAAATCCCTAAACATCCCAAAACAACCTAAAAATGTTGAAGGTCATTAAAAACCCTAAAAGACCCTAAAAACCGTAAACGAATCTAATAAACTCTAAAACCACTTAAAATACCCTAAATCCCCATTAAAACATAATAACCCCCGTAAACCCCCTAAAACCCATAAAATACCCTAGAATAAACATAAAAACAATAAACGATCCTAAAACCCCTAAAAAGACAAAAAAACATTAAAAACCTAACAACCCAAAAAACCAATACAAACCTTAAAAGACACAAATCCCTAAAAACATTAAACCCCAAAGACCATAAAACTCCCAAAAGACCGTAAAACCCCTAAAACCCAAAAACACTAAGAATCCACCAAAAATACTAAACTCCCTAAATCCCTACAAACATTAAACCTATAAAAATTATAAAAATCATAAAAATCATAAAAGCCTTAAAAACAAAAAAAAATCCCTAAAACCCCAAAAACCCAAAAAACACTTAAAAACCCTAAAAACTAATAAAAACCCTAAAAACCATAAAAATAAGAAAACTCAAAAACTCAAAAATACATAAAGGATCCTGAAAAATGTAAGAACTCATAAATCACCATAAAAATGAAAAACCCTAAAGGTCCTTGAACCCCTAAATAGACAAAAAACCATAAAACCATAAGAGGAACTAAAACCCCTAAAACCCCTAAAACCCATAAAACCTCTAAAACCCATACAAGAGACTAAAAACCCTATAAACTAAACAACCCTAAAACCCCTAAATTAATTATAAAAACCAAAAATCCTAACCCCCCCCCAAAAAAAACCATAAAAACCTCAAAAACCTTAGAAACATTGAAAGTCTCTAAAAATCATAAAACCCCATTGAACCCTAAAAGATCCTAAAACCACTAAAACACATAAAAACCCTTTATAAACATAAGAAACCTAAAAATCTTGACAACCATAAAAAAAATTTTAAACCCCGGATAAACCTTAAAAACTACAAACCCATAAAAACCATAAAAACCTATAATACCCTAAAAGCCGTTCAAAAACCTAAACACCCGAAAACCATAATAACCTAAAAAATTATGAAAAAAACTAAAACCCTAAAAACCTAAAAAACATTAAAACCCCCTAAAAACACAAATTTTTTTAAAAAACTAAAAACCCATAGAAAGATTAAAACCCAGAAATCCCCCTAAGACCCTAAAAACTCTAAAATTCCTAAAAACTACAAAAACATCCCAAAACCCTCAAAACCACAAATAATCCTTAAAACCCGAAAAAACACTAAAAACCCTAAAACCATTAAAACATAAAAATCCCTTAGACCCTTAAAAACACTAAAATCCTAGAAACCCTAAAACCATACCCCCCCCCAAACCCCTTAAAAACTAAAAACCACTAAAACATGAATCCCATAAAACCCCAAAAAACTCTAAATATCCTAGAAACCTAAAAAACACTAAAACACTAATAATAAAAAACCCAAGATATTCTAAAACCCCTACAAACCGTAAAACAAAAGCCCCCAACAAACCCAAAATCCTTTAAAACATAAAAACCCATAAAACCCCTAAAAAAATAAAAACCCCAAAATGAACCTAAACAATAGACAAAATCATGGAAGACCATAAAACCCCTCAAAAACCTTAAAGACCCTAAAAAATTAAAACCCCCAAAAAACAAAAAAAAAATATAAAATCCCCTAAAAATAAAAAAAATTTGAATCACCTAATAAATTATATATCCAAAACAATATAAAAATGATAAAAACACTAAAATAGCACTAAAAATCAAAATAAAATCCTTAAAATATAGAAAAACTCATAAAATACCAAAATCCCAAAAGAAACCCTAATGTACCAAAATTACTAAAAATGCTAAAGACCCTAAAACCCATAAAAACTATAAAACCCTATAAACCCTAAGAAAACCCCTAAGAAAAAACTAACAACCATAAAACCCCAAGAAAATATTTAAAATCATTAAAACCATAGAAAACCCTGAAAAACCTCTAATACCCTAAAACATTAAAAAATATTTAAAAAACTATAGAAAAACCAAAAAACCACTAAAAACCCCAGAAACCAAAAAATAACCCTAAAACTGCCTAAAGATCGCTAAAAAATCTATGAAACCCATAAAAATTCTAAAAAACCTAAAAACATTATAAAAATACTTAAAAAACCCAAACACCAAGAAAATATCGTTAAACCCCCCTAAAACCACTAAACCCCATAAAACCCCCTAAGATACCTAAAATCACATTCAAACCAAAAAACCCTAAACCTATAAAAACACCTTAAAACCCTTAAAAGTCCATAAACACCAGAAAACCCAAAAAACCACTAAAACATTGAAAATCCCTAAAATCCTCAAAAGCCCCTAATACCCTAGAACCCCTTTTAAACCCATAAGACACATAAAAACATTAAAATTTCAAAAAACCACAAAAAACTCTAAAAAACCAAAAAACCATAAAAACCCTAAAAATCATAAAAACTCTATAAACATTGAAAACCAAAAAAACCCTAAAAAACAATAAAAACCATTAAAAATCCTATAAAATACTTAAAATCCAAAAAACTAAAAATCCTAAAAACACATAAAAACCTTAAGAGAAACCTAAAAACGGTAAAAAAAACTAAAACCACTAAATTCCCAAAAAACCCCAAAAAATATAAGAATCCTAAAAACCCTACGAAACCTAAAACCATAAAAAAAACCCCTAAAACCCCAGAAACCCTAAAACCCCTAAAAATCCTAAAAGCTCTAAAAACCCTTAATCCCCCTAAAATCCCCAAAACTCCATATATCTCCAAAAGTTACTAAAACCCCATGAAGACCCTAAAAACCTAAAAATACTAAAAGAACCATAATTATATATATATAAATCCTAAAAGACATTAGAACCCTTAAACACCCTAAAACCCTCAATAAATAAAAACATCCCTAAAACCCGAAAAAAATTAAAAACCCCATTAAAATCCAAAAAAATACCTAATAACCATACAAACCATAAAAACCATTATAATAAAAAAAAGTCCCTATAACCCCAAAAAAATCTCAAAACAATACTAAACATCCCTAAAACCCAAATGAACCTATAACCTCTAAAACCCCATAAATATAGAAAAACCCATAAAAATAGAAAAACCCTAAAAGAACAAAAATCCATATAAAACCAAAAAAACACAAAAACCCTAAAAACTCATAAAAAACTAAAAGAACTTAAAACCCATAAAACCCATAAAAATAGAAAAAAAACCATAAATGTCTGAAATCCATAAAAGTTTTATAAAACCCTAAAAATCCCTAAAACCGTAAAATAAATACTAAAACCCTAAAAAACAAATAAACCCCTTAAAACCCCCTAATATAAAAAAATTAAAAAAACACTAAAACACCCTTACAACACCTAAAACTGAATGAAAAACTGAATACCCTAAAAACCCATAAAAACTATATAATTACCAAGAACACTAAAAACCCTAAAAAACCAAAAAAACTATAAAAAAACTATAAAAACAATAAAAAATATAAAAACCCTTAATCCCCCTAAGAAACTTTGACACCCAAAAATACCCTAAATGACACTAGATCCCCTAAAACCCATAAAATACCCTAAAACGATAAAAAATGATAAATGATTTATAATAATAATATAAAAACCATAAAATAACCTTAAAATTTTAAACACCCTAAAGATCACTAAAACCCTAAACACCCCTAAAGACCATTAATCCCTTTAAAACCCTTAAAATCAAAAAATCCGTAAAACCCCAAAACCCATTAAAATCCAAAACCCCTAAAACCCCAAAGATACTCAAAACAATCCAAAAAATCCCTAAAAACTCTAACGACCCTAAAAATGATTTAAAACCCCAAAAAACACTTTAAAATTCTTGAATCCCCTAAAACACAAAAAAACAGTTAAAACCTCCAAAATAATTAAAATCTATAAACCATAAAACCCTCATAAACCATAAAAACCCTTAAAATCCATAAAAACCCCAAAACCCAAAAAAGACTAAAACCCCTAGAAACCCAAAAACCCCTTAAAACCCCTAAATCCCTAAAAACATTAAAACCAATTAAATTGATAAAAATACTAAAATACCTAAAAACATTAAAAACAAAAAAAACACTAAAAACCCTTAATATATTTAAACTAAAAAATACCCTAAACCTCCCAAAAACCCATAAAACCCTAAAAACATAAAATATATTAAAAACTAACCCCCAACCCCCCCTAAAACTCTTATAAACCCTCACAAATCCTAAAAAAACTAAAAAACCTACTAAATCATAAAAATGCTAAAACTTGAAAAGAACCCTAAACACCATAAAAGAGCCCAAAAATTGAAAAAAACCCTCAAAGAACCCTAAAAACCCTAAAAATCCCTAATAGAACCTGAAAAACATCTGAAAACCCAAAAAAAACAATAAACCCAAAAAAAGCCATAAAAACCACAAAATCCCTAAAAATCCGTAGAAACCGTAATATTCCTAAAACCATAAGAAACACTAAATCCCCGAAGAAAACTATAAATACCATAAAACCCTAAAAAGAAAATAAAAACCCTAAAAATCATAAAACCCAAAAAGCACTAAAAACCGTAAAACACATAAAAAATCTAAAAAACCATAAAAGACCCATGAAACCCCTGAAAATGCCAAAATACCTAAAAGACACTAAAAAATCTATAAAACCCTAAAAAATCTTAAAAACCCTAAAAACCCTAAAAACCCAAAACGTTTATAAAAAACACTAAAAACACTAAAACCCTAAATGAGCTAAAAAAGTAAAAAAAAACCAAAACCCTTTAAAAGACCCTAAATACCCTAAAACCTATAAAAACCCTTGAAACATTAAAAATCCCCAAAACCCCATGAAAAAACTAAAACCCATTATAAACATAAAAACACATAAAAGTCCTTAAAAACCATAAACCCCTAAAAACCATAAAACCCCTAAAACCCCTATAAAACTATAATAGCCCCAAAAAACCTATAAAACTTTTAAAACCATAGTAAATCTCTAGAAACCACTAAAACCCTTAAGAAACACTAAAAACCATAAAACACTAAAAAACACTAAAAATACTTAAATCCCCTAATAACCCTAAGAACCCATAAAAACACTAAACCCGGAAAACCCATATAAAGTCCTTACAAACCTTAAAATACATCAAAAACATAAATACCATAAAATACCCAAAAGACACTAAAACCCTAATAAGACCCTAAAAAGATAAAGATCCTAAAGGACCGTAAAACCCCTCAAACCCTAAATCAAATTAAACCCCCTAAATACACTAAAAGGCACTAAATTCCCATTAAACCCATGAAAGTCCCTAGAAACAATCAAACACCCTAAAACAACTAAAAATTCTTAAAACCACTAAAAGGCACTAAAACAATGTATACACCAAAAACACTAACAACCTTAAAACTCATAAAAATCCTTAAATATCACAAAAACCCTAAAAATCCTTAAAGGCCAAAAGACATTAAAAACTATAAAATCTAAAATACAATACTAGAAACCATAAAAATCCTAATAACCCAAAAAAAAGAAAAATCAAAAAACCATGAAATACCCAAAAAACCAAAAATCCCCCTTATGCTCTTATAAATCCATGAAACCCTATAAAATCATTATAAACACTAAAAAAAACAAAACTCCCTAAATCACGCCAAACCCCTAAAACATTGAAAAGTCCCCATAACGCCTTAAATCCCCTAAAATTTTAATAGAACATAAAAACCTCTATAAATCCCAAAAAACACTAAAACTATAAAACCATAAAAAATATAACAACCCTGTAAACCATAAAACCCTAAAAGGCCTGAAAATTTCTTAGAAACCCTAATACCCTAAAAAACCTTAAAACCGCAACAAAATTTTAAAAAACCATATGGAATTCATAAATTCTAAAAGGACCCTAAAGACTCTAAGACCCCTAAAACCATCTAAACGTAAAACTCTAAAACAATAAAATACCTAAAAATACTAAGAATTCCTTAAAAATCATAAAACCCCATTAAAACCCTAAAAAAGTCTAAAACCCCCTAAAAGACCCTAAAAACATAAAACCACTAAAAGGTCCAAAAACCCTTAAAGCCATAAAAAACTACTAAACCTCTAAAGGCCATAAAATAATAAAAAATCTATAGAATACTCTAAAAAACACAAATCCACAAAAGCACCCTAAAAACACAAAAACAATAAAAGGCCCAAAAAACCCAAAAAAACTCTTAAAATAATTAAGTTCCCTAAAAACATTAAAGGTCCCTAAAAACTGTAAAAACCAATAATAATATAAAAACAAAAATATTCGCAAAAAACCCTAAAAGACTAACAAACTAAAAACCCTAAAAACCCATAAAAATAAAAATATCCCCTAAAACCCATAAAAACTCTAAACACCCTAAAAATAAGTAATAACCCCAAAACCCCTAAAAACAATAAAAACCCTAAAAAATCATAAAAATATTAAAAATATAAAATTCAATCAAAACCCTATAAAGATAAAAGACCCAAAAAACCATAAAAAATTCCAAAAAAACCATAAAACCCAAATACCATAAAAACCCCAAAACCCTAAAAAACCTAAAAAAACCAAAAACAAACTGACAACCTTAAAAACCTAAACCACCAAAAAAACCTGAAAACCCTAAAGAATCCTAAAACCCATGAAACACTAAAAAATAAAAACTCATAAAAAACCCATAAAAACTAAAATTCCTTTAAAGACCCTAAACAACCCTAAAAACACCTTAAAACACAAAAAATACAAAGAACTATGAAAACCATCAAAAAACTAAAAAATAACAGAATTCTATAGAAACCCTAAAAACCCTAAAAACCCCTAAAATACCCTTAAAACAATTTATACCTATAAAATCCCTAGAAACCCAGAAAAATCTAAAACCCCTAAAGAACCGTAAAATTATTAATGAACCATAAAACACCTAAAAACCCTAACACCCTAAAACCCATGACAAACTAAAAACCCCAAAAACACTAAAAATACATAAAAATTGAAAACACGCTTAAAACCATAAAACCCATAAAAACCACAAAAACACTAAAAACCTTGAAGAAAACCTAAATCCGCATCAAACCCCATAAAAAAATAAAAACCAAAAAAACCAGAAAAACCACTAAATCCATAAAACCCATACAATCCCTAAAACACCTAAGAACCATTAAACCCCATTAAAACCCCTAAAACCTCTACACTACGCCATAAACCCAGCACACCAAAACCTAAACACACCATCCACTCTACACTATATACCCAAAACCCTACACCATAAACCCTATATGCTACACTATAAACCCCAAACCTGTAAAGACCTGGAATTCCCGTGGAATTTTTTTTATACATGGTAATTTTACAAGTCCGTAGTTTCTGACGGTGCTTGTGTCTGAGGCCCTGTGTGACCGAAATCAATTTTTGACGTTTTGTTCAAGTACATTCAGTAAACGTACATGAAAGTTTTTATAACTTCTGAATCGGTGCTCAGAATTGAAATATGAGGGCACCGTTGAACTCGCAGTGTCAGTAATTTCTTAGTGAGACCTTCATCGCAGTTGCGTTCTGATGAGTTTGGAAGATAGTTTTTGGCTTTTTAAAAATAATAATAATAAGAAAATAAAGTACAACACTTAATTTTATTTTTTAAGCTACCATGTGTTGTTTGTGTGGTTAGTTGGAACCTCCCATTGGAAGTTGGGGTTGGGACAGCCACACCCTAACTTCCCGCGAGAGGTTAAGACATGGGGACCACCTGAGCATAACTTCTCAATTAAAAGATAGGGGTGGGGACCACCCGACCCATATTAATGGTGGAGGATGAAACCTCTCCACTCCCCCTCATTAATGAGCGAGAGCCTTTGACCTCCTCTGCAGAAATAATTGTGCCAATACGTATGGTAATTAATTATTCCAACGCGCGTGCCAATTAATTGTGCCAATGCGCATGCCAATTAATTGTACCAATGCACGTGCCAATTAATATTGCCAACGCACCTTCTAATTAATTGTGCCAACCCGTGTGCCAATTAATTGTTCCGAAGCGCATCCCAATTAATTCCGCCGATGAACGTGAATTTATTAAGGGAAGTTTCTTTCTCCTTTTTTAATTTACGTGCCAACAATAAAATAATAAGACACCCTGTTATTATTTTTTTTTCTTTCTCCTTCGGTTGAACTTGAGGGATTGGGAGGATTAAAACTTTCCCAACGAAGAACGTGAAAAACGTCGGATTTCTTATTCGAATTATTCCTCATACATCTTGTTCCTTCTCCTAGAGGAACAAGGAAAAGGAAGCGTCATCAACGAAGAATTCCAACGTCATCCTTGGATTCTTCCTTTCCAACGTCAACGGAACGACACCCGCTTTCTGAAACTTTGTCAACGATGAACGACAAGTGAGGTAGGGAAATTTTTGTGTTATTTTATTTATGATAATAAACCCTCGTTCTTCATCAATCAAGTTATGGTATGAGAATTATCTCTTTTTGTCACCATAACGAGGAGGGTTCAAGCCGCACGAGTACAGTCCGACCCTCCCCTTGTTTGTTCATGTTTGGTGAAGACAAAGTCGGTACACATGGCGATGTTGACAAAGGCGGAAAACAAATGACGCACTACTCGTGGCCTCTGTGAACTGTGTCACCCCTGTGGTGCCCCGGTGCACTACCTGCACCCCCGCGCCCATTCTGATGCGCACTTGGCACCACGGGCCCCTGCTGGCGCGCTCCCGGCACCCCCGTGCCACTACCCGCGCCCTACCCTGTGCCCCTCGTCCCTACCGGCATGCACCCGGTGCCCTGTTCCCCTGCCGGCGTGCTCCTGTTGCCCGGTGCCCCTGTCGGAGTGCTCCTGACACCCCGCGCCCCTACCAGCGCGCACTCGGTGCCCTACGACCTTGCTGGTGTGCTCCCGACGCCCCGCGCCCCATGCCCCTTCCGGCGCACTACCCGGCACCCAGCACCCTTTCATGCGTGCTGCTCGTTGCCCCGCACCCCCTACTGGCATGCTACCCGCCTACTCGGCTCCTGTCGTGATCTGCCTGGTGATCCCGGAGCCTGCTGGAGCCCAGTCGGCTGGCGCGTGCCCTGCACGGCCTACCTGCTGGTCCCCTAGCCACCGGCATCCCAAGCCAACCAACGGCGTCCCCCGCGATGTCGCTGGCCGAACGACCCGGTCTCCCGGGCTGAGTTACCGAGCCACCTATGTAGCGACTAAAGGGCCAAACCCTCCTCGTGGTCCGCTGGGCCAGGCCCAGCGGACTTGGTGAAAACATAGCGGGCTAACCCACCCAATGGGTCGGGTCAGACCTGGCGAGTCTGACCTGGTTGACCCAGACCGGGTCGGACCGGACCCGGGCCCAAGACTGACACATTACCTTCTTGGGCCATATATTTTGCACCAGATGTCGGTTCGATGAACTATCTGCGACGCTGGTTTTCTTGGAGAATAGTCATCCCTTTGAGTATACCCCACTGGAGTCGGGATATAGTTTAGTTACAATCAGGATTGTTTGTACATGAATTCAACATGGCCCTTGGGATTAAATGCTAATAACTAATAGACAGGCCATCAGATTGACACGTTGTCTATTTCATTAAGACCCCAACGATGTGGCGGTATTTTGAGATACTTCCCCATGAGACTTTGTGACACTTGGAGTGTTGACCAGTTGCTCATGGATCAGATCCTCCCAGATATGAGCATACGAAGTGCGGATACCTAGTATCTATAGTCCTGCCGACTACTTGAATGATTTGACTTGTAGTGATTCGACTAGAACAGTGGACGAAATGCCCAGTTTTTGCGGCCGGCCTATGGCGGACAGAGCTTCTGGTTTGGCAGAAGACCCACGGTACTCGATAGGAGGAGTACCTCTGACGTCTATTAGGCGGAGCACCCAGTTTGGCGGCAGACCCATAGCGGACGAAGCGCCCAGTTTGGCAGCAGAACGATGGTACTCGACAAGAGAATCACCTCAGCAGTATATGGTTAGTGAGTAGTTCCTCAGAGACACGACATGTCCACTGTACTCGATAGAGGATGAGTTCTCCAGCAGCCATGGTTTCGATAATGAAAATTCTAGTTTGAGCTGAGTCAATGACTTTTGTGTTTTCCACATTACTGAGATGGGTTACTTGATAACTTAGGTATATGTATGGGCATATACCTATGTAATGGTTATCCGTTGAAATAATACTTTTTGGTTTATCCTTGTTGGATTTTGTGATACCTTGAGGGTCTCGGGGTCCCTACTGAGTATCGTCATACTCACCCCTGCACGTGCTATGCCCGCACCTCATTGTGTAGAATGCAGATGACAGATAGTGGTGACAAAGGCCAAGAGTGCTAAGACTAGACGGTACCTGGAGGAGGAACCTATGACGTATCAGTACATGATGGATCTTGATGGACGTGGAGTGCTAATGATTCCATCTTTATCTACCCTTCAGGTAAGAACCCTAGAGGACGATCCAGGAGATGCTTTCAGCTTTCAGCTATTTGTCCCTTTTTAGTTGTACATACTTTCACTTGTATTTGTACTTTACAGTTGGGCTTGTATCCTAGACCCCTTTACATTCCATACACTTGTTATACAGCTTTTACATAGTTTTTTCTTCTGCTAGTACTCTGGTTGTGTGTGTTTATGATTTCTAAAGGAACGCCTTCCCAGTTTTAGGGAATTACGCCTTTAGTGCCAGTCGCTAGCCCCTGGCCTATGAAAGGTTGGCTTGGGGTAGTCATGATGTGGGCCCCTGGGGACGGGTCTTGACAAATTGGTATCAAAGGACATCAGTTCTACCGCAGAACATATTACTCTGCTATTTCTTTTCTATGAAGCAATAGTGTTAAGGGTACTATGTGTAGTTTTCAGTTCAGGGAGTCTTGTGTTTGTGTGGGTGACCGACGTATCCATACAACAGGACCCAGATATCTGATTTCCAACTAAGTGGACAAAAAACCTGATTGTGTGTGTGTTTTAAAAGGTTGTATTTAAGTCACCTCGAACCAGGTTAGCTCACCAGGTATAGTCTTTTGACCATGTCACATCTGTTTCTTTCAGGATGCTTCCATGTGGACGACCAGCTAGAGCCCTGAGATCTATACATACATAAATCCCGCTGAGCAATGAGACCATATTACATGGCCCTCTTCAAGTTGAGGCACTAGAAGAGGAACCAGTGGTACTACTTCCCGTTGGGCCACCGATGCCACCAGCCCCAGCAGTAGACGATGCACGCCGCCTCAGCACGTTTCATGAGTTCCAGCACCAGTGGCCACCCAGGTTTTTGGGAGAGACGGACCCACAGGCAGCTATGGATTGGATGGAGGCTTTGGTGAGAGTCTCACGGCTAGTAGGGCCACCAGTAGACTACATGGTGATCCTTGCGGCCCGCCTCCTTCAGGAAGCAGCAGGCAGTTGGTGCATCCTAATGCTCCATATTCATGATGAGGCGTCACTTCTATGGGAGGACTTCGAGAGCCTGTTCCAGGAAGAGTTTGTACCAACCACCCTTCGAGCGGTGCTTATACATGATCTACTGCTTCAACATCATGGTAGCATGATGGTTGCGTAGTACTCAGTGAGGTTCACCAACCTCTCAGGCTACTACACTAATATGGTATGAGACCCATTCTTTAGGGCCCAGACCTTTGATTAGGGACTCAGGAGAGAGATCAGAGCTTAATTTATCTCTTACAACATCTTGACGTAGATGGCGGTGTTGGAGAGATCCCTCCTAGTGGAGAGTTTCCTTAATGAGCAGTCTCCAGTAGCGAATCCCACCACTAGCTGACATGCCGCGGAGTCTTCTGCAGCTGGCAATAGACAGATGACACAGAGGTCCAAGAGGACCGTACCAATAGGTGGTTGACCGCATGACTCATGATCGGTTGTATGGGTCACACAGAGTAGAGACAAAGCCAGGTATACCAGGAGCGGACGGTGTTAATCCTACGGCGGGCACGGTCACATGGCCCGTGACTATCCGACCCTCCATACAAACGATCCCCAGGTCAGAGTTTGAGATGAGGATGTACAGAATATGACCTTTAGGTGTTGTTACGACAACTACAAGTTCTTGGTTATGCCCTTTGGCGTAACCAACGCTCCAGTATTGTTCATGATCCTCATGAACAGGATCTTCCAGCCATACCTCGATCTCTTTGTCGTTGTCTTCATCGACGACATACTGATCTTCTTGACTATTGAGGAGGAGCATGCCAACCATTTTCAGGTAGTACTGGACACACTCTGAGGGAACCGGCTATATTGAAAGCTCCCTACGTGCCAATTTTGGATTCTAGAGGTTCACTATTTGGGACACATCATCTTAGAGGATAGAGTTGTAGTGGATCCAGCAAAGATTGAGGCGGTACTTGTGTGGGATCCACCCACGAGGGTGACGGAGGTACAGAGTTTCTTGGGATTGGATGGAAACTACCAGAGATTCGTTCAAGACTTCTCTAGTGTAACAACGCCACTTTCCGTATTGAAGAAGAAGGGGAAAACCTTCGTGTGGTCAGAGAGATTCCAGCAGAGCTTTCAAAAGATGGGGTAGAGGATGACTAGTGCCCCCATTTTGAGGCTTCCAGAGGAAGGCGTAGGGTATGTAGTCCATTGTGATGCATCAGGGACCAGAATCGGGTGTGTCCTAATGCAGGAGCGAGCTGTGATTGCATATAATTCTTGGAAGTTGAGATAAAAAGAGCAGAACTACGCTACACATGACCTGGAGTTAGCAGCAGTGGTCTTTTTCTTGAAGATATGGCGACACTATCTTATGGGTGAATGTTTTACTGTGTACTCTGATCACAAGAGTCTCCGGTATATCTTCTCTTAGAAGGACATGAACCTGAGATAGTGGCGATGGATTGAGTTCTTCCAGGACTATGACTTCGAGATAGTATATACTCTTAGAAAGGGGAATGGAGTAGTAGATACGCTCAGTAGGAGATCAGGCATTCAGTTTCTAGGTGATGAGATAGAGCAGCTGGCCGCATTGTAGATATCCTTTGTGGATATGGATGGAGAAGCCTATCTACAGTCTCTTATAGTCACTCCCCCACTTCTTCAGCGAGTCAAGGAGGCACATCTTGGGGACGATGACTGCAAGACGCAACGTGATCAAATATCCATAGGGCATGCACCTAATGGATTTTCTAAAGGTGGGGAGCATTTCATCCTCTTCAGAGGACATACCATGGTGCCAGTTTCACATCAGAAGGTGGTGTTGAGGTAGTTCCAAACCTCCCCTCTACCGGTACATCCAGGAGTGGTGAAGATGTACCAGGACCTTCGATGACAACATTAGTGTCCAGGAATGAAGAAGTTGATAGCAGAGTTTGTCTCATGGTGCCTCATTTGTCAGAAAGTGAAGGAAAAGCACTAGGTACCAGCAGGCTTGGTTTAGCCCTTAGAGGTCCCGGAGTGGAAGTGGGATGGGATAACCACGGACTTCGTGATGAGTCTTCCATGTACATCCAGGGGTCATGACTCGATTTGGGTGATCGTCAACCGACTCCCCAAGTCGGCCCACTGTTTCGGATGGATTTCGGGGATGACCTCCTGGACGGGAGATTCAAACGTTCCGATCGGTTTCTAGCGGGTTTGTTCGTAGAACCGGAAACATCCAATGATTCCACATCCGTTTGGACCTACTTTCCAAAGGTAGGCGCTCATTAGCTTGTGGACTAATGAGGCTTAGGAATTTTCATTGGTCGAGAGGATGGGAGGTCGGACTCATCACACCTTTTTGAGGGGAATTATTGTCTACTCCGGGACTCTCTTTATAGATTTAAGTTATGTTCATGAATCCTTATTACATTACCAAATATAAAATGAGCTTTCCTTTAGTTTTAACAATCAATGATTAAATATGCAAGAAATTTAGAGAATCTTTTATATGTATTCGAGGTTCTTCATCAATAGAGAATCATCTATATCTGTTTAGAGATTCTTGGTCAATGGTATCCTTCAAAATATTTATATAAAAGTCTCTTGGTCATTATGATGACCAGGCTGGTTTTAAAGCCACTCAGTGGGGAACTTGAAGTTTTATCGTCATTCAGAAGGACATGGATTATTTCAAAGTTGGGATCGAACCCATAAATGGGCTACCTACGTATCCTTTGTTTTGGAAAAGGAATCAGAACCCACGTAGTTCGAGTAATGGAGTATGATGTTTATGATTGATGGATCAAAGAAGAATGTCATAATTACTTTTACACTTTAAGCTCACGTGAGTCATGATCGGTGTGAGAAACAAGAGGTATTGGTAAAAATTAGACAATTGTGCCATGCAAGATGCAATCATAAGAAATTGTTTGGGGCTTATGTATGTATGACTGCCCAAATAGATGAAGGTTTAGGATTTACTTTTAGGGAGAAAATCTAGGAACAGGGTCCATAAAGGTATATGTGCTTTATGGAGATTTGAATACTCTAACTTGGGACTTATTCCTGAAAAGGAAACCCAAATTAGGAGAGGATTGATAATTGGGTTTTACTCCTGAGAAGGAACCCCATATCAGACGTAATTTGGGACTGGTTAAGAGAAATTTAAGGGGACTTGGGGCTTACTCCTGAAAAGGAAGCCCAAGATTATGACTGGGACTTACTCCTAAAAAGGAGTCCCAGGTTAGGAATTAAGGTTTGGGGCTTACTCCTAAGGAGGATGCCCATATTTGAGATTGGGGCTTACTCCTAATAAGGATGCCCATATTAAAGGACTTGGGGCTTACTCCTAAGAAGGATGCCCATATTTGAGATTGGGGCTTACTCCTAAGAAGGATGCCCATATTTGAGATTGAGGCTTACTCCTAAGAAGGATTCCCATATTAAAGGACTTATAACTGGGGATTATTCCTAAAAAAGGAGACCCAAGTTAAGGATTCTCTCATCTTATAGGATGAGGTTGAATGAATGAACTCTCCATATTTAGTGACATAAGGATATTTAAATCACTAGGTTTTGAGAGATATTCCACAGAATTCCTTTCAGATAAGGAAGTCAAATCAAGAAATCATGCCATAAATGGCTTTGAAGAGTGTCTTGAAGACTGAATCTTGAAAAGGAAAGGAGAAATGGCTTAAGAGGGGTAAAATGGGCAAGATGGGCACCGAAAAAGGTAGGGGCGTGCAAGTCTTGAATGGCGCGCAAGTCTTGCGTGGGCGCGCAAGTATTGGTCGCCCAGGTATACCTGCGCGACACATGGTGTACTTGCGCGATTTTCAATAATAATTCAAATACTTGAGCGACTCTTTATTAAACCCTTTTGAATCCCCTTGAGGTTCTTCCAGAAAAGGGACGCGCAAATTCTATTGAAGGAATAAGGTGGCGCGCAAGTGTGACCAGTTCCCTTAAGGGCTGGCCATTCAAGCGCGCAAGTGTTGATGAGTTTCAACACTTAGACCTTCCTCCCTCTCTTTAGATCTTCCGTTCTAGGTAATAAATTACCTTAGAAGTGTTCTAGAAGCTTTGAGAAGAGACTTGGACGTCGGGAGCTTCAATCCGAGTTTCTGAAAAAAGATCCTCTCGAATGGGGGGCCCACAGGGTCTATTTATAGGCAGGAGAAGACCCCGGGCGGTTACAGGGCGGTTACCACTTAGGTCGCGCAAGTCACTTCCACGACCATAAGTCATCGCGCAAGTAGACTTGCACGACCACTAGGCGAAGCGCAAGTGTACTTGCGCGACCATGAAGAAACTTGCGCGACCTATGGGCAATGTTCTCCTTGTTCATCCCTTTGTCGATTTTTGATGTTTCTTCAAAGGATGAATCACTTTGGACTAAGGTATTTCCCTTTTTTCAGTTGTTAGACTCTGTGACGGAAAGGAACGTCAACAAAAGTCCCCCCTCAGAGTTGGATCCGGAGAGAAAAGAGGATTTGACTTTGAGGTGAAAAGAAAAACAAGAAATCTGGCAGTTTAAAGTCATGCATGTCGGACATACAAAGGCTAATGTTTAAGGTCGAAATAGCTTTGACCGAAATGGATTATAATTGACTCAATTCCTTGACAACTCATCTGAAAACATAGTACCATACTCAAGTATGAGGAAAAATATGTAAGCTATGACTTAAGAATATTTGAATCTGAGGAATGATATGAAAAAGATCTAAAAGGCATTAGAAGAAGTAGTTTCCAAGAATGAAGTTACTATTATTTAACAAAACCCGTTAGGGGGTTGAAATATGCAGGGCCACCTAAGGGCATTGGCTGCATGGTTAAATAAATAGCATCTTTCGGCTGACAAGTCTGTTATGTGGACTGTTTATGCAAGGCCACCTATGGGCACGTGCTGCATAGTCAGGCGAAAAGAACTCTCAAAAAGTTGCTTTCCTAGTGCTAAAAGCCAGTGAAAGTTTATGGAGATTCAAATTTTCTAAAGTATAGAGTTTGTTGTATGGAAAGAGGTACTTGAATATGGAGAAGATATTTCCGAACAAGAATATCGAAGAACTGGATGAATATCACTCCTACGAAGGTCTGACCCAAACGTAGGGAAGAAGAATAAACTGTAGACTTGAATACTTTCAGATCATGAAAAAGGATATGGGACAAATATGTTAAGGATGGATATTTTTTTTGCGGATACCTACATACTGTCGTTTAAGACAAATAAGGACAAAAGAGGCATTCTTCCCAAGAATGAAGTTACTATCATTTAACAAACCCGTTAAGGGGTTGAAATATGCAGGGCCACCTAAGGGCATTGGCTGCATGGTCAAATAAATAGCATCTTTTAGCTGACAAGTCTGTTATGTGGACTGTTTATGCAAGGCCACCTATGGGCACGTGCTGCATAGTCAGGCAAAAGAATTCTCAGAAGTTTGACATTTTTGTGACTAAAAGTCATGAAAAGGGTTATGAAGATCTGAAAATATTTAAGGTTAGGATTATAACACATAAATATTGGTATTTTCCAATGTATATAGAGATACATAGGTCAATGAAAACCATAATCATGTTGTGGCTGGGTCCTGAATTGAAATTTTGGACTTCACTACGTATCTCATAAGAATGAGAATCAAGCCATACGTAGTTCTTGAAATGAAGTTTAACGTCATGCAGGATGAAAGTATGAGTGATCTTAGTTTAGGGTCATAGAATTCAGACCATAATAATGAATACACAGTGTGTGTTTTCATGAGGACTTTTCAGCCAAGGGAATGAAAGTGAAATTTGGGGTTAGGCCCAAAAGACTTGGGACTGGATTCGAGGGATACTCGAATGTTCTTACGTATCCCATAGGGATGGGAATCAAGTCCACGTAGTTCTAGAATTACCCTTTGTACAAATTTGGTTCGTACATGTGAAGGGTGAAAGGGGACATTAGTGCAATGATGGTTTAACCTAAGATAAAAAGGTTAGGCATTACCATGTATGCACGTAGTCTTTTGAAATGAAACATGATTGAAAAAAAAATCAATGTCAATAATGGTTCCTTCTCAAATGAGGAAATCAAAGAATATTGTAGTTTATTGTCGTACCGGACAAAAGTGTTGTATAGTTTAACATCATATAACAAGGATGAAAGTGAATCAATGTAAAAAATTTATTGATTCTAGGGGAGGTTTCACAAATCAACATCATATGAGATGGTGGTGAACCGATGTGAAGAGATTATTTTTGGGCTTGAACCTTGGGAGGCTACCTACATACCCAACCTAGAGGGCAAGGATCAAAGTCCGTGTAGTTCAATTAAAGAATGAATTAATGATCAAGTTGTTCTTGGGGACAACGATCTAATTAAAATGTTGTTGGGACTTACACATGGTTAGGGGCCCAAAGAGAGTGTTATGGTTGAGGTTTGCTCTAAGATCACGTGAGTCATACTCGGTGTGAGAAACAAGAGGTAACAATAACCTTAACAATGCACAGTTTAATGTCATGTAGGACATATAAAGGGACTATGCAGTTTAAAGTCTTGCAGTTAGGACTATTGATGCTGCACAGTTTAGTGTCATGTAGAAGGGACAAAATAACACACCATTTATGTCATGTTGGACGAAAGTGCGAATAGTTTAAGGTCATTTGAACGGACCGTGGATGGTGCAGTTTAATGTCATGCTAGACCTTTGATGATTATATAGTTTAACATCTTTCCGGACGTGAGGGACTTTTATACAGTTTAGCGTCATGTAGTTAGGACATCACAGTTTAACGTCTTGCTGGACTAAGGGATTTGAAAATAGTTTATGGTCATATACATGGACCAGGGATGATGCAGTTTAAAGTCATGCTGGACGATTTAGGGAACTTTTTCACAGTTTAATGTCGTGTGGGAAAAAGTTGCAGTTTAAAGTCATACTGGACCATTGCTGTATAGTTTAACATCATACAGCAAGGACGAACAGGTGCTGCACAGTTTAGTGTCATGTTGCAGGGACATCTTCTTTTCTACAGTTTAATGTCATGTTGGATGAAAAAAAGGAAAATTTTTAACAGTTTAATGTCATGTAGGAAAATTCAAGTAACTGTTACAGTTTAACGTCATGTTTGGACGATAGAACATTGATGTACAGTTTAAAGTCATGTAGCTAGGACTAAGGTGAACCAATATGAGGATATCAGTTCTGGGGACTTTTTACAGTTTATCGTTATGCTGGATGATGAAAGTGCCACACAGTTTAATGTCATGTTTCTAGGACACAATATAGTTTAATGTCATCTCGGACAAAATATAGTTTAATGTTATCTCGGACAAATAAGGAACTTCTGTACAGTTTAACGTCATGTAGATAAGACATAATACAGTTTTGTGTCATGTAGGACATAATATGAACCAATGTGACTTTTTTTGGCTCTGGGAACAATATTTTGTGTTTATACAAAATACTTCTTCAGAAATCTAGCATTAGTTGGAGTCGTGATGTGTTCTCCATCCATTGATATTAGAGAATACGCTCCATTGGAGTAGACCTTATGTATTGAATAAGGTCCTTCCCATTTTGGTTCAAGCTTCGGAGGCTTCTTTCCTGGTATCATTGGTGCTCTGAGAACCAATACCAATTCTCCCTGAATGAATGAACGAAGACGAACTTTTTTGTTAAAGGCTCGTTCTATTCGATTCTAATAGATTTCCAAGTGGTTCAAAGTGCACAATCTTTTCTCATCTAACTGTTCCAATTCATTCAACCGCTATTGGGATTGCTCATCTGTAGATAACTGATCACAAATGGCTATTCTGAGTGAGGGAAATTGAACTTCAATTGGAAAGACTGCTTCTGTTCCATATACCAATGAATATGGAGTTGACCGCGTTGTATTGCGAGTGGTAGTCTGATAATCCCATAAAGCATGAAAGAGTTTATCAGGCCATGACCTCTTATCTTTATCCACCATCATTTGTAGTATATTTGAAAGAGTCTTGTTGAAGGCTTCTATCTGGCCATTAGCCGCCGCATGATATCGAGATGAATGGTTGGACTTAATGTTGTATTCTTGATACAATTTCTTTACCTCAGAAGAACAGAAGTTGGTGCCGTTGTCCGTCAATATGGTATGAGGGACACCAAATCTAGTAATGATGTTAGACTTGATGAAGCTAACAATGCATTTAGAACTGACTTCTTTGAGAGGTACTGCCTCTGCCCATTTGGAAAAGAAATCAGTAGCAGTAAGAATGTACTTAAACTGCTTGGCCGTAGCTGAAGGGTAAGGTCCCACCACATCCATTCCCCATGTGGAAAATGGCCATGAGTATTTAGCAGTATGAAGCAACTCTGGAGGTTTATGAATGAAGTTGGCATATACTTGGCATGAATGAAACTTATTTGTGAAATTAACACAATCTTGTATCATTGAAGGCCAAAAGTATCCAAGCCTTCGAATTTGATCAGACAGTCTATGTCCAGACTGGTGGGCACCACAGACTCCTGCATGCACTTCTTTTATGACAGCCATTGTCTCTTCACCATCAATACATCTGAAGAGAACTCCATCAAAACCACGTTTGTAGAGAATTTTCTCGAGGTGGTTTGGGCTATCATAAAGAGTAAAATTGACCACAGGTCGTCGGATTTGTTCTTTCTCGGCTCTATCAGGTGGAAGTGTTCCATTTTGAAGGTATTCCTTGATAGGTGACATCCATCCTATAGTATGACCATACGGTTCAGGAATGGGACTAATTTCATTAATTTCCTCTGTTCGGACTTGAACATAAGGTGAAATTGCACGACGGTGGGCAATACAGATGGTTGTCTCATCCCGATTTGGATCTGCTAAAGTTGTGGCTATATTAGCCAGTGCATCAGCTTGAGCATTTTGTGATATTGGGACATAAGAAAATGTCGGTTCTGAAGGGAATTCCGACATTAACTCTTTGACGTAATCATACAAAGGGATTAATTTCTCTTTTCTGATGGCATAATCCCCATTGACTTGTTTGATTACCAGGTCTGAATCACCTTTCACCTTTAAGTGATTCACTTGTGCTTGAAGCGCTAACTCCAAGCCTGTAATGAGAGATTGGTATTCAGCTTCATTATTGGTACCACCTTCCCACAACAAAAAGGAATAAGGTAACACTGCCTTATCTGGAGAAATGAGCACAATTCCTAAACCAACTTTGTTGAATTTAGGATTTTCCATTTTCTTCCCTGTTGGACTTCTAGAAGCACCATCAAAATACATTTCCCATGTTTGAGGACTCTCTTGAATAGATAAAACTTCCTCATCATGGAGTTCGATATCTGAATACGTGTCTTCCACTGAAGGATGTTCAGCCAGGAAATCAACCAGAGCTTGGCCCTAAATTGCCTTTTGAGACACATACTGAATGTCGAACTGCTGTAGAATAACCGCCCACCTTGCCCGACGTCCTGTAAGCATTGGACGACTAAGGATGAATTTGAGGGGATTATTACGAGATACCAATTGGACCTCATGATGTTGCAGGTAGTGTCTCAGTTTCTGAACTACAAAGATTAATGCTAGGCAGCACTTTTCAATACTTGAATACCGGGTTTCTGCTTCAAGCATAGTTCTACTGAGATAGTAGAGACTATTTTCATTCCCAGCATCATTCTTTTGAGCGAGAAAGGCACCCAATGATCGCTCTAAAGCTGTCACATAGAGGATAAGTGGTCTACCCTCAACAAGTGGCATGAGTACTGGTGGACTCAAGAGGTATTTCTTGAGAACATCAAATGCTTCTTGACATTCTTCAGTCCACTGGTAAGTGACTCCTTTCTTCAATAATTTGGTAAAGGGTAAACGTTTGCCTGCCAAATTTTCGATGAAACGCCGAATATAGGCTAAGTGTCCTTGAAGTCCTCTTAATTCTTTCAAATTCTGAGGAGGTGACATACCAAGGATTGATTTGGTCTTCTCAGGATCGACTTCAATACCACGATGGCGTACAACAAAGCCGAGGAATTTTCCTGAGGTTACCCCAAAAGCACATTTTAAGGGGTTCATCTTCAAATTATGTTGTCGAAGTTTGTGGAATATGACTTCCAAGTCAGCCAAGTGATTAGAACGTTGTTTGGATTTAACCACCAAATAATCTACATAGCATTCAACAAACTTCCCTAAAACAGGTTTGAAGATACGATGCATGGCGCGTTGATATGTTGCATTTGCATTCTTTAAACCAAAGGGAATCACCCGGTAACAAAACACACCTTGAGGAGCACTGAAGGATGTATATTCCTCATCTTCTGGGGCCATTCGGATCTGATTATATCCGGAATATCCACCCATGAAAGAAAGTACTTCATAGCCAGCCGTCGCATCAATTAAGAGTTCTGTAATCGGAACTGGGAAATCATCTTTAGGACAATACCGATTAAGATATCTGAAATCGATGCAAACCCTAATTTTTCCGTTCTTCTTCTTTACAGGGACAATATTAGCCAACCACTTAGGATATTGAACTTCTCTGAAGAAGTTGGCTTTGATCAGCTTATCCACTTCAGCTTCAATTTTGGAAGCATAGGTTGGGTGTGTTCTTCTCGCGGCTTGCTTAAAACCTCGATGTTCTTTTGGTAAACCCAAATGATGAGTAGCAACATCAGGATCAAGCCCAGGCATTTCTGTATAATTCCAAGAAAAAATATCTTTATTTTTCTTTAGAAAAGAAATATACATCTCTTGCTCTTCAAGGTTCATGGCCGCACTAATTAAAGTGGGGCGTGGATCTTTCTCTGTACCCAGATTTACTTCTCTGAGTTCATCCACAGTGATAGAGATACCCTCTTCAAATGCTGGAGGAGCATCTCTAAGATCTTCCTCTTCCTCTTTATCATGTGTTATTTCTTCCGCTTCTACTTGCAAAGTAGATGAAAAAACGAAATTCTCATGATCATAAGAGATGTCAAAATTTTCACATTTTGAAGAAGAAGCTTCCATTTCCGACCCTATTGATGATAAAGGGTCTTCTTTGGGAAATAAAGAGGAGATGATGGATTGATAATCGACATCATTATTCACCTCTGGTGTTGCTATAACTTCTTCTGGACTGATTAGAGAATTATAGACTTGTTGGACTTCAGCAGATGAAATGAAAACGTCACCACTTATGCTTTCATCACTGCTTGGTAGGTTACCAATTTCTCCCATGTTGTCTGGCTCGATCGCCGTAATTGACATTATGGATCTTTCCATAAGAGTATTTTGATTTTGGCCTATTTTGTCAATTTGACTGATAGGTAACACATAATCTGTACTCACATGTGAAAATGGATTTATTGGAATTTTCTCCAAACCATATGGAGCATTAACTTTGGTAATTTCCTTCATTATAGATTTTTCTATTCCCTTCATGTGATAAAATTCTGCCTCAATGTATTGAGACTCACATGTCTTGAACGGGGCCTTATCACCATACAATGTTCCAACTTGACCATCGAAACAGTATTTCAGACATTGATGGTATGATGAAGGAATAACTGCATGCTGATGTAGCCAGGGTCTTCCAAGCAAGATATTGAAAGATGAGTCTTGATCAACAATCATGAAATCCGAATTGGATACAAGATATCCAAACTGAGTTCTGAGTGTAACTTCTCCCAGTGGTTCTTGTTCATTTTTATCATATCCTTGTAACATCATGGTAGAAGGAGATAAATCAGATTCTGTGAGGCCCAATCGACGAAGTGTACGAATGGGCATGAGCTTGACTCCTGAACCATTGTCAATGAAAGCTCTTCGAACATCTATACCATTGGCTTTTCCAGATAAGTACAAAGGTTTTATGTGCCCATGCACAACATCATATTCATCTTTATCAGTAAAAGATATCACGGCATGGAATTCGGCAGGATTATTCTCTATGTGATAGATTTCAGCTGCAGCAATTTCAGCTTCAAACTCCTGAGGACTTGACAAAGCTTCGATGAGTGCTTCCCGAAGATCTTTTGACAGATTCAAAGCATCCAAAATTGATAACTTGGCTGGTACTTGGGCCAAGTGTTTCAATATATCATACTTTTGATCTAGAGGCCTGTGTTTCCCAATAGGAATATTCGGTTTAGCAGGTACCTTGGAAGCAGATGCTTTGGAAGCTGATGCATCTTGTATTGAAGTTGGCAACATCCTTGGTTTTGGAAGATTAGACTGATTAGATCCATTTACTTGCTGAGATAAAGAAGATGGAACCTTTAATCGGTCTTCAAAAATAACTGTGCCAAAACTGAGTTGGCCATTGGCAGAAGAACTTGCTTGTTCTTTTTGAGCTCGCTGAAGGGATCTACCACGAGTTTCTGCTGCATATACAGTGCTAGCAGGGGTAAAATTAGAGTAGCGGCTTCGGAAAGATCCACGTCTTCCCCTGTATCCTGAACCTCTAGAACTTCCTCGGATTCCCTTATTTGATACAGGGAATTCAGGCTCATTAAGACTGGAATATGGATCTGTTAATTGAATCATATTAATAGAACCAAAGATTAACTCTTCGTCTGATAAAGACTCTGCCTGGTTAGCCTGTTTAGGCTGTGCCGTTTGGTGGGACGGTGCCCATGGCTCTGAAGTAGATGACATGAAATCTGCCAGACTCAAAGACAATTTAGGCTTTGATACATATTCATCTTCTCCTGATTCCTCTTTCTTATTTGAATTGTGCTGCCCTTTTGAGGATTTGTCTTTTGATGGAGGCTTTACTGCAGCTTTTGTAGGATACATAATTGGCTTCTTCAATTGTGTTAGCAAAATGGAATGGGTCCGATTGATTGTCTTTCTGACCATCCAATCATCATATTTTTTCACAGTTTTTCTTTTGATTTCCTGCCACTCGCCTCCTTCCTCTAGATCTGTAGTGGTAATACACGCTACATGAGCTGAAGAACCCTTCAATTTGACTTGTCCCAAGTCGACCATATTTTGCAGGAGTTCTTTAAAGACAAAACACTCCTGGATGGGATGACCCAACATTTGATGAAAGGGACAATAATTGGGACGGTCTTCATCTCCTTCCTTGTTTGGCCTCTTGGGCACTGGTAATTGAACCAAATTATTTTTTTAGAGCTGAAATAAAGTAACCAGGAACTTGCTCACTTCGGAAAGAGTATGTTTTACTCTTCAAATCCTCAAATTGTTTTCATCGTTGATCTCTTTGATCATTTGGACGAAACAACCTTTGGTGTTGGCGTTCAGGAGGTGGAGCCCTTCGAGAAGATGAAGGTTTTGAAGTAGAAATAGGTACAAGTTCTTGTTTAAGCATAACTGTAGCAGTTTTCGCTTTACCCATTCTCCTTCCTGGAGCTGATGGAATTATACGAGATTTAACCTTAGCCTATATAAGGGAATCTTCAATCTGTTGAGCGATTGAAGTAAGGTCTCGAAACCCTCCTATGTATTTCACAGGGATCAATGGCGTGCGTAATTCGTCACGCAAATTTTCCACATAGATTGGAAACAATTCCTCCTGAGGGAGTGCTAAACTCAGGGAATATGTTAATCCCTTCCAAAGAGCAATGAAATCAGAGACTCTTTCATTCTCCCTTTGCTTGCAGTTTGTAAGATCGAAAACTGTCATTTTTGGCAAAGTTGAGCTAAACTGAAGAAGGAATTTTTGACGAAGATCCTCCCATCCGATGACTGACCGGGATTGCAAGCTTGTATACCAGACAAAAGCTGGTCCTTGCAAGGTTCGCACGAAGCATATGAGTTTCACTGCTTCTTTCTGCTCTGGAGTTCCCATCATAGGATCACAACAAGACATGTAATGCGTCAAATGTTGTTCAGGGTCGCCTAATCCATTGAATGTAGGTAAAACAGGGTTTCCAAAACTGGATGGAGGAGAAATTGAATCTACCCATTCAGGGTAAACTTTCTTTTCAGGTCGAACTTGCGCCCGTTTCCCTTCCATAGTTTCTAACCGAGCTGTTAATGACTCAATAGTAGTTATTAAATTTTGAGAAACATCAGGTTGAACTTGGTTTTGGGTAGGTGCAATGAATGGAGCTTGGACAGACGTGGTGGTTGGTGCTGCAACTGATGGTAGTGCTGCCAACCGTTGTTGTGTTTGACCCGTAGGATTAGACCTCTGAGGGTGTACTGATAAAGGAGGATATTCCTGATCCATCTCAATAGTTACAAAAAATTCCTTTGGCTGTTGGACTTCAGCATTCTTAAGAAGAAGACTACTCTGAAGTAGTTATGCATTCAACCATCTTAATTCTTTCATTTCTTCGTTCTGTTGTGCAAACCTTTGCTCTAATGAGAGCGATTGACCTCCTTTAGAGGAAGGGTGAGAAGTAACCTGATTCTTCCCTTTCCCCTTATTGGATCCTTTTCGGAGAGGGGGAAGTGGGTTACTTGAAGGAATACCCAGATTTTGGGTAAGCCTTTGATTACGTGTGCGCACACCTTCTTTATTTAGGTCTGTGTGCGCAACTTCTTGAGCCGGAACCTCTTCGTCTGATCCCTCTGATTGAGCCTCATCTGGTGAATCAGCAGCAACGGCATTGATGACATTAATGGATGCATATTGCATGGAATCCTTTCTATCAGCATTTCTGTGATATTGTCTTCTTCCATGTCCATGATGAGACATGGAATTCCGTTGACTTGATCCCTCAGGAACTTCTTGGAGAACCGTCACATAGAGAGAATCTCCTGATAGCTTGGCTCTTCGTTCCTCTTGAGGCTTATTCCCTAATCGAGAGAATACTGACTTTCTCTGAGGGAGGGATTGAGGATTTGAAAAAGTCCCCAGTCCGGTTGACTGGGGATGTTCCTGCTGCTTCCGCTCAACTCCTCGAATCCCATTTGTTGACTCTGAGGGTTGGGTTAGAGAAGTCCCCAGTCTGACAAGCTGGGGTGTCTCTTGACATTCTATGTCTGAGATCTTCTTAAAATCTCTCTTGATCTTGCGAATCTTAGTTCGGAAATTAGCTGGATGCATTAACCTGTATCCACTTTTATCACCTGGTTCAACAGACCATTGGATGAATTCCGAAACTTCTGTCATTTGATGACGTGTTTGCTCCAGATGAGAGACTTGTGCAATATTCTCGCCTGCTTGATGTAGGAGAAATTCAACAACTTGTTCTCTATATACTTGATTTTGAGAGGAACTAGTTGAACCCTGTTCTTGAGAAAGCTTTTGATTATGAACAAATCCCATTGAATGTGGCCGGCCATGGGCAATAACATTGCATGAGACCATTTTCGGCGGGCTTTGCTGACTGGAAAGCACTATGAAATGTAGTGCCCCGTGAACATACCATCCTCTGATATGAACATCAGATGGAGCATTGGAAATTAACTGACGCAATTTTCTTAGTGCGCCAAGGCATGAACGTTGAAGGGTTCTCTGTTACTTTTCAGCCTTCGGATACTGAGAGACTGATAGAGATGCCAAATCAATCTACCGTTGTAACCCTTATATTATCTTAATATGATTTTCATAATCACCGTAAGATAATACCTTCTTCTTTAATTGACAAAGAGTCTTCCATATGTTGAGACGAATATCATGGATTCCATCATCCGTCAACATCTTTGGAATGTCGTACTGGGAGTCATCCATAGGCCAAAACATGACTGGTAATTCACCTTTTGCCAGTTTTTTCCTCATGTTCAGCATTTCCTCTTTATCATTAAATGAAGATTCTTCTACATTTTTGACCAGAGTTGGTGTTTCCTTGTTGCTTCATCAGATTCAACAAGATTGGTAGAGAGATCATTAATCAAACTAGAAGATGCATGACTTAGGGGTGGTTCGGAGAATGACCTACACCCTGGGCTATCTTCTGATTGAGAAAGTATTTCACTTGTTAGCGATAAAGCATCAGACATGACTGGTTTCGCATTTGCAAGTGCCTCAAGATAAGAGGGCTTTCTCGGCACTACATTATCCACTGGAGTATTTTCCAGGCAATGTGAATCACTACTACGGAGACGACTTTCGCAGCGAAGTTCATCATCATGGGGAGGACCACCATAATGGGTTACAGCAAAAGATGAAATCTCTTGCTCCTTGGTCTTCTGACCACACAGAGGGTTCCTATGGCTCTCATCTGAAGAAGAAACTTCAAGATTGACCGAACATTCATGAAGAAAGCCTTCATGAGGAAGTGTTTGTTGAAGACCTTCAAAATTAATGTTCCCGTTATTGGGAACCGAGGGAGTAGAATCTTGAATTCCGACAGATAAATGTCTGAGGGCTTCAATAACTCCAGCATCGAGCAAGGCCTTGTTGTAGATTGGCCTTTGATCTCCTGACTGTGCTGGGCGGATCTTTTTCTTAGATGCCTTCTTACTCACTTTTGAAACAACTTGTTGATGAAAGTGGTTACTCTGAGCAGGTGTATGTGCCTGATCAGGAATGATGGTCAGGTTAGGCTGACGATCTCCACTCAAATCAGGTGTATGTGCCTGACTTGGTTGTCCGTATGATATGAGGGAGTATGCCCCATAACCATCTTGGACTGGAACAGATGTGTGTGTCTGTTCTGGAGTGAATCGTTGATGTGTCACTCCACTGCTAGGGATAGTTTTATGTGTCTTTCCCTGAGACGATGCTGAAGCTGTTATGATATCCTGGCAAGCATCCAGAATATGAGCAGGAATTTGCTTCTGCTCTTTCACCATTGACAAAATATGTTTGGTGAATTCAGCCGCCGGAACGGGGATATACGTCCATTCCGGGCTTGGAGTAGGTGTATGTGCCTGCTCCTGTCCTCCTTTTCCTGTCAGTGAATCCTGAAAGTACTCAAGTGTGGAGGCAGAGAGTTGAGTCTTCCTCCTGTTTGTCGTCGGGGATTTCCGACTGACTTCTCCATGCGCTACCAAGCGAGACTGTTGGTAGGCTTGATTAGTATTAGCAGGTGTATGTGCCTGCTGATTACACTTCTCGAAACGCGGTTGACTAGATCCATCATATGTAGTCAGACGAGCCTGCTGACTAACTGGTGATGTATAAGCAGGTGCATGTTCCTGCCTGTGGTACTCCGCCGGAATTGCCTGGCGGGATTGGCGTGATGCTTCCAGACGAGTCTGCTGGACAGCAGAATTAAACCGGACAGGTGATTGTGCCTGCTCGTTATTTTCCACCAAGTTAGGTTGGTGGACTTCTCCGGAGATGACAGGGATGACAACCTACCCATTGTTAACCGGATTCCGTCTCTGGCGGTTCATCTTGCCTGCTCGGGTTCGAGGAACCAGAGCTAAATGCCTGGAGTCGGTACCCTCATCATGTTGAGGGTGCACTACCGCACGAGTCTGGCGGCGATTGTTGATGGGAGCCCTCGAGAAGGACTCCTGTCTTTTTGAATTAAGGCCCTGCGAGACCTGCTCATTCACTTCCTCAGAGTAAGGGAGTGAATGGAAATTGCGTTCTGGGGATAACGACCCGAAATGGTTGGAGACGGTAGTCAGCACCGCCTGCTTCTTGATCGCTGGTCGCATTGTCCGGACGACCAGGTAGAGTTGTTAACATGGAGGGCTTGACGATCGGCCTCCAGAGTTGGGATAGTACCGTTGCGAAGGTACTCCTTAACCAGTACATTAGAAACCCAGCGCTGAAGACGCTGAGTTGGTGATGTCATCCTCAGAGCGGACGACGTTCCAGAAAGAGTAGCAGCATTGGTTTTCACAGCAGTATACCTCACAGTAGAGGTGTTCACAGCAGCAGTATTCACAGGGGTGAATTTAAAAAAAAGCCATTTTGCAGAAGATCTTGAGAAAAGAGTGCCTGTTCCATATAACAGACATAATCAAGATGAATCTGTCCACTGCATCTTTTGGATGAGCACATGTCAATGATTGATTTGTTGGCCCAAGGGGCCTAACAAATAAGAAGAACATCACTTTAACTTGGTTAAGGATTCACGTCGGGTTCACCATTTTTTGTTTCGCACGGATTTTGGGGATGACCTCCTGGATGAGAGATTCAAACGTTCCGATCGGTTTCTAGCGGGTTTGTTCGTAGAACCGGAAACATCCAATGATTCCACATCCGTTTGGACCTACTTTCCAAAGGTAGGCGCTCATTATCTTGTGGACTAATGAGGCTTAGGAATTTGCATTGGTCGAGAGGATGGGAGGTCGGACTCATCACACCTTTTTTAGGGGAATTATTGTCTACTCCAGGACTCTCTCTATAGATTTAAGTTATGTTCGTGAATCCTTATTACATTACCAAATATAAAACGAGCTTTCCTTTAGTTTTAACAATCAATGATTAAATATGCAAGAAATTTATAGAATCTTTTATATGTATTCTAGGTTCTTCATCAATAGAGAATCATCTATATCTGTTTAGAGATTCTTGGTCAATGGTATCCTTAAAAATATTTATATAAAAGTCATTTGGTCATTATGATGACCAGGCTGGTTTTAAAGCCACTCAGTGGGGCACTTGAATTTTTATCGCCATTCAGAAGGAAACGGATTATTTCAAAGTTGGGATCGAACCCATAAATGGGCTACCTACGTATCCTTTGTTTTGGAAAAGGAATCAGAACCCACATAGTTCGAGTAATGGAGTTTGATGTTTATGATTGATGGCTCAAAGAAGAATGTCATAATTACTTTTACACTCTAAGCTCACGTGAGTCATGATCGGTGTGAGAAACAAGATGTATTGGTAAAAATTAGACAATTGTTCCATGAAAGATGAAATCATAAGAAATTGTTTGTGGCTTATGTATGTATGACTGCCCAAATAGATGAAGGTTTAGGATTTACTTTTAGGGAGAAAATCCAGGAACAGGGTCCATAAAGGTATATGTGCTTTATGGAGATTTGAATACTCTAACTTGGGACTTATTCCTGAAAAGGAAACCCAAATTAGGAGAGGATTTATAATTGGGTTTTACTCCTGACAAGGAACCCCATATCAAACGTAATTTAGGACTGGTTAAGAGAAATTTAAGGGGACTTGGGGATTACTCCTGAAAAGGAATCCCAAGATTATGACTGGGACTTACTCCTAAAAAGGAGGCCCAGGTTAGGAATTAAGGTTTGGGGCTTACTCCTAAGGAGGATGCCCATATTTGAGATTGAGGATTACTCCTAAGAAGGATGCCCATATTAAAGGACTTGGGGCTTACTCCTAAGAAGGATTCCCATATTTGAGATTGGGCTTACTCCTAAGAAGGATGCCCATATTTGAGATTGGGGCTTACTCCTAAGAAGGATGCCCATATTAAAGGACTTATAACTGGGGATTATTCCTAAAAAAGGAAACCCAAGTTAAGGATTCTCTCATCTAAAAGGATGAGGTTGAATGAATGAACTCTCCATATTTAGTGACATAAGGATATTTAAATCACTAGGTTTTGAGAGATATTCCACAGAATTCCTTTTAGATAAGGAAGTCAAATCAATAAATCATGCCATAAATGGCTTTGAAGAGTGTCTTGGAGACTGAATCTTGAAAAGGAATGGTGAAATGGCTTAAGAGGGGTAAAATGGGCAAGATGGGCACCCAAAAAGGTAGGGGCGCGCAAGTCTTGAATGGCGCGCAAGTCTTGCGTGGGCACGCAAGTATTGGTCGCGCAGGTATACCTGCGCGACACATGGTGTACTTGCGCGATTTTCAATCAGAATTGAAATACTTGAGCGACTCTTTATTAAACCCTTTAGAATCCCCTTGAGGTTCTTCCAGAAAAGGGACGCGCAAATTCTATTGAAGGAATAAGGCGGCGCGCAAGTGTGACCAGTTCCCTTAAGGGCTGGCCATTCCGGTGCGCAAGTGTTGATGAGTTTCAACACATAGACCTTCCTCCCTCTCTTTAGATCTTCCGTTCTAGGTAAGAAATTACCTTAGAAGTGTTCCGAAAGCTTTGAGAAGAGACTTGGGCATCAGGAGCATCAATCCGAGTTTCTGAAAAAAGATCCTCTCGAATGGGGGGCCCACAGGGTCTATTTATAGGCAGGAGAAGACCCCGGGCGGTTACAGGGCGATTACCACTTAGGTCGTGCAAGTCACTTGCACGACCATAAGTCATCGTGCAAGTAGACTTGCACGACCACTAGGCGGAGCGCAAGTGTACTTGCGCGACCATGAGGAAACCTGCGCGACCTATGGGCAATGTTCTCCTTGTTCATCCCTTTGTCGATTTTTGATGTTTCTTCAAAGGATGAATCACTTTGGACTGAGGTATTTCCCTTTTTTCAGTTGTTAGACTCTGTGACGGAAAGGAGCGTCAACACCCACTTAATGCCTATCAGGGAGCAGGGATCAATTGAGATCTTGAGATGCCTCTATGTGGAGGAGATAGTGCATTTACATGGGGTACCTTCTTATATTGTCTATGACCGTGATGCGTGCTTTACTTCCTGGATATGGAAGGGGTTATATGAAGCTTTCGGGACACAACCTCTCTTGAGCACTTCCTTCCATCCTCAGACTAATGGTCAGACCCAGAGGACCATCCAGACCCTCGAGGACATGCTCTGTGCATGTGTCCTTGACTTCGGTCACAGATGGGAGGACCCCATGCCCTTGGTGGAGTTTTCCTACAACAATAACTATCACTCCACCATAGGGATGACACCTTTTGAGGCCTTGTATGGACAACCTTGCAGATCGGCACTTTGTTGGACAGACCCAGGGGAATTACCACTAGTGGGACCAGAGATGGTACAAGCTACCACAGAGAAGGTGTAGATCATCCAGGAGCAGATGAAGGCTGTACAGAGCAGACAAAAGACTTATGCGGACAGGAGACGGAGACATATGAAGTTCGAGGATAGCGACCACATCTTCCTATGGGTCTCACCTCGATGAGGACTATGGAGATTTGACTAAGGCGGAAAGTTATCTATGAGATTCATCGGACCTTTCCAGGTCCTTATTAGAGTAGGTGAGGTGGCTTATCACTTGTCTCTTCCACCTCAGCTACATCGGGTGCACGAAGTCTTCCACATATCTTAGCTGAGGAGTTATGTGCATGACCTATCCCACATCATCGACCACGAGGAGCTGGACATCAATGACGGGTGACTTTCACGAATGTTTCAGTGGAGATAGATGATCAACAGGAGTAGGTCCCGTGTGGATGGTCAGTTCCTCTGTTGCGCATCCGCTGGCAGCACAAGAACCTCCAGGAGAGCACATGGGAGCGGGAGGCTCAAAATCATGCTCAGTACCCACATTGTTCCCTTACTGTGATTTTCAACTTATGGGGGTGTAAAGCCCTGAGGTGGGGATAATTTAAATACCCAAAATTCACGTGGAATTTTTTTTATACATGGGAATTTTACGAGTCCGCATTTTCTGACGGTGCTTGATTCCGAGCCCAGTGTTCCCGAAATAAAATTTTGAAGTTTTTTTTGGGTACGTTCAATAAAAATAAGAGCAAGTTTTTATAAATTTTGAACTAGTGCTCGGAATTGAAATCTGAGGGCATCGTTGAACTCACAGCGTCGGTAATTTCTTAGTGAGACCTTCACCGCAGTTGCATTCTGACGAGTTTGGAAGTTAGTATTTTGATTTTTTTTTAAAAATAATCATAAAATAAAGTACAACACTTTATTTTATTTTTTAAGCTACCATGTGTTGTGTGTGCTGTTAGTTGTAACCTCCCATTAGATGTTGGGGGTGGGACCGCCACACCCTAACCTCCCGCGAGAGGTTACGACATGGGGACCACCCGAGCATAACTTCTAAATTAAATTATAGGGGTGGGGGACCACCCGACCCCTATTAATGTGGAGGATGAAACCTCTCCACTCTCACTCATTAATGAGGGAGAGGCTTTGACCTCCTCCGCACAATTAATTGTGCCAATGCGCCTACCAATTAATTGTACCAACGCGTGTGCCAATTATTTTTTCCAACGCGCGTGCCAATTAATTGGGACAATGCGTGTGCCAATTAATTGGGCCCAAGCGCCTCCCAATTAATTTCCCCAACATGCGTGAATTTATTAAGGGAAGTTTCTTTATCTATTTTGAATTTATGTGCCAACAATAAAATAATAAGAAACCCTGTTATTATTTTGTTGGCGTTCTCATTCGGTGGAATTTCAGGTGTTGGGAGGATTAAAAATCTCCCAATGAAGAACGCGGGAATCGCTGGATTTCTTCTTCGACTTCTTTCTCAGACGACTTATTCCTTCTTATAGTGGAATAAGGAAAAGGAAGCATCACCAACGATGAACACCGACGTCATCATCAACTTCTACTTTTCCGACGTCAATTGAACGATGCCCGCTTTCGGCAACTTTGTCAATGACGAACGACAAGCGAGGTTGGGGAATTTTTGTGTTATTTTAATTATGATAATAAACCCTCGTTCTTTGTGAATCAAGTTATGGTATGCGAATCGCCGTTTTCTTTCAACATAATGCAAAGGGTTCGGTCCGCACAAACATGGTCCGACCCTCCAATTGTTTGTTCTTGTTTGGTGAGGACGAAGGTGGTACACGCGGTAGGTGTCTCCCCCACAGCGCCCCGGTGCACTACCCGCACCCCTGAGCCCCTGTCGTTGCCCCGCACCCCTTCCGGCGCGCTCCCAGCACCACGTGCCCCTACCGGCGCGCTACCTGGCGCCCCACGCCCCTGCCAGTGTTCACCTGAGGCCTCGCGCCCCTGTCGGCTTGCTCTCGGCGCCCCGCGCCCCTGCTGGCGCGCACCTGGTGCCCTGCACCCCTGCCGGCACGCACCCGGCGCCCCGCGCCCCTGCTGGCGCACTCCCGGCAACCCGTGCCCCAGCCGGCGCGCTGCCCGGCGCCCCGTGACTCTGTCGGCGCGCTGCCCGGTGCTCGGTGCCCCCTTATGGCATGATGCCCGCCTCCCGGCTCCTACCAAGACCTGCCAGGTGCGCCCAGAGCCCGCTGGAGCCCAGCAAGACGGCTCGCGCCCCATGAGGCCTTCCTGCTGGCCACCTAGCCACCAGCCTGCTGAGCCAACTCGCGGCCTCCCCCGCGATGTCACTGGAAAAATCGACCCTATCTCCCAGGCCGAGTTATCGAGCCACCTACGTGGAGACTAACGGACCGAACCACCCTTGCGGTCCGCTGGGCCGGACCCAGCGGATCGAGTCAAAAATTAGCGGGCTGACCCGCCCAATGGGCTGGGTCAGACCCAGCGAGTCTGACCGGGTCATCCCAGACTGGGTTGGGCTGAGTCGGTCCGACCGGGTCGGACTGGACCCGGGCCCAATACTGACCCATTACCTTCTTGGGCCATATCTTTGGCACCAGACGTCCATTTAACGAACCATATGTGGCATCGATTTTCATGGATCATAGCCGTACCTTTGATTATACCTCACTGGAGTCGGGATATAGTTGAGTTACGTCAGGTTGGTTCATTAACAAATTCAACCGGGCCCTCGGGACTAAAATGCTAATAAATCACAGATCGGGCGTCCGATTGACGCGTTTTCTGTTGCATTGAGACACCTATGATGTGGAGGTCCTTTGATATACTTCTCCATGAGAAATTGTGACACTTTGAGTATCGAACAATAGATCATGGAGCAGATCCTCTCAGAGACGAGCATACAGAGTGCACATACCTAGTAGCTGTAGACCTGATGACTGCTTGACCGATTCGACTCGGAGTGATTCGACTAGCCTAGTGGATGGAGCGCCCGGTTTGGTGGTAGACCCATGGCGGACAGAGTGCCTGGTTTGGCAGTAGACCCGTGGTACTCGAAAGGAGGAGTACCTCTGACAGTTATTAGGGGGAGCACCCGGTATGGAGGCAAACCCGCAACGGACGGAGCGCTCGGTTTGGCAGTAGACCCGCGGTACTCGACAGGAGGAGTACCTCAGCAGTCTAAGGTTAGTGAGTAGCACCTCAGAGTTGAGACAAGGCCACAGTACTCGAAAATGGAAGAGTTCTCCTGCCGTCGTGGTTTCAATAATGATAATCCTGGTTTGGGCTGAGTCAATGACCTTTGTGTTTTCTTTATGATTGAGATGAATTACATGATAACATAGGTATATGTATGGGTATACACATATTTAATGGTTATCCGTTGAAATCATGATTTGTGGTTTATCCTTGTTGGATTTTGTGAGACCTTGAGGGTCTAGGGGTCCCTACTAATTATCGCTATACTCACCCCTGCACGGGCTATGCCCGCACCATGTTCTTTTTTATGCAGACGACAGACAGTGCTGATGGAGGCCGAGAGCACCTGGACTGGATGGTAACCGGAGAAGGACCTTACAACGTATCGGTACACGGTGCAGTCTGACGGATGTGGAGTTCTGAGGAGGCCATATGTACCTACCTTTCAAGTAGGAACCCCAGAGGACAATCCATGATCTACTTTCACCTTTCAGTTATTTGTCCCTTTTTAGTTGTACTTGCTTTCAGTTGTATTTATACTTTACAGCTGGACTTGTATTCTGGCCCCCATTACTTTTAGTACACTTTTTATACAGCTTTTACTTAGTGTTTTCTTCTGCTTGTACCCTGGTTGTGTGTGTTTACAATTTCTAAATGCAACGCCTTCCCACTTTCAGGGAATTACACCTTTGGTGCTAGTCACCAGCCCCTGGCCTAGGGATGGCGGGCTTGGGGTAGTCACGATGCAGGCCCCGGGGGACGGGTCGCACCCAAAACCTTGTACCGTACACCCTAAACCCAATACTCAACACCCTCCGCCATATACACTACCCCCTAAATTTTATACCATATTATATATACCCTACACCCTAAACCCTATAGCCTACATCCTAAACCATAACCCTACACCCAAAACCCTATATCCTACACCCAAAACCCTAAACCATACAACCTAAACTATGCACCATATACCCTAAACCCTATATCCTACACCAATCACCATATACCATAAAACATAAAAGTTCCTAAAACATAAAAAAACCCTAAAATAAACTAAATACAATAAAATCCACAAAACACAAAGACTCAAACCAGAATGGCCCGAAGGCCTTCATTTTTATTGATTTTTGATAACCTCCCATTCAAGGGATGAGGGGGAACCCTTACAAGGACCGTAGGATTAGGGATTACATGGCCCATAGGCTTAAGATACATAACATGACCCAAAGGTCTTAGGGAATTTAACAAGACTATAACTACAAGGAACTTCCCCTCCCCAATATCTGCATCACTATGGTTGCTCTCCACCTTCACATGGTCGTCTAGCTAAGCTTCCCATGCAAGAATAGGCTAGTCCTGATGGTCTAGACATACCCTCTCATTCTTCCAAATCCATTAGTTATTCTTTGGTGAGTTCACCTTCTCTTAATCATACTCTGGGGATGCTCTTTTTTTTTAGAGTTTATATGGGAAAATTGCACTGATCATGTTTCCTGAAGGTCTTGAGGTGGACCAAAGGCCTTGAGGTGACCCAAAGGCCTTAAAGGAGGCCTAAAATTATTACTGACCAAAAGGCATGGGTGTATTGAAGGCCTTAAGGACTCCAATCTCAAATTGGTTGCCTAAGGTGAATAGTTTCGGCTGCTATAGTTCCAAACAGTACCTACTATAGTAAATTCTACAGTACCTTCTATAGTACTCACTCAGTACTGCTACAATACCTGCTACAGTGTTGTTATAGTCCCCTAAATTATGCCTCTGCCTGGTTATGATCCTGAGTCTCGTGGATGTACTTAGAGATACCTCACCAACTTGGCTAAGGCTCATGTGTAAAAAAAAACTCTAAGACCCCAAAACCCAAAAAACCCTAAAAAATGTAAAAGACCCTAAAACCCTAAAACCTCAAAAAAAACATAAAAAAACCTTAAAACCACTAAAACCCATTAAAAACCCTAATACCCCTTAAAACCCCTAAAACCTTTAAAACCTTAAAACATGTAAAAATCATAAAAACCTTTAAGAACCATAAATTCGATAAAATGACCCCAAATCCCCAAAATATATAAAAAAACTGAAAAGATCCTAAGAAAGTAAAAAACCTCAGAACCCCTAAAACCCTAAAAGTACCCTAAAACCATATAACACCTTAAAAACGCCCAAAAAACCCCCCAAACCCCCAAACCCCCTAAAACCCTAAAAACCCTAAAACCCCTCAAACCCAAATAAACCTCTAAAATATTTAAAAAAACAATGAACCCTAAACAGAACCTAAAAGAACCTACAAAACCCTAAAAATAACCTAAAACTTATAATAACCTTAAAATATCTAAAACCCCTAAATACCATAAAAACCCTTAAACACTAAAAAATCCGAAAAACTCTAAAAATCCATAAACCCTAAATACACTAAAAACCTCATAAAACCCTTTAAACCCCTAAAAACAATACAAAATCATAAATCACCAAAAGAACCTAAAACCTCCTATAAGACCTGAAAATTCCCTAAAAGACCCAAAAATACCCTTAAAACTCTAAACCCATAAAAACATAAAAACCCTAAAACCATTAAAAACCTAAAATAACTAAAGACCCTATAATCCCAAAAAACATAAAAAACACTAAAAATAAATTAAGCCCCTAAAAAAACCTTTAAATCCATTAAAAAAATCCTAAATTCCTAAAAACCATAAAATCCATGATTAAACATCCAAACCACATAAACACTCTCAAATATGGTAAAAAACTAAAAATACACTAAAATCCAAAAAAACCCCATAAAATACATTAAAAACCATAAAAATTATAAAAGACCCAAAAAACCCCAAAAAAGACCCTAAAACACTAGAAACCCCTAAATGACCTTAAAACCTTAAAAACCCTAAAACCCCTAAAAGACACCAAACCCCTAAAATACACTAAAACCCCATAAAAACCTAAAATAATAAAAAATACCCTAAAAAACTAAAATACTCTAAAAACCCTAAAAACCATTGTTGGGCCCAAAAAACCCCAAAACCCTTAAAAACAGTAAAAAATCTAAAAAAATTAAATAACCGTAAAAAATTATAAAATACCTAAAACAAAAAAACATAAAAGAACTTAAAACCCTAAAAACCATAAAATACACATAAGCTCAAATAAAATCATTAAAAACCCATTAAATCCCTAAATATTCTAAAACCCTAAAACCCCAATTAAAACCCTAAAATCCCTAGGAACCCTTTACACCCCTAAAAAATCATAAACACCCTAAAAAAATAAAATAACCCAAACACCTAAAAAGAAATAAATCCATAAATACCCAAAAAACTCAAAACAAAAAAAACACCTAAAACTCCAAAAACTATAAATTCCCCAAAAAATCATTGAAATACACAAAAACCCTAAAACTCATAAACACCATAAAACCCCGCAAAACCCCTAAAAACCCAAACAATTAAAAAACCCATGACACCCCTAAAATGATAAAAATTCTAAATACTGTAAAAACTAATTGAAAAAAAAATCAAAAAATCCCAAGAACCCTTAAAACCCATAAAACCATGATAAAATCAAAAAAACCCTTAAAACCCTGAAAATTGCAAAAAAATCTTAATGCCCTAAAATCCCTAAAAACCCTTTTAACCGTAAAAACCCAAACCCTAAACCATATAACCTACACCCAAAAACACAAACCATGCACTAAAATACTTGTACCCTACACCACAAGCCCTAAACCCTATAATAAAAACCCTATACCATACTCCATTAACTCAAAACCCTACAACCTAAAACAAATAACATAAACCCAAAACTATAAACCCTAAACCCTAAACCTAGAAACCTACACCCTAACCCATAAAAATTATACCCTAAAACCAAAAATAAGAGCCTTAAACCCTAAAACCTACAATCTAAACCCAAAACCACATACCATAAACCCTAACCGATCCCAAAAACCATAACCCCCCTCCCCCAAAAAAACATAATGAACCCTAAAACCTGTAAAAAAATATAATACTTTTATAATACCCTTAAACGGGTAAATTCCATAAAATATATTCAAAACCCCTAAAAATAATAAAAGTACATATAACCCTAAAAATCACTAAAAAATTAAAAATTTAAATGATCCTGACAAATCCTAAAAAATGTGACAACCCTAAAACCTATTAAAACCCTAAAAACCCTAAAACCATAAAACCATTTAAAATACTTAAAAACTGTTAAAAACCGTGAAAATACTAAAATACTTAAAACCCTAAAAACACTAGAAAACACAAAATCCCTAAAAGACCTAAAAACCCTAATAACCACTACTGGAAATTGGATTTATCCCCACACATCTATTTCCATAGTTTAAAGAACCGTGGGGATAGATAATTTTTAATGGTCTATACCCACGTTTTTATTAAAACCATGGGTATTCAACCCCTATGTATTGGGATCCATCACGCTCCCCCCACTTCCACCCTACATCCCGAATCCCCCTCCCGACTCGCCCTCCCGGCTCTGCCTCCACTCCCGACCTGAACCTCCTAGACAGATGGACCTGGACCTCCCGGAATTTTCCTCCACCTCAACATCCTGACTTTGGCCACACTGCCCACAGCTCTGGCGACGTCCCCGTTCCTCCCTCTTGGCTCCCTCTCCTCCGGTTTTCATCAAATTCATCATTTTTCTATTTTTCTACTCAGTGTTCTTTGGAATTCCATTATATAACATGAAAAAAACCATTCGATATAAAATTTTCCAAACTCTAAATTAGAAAGAAAATTTAAGTATTGGCATGAGTTACTCATATATATACAAATAGTGTTTTCCTTTTCAAGATTACAAGTATATATCAACCCATTTTTAAAATTTTTCCTTTTTAGGTAATCCTTATGTATAGGATCCTATATAAACATTAATAATTTTTCCTCTTTTACAATTTATTATATGTTAGAATATTTTAACTACATGTTGTAAATTTGTATTTATCATTAATTTATCATCTAAAAGATGTTCTAGAAGTTGAGTGGTTTGATAAGTTATTTTTGGAAAAGGAGTTAAAAATGTTCTGCAAGAAATGATGTCCGGATCATTAAAATATGAATGTTTTATCCAATACTCAGAGTCTATAATAAAATAAAATTCATGGATCTCTTTGTGTGTGTAAGATATTCTCAAAATATAACTTTGATATTTTTTCATTTGATTAAGATATTATGAAATTTACTGAAAATGGTAAAGAGATATGTATGATATTGAAGATGTAGAATTAAAAATGTCATAGATAGTGTACTATTATATGTAATATCCATATAATGATAAGTATTATATTTTAAAATAATATATATGATATTTTTATGGTGTTTAATATCTTCCAAAATATTGTAGTATAGTAAAGGAAAAACCCTAAAAAGGATACACAATATAGTCCAGTCTATATGTAATATGATTTATTTGCTATGTAATATATTTATAAGTAAGAAAGGTAAAAATAATAGATATTTAATGATATATGTGATCCTTTAAATGATATATAAGATATTTTTAGTGATATATATATATTTTAGGAGATTCTCTATGATATGTAAGATATTATAGATCATATGTAAGGTTTTTTATTTGGAGAAATTTTTTCCAACCACATTATATTACATGTTATACTTTTTTAAGAATAAGAAGAATCACTCCCTTTTCCATTAAATTGAAACATAGCTGCTACATCACATGAGTAATAAATATGCAATTGGATCCTAGTATTTCTTTCAGGATGAAATGTGTGACCCCATAATAGGTTTGAGTATCAAGAAGAGTTAAAGTATCATACAATGATCTTAAGAAGAATTTTATATGAGATTATATTGGATTATGTTAATCTAGTTGTAGACATGGATCACACCTCGGTTAAAGACATCGAGATGTAATCTGGGAGCCTCTAATAATGGTCATGTAGTGATAATCATGTCATTAAATTAAGAAGGTAAATCAAAAAATTTATAAAAGTTTAAATTCTCCTCAGAATTCATGGGAATATAGTAGAATTGGTTAACCTAATTAGTGATTAATGGGTAGATTGAAGGACCAATTAGTGGTCAAGAAGAATAACATTTTTAGGTCATGATTTGAGAAACACTTAATAGATTGTGTTTTAATCCATCAACCTAAAGAGTATTTTTTTATTTAAGCTTCTCCTTCCCAATAACAATTAAACCAACTCCTTTAACCTTTAGTGACCCATTATTTATAAAGGTAACTAAGAATCCATTTCATTTTTCAATAGATTTCAATGTTTTTAAATCTTTTATCATGTGATCAAAACATCCACTATCCAAGATCCATGGACTTTCCCCTCTGGATACATGGGGTGAAACTTCAACAACTAAAACTTTCTCGTTCACTTTTCTATTCTTCTTTGGAGGATTTTGAGTATTAAAACTAAAATATTTTCAGGATGGTATATTTATGAGGCATTCATTTTCATAATGAATAGGATGGTCACACCTTCCATATACATATTCAAGAATATCAAACATGTTTTTTGATTTCTATATAGAATTTACAATACGTTTCTAACTTTTATTCCTTTAAAGGGGTTGAAACCCCCAAAAATTGATTCTCAATACTATCATGTATATCATGATGTCTATTTTAAAAAGTATATCTTTTCCATATGAACAAATATATCAATTTTCCAATAGAATCCATAAAAAGTATATCTTTTAAGCTTCATGTTGTAAAAAATTTGTAGGATACATTGAAACATTTTTTCAATATTAATTCCAAAACATTAAAGTTATAACTACTCTATTTTCATTGATTTTTCCCCATCAAATAACCCCTACAAAATAATCTATAAAATTATAAATTTATATTATTAAAATAAAATTTTCTTCCCATGTGTATAATGCCTCTATATCTATAAGGAAGTATTTTACATTGAAATTTTCTTTATTATTCCCCATCAATGACCACTGGGGAATGTCTTTTTAACTTTTTTCTTTAGTTTACATCTCAAGGTAGACCTTTTTTCTTTTTTCCTACTTATTGAATCATGGACTCCTCTTGTCATTAAATATGTTTTTCTAGTTACAAATATTCTTTGATTTATTTAATAATAAAATTGATTGTAATGAATTTTTTATATATGATTTACATTGTTTATTGAATGATAATTTTTTTCTTGTTAATGAAAGGATAGATGCTGGATGTATCATACCGATCGGATTTCAATGATGTTTCAAAGTAATATGAAGAATTTTTAGATTTTGCATTTAAAAATGCGTCAGATAGAGGTTTTATACATTGTCCCTACTATAATTGTGTCATAAGACCATGGTTGAGACGAGAAGAAGTTAGTAACCATTTAACAAAATTTGGATTTCAAGAAAACTATAATGTTTGGTTTCACCAGGGATAGTCGAGTCAATCATAGACTTTTCATAAACTAAATGAAAAAATGACATGGAGAATTTGATATTTGATAGGTTTCCATATGTGAATCATTCCGAGAGGGATGACATGATGGTGCATGAAGAAAATGATATCAGTACACATGAGGAAAATATTGAAGATGATGATGTTGAGAGAGTGAAAAATTTATTGGAGGATGCATGAACTCCAGTATATTAAGAATGTAAAAAAATGACCAAGTTTGAATTTTTAATGTGTTTATATCAAGGGAAAACCATGTATGGGATTTATAATACTGCCATTGATTATATTCTTACATTTTTGATGGACTTCCTTCCTAATGGTTCATATATTACCTCAATTCATTACATGGAATGGAAGTTAATTAAGCAGCTTGGATTTGCTGATAATAATGTCCATACTTGTCCGAAAGATTGCAGTTTATTTTTGGAGGAAACAGCTGACCGTAATGACTGTAAATAATGTGGTAAATATCAATGGAAGAAAAATACAGATGGAACACCATCTCATGTGCCACAGAAATTCATGTGGAACTTTCCATTGATTCCCAGACATCAACATCTATTCATGTATCCAGAAATCATAGTCAATATGAAATGGCATGATGTTGAGAGAATTAAAGGTAATGATGAGCTGGTCCATCCTGCAGATGTATGAGCATGACAGACATTTGATGCACAACATCCTAATTTTGCAGCTGAGGTGCGTAATGTCAGATTGGGCCTATCATGTGATGGTTTTAATCTGTTTGGTAAGATGCTTACATCTCATAGCACGTGGCCGATTTTTATTCATGTTTATAATCTTCCTCCATGGATGTGTATGAAAAACCTTTTACTTTCTTGAGTATACTGATATCTGGAACTTTGGATCCTATTAATGATATAGATGTCTACTTTCAACAATTAATAAAAGAGTTGAAACAACTTTGAGATTTAGGTGTGCAGACATTTGATTCTTCTTCAAAGAATATGTTTCAGATACGTGTTTCCCTTTCTATGGACCCTAAATGATTTCCCTGACTATGCAATGATGTCTGGGTGGAGCACAAATGGAAAACTATCATGTCCCATTTGTATGAAGAACACACGATGGAGAAGGCTTCAATATCGTCATAGTTTTAGTTTCATGGGGAATCACCGATTCTTTCCAATGGATCATCAATACAGGAATAATCATCAGAGGATTGATAATAATTTTGACACTGAAGTACCACCTCAATGTATATCATGAAGTGATGTTCTTAATGAATTGAAAGATTTCAACTTTTCATTTGGGAAAGGTCAGTTGAAATCTCAAAAGAGGAAGAATGATGATACTGAATTCACTTACAATTGGAAAAAGAGAAGTATTTTTTTTGTGTTGCCACATTGGTCTACTAATTTGTTACTTAAGTGTTTTTATGTAATGCATATTGAAAAAAATATATGTGAAATGTTTCTTACAATTATGTTGAATATTAAGGGGAATACCAAAGATGACTTCATATCTTGTCAGAATTTATTGGCTTGGGGTATTCGACCAGAACTACATCCTGTTTGTATTGGTGAAAACAAATAGAAAGTTCCATGTGCTTCTATGTGATGACACTGACAGAGAAAGATCAATTTCTGGCAGTATTGGAGAATATCAAGGTTCCATATGGCTATTCCAACAACATATCTAAATGATTCAACAGAAGACATTTGAAATTGAAATCATTAAAAACTCATGATTTTCACATCCTTATTCATGAATTGATTCCAATAGTAATTCAGCATTTTCTATCCAATAATGTAAGGGTGGAAGTGATTCGGTTGTGTCATTTTTTAGAGACCTTTGTGATAAAAGGTTATCCAAATCATTGTGGATAAAAATGCAGCAAGAGGCGCCGTTAATTCTGTGTGAGTTGGAAAAAAAAATTTCCTCCATACTTTTTCACTTGCATGCTTCATTTAATAGTTCATCTTCCAACTGAGACACTTCTTGGGGGACCGACCGCTTTTTGGTGGATGTATCCCACTGAAAGAAATATGTGCACAATGAAATCATATGTCTGAAATAAGAATTATCTTGAAGGATCCATTGTGAGGAGTTATCTGGCCCAAGAATGTATGGATTTTTTTTCAATGTATTTTTTTGATGTGAGAACAAGACATAATCGACCAATGAGAAATAAATATGAGATGTATGAGGAAATTCAGCCCTCGTTTCCATATCTTCCCCAAAACGGAGGAATTTTCAGGTCATATACATTGGTTACATTGATTTTGAGGAGAGGAATGTGGAACATCGCACAATGTTGTTTAATTTAGGTTTATTCGTTGCCTATATCAAGTAAGTAAATTGAATATATATATATATATGTTATCTCATACAATATCATATCACATATACCTTATACATTTATTTTCATTTTATGTAGAGAACATAAAAAAATATAAGTAGAGTTCATCGGTCTTTGCCATTAAGAAGGAGAGTGGTTATGCATAGCCAAGAGTTCTCAGCTTGGTTGAAATCAAAGGTATGACCATTACATTAAATGCCTTAAAATATAGATATATATTTAATTATATAACTCATATTTATTCTAGGTATTGAGTTTACCTACTGACTTCATTTCTCAAGAATTATGAGCATTGGATTTTGGATCCAATTCATTGTTTCGTGACTGCAAATATTTAATAATCAATGGATATAAATTTGTTATAACTAATAGAGCAAAAAAATGAGAGCACATCATGATGGAGTTATGTTAACTGCTAGAACGGATTGTTATGCCAGTGCATCAGATAGTCAACCTCGATAAGAAGATGTGTATTATTCTGGCATGGTTGAAAAAATATTTTTATTGGATTACTACTCTCAAGGTCGAGTCACTATGAAGAAATGTAAACGATTTGATTCAATGACGCGAAATGGTACATTTATTGATGATTGTGGATTTAGAGTTATTGACATGAGTCGATTCTTTCATACTGATGAACCATACATTTTGGCATCAATGAAGAAACAAGTGTTTTATGTAAATGATCATCTAAAAACTGATTACGGTGTCATTAATGAAGTAATCCCAAGACATATTTTTCATGATGCTGGGGATGAAATTATCACCATTGATGCCCCATCGGTGTTAGCCAAAATATTGTATTTGATGACACAAATTGTCCCATTGTGAGAGATGATGTTGAACCTGAGGTAGTAGAGGGTAATATATAAAAGGAACCATATATATTCAAAGTTCATTTGTTTACCTTGACGTGAGTTTCTCTGGTGGGTACAAATGTAATTAATTTAATTTAGTTTTAGTTTGGAATGATATGTCTGTTTTAGTATTGTTTGGTTTTGTTTCATTTTATTATATTTATTTCAATTCAGAAAACTTGGTTTAAAATGTGGTTTTAAAAATTGTATAACTTGGTTGTAAATTATCATTATTGAAATATGTTATGACCTTTTTTATGTTTTATGTATGATTTGTAAAAATTTATGCTAAAAAATATTTATTTCATTATTATGCAGATTAGGAAGAAAACTACAGAAGCTTGTAAGAAGAGATTATTTGATGTCGATCCTGTTAGACGTGAGCGTGAGTTGTCTTCAGTGATTATATTAATTCTAATATTTATCTTTTACATTACATATAATATCAAGTTCATATTTTTTATCAAATTTTTTTAGGGATATATAACTCCAGAGTTTCTTCTTCCCAGTATGGGACCGAGCAGGTATCCTCCTAGACCTAGGCGGAGCTCCCGTATTACCACTCCCCACACTGACCCATTAGTGGACATCACATCTATCACACATGTCTACCCTCCTCTTGAGACTCCTGGGATGTTCCCATACATGACGCTATCATCATCCCATTTTCCCTCTTTTTCCCATTCCTTGTCCACACCAACTTGACTGATGTTCTCACCTACACAATTTCCACATCCATTCATGTATCCCAAGACCTACTATTCATATTCTGACATGTCTATGCCACCTCCTTTTCCTACCATCTATCCTACACATATTGAGTCTGTTCCTTTATTTCACACTCCTGTTCATGAAGATCAGTCCTAGCATGTTGTGGAATAGATTCTTGCTTCAGAGGATGCTGATCCAGCACAGTCCACGGATTCCTCATAGCCTATTCAGGATCCTACATTAGGTTTTTATTATAAATGCTTCAAATTATAACATTTCACTTTTGTCCTGTTGTATTGTCACTTAAATCATTTATTTTCACCTCTTATCTTATTTAGTGGGATATTCTAGTAGGTGATGTGGGCGCACGCGAATGTGGGATGCCTGGAATCATGACACTTAGATTATGGTGGATTACAATTCTCAAAATCAAATGGTAGGTAAAAATTCTAAGGAGTGTAAAAGTTTCATGGCTAATTTAGCCAAATATCATGATATCGTTTCGGTGGAACCGGTCTCATGGAGACATATCAGTGATGACATCAAGGATAGGGAATGGGTGCAGATATGGGTATGGAAATTTTATAAATTTATATCTATATTAGTAATTTATTTATATGACTTAACATGTTCATTGCATAGTCGATTTAACTTTCCTTATGATGGAGCTGCCAAAGCTTATAGGTTGAGTGATCTTAGAGAGTATTGGTGGTGATAAATGTATGAGTTACATATTGGTAAGAGGAGTAGAGTGGGTACTGTGTTATAGGGTGTAACCACAAATCCTGACTGTCCAAAAAGTCAATATCAAAAAAAGATCACACATTGGAAGACTGAACATTATAAGTTACTACCCAACATTAATGGTTTTCATATAAAATTTAATTTTTATTAGTTATATTGTTTTTTGTTTCTTAGGAAGTGTCAGTGAAAACAAAAAAAAATATTAAATGACATATCTACACACATTGGGGCACACTACAATTCCCAACCAAGAGAAGCGGCTGGTACGTTCATCTAAATTAAAATAATGTTTTTATTTATAACATGTCATCATAAATTATTCATACCTTTGCATGGTTAGTCCATGCATCCTAGAAATCACATCTTATACTAGGATAAGTATTTTCTATTTTTTATAAACAAGTAATATATTTCATTAAAACCCACTTCATAAAATCATTTCAAAAAACCATTTCAGAAAACCACCAATAGGTTATGACTATCATTTACCTCAATGTTTGTAGGTATTTGTTGCAACTCACTTCAGTCAAATTTTCTGCATTTATCATATATGGTTGTAATCCAAATTTGTGCACTTCTTATATATAGCAAGATGTATTGGGCATTGAAGGTCCTGCACCTCATGCCAAATTATTCTGCTTCAGTAGGAAAAAAAGATGGAACTGCAGTTAATTCACAAACACAAGATAAAATTGTAAGTTTGTTTATTTATATTTCAAACATTTATAATAAATTCATAATTTAATATGTTTATAATTTCAACAGTCTGCCTTAGAGGCCATGGATGAGAAGGAAGCTACCAACTTAGGGCCAAATGATCATTTGAGCCAAGTGTTAGGTGTGGATCATCAAGGAAGAGTCCATTGTATACTAGAAAAAAACATTGTCCCCTCTAGGTATTGGTCATCATCGAAATCCTCTAAATCCATTGAGTTGGAAAGTGCGTGTGTTGAATTAGCTGCGACAAAGAAAATAGTATTAGAGGAGCATGAAAAAAGTAAGATAACTAATGAACATTTCATGAAAGCTATGCTAGTTTTGAGTCAATCACTACCATCAGAGGTTGCTACAACTTTTCATTCATGTATGGCATCAATGCACTCTTTAAATAATGCCTCAATTTATTCCCATGAGGGTACTAGTGGCGATGATGGTGGTGGAGATAGATCTGGAAAGGATGTTGTTGATGCTATTGTTGGTGATGAGATTGTTGATGATGATGCTGACGGTGCAGTTGGTGATGATGTTGATGTCGATGTTGCTGCTGATGATGATGATTCTGAACATGGGAATGATGATGCTGGTGATGGGGGGATATTAATCCCCTCTATTTTTGACTTAGTAGAGAGACTTGTGTTGGAGATCAATTTTTTTTGGTATTGGTAGAATGTTTGTATGTGAATTTCTTTATGCAATGAAATGCATTTTGGATCATGTTTTCATCAGGGGCGTTATTTGTCAATTATTTAGGTAATTTTCACATGCCATATATTTTTATATGGTTTGGTGTGTTTATTATTATCTCACCATCTAATCTTGGCCTTTTTAGGGGAGGGAGGCCTGGGATGGGGGGTTGTAGTGGAGGGATGGGGGGGGGGCTGGGAGGGGAAGGATGGGAGGGGGGGCTGTAGTTGAGGGATGGGGGATGGGGGGAGACTTGGAGGGTTGGGAGGGCTAGGGGGATGTATTGGAGGGCTGGGGGCTGCAGTGGGTGGATGTTAGGGGGCTGGGAAGGGAAGGATTGGAGGGGGTGTAGTGGAGGGTTTGGGGGTGCAGTGGAGGGCTGGGGGCTGGGGGGATGGGAGGGTTGGGAGGGTTGGGAGGGTTGGGAGGGTTGAGGGGCTGTAGTGGATGGATTGGGGGGCTGAAGTGGAGGGATGGGAGGGGGGCAGAGAACGGACGGTTTGGAGGGGGTGCGGTGGAGGGTTGGGGGGTTCATTGGAGGGTTGGGCGGGGGGGGGGGGGGGGCTAGGATGGGAAGGTTGGGAGGTGAGTGTAGTGGAGGACTGGGGGGGAGGGGGCTACTTGACTTAATCTCTCTTTCATATACTCAGCATGCAGAGGGTGTTCATCCAGAAAGTATGACCGTGTCCTCCACTTTGAAGCAAAAGAGATCATCTAATGAAGGCGTTGAAAAGGTTTAGTTGCTTCTGAACTTTTTCTTTAAATGTAAAAGCACTAATTTTTATTTCCTTCAGTGATTCATATTTTTTGTGTTTTGTTTCTTTCTAAACAGGGTCCTTACGAAGCTGCTGCAGTTTCTTTTGAGGCAATACCTTGAACCGTGGCACAAAATTTTGGTGTTAATGTGATTAGGACTATGATTGATCTACAATTAAAGGCAAGTAACCTACACTCATTTCCCCTTTCCCCTTTCGGTCATCAATTTATGAACATATTGTTACGCAATTCAGTCATGACACCAAAACTAAAACACTTTCCCAGTGAATTTTATTTGGCTAAAAAAACTACATGCCTGGGGATGTTAATTAATCTCATATTTGATTTGTATATAGTAAATATGGAGGAGGAGGAGGGACTGGGTAGGGGGGAGGGGAGGAGAGGCTAGGAAGGGGGAGCTGGGAATGAGGGAGGGGGAGGGGGAGGGGCTAGGCAGTGGGGAGCTGGGCATGAGGGAGGATCTGATATTTCATAAATAAATTACTATCCCAACATTGAGGAACCACTCGACCCTATGGTAATACCATATCGGCCAGATCAAACACTGTCAACACCTTTATTTCCACTAGGATCATGATGAAAAGATTTTTCCCTTATACCATGAGATATAATGTTTATCTGTATCCTAGAGGTTATGTGTAGGCTGTGAGTATAAAATTAATAGGTTTCCACAAACTATATCCCCAGATGGAATAAATACATATACAAGTGTATGATATGAACAAAAAAGCAATAAAAATTCCTCACTGCTTGCTCTAGTTTTTCTTAACTGTCCCTATGTGAGACTTTACCTACCTTGTAAAAATACTAATGTGGGAAGATACATACATAATATATCATACCAGGAGTTCCCTCGACCTTCCATATAATTTTATTTCACTTTTAATCGCATTCCAACTCATAAATTATCATCATTATGTATAAATCATGATTCCCTAATGACACATCCACGTAATATATCACAAGAACCCTAGGTTTCAAAACTTTTTACCAACAACTAGATCAATATCCTAACAAAATCCAACACACAGTGACTCACGTTCTTTACCATGACTGACTAATCATCCCCAAACTATAACATATATACAGTGAGAATCCTACTCTAATGTATTGGTCTCACACACTCCAATCATATCCTAATAAATTTTATCCTCCTTTTTATCAATTAACATTATCATCATCTACCCGATTTCGCTTAAATCTAAGGGATACCACCAAAAAATGGGGGTCAAAACAAATTCATAGGACCTAAAATTTTGTACACATGACCTTATGACCTTAGTAACCACAATGAGAAACATCACTAATAGCCTATTTCCACACCTTTTTCATCACCTCTGATAATGGTCAAAATAATATGCATCATACAAATGATCCTCCATATCCAGAATCCTGGTGGTAAATGCCACCCAAAGTAAGGTGGATTTTCAAGAACCATCTTAGAGTCAAAGAGGGGAACAAAAGAAATATTTAGGGAATGTCCACTACATCCTAGATGAAATGTTCATAACCTACTCATTTTATAAATTATTATTTATCTAATTATCATTTTATAAAAATATAGAAAAAAACATGATGAATTTTTTTATAAAACATTCGGATTAACCATATGTATATTGAAAACCTTACCTTCCCACACATTAACATTTTTCATAATTCATAAAGATAAAATCCATATTTATTAAAACCTCATTTTGTGAAACATTATGTAAAAAATGGTAATTGAAATAGTTATTTAATTTTATAGAATTTTTTATATGTTGTTTGTGGTTTTTAGCATTCCTCTGTCTAATTTTTTAATGTGGTTTTTGTGTTTTCGGAAGAATCCAAACACAAAAAGAAAAATCATGTTCAGTGGAATCCTAATTCAGGTTTTACTCCATATTTTTAATTTTAATATTCGGGTGTATATTTGTGTATGTTTTGGATACATTGAACTGTCATCGCATTTGAAGAGGCTCAAGATGTTATTCAGAAATCATGGATCACGGTGTACTTTCAGGAGGTATGCACCCTAATAATTTTTCAGGGTTTTTTTAATATTTTAACAAGATCAGGTCTTGAATATTGATAAAAATTTTTTTATGGTGGATACTTTATATATATATATCAATTGTTGAATGAAATTTCAATAAATGTTTGTGTATTTTATTTAATGTGTTTTTATCCAAAAGTTTCTCTAAATATGAAATTATACTTGACTAAGCAGGGGGAAGGGGTTGGGCAGGGGGAGGGGGAGGGGGATTAGGAGGAGCTGGGTAGTGGGGAGGGTGGGGGAGGGGCTGGGCAGGAGGGATGGGCAGGGGGAGGGCTGGGCAATGGGGAGGGAGGGGGAGGGGCTGGGCAGGGGGAGGGAGGGGGAGGGGCTGGGCAGGGGGAGGGAGGGGGAGGGGCTGGGTAGGGGGAGGGAGGGGGAGGGGCTGGGTAGTGGGAGGGCTGGGCAGTGGGGAGGGAGGGGGAGGGGCTGGGTAGTGGGGAGGGAGGGGGAGGGGTTGGGCAGGGGGAGGGGAGGGGCTGGGGGAGGAGATGAGCAGTGTAGAGGGAGGGGGAGGGGCTGGGCAGGGGGGAGGGGGAGGGCTGGGCAATGGGGAGGGAGGGGGAGGGGTTGGGTAGGGGGGCTGGGCAGGGGGAGTGCTGGGCAGTGGAGAGGGAGGGGGAGGGCTGGGCAGAGGGGAGGGGGAGGGTCTGGGCAGTGGGTATGGAGGGGGAGGGGCTAGGCAGGGGGGAGGGGGAGGGTGTGAACACATTATTTAGAAATGGCTTGTGGATGCCAACTATTGTTGTTTAATGTTCAATTGGATGAATCATTGTAGGATACATCAAGTAGATTATATGAGGAGATCGTTGTTTTACTTTGTGTATTGGGACCGTTTGGTCATGATTATAGATATTTAGGTACAACTCTTGAGTTTGGGGACCACATATATTGGAGTCTTTTGGAAGGAATGACTCCTTTTGATGGAGGTTACTGTCGGGTACCATTATACTACTGATGTGAGTCTAAGGGACTCTTGAGGAAGCCATTGTTGGATAGTTTCTAATAAAGTGATTAGTGGTTGTCATAGAAGGCTATTAAGAATGGTTTCATGTAAGTTCAAGTTGAGGAAACGGAAGAACCATAATGATCATATTAATTACATCAAAAGAACACTTTTTGGAAGTTCCATAATATTTAAAATTAAGTAGATCGAAATCATCCAAGCCAGTTTTACATGCCATGTATATGTGCTATTTCAGGTGCAGAATGGAGGTTCAGAATGGAGGTGCAGAATGGTAGGGAGGTGTAGGTAGGGAGGTGCATTTTCTCGCCTGGGGAACCTGTCTATACCCACGGTTTGGTAAACCGTGGGTACATATGGGGAGCTGTAAATCAGTATACTTACTGTTTGAAAACCGTGGGTATACTTCCATACCTAATGTTTTCAAACTGTGGGTATACATCAATAGCCATGGTTTATTAAACTGTGGGTAATAACAATTTTCCTTGGTCTATACCCACAGTTTTCATAGAACCTTGGGTATAAACCAATTGCGACGACACTACAGCACACAATTTCTGAAACTGTGGGTACACCCTATACCCATTGTTTCAAGGGTTATACCCATGGTTTTAAACCGTGGGTATATGTGTTATTTCCATTAGTGGGTGTAGATGGTTTTACCATGTATTTTCTCTATTGAGATAAACAAGTCTCTTTCCAATGGAATTACTTGATTGATGTTTTCCCAAGTAAAGGATGTAGGTAGGATTTTTTCAAATATGTATCCAAGAATGAGGATAACCCCTATTTTTAAATATCCCATCTTCCAATCCCTACTTCACCGTGATATAGGTGGAAGGTATTGGTGTTCAATCACCAGCCACTGAGAAATTTGGGAAACATCTCGATTAGTGTTTAGATTGAAAATTGGGATACCCACACTTCCTAGTATAATTTGATAGAGTATAACTTTTCAAGGAGTTCCAAGCAGTTTCTTTGTAACCAAAACGCTCAAGCCCATTCATCTAAGAAACTACCTCCCGACTGAAAAATCTCATTTGGAGATCCATCCTTTATTTGGGTTACCTCATAAGAAGTTGAAAATGGATGATTAATCTTGAATGGATGATTTCAAGGATATATCATGAAAATATTGGTTTCATTGTTTCCACATAGAACAATTAAAAATAAATACACCATCTTGAACTGGGTTAGAAATGATTTTCCTTATGATATAGATATTAACTTGGGCATGCTCATGGGACATCTTAGACCAAGTAGAAGGGAGATTAAAGTAAAATGGTACAAGAGGACATCGTCTTGAAGTCCAAAATTATAAAGTGGTAATCAAATTAAAATCAGATAAGCCATAATTTTTGGTGAAAGGTGGATCTTTAGAACACCCTCTTTAGGGGTAATGTAAGATTTAAGATCATGTTCAACATTTTTATCCATAGTCGTTCTTATCCCAGTTATAGTCGTAGAAGTGGAGGCATTTTCATCTCTCCAATGGATCATCCAAACCATGTGAAATTAATTTGAGATAATTGAAACATAAGTATAGTAAAACTTGAAATACTATTCCACATACAAAGTCACGTTCCTGTGAACCATCAGATCATGAAGGCATTTTCCCATCACCTATCATCTCATGAAGGCATTGGCTCGCAAACTGTTGGTCAACGAATTGAAAGCCCACAAAACAATCCTTCCACAAATTATCTATCCGCTATATGGAAGACAAAAAATTACTATTCAATGTTAGGTATTTCAGTTCATGGGTGAAGTATCTCAGATCATGGAAAATATATAAATGAAAAGGATAAATTTCATTAATACTGTACGTGATTGAGAGAATGTGAGAGCACCAGGTTTTCCAATAAATCCAATAGTGGAAAAATGATCTCGTCCCCCGATTTATAGGTTTGACACCTTCTTTTGGGTCCACTTACATACCGCAAAATGATTCAAAATGGGAACAATTTCCCCATCAAAATAGCCTCATCTTCACGTGGATCAGAACCCATTCTGATGGGTGGGATTTTTTGGGTCATAAAAATTCCACAAAGGTGAATAAGGTAATTATACTGAAATTGTAAAAGGGTGGAAATGAAATCCAAAAGAATATTGAAGAAAATATTACAAAGGATGAGACCATGAAGCACAAATAACTTCATGGACCATATCTCCTCATGGAATTATGCTACACCACAAAGCATCCATGAATGGGATATTTCGTGGATAGAGGCGGAACTATCATCTCATGAATATGAAACGAAGCCATTTGTGGATTGAATAAATGACCCCCCCCCCAAATCACCATCCCCATGAACTAAATAGTTCATGGGATGAGGCGGTATCATTGGCTCCTGAAAATGAAATTGAGGAATTTTTTGGATCGAGGAGGAGATTTATTCAGCCACAAACAATGTACCCATAGACAAAGTCATTTTTGGGCCATAGAACCATATGTGGGCCCCTAAAAAAGATGGATCATGGCTCACTATGATTGACTGGCCATGCCAGTATTCGATCCCTTCACTCTTTTATGAATAGACCCTGAATGGAACATAAATGATGAATGATGGAACAGAGGAGACTAAAACAAAGAGACACAATGAAAATGAGTGGTGAGGAAACATGAAAACCAGATCCCCTTTGATGATTCAAAACATGTAAAGATATGATTCATAGTAAAAACAGGGGGAATAATAAATCAATCATCCATTCATAAGCTGAAAACCCCTTTAAAGAAAATCTCATGAGGCACAAAAATAAATGTCTCCATTAATGATAAACATATCATGCAGAAAAATGATACGTGGTTGGAACCATACCCCTTGTTTCCAAATGCTACATGAGAGGAACTCATCCTCACGTAGATAAATGATACGCAGGTGGAACCTGGCCCTACGAAGCAGAACATTATGAGGCTAAACCCATGTCTGCATAGCACAATTCTTCATGGTCGGCTACCTAACCTATGTAGAAACATTCAATACAGAGGGAACCTCACACTGCATAAGAATTTTCTATGAGGAATAGGCCATCCTAGGGAGCTCCACCCTCCATCTCCCATCACTCAAATCTATTATGTCATCGAACCCTATATTGACCCCTCCATGGACCAGTATAATGAAATTGGGCCAAGGCCTCCTCTAAATGCACCCAACATGTATGATAAATTCATCAAGAAAATTATCGTTTACTTTCATGTTTACATACTCATTGTAAGAGGAGTCACGTGGGTAATCTCTTCAATAATACAGACCCTTATAATATCCTCAAGTTTACAGTCAGAAGGTACTGTGGGTTTCAACCATAGTATGCTCATGTGAACCTCTCCATTCTTGCGATTGAGGGGAGAAGTGGGCCTTTCCCTTAAATAAGTTCCATTTTTTTAACATTTCTTTGTAATCTAGAATTAATTTTAAGGCACTCCACTTGAGGTAACCCCTATTTTTTCTTGTGGGATGTAGAACTTTTTCTCTTATTCACCTCTGTCTAAGAAATATCTTAATAGTACACCAAATACGACTATCATGGATATCAAAACAGAAGAGGATATGAGCATAATCAACACCCTATCCCTCTCCCTTCAGGATACAGAAGCATCCATAAATGAATACAGTGGGTCGTGTGATCTTTAGATTCACTAGGTCCCCTAGTTTCTCACACTAAAAACGACTCATGTGGGCTTAGTGGTTTATGTCGATCATGAAAACCTCACGGTCTTAATTCAAATGGGAATCCCCTGACTGTAAGACCCCATCACATCTATCCAAATGGGAATCCTTCTGAGTGTAATCCTCAATCATTCCTCCTCAATTGGGACGCTTCCATGTATAATTCCCAACATAATGAACTACATGGGCCTTGATTCCCAACTAACTAGGATCCGTAGGAATTATCCCTAGGGTCCAAACCCAGCACTCAAATCCATGATAATGTTATCCGGGACACATTCTAGGTAGGGTAACATCCACCCATGAGACTACATCTCTCCGGGTAACCTCATTCCACATTAGTATAAGTCCCCCACTAGCCACTGAATATGAACCTTTCTCATAGACATCCTTTCCACATGGCATTAACATTCATTGTTTGGTCCTTGTTACATGACCTTAAAAGGTGACGTGTCCTGTTAAGTGGCTCTGAGCTATGTGAGTTCTAATTCATCTCATAAATATACATAGGAATCCCATATTATGGGTTAGATCTTGACATCAAAACATCTCACATCCCCCTAGATTATACCAAACTCCAAAGCACCTCATGAAATGGTTTAAAACTAGCATCATCCTTATAGATGTCAAAAGAGTCACCAATACAACCATAAAGGGTTATAGAACTTTAGATACATACAAATGATTCTGAATCCATGAATATTTGTGATCAATAGTTACCTAAGGTTAACCCACATATACATGCTTGGGAATGAACCAAGGATTCACAGACATATCTTAAATCTATAAGAGAGTCGTAAAATAGGAAATAGTTCTTCCCCCCCAATAGGGTGTGATGAGCCCAACTTCCCATCCTCCTAACCAATGTGAGTTCTTAATTTTTGTTGGATAAGTTACCCAATGAATTCCGTCCTTTGGAAAGTAGTTCTATGAATCATGGATATGATATCCATTCGGTGTTTCTGGCTCCATGAAAAAAACTTGTTGGAGATCATTTGAATACCTTGTATCTGATTTTAGTGATTGCACAACATTAATCCCTTTCAATCAACCATTCGGTCCACAAACACTTCTTTGTGGGAAACAAACCCTAATACCCCTAAAATCCTTAGAGAACCTAGAAACCCTCAAATATAACAAAAATCCTTAAAACCCATAAAACCCCTATAAACACTAAAGAACTTTAAACCTCTAAAACCACTAAAACCTGTGCAAACTATAAAACCCTAAAATAACTAAAAATAGATAAAAATCATAAACCAATAAAAATCATTAAATAACCATAAAACAATCCATAAAGACACAAAAACCGCTAAAAAGATTTAAATCCCCTACAAATGAAAACCCACAAAAACCTTATAAACCCCAAAATAACCAATGGGAAACCTAAGAATCATAAAAACCCTAAACCCACAATAAATCCTATAAATCCATAAAATCCCTAAAACAACTTAAAACACATAGAAACTATAAAAACCCAAAAAAACACAAAAACCATAAAATCTCATCAAAACCCTAAACCCCCATAAAACCTAAAAACTCTAAAAACCCTAAAACCCCCTAAAATACCCCTAAATGATCGTAAAACCTAAATAACACTAAAATACCCTAAAAATCTAAAAACCTATAAAATATCCTATAACCCTAAAAGAACCTAAAACCAATAAAATTCCATTAATGATCCTAAAACCCATTAAACACCCAAAAACCGCTAAAAATACCCTAAAACATTAAAAATCACTAGAATTCCCTAAGAACTCCTCAAAACATTAAAAACCTAAAAAATTATAAAAAACAAAAAAAACATAAATACCCTATAAACCCCTAAAACATCTTTAAAACCATTAACAAATCCATAAAAATATTAAAATTCTAAAAATAAAAAAAAACATAAAACACCAAAAATCATAAATATCTTTAAAACCCCTAAAATCCCTGAAACCCCGAAAAAATCTAAACCCCTAAACCCATAAAACCCTTTGAAAAGACTTACAACCCATAATGATCCCTAAAACGACATAAAATCCCTAAAACTCCAAAACACCCTAAAACCGCTTAAATACCCTAAAGAACTCTAAAAACCCATAAATCCCTAAAACATCTTCAAACCTAAAAAATCCTTAATATATCAGAAAAACTGTAAAAACACCAAAAACACAAAACCCCCTAAAAACCCTAAAATCCCCAAAAAAACCTAAGAATCCTAAAAACTCTAACCAAATTGCAAAAATACCAATAAACCAAAAAAGAACCTAAAAACCCTAGAAAACCCCCAAAAAACCCCAAAATATTTTAAATCCCATAACGAACCAAAAAACCAAAAACCCCCAAAAACCCTTAAACCCCCCAAAAATCTTTAAACGCTGTAAAAAATACAAAAAACTCTAAAAATCCAAATGAATATTAAAAACACTAATCCCCCTAAAACCACTAAAACCCCTAAAAACCCTAAAACCCCCAAAAAATACTAAAAACCATAAAAAATATAAATATCCCTAAAAATCCTAAAAACCCAAAAACACTGAAATCCAAAAAAACCTAAATTCCCACCTTAAACACAATAAAAATACCTAAAAACTAAAAAATATTAAAAACCATAAAACCACTAAAAACCCATGAAACCCCTAAAAACCTATTTTTTTTAAAAAAATAATAAAAAACACCTAAAAACCCTAAAACAGTTAAACACCCTTAAAAACTATTAAAAACATAAAAACCCTAAAGCCCCTAAAAATACCTCAAAACTAAAAACCCAAAAAACCCCGAAAAAACATAAAAATAAACTAATATCCCCAAACAACCTAAAACCATAAAACCCCTAAAAACCCTAATGATTCATAAAAAACCCCCAATACAACTAAAACCCTTGAAAACCCGAAAACCCCTCAGAAATATAAAAAGACCTTGAAAATCCTAAAATACCTTAAAAAATCTTAAAATATTAGAAACCATAAAACCCTCTAAATGAACCAAAAACCCTATATTTTTTTGAGAAAATGCTAAAAGACAGCTAAAAGCTCTAAATACCCTAAAAAGAAAAAACACACTAAACCCCTAAAAGTCCCAAATTTGTAAATCCTTAAAAATCAAGAAAAACCCTAAAAACCCTAATTGATATTTAAATACCTTAAAACCCCTTAATTACTTTAAAAAACCCTAAAAACCCTAAAAGGACCCTAAAACCCCTAATCCCCTAAAGGACCCAAACAACCCTAAAAAATAAAGCACCCTAAAAACCATAAAAAACACCAAATGACCCTATAAAATCCTAAGAATCAAAAAGGGTCCTAAAACCCTAAAGGATCCAAAAAACTATAAAATTCCATAAAACCCTAAAAACCCCTAAAAGACCTTAAAATCCCTAAAACCCCTAAAAGACCCTAAAAACACTAAAAACTCTAAAATCCCAAAAGAATATTAAAAAAACTCTACAAACCCAAAATGCAGCTAAAAACCATGAAAGCCCCTGAAAACCATTTAAAACCATAAAAGACCCTCAAAACCATAAATCTCCTTGAAAATCCTAAAATTCCCTAAAAAACCAAAATCCCCAAAAAAATCATAAAAAACTTTTAAACCCCTAATAATAATAAAAGACCTTAGAAACCCTAATAACCTTAAAAAACACTTAAAACCACCCAAATATCATAAAAACATAAAACCCCTACAAAAGACCCTACAAACCCAAATGATCCATAAAAACCATAAAACCCACTAAATCCCTCAAAACACTAAAATATAGAGTACCATAAAAGCCCTTAAAAAAGTCAAAAACCCCCCTAAAATTGTAAAATCCCATAAAGAACCTAAAAAACCCTTAAACACCCAAAAAAAATATTAAAACCCAAAAAACTAAAAAACCCCCAAACCCCTCTAAAAACCCTTAAATCCTTAAAACCCCTAAAACACCTAAAACACCATAAATATTTCAAAAAAACCAAAAAAATCCCTAAAAAACCTATAAAACTTTAATAATCCTAAAAAAACTCTAAACACACTAGAAGTAACTAAAAATCCAAAAAACCCAAAAAACCATAAAAACCCATTAAAACATCCAAAATCCAAAATACACAAAAAAAAATAAAAATCCTAAAAACTAAAAGAACCCAAAAAAACCATGAAAACCCCCCAAAATACTGAAAGCTGTAAGAAAACCTTAAATCCTATGAAAATAAAAAAATCCAAAAAAATCCCAATAATAATAAAACCATAAAATACCTAAAAACTATAAAAACCCTAAAATCCCTAAAATACCTAAAAAACCCACAAAACCCTAAATACACAAAACCCTACAAAGCTATAAAATCCCCTAAAAAATAACCTAAAAAATAGTAAACAACCCAAAAAACCTAAAAGCCTAAAAACAAAAAAACACTAAAATCCATAAAAAATTATAAAACCTCTTAAAATACACTAAAACCCCTTAAAACTATAAAAAACACTAACCAACCTCCAAAAAACACTTAAAACTATAAAAATACCTAAAAAATCTATAAACCAAAGAACCCCTAAAACCCTTAAAAACAAAAAACCCTAAAAACTCTAAAAGTCCAAAAAATAATAATAATACCCCTAATACCCTAAAAAGGCAATAAACCCATAAATCAACCAAAAATATCCAATAAACATCCTAAAACTTCTAAGAAACCTAAATACTGTAAAAATAATAAAAACACCTAAAAAACTTATAAAAACCCTAAAACATGTGAAAACTCTAAAAATCCTTCAAAACAAAAAAATACAAAACCCCCAAAACCATACAATCAATAAAAAATATCTTAAACACTAATAACAGTCAAAACAAATAAAAACTGTGGAATCTCTAATAAAACCATAAAAAACCTAAAAAAACATTAAAACCTTAAACATTGTAAAAACCCTAAAAACCCAAAAAAAATTCCATAAAACCCCTCTAAACAATCCTATAAACCATATGAATCCCGAAGCACCTAAAAATCTCAAAACAATAAAAGATCCTAAAACCCCTGAAAATCCCAAAAGACCCTATATCCTTATAATACTCTAAAACAACATAAAAACCCTTAAAAAACTAAAAACCCCTAAAACCCCTAATACCCCTAAAAAACTAAAAACATTAAAAAACCCATAAACCACTAAAAATCCTAAAACCCCTTAAAAACCCCAAAAAACGCCTAAAAATCCTAAACCCCCCAAAACCCATAGAAATATAATGAAACTCTAAAAACCCCTAAAATCACTTTAACAATCCAGAAAACCCCTAAAAACCATAAATCCTTAAAACCATATAAATAAATAACCCACTAAAAACCCTGAAACCCACCTAAGAATCCATGAAAAACCATATAAAACCTAAAAACCCAAAAAAACACCAAAAAATCTAGAAAAACCTAAAACCCATAAAAATCAATAAAAATCCATAAATGGCCTTAAAAACCCTAAATACCTCAAAAAACCCTAAACCTATAAAAACTCTAAAACCCAAAAACCCCTAAAACACTTAATAAATCCTAAAAAACATTAAAAACCCTTAAACCACTAAAAGATGTTTAACATCCTAAATCCCTAAAAACCTCTAAAAATAATAAAACCCCTAAAACTCAAAAAAAAACTTTGAACCCTAAAAAGCCTTAAAATTTACTTAAACACCCTAAACACCTAAAACCCCTAAATCCCCTAAAACCACTAAAAACATTAAATCCATAAAAAAACCTCAAACCCATAAAAGGATTTTAAAACCTAAAGAAGCCTATAACCCCTAAAAGATCCTAAGACACTAAAATACCAAAAAATAAAAAAAAATAAAAGACCCAAAAATATCCTTAAAAACACTAAAACCCATAAAACCCCCTAAAACCATTAAAAACCTGAAAAATATTCTACTACCCTACCGAATTCCTAATGAACAAAAAATTCATAAACACCATAAAACCCCTAAAACCTCATAAAAACCCCAGAAACCCATAACAACCTACAATCCATAAAACCCCAAAAAACCCATGAACCCCTATAACTCTTAGAGTCCATAAAATACATAAAAAAACCCTTAAAACTCTAAAAACCATAAAAAAAATCCTAAAACCCTAGAAAACCCCTATAAAGAATCAAACTCGAAAAAGTCCTAAGAGCCCTAAAACACCTAAAAATCCTTGAATACCAGTAAAACCACTAAAAATATCAAATTTACATTGAAAACAACAAAAACACTAAAAAAATCCTTAAAATACTTAAAATACCAAAAAAGATCAAAACCACTAAAAACATGGAAAACACCTAAAAAATATAAAACCCTAAAAAACCGATAAAAACCCAAAAATCCCAAAAATCCCCCTAAAACCACAAAATCCATAAAATTCTAAAACCCCAAAGTAACCTAAAAAACAAAAAACCCCAAAAAAACCAAAAACACTATATAATTCCTAAAAACCTAAAAATCCTAATGCCTAAAAATTCCTAAAAATCCATAAAAGTCACTAAAATCACTAAGTCATTAAAAAACACTAATCCCCTGAAAACCTATAAATCCCAAAAACCTATTAAAACCAATAAAAACCCACAAAGTCCCCTCAAACACCAAAAAACCCAAAACGCCTAAATATATTAAAAACCATTAAAAACTAAAAAAATCTTAAAAAGAATAAACTAATACTAAAAAACACTAAAATAATTTAAGATCCCTAGAAACCTAAAAAATTTAAAACCCTAAACCCCCACTAAAACCCTTCAAAACACCTAAAAACTAAAAACCCTAAAACCCTTCAAAACCCCTAAAAATCCAAAAAACCCTAATAAATATAAAATCCAAAATACTCTAAAAACATAAGACCCTAAAAAACCTAAACCCCACTAAAAGAAGAAAACAAAACTAAAAGAAACTCTAAAAGACCCAAAAAAACATTAAACACCCGAAAAACCTTAAAGTCCCATACAACATTAAAAATTCCCAAACCGCCTAAAAATCCCAACAACCACAGAAAATCCTAAAATAATTGTAAAAACAATAAAAAAACTATAATTATACAAAACCCTAAAAATAATAAAAATCATTAAAATAAAAAAAACTCTAAAACCCATAAAACCCCCTAAACCCAAAAAATGCCTTATACCCCCCTACCCAACCAAAAAACTAAAGACCCTAATAACCCAAAACCCTAAAAATCATAAAACACCCCTTAAAAACATAAAAAATTCTAAAAACCCTAACCTTAAAATTCCAAAAACGCTTAAAACCACCCAAATCTCTAAAAATTCCTAAAATCCCTAAAAACGGTAAATTCCAAAAAACCACCAATAATCCCTAAAACCCCAAAAAATGATTAAAAACCCCCGAAGACCTTAAGATTACCATAAAACTCCTAAAACAAAAAGAGCCTGAAAAAACGTAAAACCCTTAAGCACCCAAAACCCCAAAAATATTATAAAAACACATAAGAACACTAAAACCATAACAACCTAAAAAACCCAAAGACACTAAAAGTCCCAAAACCCCTTAAAATATGAAAAAACACTTTAAAACCCTAAAAATATATAAAAACCCCATAAATAACCTAAATAACTTAAAAACATAAAAACCCTAAAAAATATAAAAACCCTAACACAACAAAAACACCCAAAAAATCCAAAAAACCCCCAACCCCCCCCCCCCCCCCAAACATAAAAACCCATAAAAATCCACAAAAAAACCCCTTACAAACACCAAAAAATAAATTTATATCACTAAAAACCCAAACATTCAACAAATTCCCTAAGAAACTAAAATCCCAAAAATCCCCTAAAAATATAAAACAATAAAACCTCTTAATGAAATTAAAAACTCTAAAAACCTTAAAATCATAAAATTTAAAAAAAAAACACTAAATCCCCTAAAAACTCAAGAAACCCAAAATTACCCATAAAAACCCTAAACACAACAAAATCCTTTAAAACCACTAAAAACCATTAAAAACCTCGCAAAATCCAAGAATGAACCTAAAACCCTAAAACCATATAAAACCCTTAAAACCCCTAAATAGCCCTAAAGTCAATAAGAACCCTAAAAATCCCTAAAAATCCCTAAAATACATAAAAACCCTAAAAACCCTAAAACCCTAAAAACCACAATAAAACCATAAAAACCTAAAACACCTAAAAGAACCTAAAAAACTAAAAGACCCTAAAACCCTAAATACTATGAAATCCCCTAAAAACCATAAAAACACATAAAAGACACTAAAAACCCTAAAACCCATAAAATACCATAAAATACGCTTAATCCCAAAATGACTACAAAACCCCTAAAACCCCAATGGACCCTAAAATAGTAAATGACATTAAAACGCTAAAAACTCTGATGGCCCCTAAAAAACATACAAACAAAAAAGGAACCAAAAAACACAAAAAACCTCTAAAATACCCTAAGAACACTAAAAATCATAAAGGGCCCAAAAAATCATAAAGGCACTAAATAGCCTAAATGACCCTAACTACACTAAAACCCTAAAAGACCCTAAAAGCACAAAAAACTGTAAAAGACCCTAAAAATCACAAAAAACCTAAAAAACCCTAAAACGCACAGAAAATATTAAAAGACCTTTTAAAACCCTAAAAACCATAAAAGACCCTGAAAACCATAAAAGACCCTAAAAACCATAAAGGACCCTAAAACCCATAAAAGGTTCCTAAATGCCCTGAAAAGCTTTAAACCCCTAAAATACCCTAACAACCATAAAAATTTTAAAAGACCAAAGAAAACCATAAATCCCCAAAAAACACACGAAAAGACACTAAAACCCTTGAAAATCCCTAAAACCCAAAAAACCCATAAAAACCTTGAAATTCATAAAAATCCATAAAAACCATTAAAACCTTAAAACCCATGAAATATCCTTAAAACCCCCTAAAAACACAAAACCCCAAAAATCCCAGAAACAAATTCCTTTGAAACCCCCCAAAAATTTGAAGGACACCAAAAACCCCACAACCTTTAGGACCCTGAAAACCCTTAAAACTCTTAAAGGACCCCAAACCCCCTTAAACGCCCAAAAGGGCCCCAAAACCCTAAAATCACTAAAAACCCTAAAAAACTGTAAAACACCAACATAACTCTAATGACCCCACTACTCCCATTGAACCATAGGAAACCCGAAAAACCTAGAAACCCCTAAAAATACTCAAATACATTAAATAACCCTATAAAACCCATAAAGACTATAAAACCCTCTTAAACACTTGAGAATCCCTAAAAATACAAAAACTAAAAATAACCCTAAAAGCCAATAAATCCATAAAAACCCTTAAAACCGAAAAACCCCTAAAACACTCTCAAACAACCTTAAAACCCCTAAAAACCTAAAAACCCAAAAACCCAAGAAAAACCCTAAAATCCCTTAAAACACAAAAATCAAAAAACCCCAACAATCCAGAAAACCCTTAAAATAGAGAAACCCCCAAAAAATACATAAAACCCCTAAAACCCCTAAAAACACTAAAACCCAAAAAAACCCCTAAAATCCATAAAACCTAAAAAACCCAAAAACGGATTAAATACCATAAAAACCTAAACCCCATAAAATCGGTTAAAACCCCCTAAAAACCCTAAATTCCCAAAAACCCTAAACACCTTTAAAAACCCCAAAAACCTAGAAGAATCCCTAAAACCCCAAAAAACCTAAATTCCCCTAAAAATCCTTTAAATCCATTAAAACTCAACACCACTCAAAGATATTAAAACCCATTAAAATAGTAAAAAGATACTAAAAACCCATAACACCCCTTTATGGCCTTAAAACCCCTAAAAAGCCTAAAAACCCTAAAATGCATATAAATCCATAAAGAAACCAAAATACCATTAAACACCCTAAAACTGCCAAAAATCCCTAAGAATGCATAAAACACCTAAAAACCCAAAATACCCAAAATAACCTTTAAACACAATAAAAAGTCAAATAACCCCTAAAACATCTTAAAACAACTTAAAACCTTAAAACCCCTAAAAATATTAAGAACCTTTACACCCCTAAAAACCATAAAAAATCAATAACCTTAACCCCCCAACCCATACAACCTTAAAACCCCATTAAAATATTAATCCCCAGTAAAATAAACCCCCCTAAAATCCTAAAATCTCTACAATCCCAAAAAACCCTAAAACCCTATGAAAATCCAAAAAAAATCTATAAACCCTAAGAAATCCTAATAAGTTCCAAAATTTTTAAAACCCCATCAAACCCAAAAACAACATGAGAACCAAAAAAAGAATTAAAAGGACTAACATACCCTAAATAAACTTAAAACCCCCATTAATCCCAAAACAATCACTAAAATCCTAAAAAACTATACAAATCCCTAAAAACATTAATCCCCTAAAAGATCCCTAAAAAACAAAAGAATAAAAAAATACTAAAAACCGTGAAGACCTTGAAACCCATAAGACCTAGGTTCAAAACCAAGTAGAGGCATATTTTTTCGGGCACTATAGAAGCATTGTAGCGGACACTATAGCGGTATTGTACACTATGTGGGTACTATAGAAGGAACTGTAGTAGTTACTGTTCGGTACTGTAACAGCTTGAACTATTCACCTTGGGCCACTGGTTTGGGCTTGGAACCCTTAAGGATTTCGAGCCACCTAGGCCTTCGGGTCACATGTAGTTGCCCTAGATAGACTAAAAAAAGGAGCAGCCCCAAAATAGGATTCAAAGCAGGTGCAATCACCAGAGCAGAGCCAAATGGATGTGTCAGAATGGGAGGGTATGTCTATTCCATCGGGACCAGCCTGTGCTTGCACTGGAAGCCTAGCAAGACGACCATGCGAAGGTGGAGAGCTACTATCATAATGCAGATGCTGGGGAGGGGTGGTTCCTTTTAAATAGTCTGGTTGAATTCCCTAAGACCTTCTGGTCATGTAATATCCTAAGCCTACGGGGCATGTAATCTATATGCCTATGGGCCTTGTAAGGGTTCCCCCTCATCCCTTGAAAGGGGGTTATCAAAAAATCAATAAAAATGAAGTCCTTCAGGCCATTCAGGCATAAAAGGACTAAAATCTCTAAAAACCCAAAAAAACACTCAAAATACTAAAAACTCTAAAAAGATACAAAAAACCCTCAAACCCTAATAAAACTCTAAAACCCTTAAAAACACCTAATACCCCATAAAAGCTTGAAAACCCCCTAAAACCCAAAAAACAAACCTTAAACCCCAAAATTATCTTAAAATACACTTAAATCCCCTGAAATGCCCTAAAACCCCTATAAAATATAAAAACCCCTAAAAAACCCGAAAACCCCTAAAACCATGAAAAAAATCTAAACCCCCCTTAAAACCCTAAAAAACCCAAAAAGCCCATCAAGACCCCAAAAAATAAAAAAACCCTAAAACCCTAAAAGAACCCTAAACACTAGAAACTGTATAACCTCAAAAACTATAAAACCCTAAAAAATTTAAGATACTGAAATGACCTTAAAAAAACCAAAAAACCCTTAAGAACTCAAGAAATATATAAATCCATTTAAAAACCATAGAAACCCCAAAAGACCCCAACAAACCAAAACCCCTTAATATCCCGTAAAACACTAAAATACAGAAAAACAGGAAAAACCCTAAAACCCTAAAAATTTACCAAAAACATTAAAAAGCATAAAAATCCAAAAAACCAAAAAACCCCAAAAACCCCAAAAACCCAAAAACCCCTAAAAATCATTTAACACTCCCTAAAACACCCAAAAGCAATAAAACTAAGAAAAAAACGCCTAAAATACTGAACCAACTCTAAAACCCGTTATGAAGCCCTATAAAACAATTAAAACCCCTAAAACCATGTAAAAACTGAAAAATATAAGAAATGCTAAAAACCCAAAAAACACTAAAAATACCTAAAAACCATGGAAACCCATAAAAAATATAAAACCCTAAAAAATAAAAAATTCCTAAGAGACCCCTAAAAACATTAAAATTTCTAATATCCATAAAACGCAAAAAAACTATACAAAACATTTAAACCCTTGAAATCCTAAAACCCTTTAATCCCTAAAAACCCTTAAGACCCCTGAAAACTATAAAAACCCAAAAAGAAACTAAAAATCCTACATACTCTAAAAATTCCAATAAAAACTAAAATCACTAAATAACCCCCAAAAATCCTAAAAACATTAAAAACCCTAAAACCCTAAAAATAACAAAAAACCCTTTAAACCTTGAAAACCCGAAATCCAAAAAAACATCTAAACCCCCTATAAATCCTTCAAAAATCCCTAAAACCCTAAAATCTCCACAAAAATCCATGAAAACCATAAACCCCCCTAAAAATACCTAAAAACTCTAACAGACCTTAAAAATCATAAAAAACCAAAAAATCCATAAAAACCCTTTAAAACTCCACTAAAACCCTTAAAAACCCTAAAATCTCTAAAAATCCATAAAAACCATAAAAAATCTAAAATCACTAAAAATCCCAAAAACAAATTATGAAACCTTTAAAGCCTATAAAACCATTAAAGCACTAAGGTACTCTAAAATCCCACAAAAAGACACAAAAAACCATAAAAACCATAAAAACCCCTAAAACCTTAAAAACCTTGAAAACCCCAAAACCCCCTAAAAATCCCTCAAATCCTTAAAACCCCCAAAAGGCTCTTAAAACCCAAAAACTCTAAAAATACTTAAAAACCTAAAAACCCTAAAACCCCCTAAAAACAATAGAAACCCTCAAAACCAAAAAACTAAAAAAACTCTAAAATGCCTGAAAATCCCCAAAAATATTTAAAACATTAAAACTCTAAAAATCCCAAAAAAACACTAAAAACACCTTAAACCCCCTAAATACCAAAAATTCTAAAAAACACTAGTAACTCCAAAACCCCTAAAAATGTAAAACCCTAAATAAACCAAAAAATACATAAAAACCTTAAAACCCCTAAAACCCATGAAAATACTAAAAACCCTAATGATATTTAAAACCCAAAGAGTGATAAAACACCATAATCCCCTAAGAACCCTAGAAACAATAAAAACCGTAAAATTCCTAAAACCCATATAAATCCCAAAAATCCCCTTAAAACCCATAAAAGACCCTCAAACCCCTATAAACCCAAAATGACCCCAAGAATCCATAAAAACCCTGAAAGTCCCTAACAGACTCCAAAAAATCATAAAAGTACCTAAAATCCTAATAAAAACATGAAGGAACCAAGAAACCATGAAACCAAAAAAGAAAATAAAACAAAAAAAATAAATAAAAGACCATAAAATTTATAAAAAAAATTAAAAGACTCTTATAACCCTAAACGACCCAAAAACCCCTAAAAATTCCTAAAATACGCTAAACCCCCAATAAATTATAAAGGACCCAACAAATGTAAAAACCCATAAAGAACCCAAAAAACAAAAAAAACCCAAAACAACACTAAAAACCCAAAAAACCCTAACAAACATAAAAAATAATCACCTAAATGACCCAAAATCCTAAAAGAACCTAAAAACACTAAAACATGTAAATGACCCTAAAAAATATTAAATCACCATAAATAACCATAAAAATATTCAAAGGCCATAAAAAACCCTAGACCCCCAAAATCCATAAAAAACCTAGAAATTATTAAAGACCCTAAATAACCCTAAACTTCCTAAAAGGTAGTAAAAAACTCTTAAACCCCCTAAAATAACCCTAATACCATGAAAACCCCACTAAAACCCTAAAATTCTAAAAACCCTAAACCTTTAAAATCCCATATAAAACTTATCGACCCAAAATGTACCTAAAACGCCCAAAACCCTATAATTCCCTAAAAAACATAAGTAATTCTAAACCCCCCCCCCAAAAAAAAACCCCAAACCATGAAAAATCTTTAAAACCCCAAAAAAACACTAAAAACCCTAAAAAACACTAAGGGACCCTAAGAAACCTAAAAATCCATAAAATTCAATTAAAATTATAAATTCCCTAAAGGACCCAAAAAACACTAAAACCATCTAAATGTTCCTGAACCCTTAAAACCCCTAAAGGACCATAAAATCTCCTAAACCCCCTTTAAAACTTAAAGGACCCTTGAAAACCCTAAAAACACCTAAAGAACCTTAAACCCCTCAAAATACATTAAAAACCTAAAATCCGGAAAAGCAATACAAATAATATATGACACTAAAAAACCTTAAAACCTATAAAACCCTAAAACCCCTTAATACCCCTAAGAACACAAAATATTCCAATACCCTAAAAACCTCTCAACCCCTAAAACCCACGAAAACCCTAAAAATATAATAAAAAACCCAAAAAATCCCTCATACAATTAAAAAACCATAAAATCGTAAAAAAACTCTAAAACATATCCATGGTTCAACCCCAGCCCCCAAATCCATAAAGGACCATAAATCCCTAAAACCCATAAATTACCACAAAACACCCAATGGACCCGAAAACCCCTAAAAAACCAAAAGGACCATAAAACAGTAAAAAACGCTAAATGAACCTAAAAAACCAAAACCCCCTAAATCCATACAAGACCCAAAGAACCCTAAAAAATCTCTTAAATGACCCTAAAATCCCAAAATTCCCAAAAAACATTAAAAACTCTAAAACCCCAATACATCTTAAATGATTACAAAAACCAAAAAAAATTAAAACACCCTAAAAACTATAAAATCCTCTAAAATTCACCAAAAATCCTAAAACTCTAAAACCCTTTAAATCCCTTAAGACCCCAAAATCCTCGAAAAAAACTATGAAAACCCAAAAAACCCATAGAATCAATAAAAAACATTAAAAATCCTGCTAAACCCAGAAAAACGTTAAATCCCTAAAAACATTATATATCCTTAGAACCCTAAAATTCTTTTAAAACACTAAAAACTCTTAAAACCCATAAAAACCACAAAACCCTTAAAAAACCTAAAACCTATAAAATCCTTAAAACCACATAAAACCGCTAAAACCCCTAAAACCCCCTAAATACCCTATAAAAACACTAACGACCTTACCATAAAACCCACAAAACACTAAAAGTACCAAAACCCTAAAAACCCCTAAAAATCAAAACAAACTAAAAACCCTGACATAATAAAATCCTTGAAAATCCAAAACAGACACTAAAACAATAAAAAAATAGAAACACTAAAAATTAAAGATTCTAAAAGACCATAAACACAACTAAAAACCTCTAATAACCCTAAAAACCCTAAAAACCTAAAAACCATTAACCCCCTAAAAACGTGAAAAATATAAAAGGCTAAAAGTCCCTAAAACCCAAAAGTCTCAAATACCCTCTTAAAACCCCCCAAAACACGAAAATTCCTATAAAACACTAAAGGGCCATAAAACCCTTAAACACCCTATAACTCCTAAGACCAATTTCAACCATAAACCCCAAAATATGTAAAATCCATAAAACCCTAAAAATAATAAAAACCTAAATACCCTCGAAAACCCCTAAAAACCCAAAACCCATTAAGAACCCTAAAAAACCTAAAAATATGAAAAATACCTCGACGCCTTAAAAAAAATTTAAAAACCATTTATACCTAGAAAACAAACAAACCCTTAAAACCCCTAAAAAATCTAAAAACACTAAAATCTGAAAGAAAAACATAGAATCCCTAATAAAACAATAAACAAACCCTAAAACCCTAAAAACACAAAAAATCTATTAAACCCTTGAATATCCCTAAAAAACATAAGAACCAGACTAACCCTATATAATCCAAAAACTGAAAAAAAAACCCTTAAAAGTTGTACAAAACCCTCAAAACCCCTTAAAACCCATAAAACCCCTTAAATACCATAATGAACCCAAATATACCTAACAACCCAAAACCCCTAAAAACTATTAAAAAACCTAAAAACCCATATGAAAACCCTTAAAATATTTAAAAACCATTAAACCCCTTAAAACCACTATAATTCCCTAACCCCCCCAAAACCACATTAAAATCCTAAAAAATAAAAAAAATCTCGAAGCCCACCATTAAATCCTAAATACACTAAAAAATTACAAAAACCCAAAAATGATCCTAAAAACCCAAAAACTCTAAAACCACTAAAATCCCAATGAATTCCTAGAAACCAATAAAAACATTAAAACCCATAAAAACACTAAAAACCCAAAATATTCATAGACACCATTGAAAACATTGAAAAACCATAGAAACCCATAAAACCCATGAAACCCAAAAAAACCAAAAATACACTTTAAAATAATAAAAAATAGCTAAGAAACATATAACCCAAATAAAACATAAAACACTAAAACCCCTTAAAAATCCCGAGACCACTAAGAAAATCATAAAAATCTTAAAATCCTAAAACAACTAAAACCCCTAAAACCCCAAAAATCCTTCAAACCAATAACAATACTAATACCCTAAAAAATAAACACCCTAAACCCCCTAAAAATCCAAAAAAATATAAAAGACTATATAAATAGTTAAAAGACCCTAAAACCCTAAAAATCATTACGCCTCTAAAAATCCTGAAAGACCCTAAACTCATAAAAAGACCCTAAAAATTCCTAAAACCCTAAAACCCCATAAAACAATAAAACCACTAAAAACCCAGAAAACACAGAAAACCCAAAAAACCAGTAAAAACATTAACCATCCAAAACATAAAAAACCCTAAAAATCCTAAGAAACCCTTAAAAACCTAAAACCCCCCAAAACCATAAAAACCCCTAAATACACTAAAAAACCTAAAAAATATTAAAATCCATGGAAAGCACTTAAAAGAATAAAACTCTCAGAAAACTCTAAAAAACCCTAAAAACCTAAAAATCTCTAAAACCTTAAAAAACTCAAAAAATCCTAAAGAACCTTAATAAAAACTGAAAACAAAAAAAACCTTAGAAACTCTAAACTCTAAAACCAATAAGACCCCCAAATCCATAAAATAATTAAAAATTATATGAAACCCTTAATCCAATAAAAACACTAAAACCCTAAAAAACCTAAAATTACTAAAATTACTGAAACCATTAAAGTCCCTAAAAACCCTAAAAACACACTAACATTTATAAAAACCCTAAAAACCCTAAAAAATAATTTAAAATATAAAACCAAAAAATCACTTAATCCCCCAAAAAACAATTACATAATCTAAAAACCTAAAAAACATGAAAAACCCTTAAAAACAATATACTCTTTAAAAATAAAAAAACCCCTCTAAAAACCCTAAAAACTACCAAAAAACCTAAAAACACAAATAAACATGCACCACTTAAAATCTAAAAACACAGAGATTTTTTTAAAACACTAAAACCCATAAAACACCCTAAAATCCAAAAATATTCCATAAAATATCTATTCCCCCTATAAGACCATACAACTATAAAAAATATATAAACCATAAAAAACTCTAAAAAAATAAATACTTTTAAAACCCTATGAAAACATTGAATATCCTAAACACCCTAAAAACCCTCAAAAACACTAAAAACCCAAGAAATTCCCAAAACCCAAAAAAACATTTAAAAGACCCTAAAAACACTAAAAACATAGTAAAATCCTAAAAACACTAAAAACCAAAAAAGGAAATAAAACACTAAAAACCCTAAAACCCCTAAAATCCTAAAAACCCTAAAAATTGAAAAATAACCCTAAAACCATAAAAAAATTAATCCTACAACCACTAAAAATCTAAAAACCCATAAAAAATGAAAACCATAAATACACTAAAATCTATAAAATACCTAAAAACTGTTTAAAAGAATATAAAAAGATCATAAATGGAACAAAATACTAAAATACCAAATAACCCTAACAAAGCATAAAAACCCTAAAAACCCCTATAAAAATTAACAAACCCTAGAAACCCTTAAAATAACTCAAAAAACAATAAAAAACCATAAAAGAACCATATAAACACCTTAAAACAATATAAAAACATAAAAAACAATAAAAAACACTAAAACCCAAAACCCCCCAAAACCATAAAATCAATAAAACATTAAAAACCCTAAAACCACATAAAAAACCCATTAAAGAACACAAAACCAAAAAAAGATGCTGAAAACCCCTAAAACCGCTAAAATACGCTAATAACATTGAAGATGCTTAACCCCCCTAATTACCCTAAAAACCAAAAGGACCCTTAAAACCCAAAAATCCCTAAAATAACATAAAAACCATAAATCCCAAAAATACCTCAGAAGACCATAAAAACACATAAAAACCATAAAATCCCTAAAATCCCCTAAAACCATAAAACTCCCTAAAAAATCTAAAACAAAAAACCCTAAAACCCTAAAAACCCTAAAACAATATTAAACCCACTAAAAAAGAAACCTTAAAACCTATAAAAAAACTCAAACCCCTAAATAATCCAAAAAATACCTAAAACCCCTAAACCACCTAAAAAGACTTGAAAAATGGTAAAAACCATAAATCCCTTAAAACCTGAATAAAAACCTAAAAACTGTAAAAATACTAAAACCCATTAAAACCTTAAAACCCCTCAAAATCTATAAAAACATTTAAACCCCATAAAAGTCCCCAAAAACCCGAAAAACACCTAAACCCCTAAAAAACACAAAAAAAATAATATCCCAAAACCCCTATAAATTCAAAAAACTCAAAAAACCCCCATAACCCCCCAAAATTCCTAAAATCACTTAAAGAACCTAAAACACTAAAAAAATAAAACCCCTAAAAACCATAAAAGAACATTAAAACCCTATGAAAACCCTTAAAGACCCTAAAATCACATAAACACCGTAAGGCCCTATAAACCATTAAAACCAACTTAAACAAACTAATAACTCTGAAACCATACAAGAATCATAAAAACCCAAAAAACCCGGAACCCCCTAAAAATAATAAAAACCCATAAAACCCTAAAACCCTAAAAACCATAAAAATGCATTAATATGCCTAAAATTAATTTTAAACCCCTATTACCCCCAAAAACGTGAAAACCCCCTAAAATCCCAAAAAACCCAAAAACCACCTAAAACCCATAAAAATCCAAGAAAAAGATTAAAAAATACTAAACACCCATAAAAAACCCCCCTAAAAACCATAAACCTTCTTAAAATAATAAAAAACAAATAAAATACTAAAAATCCATCGAAATCAATAAAACATCCCTAAACCATAAAAGCACTTAAAAACCCAAAAACCCTGAAAACCCCAAAACACCCTAAAAATCCTAAAACCTCTAAAATAAGCTAAAACCCCTAAAAACCCTAAGGAACCTAAAAGACGAAAAATAATAAAATACCATAAAACCCTAAATCCCTAAATGACTCTGAAAACCCTAAAACACCAAAAAACACATTAAAACCCCTAGAAACCTTAATTCCAGTAAAAAACATAAAAACATTAAAAAACTGTAAAACCCTAAATAATTTAAAAACCATAAAACCAAAAAATCCTAAAACCCTTAAAAAACCCTAAAATAATTGTGAAACCCATAACACCCGCAAAACCCCCTAAAATAATTGTAAAGGATCTAAAACCTAAAAAAACTTTAATACCCCTAAAAACATAAAAACACATAAAAACCCCTTGTAATTCCTTTCACTTTATTTTTCATTTATACACTCGAGGGACCAATCCTTCTGCTTGGCCCCGTGCCTTCTATGCCCTAAAACCAATAAAAATTCTATTAACCCTAAATTCCCTAAAACATTGAAAACCCATCAAACCCCCTAAAAACCAAAAAAATCCCTAAACCTGTAAAACCCCAAAAAACACTTCCCCCCCCCCCCGATACTAAAAACAATAAAAACACTAAAACCCCATGACCCGATAAAACCCCTAAAATACCTAATACCCTAAAAACTCAAAAAAAAACCTTGAAAAACAAAAAAAAATAAAAAACTCATGAACACCCTTAAACCCTAAGGATAAATAAAAAGGCCTAAAATCCTAATATTACCTAAAACTCTAAAATCCTAAAGAAAATTAAAAAACACTTAAAAGTAGCTAAAAATCCTAAAAATCCTATAAAAACTCTAAAATACCCTAAAACCCCTTAAACACCATAAAAAACCCTAAACCCCTAAAAACCATAAAAACCTAGAATTTCCCTAAAAACTCTAAAGACACAAAAAACCAAAAAAACCACTAAAAACCCTAAAAATGAAAAAAAAACTCTAGAAATCCTAATATAATTGCAAAACCCTAAAAACCATAAAAACCATAAAAACCCACATAAACCATAAAACCAATAAAAACACTCAAAATCTCTTAAAACCCAAAACCCTGAAAAACCTAAAAACCCTAAAAAAATACTGAAAAACTAAAAACCCTAAAAAACATTTAAAACCCCTAAAACCCAAAAAACCCCTATAACCGCCTAAAATACCAAAAAATCCCTAAAACTTCTAAAACACCTGAAAACCATAAAAATTTCTAAAACCATAAAAACCCTAAAAGCCCTGAAAATCCCTAACATACCCATATAATAACCTAAAACCCTTAAAACCACAGAAGGACCCTAAAAACCCAAGATCCAAAAATCCCTAAAAACCATAAAAAACCAAAAAACATTAAAAACCCCAAAAACACTCTAAAACCCTAAACAAAACTCTGTAATACCCTAAACCCTATAAAAACCCTAAAACTCTAAAAACACCAAAATTGAAAAAACCCTAAAAACATAAAAAAAACCCTTAAACCCCTAAAACCCTAAAAGACCATTAAAAAACCTGAAACCCCTAAAAACTCTAAAAACTCTAAAACCCCTAAAACCATAAAAATCCTAAAACAACCCTATAAAACATAAAAACTGGGAATAATCCTAAAAAACCCTAAACACATTAAGACCCCTAAAACTAATAAAAACCCTAAAATCCATAAAACCCCTAAAAATACTAAAAATACCTAAAAATCCTTGAAAAACAAAAAATCGTTAAAAATTACCTAAAAACAATGAAAATTGTAAAAACCCTTTGAACTCTAAAAACCCTAAGAAACACTAAAAGTCTAAAAAAATATAAAAAATCACAAAAAACATAAAAATCATAACCCATAAAAAACCCAAAAACCATAAAAAACCTAAAAAAACTCTACACCCCTAAAATAACCTAATACCCACAGAAAAGTAAAAGTCCCAAAAAACACTAGAAAAACTAAAAACTCTAAATTAAAATTAAAAACCAAAATAACTGAAAACCCCATAAAAACCATAAAATCCCCTAAAAGGCCCTAAAACCCCATTAAACCCTTAAAGGCCAAAAAACCCAAAAAACCTAAAAACAATAAAAACCATAAAAGTTTGTAAAAACCATTAAACATCCAAAAATCTGTTAAACTGCCTAAAAACCTAAAAAACCCTTTAAACCCCCTATAACACACTCAAAACACTAAAAAACCTTTAAAACCCAGAAAACCCCTAAAACATCTAAAAACAATAAAAAAAACCCCTATGAAATCCTTAAAACACCAAAATCCTAAAAATCCTAAAAATCACTAAAAACCCTAAAATCCCCTAAAGACCCTAAAATCACTAAAAGATGATAAATATCTAAATAAACATAAAAACACTGAAAACCATAAAACCCTAAAAACCCTAAAACCCCAAAAAATACTGAAAACATAAATGTTGTAAAAAACCTAAGAACTTAAAAAACCTAATAAACAAAAAATAATAATTAAAAGGTTTTAAATACCCAAAAGAAACCTAAAAATCCTAAACCCATTAAAAATATGAAAAAACCTAAAACCACTCAAAACCCCCCTAAAAAGCTAAAACTCCCTAAATACACTAAAACCTTTAAAACCCCTAAGAACCCTAAAAACACATAAAACAACTGAAACCCCTAAAACCCACTAAAAACCATAAAACCCAAAACGCCCTTAAAAACCCAACAACCCCTAAAATACCCAAAAACCCATAAGACCCAAAATTTCACTAAGAAACCATAAAAACATTAAAAAAAAAAACATAAAAACTATAATGACCCTAAAACTCTTAAAACCCATAAATACCCTAAAATCTATAAAACCCGAAAATATATTGGCCCCCCATAAAACCCTAAAAGGCCATAAAATACACTAAACACCCTAAATGACTATAAAAAACCTAAAGAGTCATAAAAACCATAAAACACTAAAATACCTAAACCCCTAAAAATCCTAAAGGAAACTAAAACCATAGAGGACCATAATGACCCAAACCCCATAAAGGAGCTTGAAAACCAAAAAACAACTAAAGGACCCAAAAAACAGAAAAAAATAAAGGGACATAAACCCCTAAAAACATTTAAACACCATAAAACCCTCTGAAAACCTAAAATACCCTAAAACCCTAGAAACCATAAAAACCATAGAACACCATAAAACCCTTAAAAATCATTAAATGATCCAAAAACCCATATAAAACTCCAAAAAACCTAAAAGTATCTAAATCCCTAAAAGGCCCTAAAACCCTATAAACCACTAAAAACTCATAAAAACCATAAATACCATAAAAACATAAAATCCCTAAATCCCTAAAAACTATAAAATACCTAGAAACACAAAAACCCCAAAAACCCTTAAAACACAAAAAAACCATTAAACCCTCGAAACCCTAAAGAACACAAAAAAACCATAAGGGATACAAAAAACCCTAAAACCCCAATGGAACCTAAAACCAATAAAGGACCATAAAACCCTAAGAAACATAAAAGACCCTAAAACCCAAAAAAAAATATAGAAAACCCTAATACCACTAAAAACCATACAAGACCCTAAAACACTAAAAACCCTTAAATGGACCTAAAAACCCCAAAGCATATAAAATAATCTAAAAATTCTAAAATATGATAAAAATCCGGAAAAATCCCAAAAAATTACTAGACCCTAAAACCCTGAAAACTATAAAAGAACCTAAAAACCATAAAACCCCTTAAAAATTACAAGACACACAAAAAACCTTAAAAAATAAAACAACTAAAAACAAAAAGAAACCCTAAAGGAAAAAAAAATTAAAAACCCACATGAACCCTAAAAACATTAAACCCCTAAAATTTGGGAAAATCCATAAAACCATAATGAACTAAAACCCAAAAAACCCAAAATAAAACCCCTTAAAAACCCTAAAAACATATAAAATCCTTATAAACCTTTAAAACTCACAAAAAACCTGAAACCCCCCAAAACCCCTAAATCCAACAAAACTATAAAAACCCCAAATCCCTTAAAACCCTTAAAACCCCATAAAAATGTTGAAAATCCCCTAAAACCCTAAAAACTCTCCAATCCCCTAAAAACCTAAAACTCCCCAAACCCCATAAATATAATAAAAAAAGCGTAAAACCAAAATAAATCCCTAAACCCTAAAAAACCTAAAAACAAAAAAAATCTTAAAAACCCCAAAACCTCTGAAAACCAAATAAACACTAAAAATCATAAAAACCACTAAAACCCTAAAAAACCGAAAACCAAAAATACTATAAATACCCTAAAATCCCTAAAAACAATGAAAATATTAAAACCCAAAACACTAAAAAACCATAAATCCCCTAAAAATAAAAAACACACTAAAAACACTAAAACCAATAAAAATCCTAGAAACACAATGTCGATACTCCATTTTAAAAAGGGAATCATAAATGATTATGAATATAACTTTGAATATCTTAAAGTGTCAAGAAAACATACAAAGTAAAGAAATTTATCCAAACAGACCTACAAAGCACACCAGCGCGCAAGAAGGCCAGTGTATATCCTGCCACTATGGCCCAAAGGCGCAATCCACTATTACAAGGACCTACACTAGAGACCTATGTGGCTATATAATTTTTACACCACTACGTGGGAGATCTACACCATGGATCAACGCCAATGAACAATGTCAACAAATTCCCCTCAACGAGGTCCCCTCCTTGCCTATAAATATAACCTTTTGGATCCCCATTTTTGAGACTAAAAAGTTGGAAGAACTCATGAGGATCAGATTGGACAACTCTTTCACCTAGGTCCCTCAAATTTTCTAAGTTAGCTCTATAAAACGTGAAAGAAGAGATAATTAAAAGGGATAAACATGGTTGATTTCTCTTCTGGGTTTAAAATCCATGATACTTGTTTGAGGACCATCCTTCCATAAGAATAAGACACATATGCAAGGTCCATTCCCTAAAGTGGAGACCTGCATGATATTTTCCAAGGACATCATGGGAAACCCAGGGTGCTTAAGTTAAAACCTCACCGAAGTGATGTTTTCCTGATAATATATTTCCCAAGGTATATAAAGCTTTCATAGTCTTATTTCGTTCTGTGTTAAGTGTTTTCCAGTTCCTCCTAGGACCTTCATGACATACCTACATGGCATACCTATAAGAACCACCTATTCTTAGGACCTACATGAGTTATCCTTTAGGACATCTTTTAAGAAACTCATAGAAGGGATTACCCTTCTTTGGATTTGTTATCTGAAATAGACTATGTTGAAACCTCCACCAATACCTCCAAATTTATCATAAATTTGGGAAAGGCACATCAGTGTGTCTCCCATTTTGATTTGGATATCAATGGTTATAGGTTTCCCACACTCGACTTATTAGAGGGTAAGGATGTTTAGAGTGTCAGTAGATTTTTATATCAATGGTCATATAGACCCTTACAATATATAAACTGTTGTGTGGTTATTGGTTTCTATGGATTTGGGGTTTTCTATGTCTCCCCCTTCTCTTCTCTAAGATCATGGGCCTTCGGTCCCTGGTAAGGAGGGTACGATTCACACCATATTTTCCTTTTAACAAATGAAAAGTCTCCCTCCCCACTATGGGACACATTTTAGGGTATCTATCCTGGTATAATTCCCTGACCATTCATGTAAGAGGTTTAAGTCTTTCTTCTCTCTACATCCTTCACCTTCACTCTTTCCTTACATTGAATCCTTGTATAATGTAATGTGAAGAGGGGGAAGTATCTTTTCCAGGACCTCTTCCATGGTCGCCCTGACCTCTTCCACCATATACCCATCCTCTTCCATCAACAGAAGATAAGGTGAGTGTGGTTTATTGAATCATTCAAATCCTCTTGTTTCTCACACCAACCATGGCTCATGTGGGTATAGAGATTTGGAATGATCACAACATCCACAAAATAAACCTTAATGAATGAACTATGAGAACTCTGATTCCCACTATAAATATGATATATAAGAATCCTTCAACTAGGTCTTGAGATCATTAGACATCCTCCTTAGGAGTCCAATCCTAATTCCCTTAATTTGGGAATCCTCATTAGAAATAAGTACCAAATTAATCCCCTTAAATCTCCATGAGTTTAGACATCTCTCACGGACCCTATTACATGGGAATCCTCTATAGGAGTATGCCCCAAAAAATTTCTCTCAAAGGGACATATTTTCCATCATGACTTATTTAACTGCATGGAATTTTATTCCCATTCAAACGAGATACTTAGGAAGCCTCCCGGAGGTTCAAACCCAACACCCCAATGAAACCATGTTCTCTCTGGGCCACATTCCCATCATGGTCTAATTGAACATGGGATCTCATATTCCTTTAATTTTCCTTGGAATTATTAAGCAGAAGTCCCACAAAAAGCTTTGGCTAGGCACCTTCTACCTAGTTTTACTTACCACATGTCATTAAAATATACAGTTTTGTCTTTATCACATGACCTTAAAAGGTATGATGTATCTCGTTAAGAAACACCAAACTATATGGGTCCTGATTCCTTTCACTAGGATACACAGGTATCCCATTTATGGTTTCATTACCAACATCATAACAACTTCCATCTCCCTAGATGACTATACATTCTAGAGTGACATTCGTCTACATGGATGACCTAAAACTCCAGAGCGCCCTATTGAGTGGATTAAATATGAGCATCATCAAAACAATGACTAAAGAATATTTATGTATTATATAAGAGGATACTATTGATAGGGGACTACAAATACAAACATATTTTTTCCATTGATGAAGAAACTTGAATACATATGGATGATTCTGAATTCCACAATACTAATAATTGATTGAAAATTTCATGGGAAACCAACATTATTCTTGGTAAATTAACAAGGATTCATGAACATATCTTAAATCTATAAGAGAGTCCAGGAGTACAAAATAATTTCCATCAAAAGGGTGGGATGATCATGACCCCCCATCCTCTCGACCAATGTGATTTATTAATAATCATGGGTAAAAATACCTAACCAGTGCCTGTATTTGGAAAGTTGGTACCTTTGGATACAGAACCGTTGGGTGTTTCTGGTTCAATAAACAAATCTGTTGGAAACTATTATGAAATAGTGATTCCTAACCAAAACACATGTTTCAAGGGAAATAAAAAAAGTCAACCCGATGTGAATCCTTAACCAAGATGATATTGTTATCCATTTTTAGGCCCATATAAATTGATAAAGGATTACTAGACAAGGAATTCCATGATGCGTGTGTTCATACAAAATATGTTTTTATTAGAGTTTAATGTTTTTATTTGTCGTATATAAAGGAAATTCCTTCCAAGAACTCCCCTCATTCTAGATAGATTCTTTGATGTTCTCACCAAAAAATTCCCTGGCTTCTGCTCACACTGGATCCTCTTCTGCTCGAAAGAGGACATCACCAACTCAGAATCTTGAACGTTGGGTCCCTAATGCACTGTTTTGAGTGTAGCATCAATACTGTACCATTAAAACCTTGGAGGATACCCAAAAGACCCTCCAAATCAAGAAAAATCCATGATTGTCTTGTTAGCGGAGAATGGTGGTCTATAATTAGATGACCCCAACCAACATATTCAATAGTTTCGAGAGATTATCCTGGAATAAAATCACAAATACCTCTCATATTATAGAATATTTAACCAAGATACTAGCTATGGAATCATCTCAAAGACATAAGGGTATTTCCTGAAGGCTCCTGTCAATAATAATCACCACCAACGTCACACAACAACAATCCCTCAACTTGATGAGGGTGCTATTTTGGGATGTTTGGACCCGGTCCATCAGACCCAATCATGCAAGATAAACTACCAAGGAAAACATCTAACTAAGAGAGATAAGGATCCTACCATTTCCCCCTTTAGAGAATTCCAACAACCTTGTTTGTTGGAAAATAGTGACCGAGCACATAAACTCGTCCACCTTAATTCCGCTAGCCAACAGAATCATCTAGTGGTACCCAAAAAATATTATCATCCAAATTAGTTGGAGTGTTTTGAGTAGGCATATAATCCTTCTTACAATCATTCTAATAGTCTGTAGACTCACCTAGATGCATTCAAAAGAGCCCAACAACCAAATATATCGGTAATCTATAAGAAAGAACATAGACCTACCTACACTCACCAAGCCATCCTGCAGTCTTGTATGGAAGAACATAAAGAAGCCCACCGACCATTCTTTGTAGAAAATATCCAGCAAGCACATACACCTTCTAGCATCCATCAATCCTGCCAATAGTCTCATTTGGCAGCACCCAAAGAAGTCAGTCAGAAATCTCTGATGACAAACCTGGGGAAAACTCATCTCTCTACCCCCACATGTGAGTATAGTCAGTATAAATTTATTAGAAAGGGGGGAAAATATCAGGTACATACACCTAATATAGATAGTTAGTAGACATATATTATTTTTCTATCCTCTGAAGTCACCATGAACATTTTTGGAAATAGTGAAAGGGAAGAAAAAATTCCTTCTCATATCCTGAAAGCTTGCTAGAATATCATAACAGAAACTTTAGTTGTAACAGAGTTACATACACATAATTCTATCACCATACCTGGGATGACACATCATCATGCCATCCTAGAGTAGATACAAACCTATATTCAAGTCCAGGAGGGTTATGGGGAACACTCACCCTATCATATGGAAAACCAAATCGGGTATATATAACCATTCCAATTAGAGTTAACTAGTCTATTCTGATAGCCAATCAATGAAGGCGCATACAACATCCCATGATAACAACTTTCCCCTACAAGTGTCCCCAAATTCTTTTAATAAGGCATACAAATATAATTTTTCCATACACAATTGGAAAATCATGAGCCAGTTTGTGATTTAGATTCATTTAATGGAAATGTTCATGAAGCCCTCAAAAATTTATCTATTGAAACTCAAGATACAAAATTCCATTTACCACATTATGTGAGTAGTAGAAATAATTCTGATGTTCCTCATTGGAAACATCATCATGAATGATTTCTTTATGAATATTTTGTTAATCTCGAGGGCCTATTTCTGGATGAGATCCATAGAAACCCTCTGTGTGGATAGAAGACCAAGGAGAAAGATAATTTGTCCCTTGATGTAATACATCATGGTGGTCCACCCCATTATGGAATTCTCTGAGAAAGTTATCTATATAGTATTGTTTCACATTTTCAAGAGAATTACCCAATTAAAAATATAGTGATGAGAAAGCACTCTAATACTAAGGCACTTGAAAACATAAGTCCAGTCAAGTTTGATTTCTTGTTACTGGCCGGAGAAATACATTCTCAACTAGAAGACATCCCAAGGTGACAATCATTCTCCAAACCTTCCTTGGGTCATTTTCCTTCTAATATAGTATAGGAAAAACCAACTAATATAATTACTAATTGTAAAATAATAGGGAAATGTCCACTCAAGTCGGACCAGGTTGAGAACCCTCTATAAAATGAAGAAGAGGATATCTTAACCTTGAAGAAACAGCTAGATAAAGGTGAAATACCAGTCATGTTTTATCCTTTGGAAACCTCTCTATGAAACAATCCAGATATGTTGGAAAAATATTGTATTCATGATATACACCTCAACAAATGGGAGAATATTTGTCATCTAAAATACAAATTATTTTTATATGATTAACACCAAAGTCAAGTCAAGGTAATATAAGGGTTGGAATGCCAAATTGACTTGTATTTTCTCTAGGTTTCTCAAAATAAAATGATTGAGAAGCTACATGAGGCCCTTTAACATGCATGTCTCAATGAATTAAAGAGTAATCAATAGTTAATTATAGATATACCATATGGTTTTCATATTATAGGATTGGGTGCACATAGAGAATTTCATTTCAACACGCTCTAAAACCAGCAAAGATAACTGAAAGTGTTCTCATGCAATGTTATTAACTCCGGATGACAGAAAAAAATAGATTTTATTCAATATGGAAGACATGTACAACAAGAATAGAACTCGACCTATTATTTCTAATGTCAGGATCAAAGAGAGAAATGCTAATAAGATAATTTTTCATCATGTGTCTGATAATAACAAGCAAGACTATCGATTAGAGAATGTCATCCATAATATTCTGATGTTGTATGAAATAGAACAATGGTCATACAAAATTGTAGATTTAAGTGACTGTTTTATAATGAGCACATCCAATTTTCAGACCAGACATAGTGAAATCAGAAGATCGGCTATGATGATATCATCCATAGTTGTTTTGGAGCCACCCCATCCTGTAGGGTTGGGGATTTTTTTACCCAACCCTCAGATTTAACAAATAGAGCCTGAAGGGTTGAGAAAGAAGAAAAGGAACAAACCTAGCATGTAGGGATAGGTGATTTTTCACATTCACAATATTCACCTTAGTGGAATTTAGTTTTCTATTGATTAAGGAAGAAACTGAAAAATGCCTGAACAATTGAATTTTCAGAGGATTCCCTTTAGGTTACAGTTCACTGGAAAATTCATTGGGAACCAACAAATAAGAGAACAAAGTCTTATGGAGGGAGTAGAAGAAGTAGATCTTACAAAGACACTGACAGATTTCCAAAAATGAATTTTTCATTAGTGAATATCATCAATGCCATCATTGAAGATCTTCCTGAAAATGAGTCTAATTAAGGGACTCAAATGATGAAGTTCTTATTCATAATTTTCTACACATAGAATAAAATTAAATAGGTGTGCATTATAGAAATTAGAGTCTTAACCAAAATTTAGGTATTCCCTCAAATAATCAAATTACACCTATTTGAAAGAAACCTAATAAGGTAAAAGGTCAAGGTAATACCTTGTCTCACCTTTACCATGGTGAAGTTCAATCCCTTTCACTTGAGGAAATATTTTCTCAACAAGAGGAGAGATGAAGAAGTTTAAAGGACTCAATGTAGTGTTACTATGAAGCAGAATTACTACCAGGCATGCTAAACAAGAAGATCCTAAACTTTCACATAGAGTAGGAGTACCACATGAAAGAGGGTTTCTTTCAACTGTTGATGCAAATAATGAATTACCTCCATTGAATGTACATGAAGAGTAGGGTTAGGCACATCCTTAGAGGCTTGTCCCCATGTGTTATCTAAGAAAAATACGAGTAGCACCACTACTAGTGGTCCTACCATTTTCCACACTAGTTTAGGCTCTAGCTGTTGTACATATTTAGGTCCCAGTTCATCAAGATGTTTCCCAAATTCTTATGAACACCATTGAGTCCCAAACATATCGATTAGAATCTATGGTTGGATGGTGTGCACTAATACATCTAGAAAATAAAGTTTATCCTGAATGGGTAGATCAGAATCCTCCTCCACTAAATTTTTAGAATCCTATATTTCCAAAATCTAATGGCTCAGGAGATCTGGAGTATCATTTGAAACATCTTGTCTCTCACTGTGATCCTATTATTGGGACACCCGACCAACAGGAAGTAGTGAAACTCAGATGCTTCGTACAATCATTGTAGTGGCCAACCATTGTATGGTACATGAGTTTGTAGCCATGATCGATCAATAGATATAAAGATCTCCATCATAATTTGCTTTTCTAGTTCAACTCAATGCTGTAAAAGACAATAGTCTTTGATCTCAAAAACTATGAGTAAAAGGAAAATGCTAGCATTTTAGATTTCATTACTCAGTGGAAAGGATTAACATAATCCATGAATATACCACTCTCTCAAGAAGATTTTGTACTCAATTTTGTAGAAAATATCCATGGTGGGATTCACACATCATTAATCCTTGTCTAATACATAGGAGGGTTTAGATATCTCTCCTTCATTTTACAACTGGTGGAAAACTCTCTTATAGAAACTAGTGCAAAATGCTATGTAACACCATTAGCTATGGGAGGAAGAGTAGGAAAAGAAGTTGCCTCTACATTAAAACATAAGTAAACCCTTTTATTCTCTCATACTTTAAATCCCACATCATACCATAGGGATCCTCCTCCTAAGTGTCAGTAAAAACAACCACCTCATCAAGATGACCAAAAAGATCAACAGTGGGGATAGTTTGAGGAGTTGAAAAATAAGTTCTATTCTTTTCAAAATGACCAAGTCCCCAACTACTTCATCTAATCATTGGAAAAAAATTATTTCAGTTTCCAAGGACAAAGAAACAAAATAAATAAGGAGGTGAGGACCCCCCAAACAATTATCCCTTCAAAGAAATACTGGGGCACCCCATCCAATAGTGTTTTGTTTTTGAAGACCCCCTACAAAAGATGGTGGAATATGGGAAAGTAAAGATGAAAATTCACCATCTTAGGTATCATGTGTTATTGTTACAAAATCTAGATGAGGAAGGAAAATGGAAGGAAGTAAAAAGTAAAAATGATTAGAAATTTGACGATTGGATGGTCTGAAAAACAACCAAATAAACACATTGCATTCTATGAAAACAATAAAAATAACCAATTGTGTCTCTTGTGGATTCTGTTATTGCGAAGACATATTCATCAAAATCCCATTCCAAAGAAGGCCAATCCTAAAAAAATCAGCATGGTGGAAGAATAAAAAGTAATCAAAAGAAGATTAGTTTTTGTCAAGGAAAAATTTATCCTTGAAATTAGCAGATTTCATACAAACCATATCAAAAGCACAGGAACCGTCTCGCCAAATGTCCTATCAATAATCGACCTGTCAGGCAGAAAATTTATTAGATGAGGAGTTTATCATTGGTTACATTAAGGTTATTCACTTAATATATCCCTATTAAAATGGTGATTCTGATTTGGATCCTAAGTTCCCCATACTATATTAGGGAACTGGGGGAAATAGGTCATCAAGGTCAAGGATACAGATAAAGATGTGGGTATTCTAGAAGCCAATACTCCAACCAAACCCCTACTCAAACTGTTTATGCAACATAAACTCATGGGAGATCCCTCTAGAGATCATAGTAGGAACACGATAATTCTCCCACACATGACAGGGTCGGTCATGACATGATCATCTGGGAAGATCAGTTAGAGGTTATAATGCCACCTTCTCGGTGAGTAAGCTGACCAATCCATCATAATCCATGAAGAGTAGATGTATTTACAGCTCCTGCCCCATCAAATGGTTCATCCACATCAGTTATATCACCTTCTAAGGCACCTAAAACACTACATCTCTATACAAGAAAATATATACCTATAGAACTAAATTATAAAGTGTTGATGTAACTGGCCCATGTACCATCCCATTTATCAATTTTAGATGCTCTTAATCTCTCAAAAGATCTCCAAGATGTACTTATTAAAGATTTTCATGCCATCAATATTTTGAAGCTAAGGTTGTTACAATAGAGTTTTACCATTTTGAGAATGTCCCAACAGAATTCTATGCAGTCTTATCTTTCACAGACCATGATGAGGATGTTGTTGTACATGGACACATCAAAACCTTATTTCTATCTAGAAAGATCACTGTTATTGACATCCAATGAGCCTTTATTGATAATGGATCAGGATTTAACCTCATTCCCATTTAGACAATTCACTTATTAGTCCTAAATTTATCCCATTTTTCCTCCACATTTATGTTATAGGTTACGAAATGTATGATAAAGAACCACTCAGTGAGATTATTCTCAGAATATAGTTTAGGGTTATTATATATTATTCAGAGTTCAGGGTTTTGTAACAGGAGATAGCTTTCATCATTCGGTTGGGGAGACCTTTCTACATTAGCATGTATCTATTCTTTCATCATACCACCAATTTCTCAAATATTGTTTCAATGGTCAAATTGGGTCATTACATGGTGATAAATCCCCTTTAAAAACTTTTGAATCTCATTACCTTAATGTGAAGTTATATCAGACAAAGGGAAAACAGTCCATGGAAAATGATTTTACTATAATCAATGCTCCATATGGTCTAGAAAATATCCCAATTAACCCATTCAAGCCCCTCAGTGTATAATGCATGCTTCCCAATAATCAAATTGAAATGGTTTTCCCAAATCCTAGAACTTGTTAACCAGCTTCTATAATTTCTGTTGTGATGATTGAACCTGACATCACATGAGAAATAATTGTCTCACCAAGCAGTGAGGAAATACTAAATAAAGATTCCTTTATTCCATCCACAGATCATCAGAATGTCTCTACATAATCAGTCAGACTAGAATAAGTTGTCACACTCATGGAAAAATACGGTTATTCTGATTCTCGTCTGATCATCTTACCTTGAGAACTTCTAAAAGACCCTTCCTCATCAGTTGGGTCAGAGATGGTTTACTTCTCTTTAAGATGTCCAAATACAAACTCCTCCCCTTTATATGAAAGTCTTTCTTCATCACCTACCCTTAAAAAAGAAGAAGAAGAAGAAGAAGAAGAAGAAGCAACACATGAAGAAGAAGAAGAAGAAGGGGAAGACCACAGGGACACCGCTCCAATATTTGAGTATAGCATATCCACAATTGTGGATGAACTCAGAGAAAAAAATATAGGGACTGAGGAAGATCTATGCCCCACTATGATTAGTGATACCATGACTTCTAAAGAACAATAGGTGTATACTTCATTTCTAAAACAAATTGGGATGTATTTTTCTATAATTACACAATTATGGTAGACCTTTATCCTGAAGTGTCCACCAATCATTTGGGTTTTCTAGAAGAGAAATAGGGTTACAGGCATGCCACAAGAAGAACTCACCCAAACAACGCATATAAAATTTAGGCTGAAGTCAAAAATATTATCAAATATGAATTCATCCAAGAGGTGAAATATCCAAAGTGGTTAGCCAATATTTTCTCAGTTAAAAATAAGAACAAGAAAATCACATTTTTCGTTTATTTTAGAGATCTAAACCAGAATTTTCCCAAATATTACTTCATAGTTCCAATCACATAAATCTTGATTGATGAAATATCTAGAAATGAAGCTATATTCATCATGGATGGCTACTATAGGTATAACCCAATCTGAATGGCCCCTGAAGATGAGGAATCTGTATCCTTTAGATCCACTCAAGGAATATTTTTCTATCTAGTAATTCCCTTGGGCTTGAAGAATGCCTGGGAAATATATCAACATGGAATGAACGAAATCTTCAAACCCTTATTAGGGAATTTTTTTTAATGCTTTGTTGATGATCTAGTGGTCAAATCTAAACAATGTTCTTATCACCTGGATGACATGGAGACCATATTCAAAAATCTTCAATAGAATAATCTATAGACGAACCCCTTGAAATTTTATTTTGGGGTAGCCTAATGAAAATTTCTCAGTTTTGTTTTAAAACATCACAACATCAAAGTTGACCCCAAGAAGAATAAATATATCCTTGGAATTTTACATCCTTAAAATATGAAATAAATGATAGGACTTCAAGGAAACTTCCCTCTACATCTGATGCTTCATAGAGAATCTAGTGGAAAGTTTTTCCCTTTCAACAAATTAATGAAGAAGGGGGACACATATCAATGGACCAATAACTTCCATGAATAATTTGATACTGTTAATAAATACCTCTTGAGTCCATGAGTATTGATGCCACCTATTGAAGGAAAACATCTCATTCTTTATATAATATCCTTGGAGCAATCATTGGGTGCCTTCCTTGCGCAGAAGAATGATGCTGGGAATGAAAACATCATATATTGTATCATTCAAACCATGCTCAATGCAGAGACTCAATATTCAGATATTAAGAAGAGATGCCTAGTATTAATATTTGTTTTTCAGAAGTTGAGGCACTACCTACAACATCGTGAGTTCCACTTGGCCTCTCTAAAAAACCCGATAAAATTTTTCCTTATTCACCCTATGTTGAAAAGACGTCTGGCATGGTGGGTAGTTATTCTGCAGTAGTTTGATATACAGTTCATGCCTTAGAAAGAAGTAGAATTCTATGTCTTGGCATACTTCCTTTCTGAAAACCCATCAATGGAAGAAATTTCATTGAATATCAAACATCTTGATGAGTAAATATTCTCTGTTCAGGATAGTCCCTAAAAATGAGAAATTTAATTTGATGGTGCTTCCAAAAGTCCATAGGGAAAGAGAAAGTAAGAACATAATCTTAACAACGTTGGGTTAGGAATTATAGTTATCTCCCCCCAAAAGGCACTAATTCTATACTCTTTCATATGATTATAAGGTGTTACCAACAATGAGTCAGAATATCAAGCTCTAATTAAGGGATTGGAATTATTTATCCAAGTACCAATAGATCACCTGAATGTGAAAGGTGATTCAAAATTGGTAATCATATAAAAAATGGGGATTATTCCATCAGAAAAGAAGAATTAATTCCCATGTCTGGTTCTGTTTGACATTTAATCACAGAATTTCCCTCAGAACCAACATTTTCTTATGTACCGTAGCTGCAAAATACCTAAGATGATTCATTTTAAAATTAAACTACAACCTTGGAAGATCAGAACTGGAATGAGAAAATCATTATAATTTCTCATCATCTTGTGGTTTCACCTTTTATTGAAATCAAAAAAGAGGGAATCAATGAAATTAGTCTCATTCACGAACTACTTGGTCATACCATGGTATGGATGACACCCATCAGGTAATATCTCCAAGACTATGTACTTCCACCAGATAAATATGGAAAAGAGGATGTCTTATGAAGAGCAGTTAATTTTACTCTTTATGATGGCCCAAATCACTAGAAGATCCTCTATAAACAAGGCTTCATCAGAATTATCCTCATATACATTGATGGGGATGAAACTATTCTTATCATGAAAGAAGTAAATGAAGGATATTGTGGTGTTCAATAGTTTGGTTACATACGTTCTAATCATATCTAAATGATTTGAATCTTTTTCCTATTAATGACGCGGGATTAAAAATATTTCACTATGAAGTTTCATGCCAGCCAAGTTCATGCCAACTTCATTCCTTAACCCCTAGAGTTTCTACATACAACTAAATACTATAAGAAATTTTATATATGGGGAATTGATGTAGTAGCACATTATCCTACAGCTAGGGCTAAGTAGTTTAAGTACATCCTTACTACTATCGACTTCTCTAAATGGGCTAATGTAATACCTCACAATGAAGTTGCGGATAAACATATTCTTTTCTTTTTCAATGATAATATAATTACCAGATTTGGTTTCCCTCATACCATATTGATGTAAAATGAAATAAAATTATATTTTTTGATGTAGGAAAGTTATATTGGTAATACAATATCATATACAACCATTCATCCCGCTGTCATGCTGTGAAAAACGGGAAAATAGAGGATTTTAACAAAATCCTTTCCAACATACTCTATAAAATGGTGTTTAAACATAAGAAATATTGTCAGGATAAACTCTTTCATGCCTTATGGGCTTATCAGACTACTAATCATACATCAAAACATTCAAATCCATACTCATTGGTATACAAAATAGAAGTATTATTTCCCATTGAAGTTCAATTTTCTTCACTCCATGTAACTGTTTGTGATCAGTTATATATAGATGAGAAATCTAAGAAGAAACTAGATTAGTTGGAGAAATTGGATGAAAAAGATATTTCATACCTTGAATCACTTGGAAGTCTATTAGAACCAAATATCCTGAGCTTTAGACAAGAAATTTCATCTCTATTAATTCATCTAAGTAGAACTGGTATTAGTCCTTAAGACTCCAATGATACTAGAAAATAAAAATCTAAAGATTTAGACAATGTGGGAAGGAACTTACTCCATACATAAGGTCTACCATAGTGGAGATTATTCATTAATCTAAATAGATAAAGAACTCACTACAACTCCAACCAATGTAATGTTCTTGATGAAATACATTGTGTAATCACAAAGATAATGTCTTGGTTGCATGATGTCAAACATCATAAAAACCAACATCCTAGTTACAAGAAATTAAACTACATAACACTATATATGTCCATGTTATATGATGGTAAACTTCATATCATCTTCTCTCTTGTCACACGATGTCAAACTACACGTCATGAGGTCTTAGTCGCGTGACTTGAAATGGAAAACCACCATTTTTTCTCACCCCAAAACATTAAACTGTAAGGTTTATGTCTCCTTAGTTTGACGTTAATATGTATACCAAGATATCAAAAATTAACATTCTTTATGGTCCCTTAAAATAGGAGTATCTCTCATGTGTAATCATTAATCACACCATTTCTACTCCTTACTGGCAAAAGAACCACATTTTTTCATATGTTTGTATTTGATCTGCATAGGGACCCCATTTTAAGAACTATGTATGGATTAATTCTCATTCGAATGACATACACAGTGACATAGATATTTCATATATTGGGCCCATCCACAACCATAAAAGTAAAAAATTTCCCTTTACTTGTATATGAGTTAAATATATACTTGGAACCCTTCTAGAAAATATGGCTTGATTCTCATACCATCTGGTATTGTGTGACTGAACATTATTCTAAAAAGTATTAGAGCCCCCATTTCTCACATACACATTCAATATTTGTGGGGGAACCATACTAAGGGATTATGTGTGGCTTGAATATCATTCCAATGAGATATGCAGTGACACCTGGGCCCTATCCCTAGGTCCAGCAGCAATATTTCAATCTTTTCACGTCAGTTTATCTTCATCCAAACTACATGATGTTAAACTACATAGAATATTTCTTGAACTATGTGTGCCTTGATTCTTTCCCCTGTAAGATAAATAGTGAAACCAAGATATCCTATCTCAGGTATAATAACAATGTTGAAAAATTCACTTCACCCCATGTGCGTACGAATCAAACCTGCACAGGGAGAACCTTCAAGAACTACATGTGGCTTGATTCTTTCCTCAGTAAGATATGTATTGATTCCCAGATCTAAAATCATGGGTCCATCTATGATTAATCATCAATCCCCATTTACTTCCTATGTATAAATTAGATCTATACATGGAACCTTTCAAGAGATACGTATGGATTGATTCTCATTCCAATGAGATACGTAGTGGCATCCAGAACTTGAATCTCGGACCCTACAATGACTAAAAAAACCCTTCCTCACATAAAAATCTAGTTGGTGTAGGTAATCATCTTCAATAACTATATATGACTTGATTCTCATCCTAATGAGATACATAGTGAAGCCCAAATCTCTAATACTGGGTCCAATCAAGATAAAAAAATCTCCTTAACTCTCTGTGTGTATATGTAAAATCTATACTTGGAATATTTTTCTAAGAACTACGTGTGGCATGATTCTTATTCCAATGAGATATGTAGTGACACCCAGATCTTCTATCTCGATTCTAACCATAAATAAAATTAAATTCCCCTTTCCATGTGTGTATGAATTAAACTTTCATAGGGAATATTTAAAGAACTATGTGTGGATTGATTCACATCCTAATGAGATACATAGTGATGCACGAATATCCAAACATAGCCATAGATGCAATTTGGGATAAGAGAACCCCCTTCATTTTCCTTATACACGAGTCAGATCAGCATAGGGATATATTTCAGGACATTTGAATTGATTCTTGTTATAATGAGATACATGGTGCTTTCAAGACCTCATGCATTAGACCCAACGTTCAAGCAGAATATTATAAAAATCCCTATTCCTAGGTCAAAATCTGATTGATATGAGAAACAATATCAAGAAATACATGTGCCTTGATTTTTTATCTGAAAAGATACATAGCGACGCCCGAGTCATATTCCCTGGATTAGCCACCACATAATCATCATACCCCTATCCATCACTTGTGGTACCTTTATATTGTATAAGAAACCATTCCCCCATCTTGTTTCTCACATTGAGCATAGCTCTGATGGGATTAGGAATTGGGTAAAGATCTTCTCTGCATAAATAATGAGTCTCCATTCCTATTGGGTTTATCGATGGTCATGGTTGTAAGATTTTATAAGACACACTATATATCCTCACCACATGATGATGAACAGCATGGACATTCATTCAAGAACTATGTGTGGCTGGATTATAACCCCTATGAGATATGTAGTTACATCAATATTTTCAATCATAGGCCCATGAACATCACAATATAAGAAAAACATCCTCTATTATCCCATGTATGAGTCATATGTACAAGAGAAATTCCAATATGAGTTATCACTTTACACATGAACTCATATCTCTTAGAACTATGTACCTATTAATTCTTACTCTGACAAGATACATAGTGATTCTTGGGACCTATTCCCTAGTTCATCTGAATCGCCTTTTGATATTTCATGTTAAGACACCCAATACCCTTACCACATGACACAAAACTATACAGATCCATAATTTCCCTTCCTTTCCATGTCGGGTAATTAATCATCCTCACTGAAAGATGTTAAAACACATGGATAAAGACCTAGCTGCATGATGTTAAAATGGAAAGTACTCAAAGAACTATTTATGGATTGATTCTCATCCCATTTGATATATGTAGTGAAAACTATTCCTTAGATTCTATTCCTGGACAGAAGATAAATAAAAACTTCCACTCTCCTTTATAAGATCAAAATCTATACAAGATATTTTATTTTGGGCCCTCTCTTTAGATAACCCATCAAGGAAACAAAAAAGCTCCCCCATTATAAATATGAGTCAGATCTAAGTAAGGGCCTCCAAACTCATGGACAATACCAGTCCAAATACTTCCCTCATGAATTGGACATTACCCCTTCCCCATTTTATACTCCTAATCATGAATGATTTTAGATATTCATAATATTTCTTTGGTTTCAAGTGGAAGAATGTTTGATACCTGGGAGATCGTTTTCTTGACTATGGAGTATGTGCCCCTAGGTGGCCTTGCATAAGTCACCTACATATCAGGATTGTCAGCCAAAGGATTCCATTGTTTGCATATGCAACACATGCCCTAGTTGGCCCTTCCTAATACATCCCTCTTAATGGGTTTATCAAATAGCAGTAACATCATTCTTGGGAGAAGAATATTACACATTTTTAAGCTTTAATGATGGTATGTAGGAAACTGCAATTTAACGAATTCATCCTTTGTGTATTTATCTCATACCCTTTCCTCCAACCTAAAAGTATCCAATATTGTGGTTTACATTTTTCCATTTCTATGTGTTAAAAAGAAAATTGGAATGGAATCGGGCCATTCGAATAAATATCCTCCATTGTTTCCCTAATATTATGGTCTTAGTCGTATGACTTAAAACTATAGTCACCATAATTTCCTACATTTGGGTCAGACCTTCGTAGAGAGACTATTTCTATGATTATTTGGAAATTATGACGGAAAATAAATCTTCTACATTCAAGTACTTTTTTCCGTAAACCAGAATCTTTACTTGGGAAGATATGAATCTCCATAAACATTCATCAGCTTTTAGCAAATAGAATATCTGAATTCTTGAGATATCCTTTATGTGACTATGAAGTACATTCCCCAGTTATCTTGGAATAAAATATTCCTACATAACAGACCTTTCAACAAAAGGATTATACTATTTGGATATGCTTCATATTCCCTAGTTGGCCCAGCATAATAGAGCACCCATAATGGGTTTTTTCAAATAGAAATAACATCATTGTTGGAAGATACCTCCTCTAAATGACACTATCCCTTTCCCCATTCCATTATTATAATTTATAAATCCCTAAATCACATCTTAAAATTCTCTCTTTCTATACATAAATATGGTAGCAAATTTCTAGAAAAATTACAAAAAATTGGAAAACCATGAATTTTTTTGTCAGAGCTAATGACTTTAAATTAAAGCCCCACAATTTCCTTGTTGCATGACATTAAAATGCATGCCCCCCAATGTCCTTTATACCTGACTTTAAACTACATATCATTTTACCAAAAATCCAATAATTGCCTTTCTTCATGACATTAAACATTATAGATGAATATTAGAAACATCATTTCTAACAAATATACCCTCCCTCATACACTAAATTCATGTAAGAGTGGTTCCTCATTCATGGATTATATTGAAACATATGGCCACCTTTATTTTTAGACACCTTTCCTTAGAAAATCCACACATTGTGGTCTTGAGACATCCAAATATTAAACACATTTTTGTATTAGAAGTATAATGTTATAATTTTTAAGAAATACTTTACCTAACTATGTAGTACATTCCCTTGTTTTCCATGCACAATTTTCGAACATAACGGGTCTGCCAGCCTAAGCATTCCACTATTTGGGTATGAAACACATTCCCTAGTTTTCCCTGCATAAAACAACCCCCATATTAGGTTTTTCAAGGAATTATAACTTCATTCTTTTAATATACCTCCTCTATTCTTATACTTCAAGTTTTAGATTTGGTTACTATAAAAATAAAAATTCAAGATTCCCCTTGTAAGTATCTAAAAAATATCTGGACAACCCTAGCCATCAAGATTTGATTAGGTTCTAATTTTAAAATCCATGGTCAAAGGTATTCAACTAAAAATACTAGAATTATTTGTCAAATATGCATGACTTCAAACTTCCTATAGAAAATACATAATACTCAACAGGATGAAAACTTGCAAAGGTAATTTTAGAAAAAAGTTGGGTCTTAGCTCAGTAGACCTTCACTCTATATGTTTTATGAAATATCGATCCATAAAAAGTCAAAAGACACAATGTTTTTAGGGTTGCCTATATGACCCTAGAAATATAAAAAATATGATAACTAGGCCCATTGGCTTAGATAAAAAATTATTAAAGTTCCCCCATCCCAATCATTGTACTTATGATTAGATGACATGAAGATGTAATGCCATGAAAATCAGCTTGGAAGTAATGATTACACGAAAAGTAGCAGGGATGAAGATATATATTATCAGAGACTATATCTTTTTAATTTATGTAACAAATTCATAGGAACATCCACAAAATGAAGTTTATCTGGCATATATTATACGAATATTTCATCATGAATCTTCATTTTTTGGATAGGCTCATGATCCCAATCAACAACTTCTTGAAGCTCATCCAGCTAACAAACATCAGTCTCTTCTCATTTGAAAAGAGTTTCTACAGTAATCCCAATGGTAGTTACCCCTCCCTACTGATATTATCCTAATTATTGAGTGTGTTTTACAAGTCCTTCTTGATAAATATACATCTCTTGTTGAAGGCACACCACCTCTTGCAGAAGGTGCACCACTTTAATAGATTGTTCCTTGATTTTCCATTCGAAATAAGACAAATATTTACTGTGGATATCCTCTTCTGGGGATACGGTGGCCCAGAAACCCTCAGCATTAGTAAGTGGATTGACCTTTACATGGTCTTGATGAAATTTATGCTCTTTATCCCACCATTTGATGGTATCCTTCATCACATTATAAATCATATGATAATCAAATCCTCCAAATCCCATTAAACTAAACAATAATGGATTTCAGAAAAAAAAAATATTTGGTCAACTCTTCCAAATATTTTTCATAGATCATTTTCTAAATGATTCTCCATTTCGTTCAATGTGTGATATAATGCAAAACCTACAACTCTAAGTCTAATTCAGAGTCACTTCTATGTGATAGGATGTATGCTAGAATCAAATCATGCAAGGAAGTTCCTTTCTCTACTCCCTCTAAAGCAGTAGATGCTTTACCTTACATTTCTGGTTGAGCCAAGGAAAAAAGATTCACCTTTAGACCTAGCTGTAGAAGCTGATAATCCTAATATGATAATTCAAAATCATTTTTAACTTCGAAAGAATAGAAATAATTAATCCCAATCAAGACAGTCGGTGACATTTACTGACTAATGTGTTAGCCTCTATAGTATATCCATCCCTAGTATTCTCAATAAAAATAGTTTGAGAAGATACTTATTGGTGGGGATATTCAAATTCTCATAATCTTGCTTAGCCACTATGATCAATGGATCTGGAGAATCTCTCCCAGTCGATAATTCTCCAAAGTTAGTAGAGATAATATTGATTTGAATGCCCCATTCTTAACATTCCTTTGAAACATTCTCTCTCAAAAAAGTGGCATAAGTTGAACTTTGAGGTGAAATATCAGATAAAAGAACAACTGTGTATGAAAAATGTACGAATGAGAAAACACACATCCTTTCAGTTCCTCATTAATGTCCCCAAACTCCTTGATGAAACCTATAATATCAATTTCTTTATTAAGAGAATCCATCATTTTAGTGTATATGGCTTTGTATATCATATAAATGTCACCATTTAAGGCATCCAAACAATGTTGATCTATACCCACATTGTCTTTATTTCCATTTCTCTTTGAAATATTTTCAATTGGAGCGCTGCTATCAGGCCTTGCTGAGTTGGATCAACACCAAAAGCATCCTCAATCTTCCCATCATCCTCATTTCACCCTCAAGGAGAAATAGAAATATCAGAACTAACTACCACAAGATCCTATGGTACAAGAAACAAATATGAGATACTATGGGGATAAGAATGTTAGAAATATCATATGATAACTAGAAGAATCGAATTTGACATGAAAACGGCCATTCACTCTCTATATAGAGTCATAAGTAAACGTATCCACATCCCTTGACATTTTATCTGTCAAGGTGACATACTAGTCAGCCCAAATTTGTATTTCCTCCTACATTTCCTTCTCAATATCTTAAGGAATAGTACATGATCCCTTAAGGGAAGAAAGCGATGTAGATACTGTGAAAAAATAAACATGTTCAGAAAAGTGTGTCACACTATTTGTAAAACTAGAAGATAATGTAAATACTAAATTTCACGTACTTTTCAAACCAACTTTAATGCTATATTTTTCGTTCTTTCATAAGATCGTGGATAGATTCTTATACTCTTCTTAGAAGAGGACACCTGAGGTATTGATTTTGGAATTTCCATTGACATCGCTTCCATCATGTTCCTCCGACTGGGAGAGTGTTCTGGAGATCTGAGGGCCTCATTTACCACTTCAATTGGCATGCCCATTGGCCCAAACATAGGTGACTCAAGATCATTTCTGATTGTTGATTCACCTTCTCTTATTTCAAAATGTAAAATGAGATCCCATTATGATTATTGATAGTAGATGAAATAGAAGAAAAGGGAAACTAAAAAAGGGAATTACATCATCAGTATTAACATAGAGGTCTCATTCCTCATCATGGTGAACAATTACCCCTTCGAGTACTTATTGATCCAGCATCCTGGATGCTCACACAGAGGCCTGAACTCGATCATCGGTTGCATATATATAATTCTATAGCTCATTAGTATACTTTTTAACATCAGCTAGATTATTATCTGGATGAAAATCATAGGGTTATTTATTGTCATCCAATTAAAGAATTTGAAGGTCATTATGGATAAACTACCAAGAATCCTTAAGATTGAAATCTATGATTTCTCAATACTATATTTCTAAGGGTCACACAAAGTTTGGTCTTGAAGCATTTGTTGTGGAGAAAACTTAACACCCTTATATTAAAAATCCCCTTCACATCTCATTTCTTCTTAATAATAATTAAGGGATGATATGGTAACATTCTTCTGATAATGGAGACTAGATCGCCTCAGAACTGGGGGTGTTATTTATTTAACCGTAGTTCCCATGGTAGAATTTTGATGATAATATTTTGAAGGCCCTGCAGCCTCAAAAGCCTCTGCATCATCTTTGGTTTTGGATTTATTTCCACGATTTCCACAACCAGAAGTATTCGTGGATATTACCTGAAATGTTCCTTTTGTTTAATCCCCCTAATGATATGATGATACCCAATCCTATGAATATACAACCTCCAGTCCCACTGATGCATCTGATGAAGTTTTCATGATTGACATTTTGGAGACCTCCAAATCCATTAGAATCCATAATTTTTGAGCTACCATTGGGTTTTTCTCATGCCTAGCATACATGGGAGGGAAGATTCATGATTGTTGAAGATATTTTAATTAGTGATAAAACCTATAAGGAACATAATACTCATATATAATCTCACTATCAATATGAGCAGCTGAGACACTGCCCCTGAATGCCACCATGTATAACCTCATATCATAATTATCTTCTTTACCATTATCAACAAATTTTCCGATTCTTGGGTTACCAAATGGAAAGAAGCTAAAATCTCTAGATACATTCAGTAATTTCATAACTTCATCAGGATTTAGGATCATATGTTGAATCCCCAAGACATTCTGAACAAACATTTTTAATTGACCATTAGGTATCTTAACTGAATTCAACACTAAATATGAACTGAAATGTGCTGCAATCTAGCCTCATAGCACATAAAATGTTACAACAAGTCTAAATGGATATTTACCATTATATAAGTGCAATAGTCAATGATAAAATATTTCCAATACTAGGACATAAAACCTAATATATTTTCCCTATACTAACTTACCCACAATGACAAAAGTCCCCTTCCTCACACTGCCACCGAACTCATGGACTGGAAGCAGATAAGTGCATATCCAAATGGAAATAAAAATGTCATGGAATACCTTTTCATCAATTTTGGCCTTAACCTTATAGCCTTAAAGTTTTTAATTACTCTTTTCCAATATGGGACAAAATGTGCCCGATAAACCTTGATTATCAGTAGACAGACAAATGGTATGACAGCCACAAGTAGGATCCTTCTCTTTCGCTGGTTCTAAAAAATCATTCATCCATAATTTTCCATGGACATCAGCCCTGTGATGATGATATTTATTTTATTTATGAAAATTATTTTCTATTTTGAATAGATCGAAGGCTAAAGGAGGAATCCTCTCAACATCACCCCATGTTGTCTTTGGTGGGATAAATTCGTCATAAAATTTTCAACAAATGGAAGCTCTAGATATTTGATAGACATCCCACAAACTCTGATGTCACTATGCATCAAATGAAAAGATTTATTTTTAGACTCCATTGGCTCAGTAATTTAGGAATCATATCATTCTTGTAAACATAAGTTTTTCCTACCAAGACAACCTCGTAAATATGAACAGCTTTTATCTCTTTCATGAACTCAGTGCATGTTTAGCATACCCAAAAATGACCACATCCATTCAGGCCTAAATCCCCATCTAGAGCAGAGATCCATGTCTTCCTTCTAGCCATTATATTGATCTATTTTTGAAGAATGAAAGGTTTAATCATGTCAATGAGAAATTGGCTCTTTGATGTGATTATTCATATCAGAAGTACAACCATTTAGATATATGATACATCACATAGATACTATCCCCACATTAATGGGGGAATCCTTCATAGAGATGTTGAAACTGGGAGAATTGATGTGTTTCAATAACCAATTATTTGGGAAATATTTCTTATATTTTATAATATGGGCGTACTTTAAAATCCCAAGCCCATACGAAGGCAGGAAATTACTTCATGGATACTCACGTTGAAATGAAATCTAACACTTCTCCAATTTAGGAACAGTACTCTCAAAAATGTCATAATAATTTGTTCTAATGTATTTCATCATTTTAATATAGAAAACTTCAGCTTCTTTAGTAGAAGTAAATAATCAATCCATTTGGAAGACTATAAGAAAAAGATTCGTTTTCTCTCATATGTTGAAATATTAATATATGAATGTTTAAATTTTAACATAGAGTAATTCTAGAATTTGTAAAAGTAAAATCATTATGTATGTCCATTGAGAAGGTGCCCCATGCAGGTCCTTCGACAAGGTATCCAACACTAGTCACTTGAAAAGGTCCTTCTGCATAGTTCCTTCATTGAAGTGATTCCATGCAGCATTGGTGATCAGGTCACTGTACCTCGAGAAAACCATCAAATGACCTTTGTGGGAGAACAACACAATGTAGCTTAGTGAATGATCTGCAAGACATGAGTAGAAATTGCAAATGTTGGTGAAGAAAATTATAAAGGAACATGGGTATTTATAGGCACCGCTAGCCTATGTCGCTGACCTATGTCGAAAGACCTATGCGGAATACCTATGCGGGATAGCTATGTAGAGGACCTTCATGACCCAACATTCATTTTTTAGAATCGTTTCCACATAGTCTTACCTCGGGACTAGACCCTACACTTTTAGTCTAATCCAATCCTAAGGGGGGTGGATTTTTTTGGTACCCCCTTTTAATAAGGGATGTCTAAAATATTATGAAGAGAACATTGAATATCTTAAAGTGTCAATATCATTTAAAAACTAAGAAAATAAATCTGTCCAAACAAACCTACACAACACACCTGCATGCAAGAAGGCCAGTGCAGGTCCTTCCTGTGTAGCCTAAAGGCGTAATCCCATAGGGCATGGACCTATGTTGGGACCTACACTAGTGACCTATGAAGCTATGTAATTTATACACCCCTATGTGGGATAGATACACCGCGGACCTTCCCCACTAAACTATGTTGAAAAATTTTTCTTGACAAGGTCCCCTCCTTGCCTATAAATATGGCATTTGGGATGGCCATTTCCAAGAATGAAAGGTTGGAAGAACTCCTGAGGCTATCATTGCGTAGATCCATCACATGGGTCCCCTAAAGTTTCTCAGGTAGAACTCTAAAACATGATAGAAGAAAGAATTAAAAGGGATAAATAAGATCAATTACCCTTTAAGGTCTAAAATATAAGATACTTGTTTGAGGATCCTCCTTCCCAATGATGAAGTAACCTGTGAAAGGTATTTTCATTAAACAAAATACATGTGTGATATTTTTTCATGGATATAAATGGACCCCAGGGTGCATAAGTTAAAACCTCACCCAATTGTTATTGTCTGGATTGTCTATTTCCCAAGGCATATCAAACATTAATAGGCTTATTTTTGCCTATGATATGAATTTTTCAATTCTTCCTAGGACCTTCATGGAATACCTATATGGCATACCTGCATGGACCACCTATGATCAAGATGCATACGATCTATCCTTTAGGCCCTGTTTTAATCCACTCATTATAGGGATTCTCCTTATTTCTCTCCCTTGTCTGAAAGAGACCACGTTTAAACCTCCACTAAGACCTCTTAATTTATAATGCCTTTTTGAAAGGCACCCCATCATGACTCACATTTGGAGTTGGATATCTATGGTCAGAGGTCTCCCACAATTTTATTGGAAGATGGTAAGGATATTTATGAAATCTGTATATATATATATATATATATATATGGTCACATAGACACTTACCCTAGACATGGTGTTGCGAAGTTCCCAATTTTAAAGGATTAGGGTTCAGACGATGTCCTCCCCTTCTCATCTTTACTCTCTAGAGCCTCTATTCCCTAGTTGGGACGGTATAGTTCAGAACTACTTTTCCTTTTGACAAATGAAAAATATCCTTCCCCCTAAGGGACCCATTTTAGGGTATTCATCCAAGTATAATCTCCTATCCTTTCATGTGGTAGGTTGCAGAATTGCTTCTCTATATGTCCTTTACCTTCACTCCTTCCTTACATTAAATACTTTTCTAATGTAAAGTTAACATAGGGAAGTGTCATATTCATGACCTTTTCCAAGGTTTCCCTAACCTCTTTCATTGTACTCCTATCCTCCTCCATCAGTATAGGGGAAGGTGAGTGTGTTTTGTTGAAAATTTCACATCCTACTGTTTCTCGCACCGAGAATGAATCACATGGGATTAGACATTTTTAATGATTTGAACTTACAAACAATGCACCTAAATGAATTAATTACAAGAACTCTTATTCCCATTATAACTAGGTTATGTAAGAAACTTTCACCAAGGGCCCGAGCTCATTTGACATGCTCCTCGGGTGTCCAACCCTAATTCCATTAACATGGGAATCATCCTTTGGAATAAGCCCAAAATTAAGCCCCCTAAATCTCTATGAGTTAAGACATTTATCGTGGACCCTATTACGTATGAATCCTAATTATGAGTAATCCCCAACCTATTTCCCTCAAAGGGTCATATTTCCCTACAAGACATATCAAACTACATTTTCTTTGATTCCCATCCCTAAGGGATACGTAGGAAGCCTCCCTAAGGATCAAACCCAACAACCCAAATCAACCATGTTCACTCTAGGAAACATTACTAGTAGGGGTTAATTCTAATTGGGTGCTCATATTCCATTCAATTTTATTAGTATTATTAGGTTTAAGTCCCACATAAAACGTTGACTAGGCACATTCCCCCTATATTTCCAAAGGTTGTGGAAAAATCCCTCAACGTGTCCTCTCGATATGTTTTGGGTATTAATGTATTTTTTCACAAGTCCAGAGGTCCATGAATAAGTATATTTGGTGTTTTATGAAGATAGGTTTTTAATCTGGCACAATTTCCTTGGGTTTACCAAATTTTTGGGCCTCAAAATCAGGAATTTGTGTTTGTGAATTTAAGTGTTTATTCATAGGGATGAATGGTGTGAATAACAATGAATGAAATCAAAAAAGGAAGGGAAATGAGGATCTTAGGACATATATCACATACCATGATCGAAAAGAGTTCACAGCTATATTCCAGGCATCAGGAACAGTACGCAGGAGTGGAATGTGAATCCAAAAATGGTACCCGACAAAAAGCGGTGCGGTACACAGATGAATTTTCATTTGCGGAGTAGATCAATTATGTAAGAGAAAAATAAGTACGCATACTGTAGTGAAAAAATGGTATTTAGATGGGTTGTAGTTCATGGTAGGAAGATCGATATGTGGTGGAGGCTATACCGAATCAAATATTTGGTAAATATTCGATTAACTTTTTTTTAGATATCTTTTTGTACATAATGAGTGCTAATCCCACCAATTAAAAGATAGAGGTGATATCATTATAGAAAATCTCTTTGATTTGGGAATTTAGTGAAATCCAAAGGAGGTTTGTGAGGGAGAATTATGTGAAGACTGAAGTTGTTCATGTAGAAGAAATTCCACATATGGTTTTTGTGGGAAACTGTATCCTGAAAAGGACATGGTATGTGGAGGAGGATGTCCAATATGTAGAGAAGGAAGTTCGGTATGCGGAGAAAGAAGTCTGTTATGCAGAGAAGGGAATTTATGCAGAAGCGAAGGTAGTCTGTGAATAGAGAATAGTTCGCGGATAGAGTGTGATTCACAGAGGATGTTTACAGACTTGATACGTAGAGGTGGTATGTGATAGTGAAGGTGGAGGCAATCCGCGAAAATAGAAATTTTCACCGAAATGGAAACAGTATGCGGAGGAGGTGATCCACATACCATAACTGGTATGTAGTACCTAAGAGGAGCAGTGGTTTAAGAAACACTGTAGGACGCTTGTAAAATCTTCAAATCTGTTTGCAAAAGTATTTTATGATACCTAACAGAACATAAAAAGGTGGAATTCATAAACTGGTGAAAAAGGATCTTCAACAGTGCATCTACTTATAGTTGAGGATGCGATATTCATGGAAATAATGGGACTTACATGTCCATAAACTGTGTTCGACCTTCAAGTCTATAAATTTTGAGTAGATTCCATTCCAAAAGTAGTGAGTGAAGAAAGATAAATACTGTGACCTTTTCCACCATTAGTGAGTCAGAGAAAGAGGCATAGGAAGTGACCCTTAGGAATACAGCGAGCAAACCCTAAATCCTATAAAGGCAGTGAGCCTAGGAATATAAGATCTATCCCAAACATTGTACACATTATTGGTAGTGAGCCTTAGTGAATCTGGTACATTGGCGCACTGTTATTGTATGCTTATTGTATGTATCCCAATGAGGGTGAATCAAGTAAAAATTGTTGTCTATCATTCATGATTTAAATTCTATTTATACTTTTCAATAGGAATGCAAGATAAGATAGTTTTATTTAATGATGAAATAAGATCTGAAGGGGAATAAATTTTAATATTTAATACCCTAATTCACCCCCACCACTCAGGGTATTCAACCTAGTGGTCTTAACAATTGGTATCAGAGAGAAAGGATGAAATTCATTGATTCTCTCATAGAAGAAGAAATGGAGTTGGTCAAACATAAAGTAATTCTGATCTTCTATGGAAATAATATTCAACAATGGAAGAATCAAATTCAACACTACTTCCGATCAACATGGATGGATGTCTTCACAGCAGCTATGCATGGAATATCAGCTGACATCAATAGTTGTGCTTTATCAGAAGTTGAAATAAATGAATTGGATGACTATGCTAAAGAGATCAATGCTTTAGGGGGATCCCTATCAAATAAAATTTATATGAGGGTGATGTCCAATAAAACATCAAATGCTATGTGGGAAAAAATTGTTGAACATTTATGACGGTGACCCAAAAGTCTGAGAAGAAAAGTTGTAGGTTATGTGGAATAAGTATGAAGATCTCAGAATGAACCCCAATGAGACAGTTAATGAATTCTATGAAAGGGTAAATGTTAGGGTACAAGACATGCAGGGTCTTGGCGAAGTTATTGAGGATGTAATGATTGTTAAACGTATAATGAGTAAACTTCCACAACAGTTCAATCTGAATGTTTCAGTGCTGGAAGACAAAGACCCAAAAGAGCTAACACTAAATAAACTATATAGTACCCTTGTATAATATGAAATGAGAAAAAATGATAATGAGATAGTGGAAAAAAAATATATAAAGAAGTGGAATTCAATTCCATGAAGAATCTCTCTGTTTAAGATAGTCATAAGGAAGAAAATTTGGATAATGTTATGTCATTTATCTCCTCAAATATACAAAGGGTAAAAGGAAAGTTCAAAGGTAAACTTCCATTTTCATGCTTTTGATGCATAAAGATTGATAATTTTTCAAAAAAATTTCTTAAATAGTTTGATGATGACCATGAATACAATGACGAAATTACCCAAAATACGTATTCCTCAAATTCGAAAGGTAGGATAAGTACTTAAAATGGTTTATTCAAAAAGAAAAATCTTCTTTCAAAATAAGATAAAAGTTTAGAAGAATCTGAGGCAGAAGAGTTGGAGGACTACAACGATCATAATATAGATGAATTGGTGGAATTTGTTGGAAATTCATTAACAAGAGAACAGAGTGAAAATGAAGAAGGATAAGTTGAAGGAATATTTGATCTTCAGGCTGAATTAGAAGCTTACCTTGAAGTATTAGATATTTTCAGGGCCAAGACAAAGAACGCTAACAAGGTTTTCCGTGATGCCAACATCTATATCCAATAATAGAAAAAAGATAATTCTGAACTAAATGAATAAATTGAAAACATGAGGTCTTCAATTCCAGAAAGATCTAAAAATGTGGTTGCGTAAAAACTCAAAAGTGAAGAAAAAATAGAAATTCATAGTTTGACTAAAATTGGAAATGATCAAATAAAACATATTAAAGAACTAGAAGAGGAAGTCATCAGTCTATATCAAACAGATAAAGATTTGGAGAAACTATTAACTCTCAATTATACATCAGGAAAGAAGATCATACCAGCCATAGAAAAGATGATATTTGAACATAGTGGTCCATAATAACAATAGAAACAATCAACTCTAAATGATAAGGATATAATGGGTCTTGATCAAAAACAGAAAGAAGTTGTGGTTTCGGTCATACCACAAGCACCCACTCCAAGATTGATGATTGATTTGGGTATAAATTATATTCATAATATTTATAGAACCCAAGGCATAATTATGGGTGCATCATTTTTACATAAGAATGTACCTCATATAAGATGATATTGTTGTGGTATGATAGGAAACTCTCAAAATATACATTCCATAGAAAAGATGTACCAAAGGGAACAAGAACAACAGATTTAGATGTAGTTATCTCAAAATTTCAAGTCATCATTTGATGGATGTTGTTTTTGTTTTAAAGGACTCAGAAATATGGAAATATATTGCACATCTAAAATGCAGAGGAATGTGTTGTGGTAGACATAATTTTTTCAGAAGAAGTAGCCAAATGTATATTCAAGAGAGTTGAAAATTTAAAAGCGATTTTAATATCTTTAGGTTGAATATGGACTTTCATATAATATGGAAGATCAATATTATCATTCCGTGATAGATATGAAGTCCAATACATGGGTCAAAAAGAAGATGGAAGAGTAGGAAGTTGTTGCAGAAATTGCATTCAAGGCATCAGATCACACAAGGATATGGATCATTAAAAGTGGATACACATCCCATATGACATAAAATAAGGATCTAGTGACTTGAATCAGATATGATAAATAATGTATTTTATGTTTTGGTAATGATGAGGGCTTGAAAATTATTTGTTCAGGAAAGGACATGTTTGGAGGAAAAGATATGAGACGAGCAGATGTTTGGGTTGTTGAAGGGATTAGTCACAACTTTCATACTATTAGTTAATTGTGTGACTCAGGGCATGCCATATATTTTTAAAAGAAATTATTTATCATAAAGTAAAAGGATGGTGCTTTTGTGTTATAATGAAATCGTAGAAAAGGGAATCTATACCTCATGAGTGGAGAAGAATATATGTTCTTTCTATCCAAAGATGAAGATAACAAGTTATGGCATAAGATTCTTGGACACATAAGCCAAGAAACCTTGGGAGATCTGGTGAAGTATGATCCTCCAATGGCCCAAAGGCCATCAAATATTTTATTATAATAAAACCCCCTTTTAATAAAAGAAGGGGAAAACCCAAACATGCATCATGGCTAAGACAAATCATGACCCTAAGGTCTAGTGTGAAAAAAAGACTAACTACATGGAGTTGCCTCTCCCAAAAATTTGATCGTGATGAAGCTTTCCACCATTCCAAGGATTATCAACAATCAAGAGTCCTATGTTAAAGCATAGGCTTGATCTGTTGGCAGATTCCATACCCTCTCAAACATCCAAATCTAAAATTCTCTAAAAAGATGAACTGCTAACTCCAAATCCTCTACTGGGGACTGAACCATGTGGTCAAGTCCATAACCAAAATTTAAATAAAATATAAAACTTCCAGAAACACCTTGAGCATCAACCATCATATACCAAACAAACAAACCCTTAACACTATCACCAAAAACCATCAACACCAACGAACCATCACCAAAGGCAAAAACAAAACCATCAAGAACAACACCTCCTGGAATTCCATCAACCACACAAACTACTCATCCCAAAACAACATGGAAAATATCACTAAAATTTTATTGGGAGAAGTGCATTGGAGTCCTGGTGTTAGAGCAAAGAAAATTCATTGATAGCAAGCCAAAAACATATCCATGACCAACAACCAAAATCCCACTATCTGCATCAAAACGTCCAGAAGAAGAAAAAGTCAACAAGATTTCTTGAGTTGGTGCATATTTATGTGTGTGGGCCAATTTTGACAATGTCTATTGATGGGAGGAGATATTATGTTCTCTTAATTAATGACTATAATATAATGGCATGGACTTCAATTATCACCAAAAAATCTAAAGTGTTTAGCTGCATTACATGATATCGACGGGGATGTGACATGATGTTTGGTAAAAAAAATCTAGACAATTCGAATAGATAATGGAATAGAGTTCACAAATATCTAAGTGGAGTATTATGTCAAGAAAAATGAGATAATCCATCATGTTTCTATAGTAATAACTCCACAACAGAATGAAGTAGTTGAGAGAAGTAATCGGATTGTCAATAACATGGACAGAAAAATGCTCATTAAGAAAGACATTCCACAGATATTTTGGAAAGAAGCAGTGATTACATAAGTCTACACTTCAAATAGAGATTTACTTTGTCCGAAAGAGGAGAAGACTCAATATGAGTTATGGTATGGAAAGAAGACGTCATTGAAGTACATTCGAGTCTTCAGAAGTAAATGTTTCATTCTCAATAAGGATAAACATAATAAATTTGAATCTTGTGCAGATGATAGGATATTTATTGGATACTCAAAGAAAAGAAAAGCATATAATTGCTTCAATAAGCGGCTAGGAAATATATTTGAAATTCATGATGTGACTATAGTGTAGAATGAATAGAATATTTAGAAAATACATGATCAGACTCAAGAGGATAATAATGAAGAGTTGAGAAGGTCAGGAGACAGTCCAGCTCTAGAGGTTGATTTAGAAGAAGACTCTGATGATGAGAATAAATCTGTGTCTTCTGAGAGACATATGAGACAAACTAAAATTGAAATATAAAACATAATTAGTGATCAGATAGCACTAGTGCAGATAATGAGGATGATGTTTCTATAGAAAACCTCATACTTATCACCAGTGGATCCTAAAATTATTTCGTAAAGCAGTTGGATATGAGAATTGGGTTTATGAAATGAATGAAGAGCTTGAAAAAATTGAGAATAATCCGACACAGGATATTGCTTCGAGACCATCATACAAGAATTTCATCATGAAAAAATCGGTGTTTCACAAAAAAATGAATGAAGATGTTGTTGTGATTTGAAATAATGAATGATTGGTGTGAATAGGGTACTCCCAAATCGAGGGTATTTATGTTGATGTGACATTTTCAACTATTAGAAGGCGGGAGACAATCATATTTTTCATGGACACAACAGTGAAAAGAAATTTTATGGTTTTCCAGATAGATGTCATGTCAGAATTTCAGAATGAAATTCTAGAATAATATGTTTATATTAAGAAACATATGGTTTCTCATCCATGAATATGATAACAGAGTTTGTTAGATGAAGAAGGATTTATATGGATTGAAGAAATCACCAATAGAATGGTATTCAAGGCTTGATCAGTTTATAATAAAACTCGGTTTCCAGTGTGGTGGAGTTGATTAAAATATGTATTTCAACAATGTTAATAGTCAATGAATTATGGTGCTAGTTTATGTTGATGAAATAATCATTGGTGGATCAGATGAAGCACAATGAAGACAGTTATCTAAATTTAGGAAAAGAAACTTCTAAATGTTGATGATTGGTGAGATGGCATTTTTCCATGGATTACTGGTGATGCAAGGAAGGAATGGCGCTTTTATTTCTCAATATAAATATGTCATGGAGGATCTGAGATGATTTGGAATGGAAAATACCAAGGAGACTATGACTCCGATTTCTAACAGGTTGAAACTATCATGGGATTATGATGGAAAGGTAGTTAATATAATAGAATATAGGAAAATCATTGGAATTATATTGTATCTAATAGAAAAAATTCCAGATATTGTATTTTACACATGCCGAGCAGTGAGATATCAAAGAAATCCCAAGGATATACACATGATTGTGGTGAAAAGAATACCTTGTTATATAAAGGGCATAGTCGATTTTGTTTTAATGTATAATGAAAAATCTATGTCATAGTTATTGTGATATGAAGATGCATATTAGTCATATCAACATATGATAGGATGTCAACATCAGGAGGTGCCTTTTATCTTGGAGGATTTTGTGTTTTTTGTTGAGATAGAAACAATATTTCATTTCATTGAGCACTGTAGAATAATAATATATTTATGTGACTAATGTTTTTTACATAGCTATTATGGATGAAGTAGCATCTTGAGGATCTGGGAATTAATGTGAAATGTCTAATCAGAATCCATTGTGATAAATCAAGTGCTATAAATTTGATAAAAAAATCCAATCCATCTCTCAAGGACAAAGAACATTGAAATAAAGTATAATTTTATCAAGGATAACATAGTGGAAGGTCATTTAAAGTTTGATTATGTGCCTACATAACAACAAGTTGAAAATATTTTTATAAAGGCCCTACCCAAAGAAGTGTTTGAAAGGCATCGACTAGCTTTGGGAGTCCAGTTGAATTACCACACTTGAAAAAGTGTGGATGTGGGATCCCCCTCACCCCGAGGTATAATATATCTTACCCTAATGTGATGATATGTTTTCTTTACCCTGTTGCAGACAACCATGATGTTCCCTTATGGTTTGTTGACAAATGGGGAGAAAGTGTGACTATTCTAGGGGAGAAAATACATGGGGAGAAGTTGTTAAGTGAATAAGAGAGATATGAAGATATTAAATTGAGCTTAATAAGGTTGGAAGAGTTGTTTATAGGATTTTTAACATATAGAGGGTTTTAAATCTAATGATGTTAGAAGTGATCGATCAAAGATTACATATCATGACAGCTGAGGGTCATGATGAAAGCAGTTGTGGTTTCAAGAGTTGGTGTTAGGAATGATGTGATTCATTGATGAAATTTTCATTATAATATTGTTTATCATACCAATCAAAGATCATGTGAGATTTGAGTATGTTTTGATTAAATCTATGATCACTATCTTAATTCCATGAAGTGAATGCTGATTGAAGAAATACATCGAGTTAATGAATATCAAAATGAGGGGAATTATAATGAGAGAAGTTTTATGAAAACCCAAAGGGAGAGATTATTGGAAGAAATACCTCAATTTTTCCTCTCAATATGTTTTTGGTATAATATTATTTGTGGACTAGTCCATATGACCACAAATAAGTATATTTGGTGTTTTCTGAAGACATGTTTTTAAGGTTGCACATTTTTCTTGTGTTTTCCAAATTTTTGGGCCTCAAAATATGGAATTTTTTGTTTGTAAATGTAAGGGTTACTTCATGGGGATGAATGGTGTGAAGAACAATGAACAAAATTTAGAAATTAAGAGAAACGAGGATCCCATGATATGGATCACATACCATGATCGAGAACGGTTCGTAGCCATGTACCATGCAGTGGGAATGGTACGTGAGAGCGGTCCACAAAACCGAAAATTGTTTACAGCAGAAGGTTGTGCAGTATGTATATGTCTTGTTTTTGGTAGAGTAGATCAACTACATACGATCAAAGGAAGTACGTGGACCACGGTTAAAAAATGGTATACAAAACGGTTTTTGTTCGTGGAAGGAGGATTTATATGTGGTGGATGCCCTATCGAATCAATGATTTAGTAAACATTGGATTAGATATTTTTGATTATATCATTTCCTATATAAGGAGCTCTAATCCAACCAATTAAATGAGAGAGTTAATATTATAAGAGAAAGTATCTTTTCTCCAGAAATTCTGAAAAGTCTGAAAGAAGTTCATGAGGGATCATTCTACGACGGATGAAGTGGTTCACAAAGATAAAATTTTACTGAAGGTTTTTTGGGATATTGTATCCTACAAAAAATGTGGTATATAGAAGAGGAATTCCGATACACAAAGAAGAATTATGATATGCGGAGAAGAGTTTTTCTGTAGAAGCAAACACAGTCCACGAGTAGTGAACAATTTTCAGACAGAGGGTGATTTAACGAGGAGGTTTACGAAGTCGATATATGTTGGAGGTACGCGGTAGCGAATTCGGAGGCAGTCCATGAATAGAGAAATGTTCATAGAAGCAGTTGTAGTACGTGGAGGAGTTTATCTGCATACCATACTTATTACATAGTACGTGGGAGGAGTAAGTGGTTTGCGAATCACTCTAGCAGGCTTTAAACACTTAAAATCAGTTTTCAAAAGTATTTTCTGGTACCTAACAGTACTCAGGATGGTGGAATTCATTTGTGGGTGAAAAATGGATGTCAACAGATCATCTACCTATACTTAAAGAAGAAAAAATTAATGGAAATTAAGGGACCTACATTTCCATAAAATGTGTTCAACCTAAAAATCTATTAACTATGAGTGTATTCCTTTCCAAAAGTTGTGAGCGAAGAAAGAGGAAGATGGTGACCCTTTCCACTAGTAATGAGCCAGAGAAAGATGCATAGGAAGTGACCCTTGGATATGAAATGATCAGACCCTAAACCCTATAAAGGTAGTGAGCCTGGGTATATAAGATCTAGCTTAAACTTTGTACTCATTATTAGAAATGATCCTTAGTGAATTTGTTACATCGGAACACCACCTTTTTATGCTCCTTGGTCATAGTCTTGTGAGGGTGAACCAAATTAAAATTGTTATGTCTCATTTAGGATATAAATTCTATTTATATTTCACAATGGGAATGATAGAGAAGACAGTTTTGTTTAATGATGAAACAGGATCCGAAGGGGAAGAAATTTTAATCTATCATACCCTGATTCACCCCCACCCCCCTCTTAGGGTATTCGAACTAGTGGACCTAACACCTTACCACATGACATTAAACTATACGGTTGTGTCATTATCACATGACATGAAAAGGTATTATGTGTCCCATTAAGTGGAACCAAACTACATGTATTCTGATTCCTTTCATGGGGATATATAGGTATCCCATTTATGGGTTCGATCCCAACATCATAACAACTTCTATCTCCTTGGATGATGATATTTTATAGAGTGACATTCATCTAATTGGATTACCATGAACTCCATAGTGCCCCACTGACTATCTTAAAAACCAGCATTTTCATAACAATGACTAAAGAATCTCTATGTAGTATATAGGAGGATACTATATATAGAGATCCTAAAATACATATAGATGTCTCCATTGACGAAGAACCCCAAATACATACAGATGATTCTGAATTCCACACATGATAATAATTGATTGAAATTTCAAGGTAAACCTATATTTTTCTTGGTAAATTAATAAGGATTCATGAACATATCTTAAATGAATAGGAGAGTCCAGAAGTAAGAAATAATTCCCCTCAAAAGGGTGCGATGAGCCCAACCTCCAATCCTTTTGATCAATGCGAGATCTTAATCAACGTGGGTCAAAATCTCAAATGAGCGCCCGAATTTAGAAAGAAGACCCCTTTGGATACAGAACTATTGGGTATTTCTAGTTCCATAAAAAATATTTTTGAAACCATTCAGAAATAATGATTCCGAACCAGAACATCTGTTCCAAGGAAAACACCCTAAAATCCATAAATGACTCTAAAAACCTAAAAGATCCTAAAACTATTAAAACCCCTAAAATAAGCCAAAAACATAATAAAAATCTTAAAATACCACTAACAACCCTTAAACATACTAAAACCCTAAAACTCTAAAAACCATAGAACCACTAAAACCACTAAAAAACCTTAAAACACTCAAAATCCCTAAGAACCCTCAAAACCCTAAAAACCCTCAAACACCCTAAAACCCTTAATATATTTAAGGCCATGAAAACACAAAACCAAACCTAAAACCCATAAAAAACCTAAATAACCAAAAACACCCAAAAAAACATTCTAAAATCCTAAAAACTGAAAAATAAACCCTAAAATCATTAAATGTATGAAAAACAATAAACACCCATATAACCCCTAAAAACCCTAATAAAAGCCTAAAAACCAATGAAACCCGCCAAAAAACCATGAAAACCCTTAAACCATAAATACACTAAAATTATAAAAACCCAAAAACCCTAAAAAATATGAGAAAACTGTAAAACTCCTTAAAACCACTAAAACCTCCTAAAAATCATAAATACCTAAAACTCCCTAAAAACTCATAAAAACCGCAATAAAACCAAAAAAATAAAAACACTAAAACCCCAAAAAAAAATCACAAAAACCATAGAAAACTAAAGAACCATAACAACACTAAAAAGCCACGATGACCCTAATAATCTAAAAAATCCCTACAACCATAAAACCCATAAAAACCCTTAAAACCCACTAAAAACCCTAAAACCCTTAAAACACCATAAAATATAATAAAAAACTCTCAAAACTCTCAAAAACCTTGAACACCCCTAAAAATTACTAAACCCCACTCAAAACCCATAGAAAAACAGAAAACCCATTATGAATCCAAAAAATAACAAAAAACCCTAAGACTAAAATTACACCAACAACCTAGGAAAACCCAAAGAAAACCCTAAAAAATGTATAAAACCTCTAAACCCATAGAATCCATAAAAACCCTATAAAACTCTGAAACCCTAAAAACCCTAAAAACCCAAGAAACACAAAAACTATAAAAACCATAAAAATACTTAAAACTGATAAAAACGCTAAAACACATTCAAATATCTAAAAGGACATATAAACCCTAGAACCCCAAAAAACAAAAAAAATCAAAAAAGATCCTAAGGACCCTTAAAATACAATAAAAAACCCCAGACCCCCTAGAAGACCCTAAAATGCTAAAAATCATAAAAGACCCCATAAAAACATAAAATTAGAAAAAACATAAAATCCACTAATAACCCTAAAACCCCCTAGAAAACTAGAAACAACCCCCCCCCCAAATAGCCCATAAGAAACCTAAAACCCGTAAAAACCTCTAAAACCACTAAATCCTTAAAAATATTAAAAGTCATAAAACCCTAAGACCCCAAAGACATTCTTAAAAACTACTAAAACCCATAAGAAAACCCCAAACCCCAAGACAACCCATAAAAGCCTAAAACACATAAAAGCAGAAAAAACTATAAAAACCCTAAAAATTCATGACAACCCTGAAATCCTAAAAACCCCTGAAAACCAATATAACCCCTAAAACATTATAAAATCCTAAAAGGCTTTAAACCCTTAAAACCTGATAAAAATACCTAAAAGTATATAAAACTCTAAAAAATCTAAATACACTAAAAACCGGAAAACCCCTAAAAACTATAAAAGGGCCTAAAAACATTAAAACCCACTATAAACACTAAAACCCCAAAACACAAAATATATCCAATAAACCCTAAAAAATTCTCATAAACCTAAAATCCTAGAAACCCTAAAACCCCGAAAAACCCCAAAACACAAGAAATTATAAAAACCCTAAAAACCATTAAACCCATTAAATCCCCTAAAAACCCAAAATAATCCCTAAAAACCCTAAAAACCAAAAACTGAAAACCCCCCTAAAACCCTATAAAATCTCATTAAAAACATAAAAAACCTAAATACCCAAAAAATAATTAAAACAAAAAAATAGTAAAAAAACTAAAAACCTAAAAAAACTTAAAACCATAAAAAAATTAATAACCATAAAACCCCTAAAATCCATAAAAACCCTAAAACCCATAAAGAACCTAAAAACCCTAAAACTAAACAAATCTCAACCCCCCCCCCCCCCCAACTGCCCCCCCAAAACCCTAAAACCCCAAAATATCATTAAAACAACTAAAAACCGAAAACCTAAAGGACCATAAAATACTAAAACCCAATTAAACACCAAAAACCTTTATAAATCCATAAAAATAATAATAACATAAAACCCATAAAATCCCCCTTAAAACCCAAGAATCTATTGAAAACCCTACAATCCCTACAAACCCCTAAAAGACCCTCAAACCCCTCAAAGCCCCTAAAAGACCCCCAAAACACTAAAAGGTCATAAAACCACTAAAACCTAAAAGAAACTAAAAACTATAAAATTTCATAAAATAACCTAAAACCCCTAAAAGACACCAAGATCCCTAAAAACCGTAAAGAACCCTAAAAACGATAGAAAATACTAAAGGACCCAAAACCCCTAAATGACCCTAAAATAATTAAAACCCCTCTAAAGGGATATGAAACCCATAAAAGATCATAAAATACCTATAAAACCCCAACATACCCAAAGAACACAAAAAAACCCAAAAATGAAAAACCCTTAAAAACAAAAAAAACCCAAAAACCCTGTAATAAAACATAAATGACTATAAAAAACACAAAAAACCTAAAAATATTTAAAAACCATAAAATAACTTTAAAACTAAAAATACATTTAAAGATGATAAAAACCATAAGAAAATAATAAAAACACCTAAAAATCTAAAACACCCTAAAAACCCAGAGATACATAAAACCCTTAAAACCATAAAAACCTAAAACCCCTAAAACCTTAAAACAATAAAACCGCTAAAAACCCTAACCCCCCCCAAACACTAAACACTCCTAAAACCCCTAAACCCCCCCCCCCAAATCCCCTAAAACACTATAAAACCAAAAAAATCCCATAAAAACCCTAAAAACACCTAAAACTACCCAAAACCATAAAACCACCCAAAACCCTAAAAACATAAAAATGATGAACACCCTAAAAACTTAAAAATCCCTAAACCACAAAAAAAACCTTAAACACCCAAAAAATCCGAAAACCCTATACAACCCTAAAAAAATTAAAAAAACTCAAAAACCTAAAATCCCTAGACACCCTAGAAACCAAAATACACTGACACCCTGAAAACCATAAATACCATTAAAATATGGTAAAATCCCTAAAAACACTAAAGGAACATAAAAAAGCATAAAACCCAAAGACTCTAAAACATTTATACACCTAAAAACCCTAAAAACCTAAAAACACATAAAAACCCAAAAAACCCAAACACACCTTAAAACTCTTAAAGCCCCTAAAGCCCCTAAAATAACCAAAAACCTTCAATCTCCTAAAAACCCATAAAACACTAAAACCCAAAAAAAATTAAAAATATAAAGACCCTAAAACAAAAAAAACCATTCAAAACCCTTAAAACGATAACAATCCTTAAAACCCCAAAAGCATAAAAACCCTAAAACCCCTAAAATCCATAAATATTCAAAAAAACCTAAGAAATCCTAAAATCCCTAATAACCATAAAACCCCTAAAACCCTAACAATATCCTTAAAACCCTAAAATCCTAAAACCCAAAAAACCCCTAAAATAATCAAAACCATTAAAATCCCCATTAAACCACTAAAACCCCCAAAAACCATATAAACCCATAAAACCCTTAATCCATAAAATCCCCAAAACCCTAAAACCACTCCCAAATATTTTAAAAACACTACAAGACTTTAAATAACATAGAATATTGAAACCCCGAAAAAACATTTAGCCACTAGAAACCATAAAAACACTAAAATATTAAAAACCCTAAAAAAACTAAAAACCCAAAACCCACACCCAAACCAAATACCCCACACACTAAACCCTAAACCCTACACCATAAACGCTCCACCCTATACCCTAGACCCTACACCCGAAACCCTATACCCTACACCCTAAAATCTAAACCCTACAACATAAACCCAATACCTTAAACTCTAAACCCTAAACCATACACCATAAACCCTATACTCTATACCCTACACCTTAAATCATAAACCCTATACCCTATACCTTAAACCATATACCCTACACCCTAAACACTGTACGCTAAATCTTGAACCTTATACTCTATAACTTATACCCTAAACCAAAAACCTTACACCTTAAACCTATACCCAACAATTTAAACCCTAAACCCTATAAAATAGACCCTAAACCCTAAACCCATAAAATCTATACTATACACCCTAAACCATATACTCTACACCCAAGATACAACAACCTACACCCTAAAACCTAAATCCAAAACCCTACACCCTAAAGCCTAATCTATACACCCAAAATCGTACACCCTAACCACTTTCTGGTAAGAGTGGAGAACTCAATAGGGGTGAATTGTGTTTCAAATTAAAATTTCTATTAAAAATGTTTTAAATTTAAATCCTCCGAGTTATAAAAATAGTTTAGTTATCTAAAATAGTATAAGTATATAAATTTTTATTTTCAATGTGCTTCTTAAAATTTCAATCACAACTATGTTAATATTTATAAAAATCCATTAACTTTTGAAATAAATTTACATAAATCAAAAACCATATAGAAAATAATTTTTAAATATAATTATCAATTTATTGTTTTGATATATATATTTTAATAACAAAAAATAGTTTTTTGAATAAATAAAATGAAAAATGAAAAAAAGGTATGGAATAAGTAATAGGTTTGTTCTCAAGACGAGACATAGTACTCTCCACATTAAAATAAACCACGTCCAAGTAGTTTGTTAAAGAATATAAAATGATTCAAAACCTATATTAAGTTTTATATAAAACAACTATAAACATGAATTCCTTGCTACACATAGCCTCTTCCATAATTCTACATGGGATAACATATGTAAAATAATGTGGGAGATAGATAGTTTAACACTCTCCATTACAATACAATATATTTTGTTAAATAATAAATAGAGTATAAAAAATATATCTCATAATATAAGAAAAATTATGAGATATTAGTATATAAAGTGAGAAGGTTTGATGTAGATCAATCTAATTATCTTAGCTTGGTCAATTTTCATAAAATTTATCCTTGAAATGGTTGAACATACATTTCACTAAGAGGGTCGAAAAAAAGTTTTGTGGAAAATGTTTAGTGTTGTAGTAGGGAATGTTATTATATCAATTAGGCACAGGTAAATTCACCATATGCACTTATCCATGAGTGGATATACTTCTTAAAGATTAAAATTCTCTAATTATCCACTAATAGATATTCATAATTTAATCCACATAATCATTGAATCCTTAAATTCTCCACCTATACAATCATTTCTTCCAAATATAGTCATCGTAGATTTGAAAATACCTCAGTTCTTAAGTTAGACATAGTCAATTGGTATTTCCATAGGCCTAATAACTTTATATCATGGTTACATATCATGACTACTTTCCACAGTTACCTTCCACAAGAGCTTCGACATGGTAACTTGAAAAAAAAACTTCTTTTTTTCTTATGGTTGCTTCTTTTCAACATACATTAACATAAATTATTCATTTGATCACTTGATTTATTCTCCCAGTTACTTCATCACATCATATTGTAGGTTCTTTTCTTATTTCAGAAACATATTCTCTTAACACGATATGTTATTTTCTCATTATAGTTACTTGATTACTCTAAATTATCACTTCATTACTTCTCATAGTTGGTTGAATTATACTTGTGGTCGCATAAAAATCAATGTGTGGTAAGTTAAGTAGACATGTGATCACGTGAACATTAACATGTTATTAGTTCAATACATGGATAAAATTATCGTATTTGATTCATAATAACTTTATTTCTCATGCGGACACATAGAGTTAAATGGGCAGTCACTTATACATGGTCAATTGAACTTATTAACATGGTCAGTTTAGCTTTATCACATAGAACGTAGGCACGATCTCTTTCATAATTATCCATTTTTATCATCTATTTGAAAAAATAGTTGACTATCATAAAACATAAAGACCATTAATAATATCAGAAACATGATTTAGGATCATTAAAATATAGAGGTGTTTGACTAAGCCTACAATATCCCCCATTTTGATGATAAAAAATCAAAAAATATATAATAGATATATGAAATGAATTCAATACATCAATTTTCTCTATTTATTCAATATATGCAATATGACTCCATATATCTTAAAACTTATCCATTTTTCCCCATTTTGGGATTATCAAAAAGTAATATATAAAAAATATTGCATGAAATGATAAAAACAATGTAATAACAAGAAATATATGAATAAAAATGTTATTTTTTTAATATATAAAAATTTTACAAAAATAAATTATAAAATGAGTATACAAAAATATTACCTATAAAACATTATTTTTAGAATCAGAATTTATTTCAAACTAGATTTCATAAGGATGAATACGTTTCTTTCCTTTAGATGTATTGGCTGAGGCGGGTTGGGATGGTTGTGGTAATAAGATGGAATCAGGTTCTTCAATCACCACACACTATGAAATTGGATTAAGTTGTCAAATTCTTGTCTATAATACATTCCAAAAGGTTTAATATAAGAGTTTATTATTTAAGGATGTTTTTAAGTAGGTATATAATAAATGGGAAAGGAATAAGGATCTATGATATAAGTGTTCATATTATAGATGTAATTATCTAATAATATGGTAAAATCCATTAGTTGTCTTGATCCTTGTCCCATTACTTGGAAATAATCCCCTTTGTTCTCTATGAATGATTCTATATTAATAATTAGGTCTTTTAGGTTTTCAACTTGTGACTTAAATACTTGGTTCAAGGGAGGAATCCCGAGATCATTAGCTAGATATTTGAACATAGTCTTTATGCATGACTTGTTAAATATTCTACTAAGATATAGGTAATGGATATTATTATTTAATATATATCTCTGTTAACCTATTTGACATCATTTTAAACCAATTTCAAAGTCATAGAATCATGTTTTTGAAAACCTTAAAACGCCACTTCACTTTTTCTTTTAAAATCATGGAAAACATCTTCCATTTAATAATTTTTAAGATGTCTGATTCTATATTCATTTACAACAGATGGGATATGTGTAGAAGGATGTACTGAGGAAGTTTATGGAATATCAACTAAATTAGAATATAGATACAAGACATTCATAAATCTATTATCTAGCTTCAATATCACATTTTAATGATCACCCAGAGAAAACACCACTTGTGCTCTCATGTCCTCAACATCATTTTTTATAATATCCATTTTGAGATAAAATATTTTTTAAAGATGAGATATGAATAAATTAGATTTCCTTGTTATATATTCCTCTCTAAATGGTTCCTTAGTATCTCCAAATATAGTAAAAAATTATTTTAGCACACCCATGAAGTCTAATTTTAACTCATTCAAATCCTCTTTTGTTACAAAATGAGAATAAAGAACAAAAGTAGCTATGGGGGTAAATGGATCTAAGATAGGATACCTATAATCTAACTCAACTAAAAAATCCATACTATTTGACATAAATTTTATCTCATTAGTAGGATCAACTTATTCTTAAATCTCAAGAATATATGTATGGAGAAATCCAACAACTATTGTTACATTTGTATTTTTGGGATTCTCAACAACTTTGGTATGTGCAAGGACAAACAGTACTTCAAATACTTGATCAATTGCAAGTATTGTATAATATACCTCTAATTCCTCTTGATAATGAATATAAAATATTAAAAAAAACTTCAAGATATCTCTAAAAATAGGGGATGGAAGTTCCACGATCCTAAGGTGGAACACCCCAAATATAATCATAATCATACTCAGAGTAATTTAGACCTAATAAAGCTAATCCTGGGGACATATCCCATGTATAATGTATGTATGGTACAATATTTATTAGAACATTTATAATATCAAGGGTCAGAGTGGAGTATTTTTTGTATCTTTTCACATTCTCTATAGACTCACTCCACCCATCTTATTCTAGTTCTTCCAAAAATTCACTAGAACTAATTTCAATGTCAACAATATCCACATCTTGAAACTCATCCCCAGAGAAGGTATAAGAAGATTAATGTTGGGAGGTCCAAATGAAATTGTAGGAGGGTGATATTTTTTATCCTCATAATCTTACCTAGAATCATCATTGAGATCAGTATTTTCTTGTTTTTCTTATTCCTCTTCCATAAAAATAACAACTTATTTGTTAGAAGAATATACTACATTAGGCTCTAGGTCAGGATCTATTATATCTCTTGGCCTAACCAGATAATTAACTATTTCAATATTTTCATACAATTTTTCACTGTTAACCATCCACAATTTTCTCCATGGATTCCAATTTACTTTTATGTTCCTATAAATCTTCTGATTTTGGAACAACCCATTAGAGGAAGTCACCTTTTATTCTCCTTAATGAACTATTCTCTTTAACTTCAAAAGGGATGATATGTACTTTGGGTATGGAATAGAATTATACTTATAAATAAGATTACACAACTATAAAATATTTCTCATGAAATACCTTGACAAACTAATCTGAATCTCATTCATTATCATGAAGAGAAAGAACAAGTCCAAGTGCCTTAGGATACTAAAGTCCCCTTTCTTGGGACTAATGATGTTTTAGATAAACTTAAAATAAAACATATATTCAGCACTATGATCCACTGGATTCATAATTTTGAGAGTATTATTCCCATTCAATACATCAATTGAATTTTGGAACATGAAAATAACATGATTTATAGGATACAAACTCTGATAATCTTATTGCTCACCCTTATAAGGAAAACTTAATATCATATCACAAAAAAATAATAGATGTCACAAAAACATTTCTAATAACAACTTTCTGAATGGTATCTATTTTATTCTAGGAATAAATTCTATATTGGAAAAAAATTATTTAACTAATATCAGATTCAATGGAATTAACATATTCTCAAACCATTCATTGCATCATTAACATTGAATCAATATTCATACTAAATATTTTCTGGACTGAAGTCTCTAAGAATTTAATTCATTTTAAACAAAAAATGGCCGACCAATCAAATGAGGGTTCCATGAATTCACTTTTTCACTTTTTATCTGATTATAATATTTTTATTTCTTTGGAGGGGGTGATCTGGTAAGAGGTTTAACATCAAAATCTCATTTCCTCATCATCATATCTCACTATAATTCAATTTTTGGATGTTATAGTTTGAGTTTGAGAGAGAGGTTCGAGAGAGAGGTATTCAAGAAAGAGAAATGGTAGGGATTTTGAAAGAAGAAAGGTATTTTTAGGGAATATCATATGATGATTGATATTCTAATTTCAATTTTAATTCAATAATTTAGTGAATGGAATAATAATAAACCGTAAATAATCCCCCAAAAACAACTTAATAAAAATTTAAAACAAAAAATGTGATGGTATTTATTCTGACCGTGTATTCATAAAAACATAGGCGTGATAGTTATACTGACTGTAAATTCATGGTAGGTATATTGACCATGTGATTAAAGTCTCATGTAAGTATAATGACTACATAAAAAACTGGTCATAGTCACTTAACTGAACATATGAACAAAAACTAATGGTTAATTAATTATACATGTGAATTGAAAATTATTGTACCTTAATAATAAACTTAATAAACATATAAGTTAATTATTGTAACAAAAATATAGACAAAATATAAGAGTTAGAACCAAATTTAAATATTTAGTATTAGTTAATCATTCCTAGTCTATGTTAGATATAAATCATTCTCTCAATATTCAATGGATTTGTAAATCATTCAGCAAACAGGTGTTTAGTACCAATGTATTCAAGAGTTATATCACCTTTTAGAAAATTTTAACTCAAAAAGTGATAGACTATATCAATATTTTTTTTCTTTTAATGAGATAAAATATTTATAGAAATTTTAATATCACTTGTATTATCATTGTTTATAGGGACATGTCTAAAATGATATCCATAATCCAGTAATGTGTTTTTTATCCATAGAAACTATTCAAAAAAACAACTTGTAGCTATGTACTTGGATTTATCAGAACATAATGTAACATATTTATATTTCTTTCTATATTATAAAACTAGAGGCTTTCTCAACAAGTAACATGTTTTAGAGGTTCTTTTTCTGTCAAAGTTATTGAAACCCAAATCTATATATGAATAACTAGATATGTTAAAAAAATTATGTATAATAAAACAATTATAAATTTGTTTTACAATTGAGGTATTTGAAAATTATTTTGATTGCATTAAAATGTGATTCCTTTATATTTTCATGAAAATGTGCACATATAAATACACCATAGTTCGACTAGTAGTTAAGTATAGTAATATTCTAATCATAAATCTATATATGGTTTGATCAATTTGTTTCCATGTTTTATCAAGATCAAACATATAGCTTTTACTCATAGGAGTATCACTACCGTTGGTACAATCCATACAAAAATGTTTTAGAATATATTGAGATTTATTTCATTGATTTAAAATGATTCCTTCTTTAATTTTAAAAATATGAAAACAAGGGATTAATTTTAACTCACCCATTTAACTTATTTCAAATTAATTTTTCATTAGGTTTAAAAATTCAATGCATAAAGAATTTTTGTAAGACCCAAAAATAATATAATCAACATAAATTTGAAAAGAAAAAACATATTTTGATATTATTTTAAGATATTAGGTTTTTTCAACTATACCTTATGAAAAAAACATTACAAATTAAATATTATTTGATCCTATCATACTAAAATCTAGGATCTTATTTTAAACATACAAAACTTTTGTTAATTTAAAAATGTGATTTAGAAAATGAGGGTTTTAAAATCATGGGGGTTCTCCTATAAAAACATCCTCAATAATATATCCATTGTGAAATACTCTTAAAATATATTTGATATAGTTTGAAATTAAAATGTATGGAATAGTCAAGAAACATTCTAATAGCTTCAAGTCTTACTACCAGTGAAAAGTTTTCATTATTGTTTATACCTTCAACTTGATTGTATCCTTGTGCAACTAGTCTAGCTTTGTTTCTAATTATTATTCTAGAATTATCAACCTTATTCCTAAAAACTCATTTAGTGATAATGGTTAGAAATTCTATTTGTATTTCCACTAGTTCGCATAATTTTGGTATTTCAAACTAATTCAACTCTTATTGCATAGCCATCATCCAAAATTCATCATCTACTACTTTAGTAATGTTTTTAGGTTCAATTTGTGAAAAAAAGTATTTATGTTCAACCTTTTTTATAATAGAAGCTCAAGTGTGAGTTCCTCACTCTAGATATCCAACTAAAACATCTAATTGATTGTCTCCATGCGTTCTAATATCTCTATAGACAGAAGTATTTAGTAATTCATTTTTTTCTTTAGGGTCCAATCCAATCAATTCCTCAGAAATTGGTGATTTTTATACATTTGGACTTACAGAATAATCACTAGTTTTGGTTGAGTTATTAACAGTCAAGTTAGATAAATCATCCTTAAGGATTTTAATGGGATTTTAGGCTCATGTGGATTTATTTCATCAAAATTTACATGTATACATTCTTCCATGGGTTTGATTCTTTTATTGAAAACCCTATAAGATTAGCTTGAGGTTGGATAATCAAAGAATATTCTTTCATATCTTTTGGATTAATGTTTTACAAAACATTATTTTTTAATGGGGATAAATACTTTGCAGGAAAACACACTAAAGTAATTATCCATTAGTATTCTATAATTCCAGAACTCATATAGTTTTTTTTTTAAATAGGTCGAATAAGAACTATATTTAAAATGTATCAAGTTGTATTGATATCCTCTACCCAAAAATAAATAGGTGTGTCTTACTAATTGATTATAGCCTGGAACATCTCTTTGATAGTTCTATTCCATCTTTTTACAACACCATTCTTTTAGGGAGTCATAAGAGAAGAAAAATAGTTATTATAGCCATGTAGTGAGCATAATGATTCAAATTCTTGATTCTCAATCTCATGACACTGATCATTCTTTAAGGTCTTAATAGTAATTCAATTAATATTTTCTAAAAAAATCATATACTAAAAAAAAGAAAAATTCCTAACTTTGTGTTATAAAAGGAATACCCAAGTGTATCTTTAATAGCCATATATAATAACATAAGTAACGTTATTCTCACTTAATATAAAAATTATAAAAGGTCCAAACAATTAAATGAGAACCAACTCTTGGGGTTGATAAATTGAAACATCTTTCTTAGGTTTGAAAAAAAATCTTATGATGGTTCCCTTTTTTATAAGGGTTAAAAACATTACCTTTTTTAGAATTTTTGTTTTAGAATAACCTTAAATAAGCATTTCTTAGTTATCTCTCTAAAAGAGTGAAAGTTTCATTTCCAAGTATCCTATGCCTGAGATAAGATTCTTTGTGAAAGGAACTTATGAAAGAAATGATTTTTGAGAATAATGAATATAAACCAACTACATAAACATTATCATTATGTAAGTATTAAAGACTAAAAACAATAAAAACACAAACACCTAAAAACCGTAAAATCCAATAAAACACCCAAAATCTATAAAAATCCTAACAAATCCCTAAAACCCATCAATCACTTAAAAAACAAAATAACCCTGAAAAATATTAAAAAGCATCTAAAAACAGAAAAATACACCAACAAACTCTTAAAGTCGCAAAAATTCACTACCCCCCAAAAAAACTATAAAAACCCAAAAAATACTAAAAATCCATAAAATCACAAAAAATCCCAAAAATCCATAAAATTCCTAAAAACTCTAAAACCCTATAAACCCCAAAAATCAATAAAACCCAAAAAAAAATATAAACCCTAAAAAATATGTAAAAATCAACCCCCCCCCCCAAAAAATCTAAAACCACTATAACCCCTTTAACCTTATAAACACATATTCCCCAAATATCCCATAAACACCATTAAAACCATAAGATGGAATAAAACCCTTAAGGACACTAAACACCTGTAAAACCTGAAAAAAAAACCCTAAAAACTTAAAAACCCCCTAAAATATCCAAGAAACACTAAAAGACCCTAAAAACCCTACCCCCATAGTCCATACAACAACTAAAAGAGTCTAAAACCCCTCTAAAAACCCTTAAACACCTTAAAGCCCTAAAAAAGCATAAAGCCCCTAAAAATTGTACCAAAAATAAACACCCAAAACCTCTCTAAAACCCCTAAAACCCCTAAACACACTAAAACCTATAAAATTTTAAAAAACCCTAAAAACTATTACTACTCTAAAACCCAAAAAAAACCAAAACCCCTAAAAAATTAAACCACCGAAAAAAACTTTTAATCCCCAAAAAACCCAAAAAAATTAAAAAACCCTAAAAATCCCGCAAAAAAGTCTAAAAAACCCTGCAATCCCAAAAAAAAATAAAAACCATTAAAACTCAAAAAAATCCCTATACATAGTAAATATCCTAAAACTTATAAACACACATTGGAAACCCCCAAAACCTTAAGAATCCCCTTAAGACCCAAAAGCCCCAAAAAATCCCTAAAAATCCAAAATTCCCATAAAAACCCTAAAAAACCTTAAATCCCATAAAAACAATAAAACCCAAAAAAATTACTAAAACCCTAAAAAACACAAAAATTCCTAAAAAATATAAATCCCAAAATTTAAGAACCTAGATCTTCATTTAAGGTCTGGATCTATATAAATTATACATTTTAAATGTGATATTACATATAATGGCCTAAATAATATTAAATGATAAAAATATAATATGATTTTACTTTAAAACCACTCAAATTAATAACTTAACACTATAAATTATTTTTATTAAAAACGTTGTTTTCAATTTAAATTTAGTATCTTCACTATTCTTCAAAATACATAAAATTACGAAAAATTTATCCAAAATAAATTTTTATATCCCTAATCTAAAGAAGAATTTAATTTAATTTAATTGAATATATAAAAGTTTCAAATATTGGATTTAAAAAGGGGTTTCTATTAAAATGTGGAAAAACTACATTTTTTAAAAATACTTCTTTTATCTAAAAAATTGATTTTTCCTTTATATTATATCTAAGAAACACAATAGATGAATATTAAAATTATATAGGATATATATATATATATATAATTTAAAATTTGGTTAATACTATTCATAACAGCTTTTTTAAATGGCTAGTTTGATAAGTTGTGATGCGCTTGAACTCGTTGTCGCATGGAGCACAAGCTATTGAATTATTTTAAAGAGATTACATACTATGAAATCTTGGTGTGTCAAATAAAACACCCAATATAACCTTAAATACCCCTAAAACACCCCAAATTACCTAAAACCCTAAGAGACACTAGAAACCCTAATAAAAAAACCTAACACCCCTTCAAACACCAAAAACACTACCCCCGTAAAATACAATAAAAACCCAAAAGACCCAAAAATTAATTACACCCTAAAAATCATAAAATACTAAAAGACACGAAAAATGTTAAATGGAATTAAAAACCAAAAATCCTATAAAATACCCTAATACCCTAAAAACTAAAAATCCTTTTATAACTTAAAACCCCCTTACAAAATCTCAAACACTAAAACAACTTAGAAACATAAAAAATCCATTGAAATTCCAAAAAATTATAAAACAAATAAAAAAACCTAAAACCCATAAAAAGCCTAAACCAAAAAATCATTTAAAAACCCTTAACCCCAAAATATAAATAAACTCTAAAACCCATGAAACCCCTAAAAAACGAAAAATACATAAAACCCTAAAACCATAAAAGACATAAAATCCCTAAGTGAACCCTAAAACCCCTTTCGAAAACCCTTAAATTATAAAAATCCATAAAAATACAAAAAACCTAAAACCCTAAAAACCCTAAAACCACTAAAAACAATAAACCATAAACCGCCTAAAACAATAAAAACCCTAAAATAATTAAAAACCATAAAACTATTAAAAACCCCTAAAAATATTTTAAAACCCTAGAAACCAGAGAAACCATAAAACCCATAAAAATCCTAAAATCCTAAAAACCCTAAAAAACCATAGAACCTATAACATACACCCTAAACCCTAAATCATAAACCATATACCATAAAACCTAAAACCTACACCCAAGCCCTACTCTATAAACATTATACCCTACACTAAAACCCTACATTTGAAACCATATACCCAACACCATAAAACCAACAACATAAACCGTATACCCTATAACTTAAACCCAAAACCCTACACCCTAAGACCTATACCCTACAAACTCACCCTAAACCCTTTAACCTAAACCCTAAACCATAAACCATAAACCCTAAACCGTAAACCCTAAATCCTACTCCCCAAACCCTATACCCTACACCCTTAACCCTATACCATATATCCTAAACCCTACACCCGACATCCTGAATCCTATACCATAAACCAAAAACCTACACCCTAAACCCAGAACCATTCACCCCATACCCAATATACTACAACCTAAACCATGAAATCTAAAACATATACACTGAACATTAAACTGTAATCCCTAAATCCTAAACCCTATTCCAGAAACCCTAAACCGTAAAACCTACACCCTAAACCCTATAATCTGCACCCAAAATCCAATACCATAAACCATAAACCCTAAATCCTAAACTTACACCGAAAATCATAAACCTTACACCCAAATATCAACACAATAAACAATTATTGGTTGGAGTGGTGAAATTTAAAGGGGTGAGTTGAATTTCAAATTAAAATTTATATTTAAAAATATTTAAAACTAAATCTTACAAGATATAAAAACTGTTTAGTTTTCAAAAATAATAGAAGTATATATTTTTTAATTTTCAAAATTATTCTTAAAACTTTTATCACAACTCAATTAAAACATGTTTTGAAACTCTTTTGAATTTTTTTAAAAAATTACGTTAATCGAATACCATATATAAAATACATGTTAAAGATAACGACCAATGTAAAGTTTTTCTATATATGTTTCTGAAATTAAAAATATGGTTTGTTTTATCAAAAAGTAAACAAAACAAGAAAATGAATCATAAAATTAAATTAGATATTTTGTATCAAGAAGATACCTAGTATTATCCACTTAGAAATCACCCACAATAGGGAAGTTTATTGATGAATAAACTTACCCACAACCTAGATCTGCTTTTTCAAAAAAACAATTACACATAGGTAGTTAGGGATATTAAAACCTCTATTATAGTTCTATATAGGATTAAAAATGTATTATAATGAGATAGATTGTGTCTATCACTCTCTAATACAATATATGATCATGTTTTAAATAAAAAATATATTATAACAAAAACAACTCAAAACCTCTCTAAAACCCATAAAATCCCTAAACACACTAAATCCTATAAAATATTAAAAAACCCTAAAAACTATTACTACTCTAAAAACCCAAAAGAAAACCAAAACGCCTAAAAACTAAACAACCGAAAAAAACTTTTAATCCCAAAAAAACCCAAAAAAATTAAAAATCCCTAAAAATCCCGCAAAAAAATTCTAAAAAACCCTGCAATCCCAAAAACACATAAACCCATTAAAACTCAAAAAAATCCCTATACATAGTAAATATCCTAAAACCTCTAAAAACACTTAAGAAACCCCCAAAACATTAAGAATCCCCTTAAGACCCAAAAGCCCCAAAAAATCCCTAAAAATCCAAAATTCCCATAAAACCCCTAATAAACCTGAAATCCCATAAAAACCATAAAACCCAAAAAAATTACTAAAACCCTAAAAAACCCAAAAATTCCTAAAAAATCTAAATCCCAAAATTTAAGAACCATGATCTTCATTTATGGTCTGGATCTATATAAATATTACATTTTAAATGTGAAATTACATACAATGGCCTAAATTATGTTAAATGATAAAAATATAATCTAATTTTACTTTAAAACCACTCAAATTCATAAATTAACACTATAAATTATTTTTATTAAAAAAGTTGTTTTCAATTTAAATTTAGTATCTTCACTATTCATCAAAATATTAAAGTTATCATAAAATTACGAAAAATTTATCCAATTTTTTTTATATCCCTAATCTAAAGAAGAATTTAATTTAATTTAATTGAATATATAAAAGTGTCAAATATTGGATTTAAAAAGGGGTTTCCATTAAAATGTGGAAAAACTACATTTTTTAAAAATACTTCTTTTATCTAAAAAATTGATTATTTACCTTATATTATGTCTAAGAAACACAATAGATGAATATTAAAATTATATACGATATATATATATAATTTAAAATGTGGTTAATACTATTCATAACTGCTTTTTTAAATGGCAAGTTTGATAAGTTGTGATGCGCTTGAACTCGTTGTCGCATAGAGCACAAGATATTGAATTATTTTAAAGAGATTACGTACTATAAAATCTTGGTGTGTCAAATAAAACACCCTATATAACCTTAAATACCCCTAAAACACCCCAAATTCCCTAAAACCCTAAGAGACACTAGAAACCCAAATAAAAAAACCTAACACCCCTTCAAACACCAAAAACACTACCCCCCATAAAATAAAATAAAAACCCAAAAGACCCAAAAATTAATTACACCCTAAAAACCCTAAAATACTAAAAGACACGAAAAATGTTAAATGGAATTAAAAACCAAAAATCCTATAAAATACCCTAATACCCTAAAAACTAAAAATAATTTTAAAACTTAAACCCCCTTACAAAATCTCAAACCCTAAAACAACATAGAAACATAAACAATCCATTGAAATTCCAAAAATTCTAAAACAAATAAAAAAACCTAAAACCCATAAAAACCCTAAACCAAAAAATCATTTAAAAACCATAAACCCCAAAATAAAAATAAACTCTAAAACCCATGAAACCCCTAAAAAAAGAAAAATACATAAAACCCTAAAAACCATAAAAGACCAAAAATCCCTAAGTGAACCCTAAAACCCCCTTAGAAAACCCTTAAAATATAAAAAACCATAAATATCCAAAAAACCTAAAACCCTAAAAACCCTAAAACCCCTAAAAATCTATAAACCATAAACCACCTAAAACACTAAAAACCCTAAAATCATTAAAAACCATAAAACAATTAAAAACCCCTAAAAATATTTTAAAACCCTAGAAACCAGAGAAACCCCAAAACCCATAAAAATCCTAAAATCCTAAAAACCCTAAAAAACCATAGAACCTATAACATACACCCTAAACCCTAAATCATAAACCATATACCATAAACCCTAAAACCTACACCCATGCCCTACTCTATAAACATTATACCCTACACTAAAACCCTACATTTCAAACCTTATACCCAACACTATAAAACCAACAACATAAACCCTATACCCTATAACCTAAACCCAAAACCCTACTCCCTAAGACTTATACCCTACAAACTCACCCTAAACCCTTTAACCTAAACCCTAAACCATAAACCATAAACCCTAAACCGTAAACCCTAAATCCTACACCCCAAACCCTATACCCTACACCCTTAACCCTATACCCTATACCCTAAACCCTACACCCGACATCCTGAATCCTATACCATCAATCAAAAACCTACATCCAAAACCCAGAACCATTCACCCCATATCCCATATACTACAACCTAAACCATGAAATCTAAACCATATACCCTGAACATTGAACCCTAATCCCTAAATCCTAAACCCTATTCCAGAAACCCTAAACCCTAAAACCTACACCCTAAACCCTATAATCTAGACCCAAAATCCAATACCATAAACCATAAACCCTAAATCCTAAAATTACACCGAAAATCATAAAACTTACACCCAAATCTCAACACAATATACAATTATTGGTTAGAGTGGTGAAATTAAAAGGGGTGAGTTGAATTTCAAATTAAAATTTATATTTAAAAATATTTAAAACTAAATCTTAAAAGATATAAAAACTGTTTAGTTTTCAAAAATAATAGAAGTATATATTTTTTAATTTTCTAAATTATTCTTAAATTTTTTTATCACAACTCAATTAAAACATGTTTTAAAACTCTTTTGAATTTTTTTAATAAATTACTTGAATCGAATGCCATATATAAAATACATGTTAAAGATAACGACCAATGTAATTTTTTTCTATATATGTTTCTGAAAATAAAAAAAAGGTTTGTTTTATCAAAAAGTAAACAAAACAATAAAATGAATAATAAAATTAAATTAGATATTTAGTATCAAGAAGATACCTAGTATTATCCACTTAGAAATCACCCACAGTAGGGAAGTTTATTAATGAATAAACTTACCCACAACCTAGATCGGATTTTTCAAAAAAACAATTAATCTTAGTTAGTATGGGATATGAAAACCTCTATTATTGTTCTATATAGTATTAAAAATTTATTATAATTAGAGAGATTGTGTCTATCAATCTCTAATACAATATATGATCATGTGTTAAATAAAAAATATATTATAAAAAAAACAACTCAAAATGTAATCCAAAATTGAGAGAAATAAGGATAAAACATGAGAATGATAAAAATTTTTCAATCATTTCAACTTTTATTGATCAATTGTATTCAAATATTTTTATGAAAATATTTAACCATGTTTACAGTAAGAGGGTAAAAAATAACATGTCTTGAAAAAATGTTCATTATTATAGAATGTAATGTTTGTATATCTCACAAGAACACATGTATTCACCAAATCTACTTATCCATGAGTGGATCTAATTCTTAATGAGTGTGCTTCTCTAATTATATGTTGAAGGATATTTACAATTTAATTCACAAACTCGTTGAAGCCTTAAATTAAATGACAATAAAATTAATGAAATAAAGTATATCCACTGTATATTTTAAAATAACTTACTAATCAAGTTATAATGTTTCACATTATATTAACATAGGAATAGTTACATTGGATCATGTTCCACAGTCACTTTCCATTTTATCATTGACATGGTTACTTGGCATGGTCAGTTTATTTTTTCTTTTAACCACGTTTTTCAATGAATGGGAAATTTAGTTGTTTATGTGGTCACTTGGATTCTTATCACGATCACTTCATTAACTAATGTGGTAGGTTTCTTTCATCTTGTGATCACTTATTATCTTTATGTTTTAGGATATTTTATTCTCATGGTAACATGATTAAATTTCAAAATAACTTCATTACTTTACATTTTATGATAAATCTTTAACATGTTCACTTGAATTTCAATGTCTAGTAGGTTTAGTGCACATATAATCACTTGAAATTTAACACACAGTCAATTAAAGACTTACAAAATATTAGCTTATGTGACACACAATCACTTGATTGTTCATGCAGTCTTGTAGATTTCAATATGGAGTCACTTCCTCCGAGTCACATGAACTTCTTCACATGGTCAGTTGAAATTCTTTACATGGTAGTTTGGCATGTTCAATTCTATACTTAGAATATAAAAACAATTGAATATCCCAAAACATAAGAATTTTTTTTATATAAGAAACACGATCTTGGATCATTAAAATAAGGATCTACTAGACTAATCAAACAATATCACCCTTTATGATGATCCTAAACTGCAACATATATAAAAAATATATGAAATTAATTGAATAAATCAATATTTCTCCATTTTTTCAATATATGAAAATTTTATCCATATGTCTTCATAATCATCCATTTTCTCCCCATTATGGGATTATCCAAATGTAAGCTACCAAAAAATATAACAGGCAATGTATAAAAAATGTAATAATATGAATGACTTGAATAAACAAGGTATTTAATTAATATCTAAAAATCATTACAAAAATATATTACAAATAGATTAAATAAAAAGTATCCCTGTTAATAATTCTAATCAAAATTATAATCTGGTATATCCCTTTTATCAGAAGGAAGGATAAGATCATTTCCTATGGAGGTAGAGGTTCATAAAATTTTGGATGGTTGTTGTACATAGGTAGAAGTCTTTCCATGGATCACTAAACAATTAGAAATTGGATGAAAGTGTTGAAATTATTGTCTAGGTGAGAAGAAAAAAGGATTAATAAAAGAGGTTATAGTTAAAGGAGTGCTGGAAGTATGTATAGAATAAATGGGTCAGTAAGGAAGAGCGAGGATGGTAGAGTTGGAAGTGTAGATATAAGGATCTATAATATGGTAAAATCATTTGCTAATCTAGATCCATGTTTTATTTTTAGAAAATAATCCTCTTTTTTATCAATGAAAGCTTCTAGATAAGGAGGTATTACATTTACTTTTCAACTTGTGAATTGAATCCTTGGTTTAAGAGATGCATGCTAAGATCACTAGCTAAATATATGAACATAGTCTTTCTGTCTGACTTGGTAAATATCATGTCAAGATATAATTCAATGGGTCTTCTAATATTATCTCTATCTCTACCATCAATTTTGAAATATTTTCTGACCTATTCTAATTCCTTAGTTGCATGTGTTTGGAAACCATTAAACAACACCTCTCTTGTTATTTTAAAATCATCAAAAAAAAATTCTATTAATATTTTCTGAGCTGTATTATTCTATATTAATTTATAATAGATGAAAAATGATAAGAAGGTGGTACTGAGTATGATGAAGGAATATCATCTGAATCAGAATTGTCGAACTCAATATTCAAAAATTTATGTTGTAAATTCAATATCATATCCTAAATATCGTCCTACAAAGAACCCACATGTTCTTCCAAGTACTATATATATATATATATATATATATATATTCATAATATATTTTTTTAAATGGAATTATAGTTGAAGTTTATATAATATTAAAGTCATTTTACTTACAATATCTTCCTATCTGACTAGTTCTATAGAATATCTAAATCTACTGAACAATTATTTCAGCACACCCATCAATTCTAATATGAATTGATTCAAATAATATTTTATTACAAAGGTTTCAAAGGTTATATAAGAATGTATGGTAGTATATGGGTCCAAGTAAGGCTTCCTTCCATCCAACTCAACATCCAACTTTACATGATTTGACTGAACGTCAAGCACATCAGTAGTATCAAATCATTCTTCAATTTCAAGAATATATGTATGGGGAGATCCAATAGGTTATATTACATTTTTATCCTCCAGTTACTCAATAGATTTGATATGAGTATGTCCACATATTCCATAAATTTTTTTATCAAATGAAGGTCTCATATAAGATACCTCATGTCCCTTCAGAAATTCAGTATCTCCAACTAATGAACCATCAAGATCTCTCTAAGCAGAAGGGATTATAGGTCCAACATCCTAAGTAGGAATTCCATTATTATCATCATCATTATTTGTCACATATGGTAAACTAACTCCTGGAACATTTCCAATAATAGCTCTTGGAGTGGTAGAATTTTTATAACACTTCTCAATCTCTTCAGACACACCTAAGTCATCCCATTCTGGTTCTTCCACAAAACAACTTATAGAAACTTCACAGTCAACAAGATCATCATCTTTTAACTAATATACATGATAAAGTAGAGTTTTATTATTGTTAAGATATCTAAATGACATTATTGGAGAGGTTTCCTTATCATCTTCATAATATTTCATGGCTTCCTCATTCATATCAGCAACTTCGAGTTCCTCTTATTCTATTTCCACAATAACAACATCTTCATCCTTAGTAGAATATGCAAAAAATTCATCTAGATCTACGCTAGGATCTACTATATTCATTGTTCTAAATATATAATTGATAGGATCAAACTCCTCATACATTTTTTTACTATCATCCATCCATTCTTTCTCTGACGGTTTCAATTTACATCCATATTCCTAAAAATCTTCAAAATTAGGCACAACCAATCATAGTATGTCATCTTTTCCACACTTATAGGAACTAATACCCTAAATTCTTAAATGGATGATGTGAAATTTGGGTATTGAAGCTAATTTATCATAGAATAAGTCTTACACAACCCTAACATATGTCTCATGAAATTTATAGATAACTAATCTGAATCTCATTCATCATTAAGAGGAGAAAGAACATGTCCAAGTGACATGGGATAACAAAATCAAATTTTCTTGTACTAATGATGTGTGGGATAATCATAACCAAAAAACATCAATCCCCACTAATATCCATTGCAATCTTCCTTCAGGGAGTCCTATTCTCAGTCAATTATTAAATAGCATCTTGGAACTTGAAATAATTATGAATTATATGATACAAAATCATATAATCTATATGTTCACCCTTATGATTCATACTTAATATTTTATCCCATAGATTTTCCGAAAACAGAAAACATTATCCATTCATCAATATTAAAATTGAATATATTTTATCTTCAAGAATAGATTCCATATGGGTATAAAATTCTTTAACCAATCTTGGATAGAATGGTTTAAAATAATCATTAAACCATTAATTCTATCCTTTCCTTGGAATCGATATCTATATAAGATATTTATTAGAATGAATCCACCAAGTATACACTTCCATTTTAGCATATATTGGTTGCTCGATCAAATGAGTGTTATGAAGATTCACAATTCACTCAAGCTACCGTTATACTTTTTTTATTTCTTTGATGGAGGAAATTCAGAAAGAGGTGTGATATTATGATATTTTTTCATCCTCAGAATATGACATTGCAATTTGATTTCTAGTGGTTTGGGTTTGAGTTCGAGATAGAGGTTCAAGATAGAGGTATTAAAAAAGGATATCACGTAGGAATTCATAAAGAATAAATGTATTTCATGAGAAGAGAACATGGTGATTTTTATTCTAATTTTAATTTTAATTCAATTATTTGTGTAACATAATAAAAAAACTACAAAAAATATTGTAAAAACAACATAATAAAAATTTAAAAAACAAATAGTCATGGTAGGTATACTGATCATATATTCATTAAAATTGAGGTATAGTTGATATACTTATTGTGAACTCACAATAGGTTTACTGACCATGATAGTATGGTGTCATGGTAGGTATAATGAAAACATGACCAACTATTCGTGGTCTCTTAATAGACCATATAAACAAAAAATGCATGGTCAATTAAATGATCATGTGAACTGATCTTCATGGTTACTTAAGAATAAGCTTCAGAAATATAGAAGTTAAGTATTAGAATAATAATTAAAAAAAATAAAGTTAAAAATAAATTTAAATATTTAGGAACAATTAATCATTCCCAATTCATGTTTTATTTGATTCATTCCTTAAATATTCAATGGATTTGTAAATATGTCAAGAAGACGATGTTCAATACCAATGAATTCAAGAGTTATATCAACTATTTGAAGATAGTATCTCAAAAAGTGATGTATTATATCAATATTGTTTTCCTTGAATGAGATGCATGATTTTTATAAATGTTAATAGCACTTTTATTATCAAAATTTATAGGGAAATATATAATTCTTATCCCTAATCTAGTATTTTTTGTTTCATCCACATAATATGTGAACAGTAACTACCTGCATCTATATACTTAGATTAAATACTAGATAATCAAACAATGTTATATTTCTTACTACACCATTAAAATATAGACTTCCCAAAAACTGATATGTTTCAGAGGTGCTTTTTCTCTCTAAATTACAGCCACTAAAAACTACATCAAAATAACCAACTAAGACAAATTTTGATTGTATTCATTTTGTGATCATAGATATTTAAAGTATTGATTTTTAAAATCACAACCATTAACAAATTGTAACATCTTAATATCAAGTATAAAAAATATTTTCTATATATATTCTATATTTTTAAAAATAGGAACAAACATATCTTTTTTGAGATAAAAAAGAATACTCAAATGTATCCTAATGTTTCATTTATAATAAAATAGGAATAATGATTCCCATTTAATCTAGAAACCCTAGATGGACCAAACAAGTCCATGTGAACCAACTATAGGAGTTGAGAATTTGAAACTAATTTCATTGGTTTGAAATAAATCTTATGATTTTTATATTTTTGAAATAGATAAAAAACATTACCTTTTAGGAATTCTAGTTTAGGATGAATTTTAACAAAACCTTCCCTAGTTAACTTTATAAGAGAGTAAAGGTTCCAATGGCCACGTCTCTTATGCCATATCCACGATTCTTTATGAAATGTACTCAACCAAGAAATATATTGAGAAATTAAAGCATCCAAATAAACTATACAAACATTATCATTATGTAAGACAATAAAAACTAAAAAACCATGAAATCCTTATAAAAACTAAAAAACCCTAGAAACTCTCAAAATCATAAAACCATTAAAAATACCAAAATCCCTAAAATCCATAAAATACTAATAACCCTAAACTCCAAAAAAATCCATGAAAACACCCCTAAAACTGAACCCCCCCCTAAAATCCTTAAAAACCCAAATCCCCCAAAATCCTAAAACCCCCTTAAAACTTAAATACCTTCAAAAGACCACCCCCACCCCAACACCCTAAAAACTCTAAAACACCATAAAACCCACAAAACCATAAAGAATCACAAAACCCCAAATCCCTAAAAAAACCTAAAAAATGTTTAAAACCCCTAAAAACCACAAAGGACCTTAAAACCCCTAAAATCATAATGACCATAAAACCCTTATAGAAACCCAGAAAATGACTTTCAAACCCCCTAAAACACCCTAATAACACAAAACAACTCCAAAACCACCTTAAACTTAAAAAAACCAGATAAACCACAAACAACCCCTAGAAACCCTAAATAACCCTAAAACACCCTCAAAAACCGAAAAAAAAATTAAAACACTAAAACCACTAAAAAAAACCCTAAAATAGTAATAAGAACCATAAAACCCTAAATAACATTAAAAAATAAAAACCCCCTAAAAAATAAAAAACTGCCATCCCCCAAAAAACCCTCGAAGAACTAAAAACCATAAAGAACCTAATTAAGTATAGAACCCCTAAAAACCCTAATTACTAACTAAAAGTTATAGAAAACAAAAAATGACTAATATATTTTAAAAAAACAACCCTAAAATACCTAAACCCCCTTTAAAACCCTAAAAATCTTAAAAATAGTAAGAAAACTCAGAAAACCAAATAACCTTAAAAAATCCCAAAAAACCCTAAAGATCCATTAAAAATCTAAAAACCCTAAAACCCCTCTAAAAACACAAAAAACACTAAAAATGATAAAAACATCTGAAAATAATAAAATCCTAACCCCCCCCCCCACCATTAAAACCCTTAAGATAACTAACAAACATTTAAAACCCTGAAAAAACATAAAACCCCTCAAAACCAAAAAAACCCCAAAAAACCCAAAAAACCGCTCAAATCTCTATAAACCATAAAAATACTAAAAATTAAAAAAATAATAAAATAATAAAAACCCCCAAAAACCGAAAACCATATGTTCTATACCATAAACCATAAAGCCCTCACCCTAGAACCTAGACCCTAAACACTAAACCCAAAACCCTACACCCTAAACGCTATACTTCACTCCATAAACACAAAACCATGCACCCTATACTCAAAAACATTAATCTTATAACCAAAACCCTAACCCTTAAGCCCCGCACCCTAAACCTTATACCCAACACCCTAAACCCAACACCCTAAATTCTATAGCCTATACCATAAACCCTAAACCCTAAACCCTAAAACCTATAACCTAAACCCTAAACTCTAGAACCTATACCCAAAATCCTATACCCTACACCCTAAAACCCATACCTTGCACCCAAAACCCTAGTCCCTATACACATACCCTAAGCCCAAAACCTAAAACCCTATAGCCAAAAGCCTAAACAAAACACTATAAACCCTACACCATAAACCATCTACCCTACACCATAAACTCTATACCCACCACCCTAAACCCTATACCTTACTTCCTAGACCCTAAACCGTAAACCCTATACCTTATACCGTACAAAATAAAACCTAACCCTGCAAAATAAACCCTACACCTCACACCCTAAACCATATACCCTATTCTGTAGACCCTAAATTCTACACCCAAAACCTTATACCGTACACCCTAAAACCAATACTATACACCTTATACCCCATACCATATACACTACACCCTAAACCCTATACCTTACACCCTAAAACCTTAATCCTAAACCCTAAAACCTAAAACCTAAACCCTAGACCTTATACCATATACCCTAACTCCTAACCCTATGCACTATACCCTATAACCTACACCCTAAACCCCATAACCTACATGTGAAACCACCGATTTTAGGTTCATGTCCATTTATAGATGTATTTAGAGTCTATATAATTTTTTAGTAACGTTTTATAAGTTTTTAGGGGGGGTTTCATGTTTTAGAAGATTTTTAGTGGTGCATGGTTTATACACAGTTAGTAGAAACTGTGTATCATCTACAGGAACCTCTTTTAAAGAATAAAATGGGCACTTAGAAGGCACATGATTGGAACTGATTTGGCCAAATCATGTGAATTACTAGGATAAAATGTGCATATAAAAATATATTTAAATTCATGGTCAGTTCATGACTTGTATGATCGTGTAAGAAAACTATGGGAGATACAATATTAAGATAGTAACAATGCACAATTCGGTCATGGTTTTATAAACTGTGTGGACTAACCATGTATTGTATATATATACCACATTAAAAATTGTATATAATATGATTTATATTCTTAATCCCTAAATTTCCACTAATCCGCCCATAACTTGAATTCATTTTTCTCTTAAGGTGTGAGAGAAAATTCCATTTAATCCAAGAGTGATCTGTAGGTGGATTAAAGTTTTTCGGTTACCCAGATTTAGTTTTAAGTGCATGTTATTCCTCTTTCTTATTATATCCAAGGTTATTCTCCGTCTTTAAACCATATATCTATTCTATTATGGATATATATATTTATTCTGAATGTTTTTATGATGGTATATTTTTGGATCTAGTGAAGGGAACTTGGGTTGTGTTTGGAATCTTGTAGTTTTATTGTGTTATTCTTTGTTTCCACAAACAATTTAGAGGTAGGTGGATTCTATCTCTAATCCAAATGATTTATAAATTGATGTATTAGTTTTAATTAAATGATTTTCTTGAAATAGGTATGAAATTCTTGTAGGAATATTTATGGAAATCTTATTTTGTTATTGGATTATAAACTATTGAGGGATTATTGGTTTTTGGAAAACTACATGTTTATAATTTTAAAATTATGTTTTAAAAATATGTTTTGGTTTGATTAATTTATAGTTTTTGATAAAATTATTTATAGAAATATTTTTTAGATTAAAATGAATTAACATGTATTGGAATAAATGATTGGGAGTGGGTTGAATGGGATGGATAATTTTCATGAAGAACCACCATAAATATGGTGGGGTATGGACATGATATTCCACCATTAATGGTAAAACCAAGAACGAGTGTGTGCATGTTGAAATGGAAATTATTTTTACAAATTAAATGGGAAATCGTTTAAAATATGTGTTGATTAGTTCCTTGGAAAATTTTTATATATTTGATATAAACTATTTTTAATAGTTGAAACTATTTTATAAAATGTTCTAATGAGTTTTTTCCTAGTTGATTGAGTTGGGACGTCATTTGGGGTAAACCTAATGATTTTAAACTCACCCCCTTCTTGGGAACTATTGTGAATTTTCAGATTTCATCTATCAAGACATAGTTAAGGGAAATGTAATTGAATTTTTATTGAATCTTATTGATACAATGGTCTTGTCATGTTAAGTGTAATATTGGAGTGGGTGCTGGTGTTATGGGTTGTTTTAACTTTAGAGTTTTGAGTTTTGTGTACTTTTTTCTCTTGATCGTGTCTTTTGGTTTTCTAATATACTCAAATATGGATTGTTGGTTTTCTTAAGATTCGAGTTTTATTTTATAACCATTCATCATATAGATATTGTATTAGTTATTGTATTTTTGGTTGGGATATTTTATCATTCAAAGGGAAAATATTCACCCTAATGTTCTTGAAACCCTTGGAATTTATTTCTAGCCTTTCGTGTATTGAGGAAGTAAACTGAGGCCTAGTATGTCCCTTGTCACTCATCAAACCAATGAGGAGGGGTGGGATGTTATAAATGGTATTATTTTGTTTGATCCTAGACATAATAAATAGTATCAGTCTTTGTTGGTCCAAATATATTTTTGAGCCAAATATTATTATTTTGTTTAATCCTACACATAAAAAATGGTATTAGTTTCATTTTATTTATCGATTTTTTTTAGAAAAATGGTATCACCATTATTCAGTCCTTGACATAAGAAATGGTGTCAGTATTGTTTAATAATAGAGCTGGTAATAGTATCATTATACCTATTATAATGGTATTAAGGATTATTATTTTTGGGAAATTAAATGTAGATAATACAAAGGTGTATCTAGAACCTTTATGTTAAACATCAAGTTACTAGGGAGCTTGGTTAAATTTGTTTTTTGTAGACACTTTTGGGAGCATTTTCACCTCCTCTTCATGGTTTTATCTGATGAGAGTTTCATGGTATGAATTGATAGTAAGACTTTATAATAGTAATGAATTGTTCCATTTTCATAGAATTGTTAATGAAATGAAAAAAAGTGTGATTTTTTATATATATTGAAAATGGTTTATTTTGAGAAGCATAAATGTGATGTTTTAAAAATTATTGAAAATGTTGATGATGGTTTAATTGAGTAAAGTTATGTTGTAATATCTGTAAATTTTTTATATTGAAATTGATTGGCCTTTAGTTTATAATGTGTGTAACTAAAATGATTTTTTTACGGTTATAGTGTATCAAATTAATTAGGCATCATAGAAACCAAATAAAAGAGGCTACTGAAAATGTGGGTTCACTTAAGCCATAGGTGAACCACATACTGTTTCAAAGAATTTTTTAGGCATTAAAGGTTGTGGGTAAGGGTAATAGGAATGATGAACTACTACAATTTGCACATTTTGTTCAGTTCTACAAGTGGAAACTACCCTTCTTCATGGGATATTTAGAGCTAGAAAAAGAATAATCCTCATTGAACTAGATAAATATAATCTTTTATTTCCTTGGGACATCGATAGAGTAGAATGTGAAGTTGGAAATATAAATTATAGAGGATTTTTCATGCCACTAGAGAGAATTATAATTTCATGCCAAATTTGACAAAGGAATGGCATGGTAGGATCTTTAAGAATTGTTTAATATGAAATTATATCTTCACACATTTTAGATTTAAACAAAAAAGGAATTATTAAATTTTAACAAAGCGAATATCTCTGTGATAGATTATGTAGAGAAATTTATTAATTTAGTCTTGTTTTACCCATAAGTAGCTATAAGTGCATCCTTGAAGGAAAATTTTTTTGAGTCAGGATTATTAATAGATATTCTCTCAAAGATCTTCGTGCATTGTATAATGTATTATACCGAGATGGTCAATATAGAGATGGTATAAGAAAAGAATATATTATGAAATATGGTTGAATAGATCATGTTTATTCTCACAGTATTAACGGGTAAATCTAATTCTTTGAATAAGAGGTAGAGGTAAACCGACTTATAAAATGGTGGGACACCTGAGAATCAGACCATGGGATTAGTAAATCATCCTTCTCAATCCAAAAGTAAGATGAAATTATTTTATTGTGGTTTATTGGATCACATAAAGAGAGACTATATGGGCCACCAAGAATATTTAACAATTTCAACAAGAGTAGATATCTTCAATGGTATAATTATATTTCTCCAAGGTTGGGTGCTAGAGACATGTCTCATGCATCTTATCCATCGTATGATTTTATTGGATCGGTGAAGCAAAATAATTCTTATCATCAGAATAGAGTGATCCAAGGTGATTGTGGGAAAACCATTAGTCCTCAACTAGTGAAACATCAACAAGGTAATAAAGAGAAAAGTACAGTGAGTAAGAAATTATATATAGATGAGAAAATGATTATGGATGATCAATCCGGTCCTTCAATGGTGAGAGTGATATTCTTTTTAATTCTACCCTTTTGTGAGTTTTTTTGATATGGTCAAGTCTTAGTCATTTATTTATTCCCATGTTGTTTATAATAAGGGTTTTCATTTTTGGATTATTCCTTGTCCTTTACAACTACAAACTCTTTTTGGATAAAGAGAGTGTTGATACTTTTTGTGTAAATTGTGTTCTATAAATATTTATGGGACTAGGTTTCATTGGGATTTATATGTGATTGATATGGATGTCAATGACTTGATATTGGGTTTGGATTATATGAAATCATTGAATTCCCACATTCACTATTATACATGAAATCCTAATTTCACATCTATGGATGGAATCAAGAACATATTTAGAGGAGGCTGAGGTTTGAGGCCAGTAAAGAATGACTTTTTCACTGGTGATTGGAACCATCTTTTATCACGTTGAAGTGCATACCGTTTCATATATGGATTATATATGGAATATAGATTTTCAAACTATTTTTTATTAGTTTTATGATATTTTACCCAACAATTTCTCAGTGTTTCCACCCAAAATAGAATTTTATTTTTCTATTGATTTCCAACCTATTACTTGTACTATCTCACTTATTTATTATCGTATGGAACCAACTAAATTGATGGAATTAAAAGTTAAATTTGATGAGTTAGAAATTATATTGTTCATTAAACAAAGTACATCTCTGTGGGTAGCACATTGTTTTTGAAAAAGAGGTCGATGGAACTCTTAGAATTTGTGTGGATTATTTTAAGATTAAAAAGGTCATGCTAAGTAATAGGTATCCTCTAACACACATTGATGATCTATTTGATCAATTAAGGGGACACCATTGGTTCTTAAAAATTGGCTTACATTCAAGATATCACCAATTTTGAGTTAGGAAGAATGATGAAATGAAGATAGATATCAGAAGTAGATATGAAAATTAAGAAAATTCAATTATACTTTTTGGTCATATAAATTCACCAACCATATTAATTAAAATGATGAATAAAATATTTCATAGATACTTGGATTTAATTTTGGTTTTTTTTCATGATGATATACTAGTTCATTTGATGAGAAAAGAGGATCATGAGAAACAATTTGTTATAGTGTTGGGTATCTTGTGGAAATATATTTTTTATTAAAAGTTATTAATGTTTTTGTGATATAATAATTACGTTTCCTTGGATATATATTTTTTGAAAATTTTGTTTCGGTAGATTTTGAAAAGATAGAAGATTTATTAACTTGTAAATATATATAGAATGTATTTTTGATATGTGGTTTCCTTGGATCATTGGGATAATACATATGATTTGTATGTGATTTTTCCTGATTGGCATTACCGCTGATAGCTTTGATAAGGAAAGGAGTTCCTTTCCAATGGAATTTTCAATGTTATAAATCCTTTCAATAAATTATTTTCTAACTTATATCATCAAGCATACTCACATTTCTATAGTTTGTATAATGATATGTAGTCAATTGTTATATATCAGAATTGTGGTTGGTATATGTTCTCATGCAGGGTGATAATGTTGTTTTTTATGGTTCACAATAGTTATATTTTCTTTAGAATAACTACTCAACATGTGATTTTGAATTATTTGATGTTTTCTATTCTTTAAATACTCAGAATCATTACCTATTTGGTGATAAATTCACAATGTTTATAGATCATAAGAGTTTAAACCATATTTTATCAAAAATATATTTTAATCTAAGATAGCGTTGATAGTTGGAGTATCTACAGATGTTTGAATTTGACTTGATGTTCAATTTTTTGGTTTAGAGATTAGACTGTCATACCTTTGGCTTATCAAGAATGACTTCATAGTTCCTATCACCATTAATTATGGGAATCTCACCCTTGGAGTAAAAAAATGACAAATCATTGAAAGAATAATTTGGTGGGTTCGCATGAAAAGAGTTGTAGTGGAGTATGCTTCAAGATACCTCACTTTTCATCAAGTAATGGATGATAACCAACAAGTATCATGTATGTTGTAGTATTTATTAATTACCATATGGTAATGGGAGAATGTATCCAAGGATTTTGTAATAGGTCTACCAAAGATGGTTTAGAAACCTGATTCCATATGAATGGTAATGTATTGGATCACAAAGTTGGCTCATTCTATACCAATTCGTGAAACTAATTTTGTGGCTGACTTGTATAAAATCTACATTCAAGAAATTATAAAGATGCATGATGTTACATTCTACATTATATCAAACATAGAACATAGATTTACATCTCATTTTTGGAAATCATTATAGAAATACCTTGGGATATAGTTTCCTATGATTATTGTATATCATCCCCAAATGGATCGACATTCTAAATGGAAAATCCAAACATTTTAGGAAATTATTAGGGATTGTGTGATATATTTTGGTGGCTCATGGTTGGATCATTTACCATTAGTGTATTTAATGTAAAATAATAGTTTCCAATCCTCTATATATAAAACTCTTTTTGAATCATTGTATTAGAATTGTTTTCGTTTTCTACATTGTTGAGTGAAAATAGGTGGGACTTCATTAATTATACCATTTATTATTTAAGATACAATAAAGAAGATTTAGTTTATTGTAAATAGAATTGACATGGTTCAATGTCATCATAAATAATATGAGGATCATCATCAATGAACATTGTTGTTTTAGTTGAGTTTTCATGTGTTCTGGAGAATCTCTCTAAAGCTTGGGAATCATTGTTTTGGAAACCTAGGAAAGTTACCTCCTTGATACATCCAAACTTTTGAGATACTTGAATGGGTTGATGAGGTGGAATATCGGTCTTCTTTGCCACCATGGTTCAGTTTAATGCAGAATGGCTTTCATGTGTTTCAAATAAAGAGGTACCAAGCTGATCCCAACCTTGTGATTCATTGTGATCACATTAAACTAGAGCAAAATACTAAATTGATTATATTATAGTTGGTGGAATAGAATAACCTACATTGTGATTTATGATAAACATGTATTAATAAACACCTTATCAAATATTTATTTTTCTTCTATGTGAAAATTCATGTTATAATGTACTGAGGAAATCTGTTGTACTGAAGGGTCATAGAGGATCCTTGCTATGATGAGAACCTATAAGTGCCATAACACTATTCTTGAATATATGTTCTATGGCCTAATGATGGTATTTTAGGGACATAAATAATATAGGCCATTCAGAGTGAGGACTCATAAAACATTGAGGCACCTTCTCATGGTGTGCACCCATGGTAGTATCCAGGAGGATATTATGAGAATGAGATCCACCAGTAGGAAATCCACATTTCATAGTGTCATTGGATGTTCCTATCTGTGGATGTGTGTATTGGTCCTTAGACTTTAATATTATTATTGATCAGTATTACAAATCACACACTTAGATGTTTTTAAAAACAATGACGATACCTTGTTCGTAGTGAGGTAGGATTTGTTTTGTGTGTCACGAGTAATACTGCATTAGTAGATAATGTGAGAAAGGATTTGTATCTTCTATTCCACAAAATAAATTGATATCTTAGGCCATTTTATGGAATTTATATATCCTAAATAAATCCATGGGCATGGTAAGGAATGGAAAAAATTAAATTTTGGGAAGTCAAAGAAAGAATAATCAAGCACATGGGTTGATGGTACTGGCATGTAACCCGCTTGATTCAAGATATCGTGACAAAGATATTACATTACAAGGTAACTTTTTGTATGAGGTGACACATCATTATGGAATTAACTTCTTTCTCTATGGGTGCCTTGGGGTGTTTATAGATACTAACCTTGGACTTTAGGCAGGCTCCACCTAATTCCACTGAGAAAGAGGACTACAGGGTCACACACTAAGTGTGTCTACGTATCTCAGTTAAATATTCATTTAACATGTTGAATAAAGATTATTCCAGATTGTGGTTTAATAATTATTAAATGATATCTGATCACATTTATTTCGACACTAGTTATTCAAGAGAATATATTGTGGGTGAAATAATATATTTATTAGTGAGTAATGTAGTGACATTTATTTGAGAAATAAATATTCATTATTCAAGGTCTAATAAATGTGGTGGAGGAAATAACAAAATGGAAAAACAAGTACACACTTTGTATATTAATATACACACTGTGTATTTTTAGGGTATTTACAGGAAATAATATTTTTTATTTAATTAAATAAAATTTAAGTGTAATTAACTGTGTACATGTAAAGTAATAGTAATAGTCAACTGTTATTATTAGAAATGGGTTCTTACTAATAATTAAATGAAATTGAAAAAATTATTTTTTGGTAATTATTTCATTTTATTATTATATGTAATCAAAGTCCCAATCGTCTTAGTCTCATGAGCATAGATATTATTTGTGGTTGTGCACAATGGATCTCGAGAAAGCTCTCAATCCAAGAGAGAATTATTTTCATCCAAGAATGCTTTCATGTTAAGAGAGAGACCCTCCTCCACCGGATCAAGGAGAGAACTTTTGAAGTAGCTCTCAAGGCTATCAAAGGTGAACATCGCAAGCAAAGGCTCTTCCGATTTTGCACCCGAAGATCCATTCGGCGAATTCTAGAGATATTTGATCATGTATGATCACTAATAGAGGAAGCCTAAACATGGGTTCTACGACGCAATGATGGATCACACTGGATCATGATTGGGAACATCAATAGAGATAGAATTCCGTCAAGGTAATTCTTGTCTTTTGATTAAATAAATTATAACTAACATATAATGATCCCCTCTATGGTTTTGAGACTCCCCTATTTTCTTTCATTCTTCATTCTATTCCAAAGATCCGACATTTTATCATTGTGATGAATCTCAGATTGATTAATTTTTAATGAAAAATTAATGTTGGTTACACCAAATTATGTACTTATGTTGTGCCCAAAACCTACATGTGGTATCATAGGGGGTCATATTATTGATTATAATTATTTAGTTTTTTTGTTTATGATTTACGTATTTAATAATTTTGTTGTTTCAATTTAAGTTAATCATTCTATAAATATGAATCACGAGATCTGTTCCTCATCCTTCATTTCTCATTCACCTTAAAAAATGATATTTTATTTTCATTATAATTAAAATAATACTGTCGATCTCATTTGGAATTTCCAAAGGTTCTCTGCTGTACAACACCAGAACACACTGTGTGTATTTGGTAGTACCCACCATGTAGTTAAGGTTACTTGCACCCAACTAGTCTGCCAAACCAAGCCATGTGTTGGAGTGTATCTAAGTCATAAATGGCATTGTATGTTGACCAGGAATAGGTGTCACACAATTTCTATATTACATGTCATGTGGCCCACATGACATGACGTGTAGTCCATTTGGGTTTGGGTTGGACCGTGTACCCCGTACATGGCTTGTCCAGTTGGACATCATGTAACACGGACACAAAAAGGTGTGTGCACCACTAGACACACTATGTACTCCAAATATTTAATAAGTACATTTACATGTTGTATCCCTAGACGTGTAATTAGGTTGGACGATGAACGATAGTACATGTTGTGTAGTTGGAACTACATGCCGTATACTCAGCCAGATTACGCAGATTTATTAAAATTTATTATTATATTATACAAACCATTGAGATGTACACTGTGGTGAAGGCGTAATGCTGAGGCCCAACACGTGATCAGTGTTTTATATATATGTGTTTAATTTTACATCTATGTAATGTTTATTTCTACTCACTAGGTAGTTATGAATGGGAATTCACCAGGTTTTCTCAAAGGTACAAGTGACATAAAAAGATAATTTTAAGTGATTTTTTTTTAAATTATGATGGATGATATTCTCAATGAAATATAGAAAAAGGGTTTTGGAAAAATTGATTGACTAATTAAAGATAATTAATTGATTTGATCATGATTTATCTTATACAATAATGATTAAATAATTGAATGTTAGTTTTATTTATGAATAAATATCATTGCATGCATAGATGATCATGAGCTAGACCAGGACCTTTGTCTGTGGATGGTTTCTTTTAATTTGATTTAATTAAATTGGTTGACCTGTGAGCCTTATCCTCATTAATATGTAGGGCCTAAGTTTCCATGGTTTATTTTATGTAAAATCTTGTTTTACCCCTCTCATATGACTGAGATAAAAGAATATGTATTGGATAGAGCTCCCAATCTAGTGGTGGCAGCTCATCTTAGGAGACAATGTGAAACCAATCCAAGGAGATACAAAGGTGGACAGGTGGAAAGCTATAAACACGAACCTAAAAGTTTCAAGGTGTTTCTCCATTAGTTCTTAGATTAGTTTATAAACCTCTAGACAAACTAACCAATAGAACAAATCTTATGATCATAGAATTTATTTTATTTCTATCAGTTTAATGGTTTATTTATTAAGGGTATGTAGTCACGGTCACACAATTAATAAATTAAACAAGAATGCAAGATGGAACTAAAATGAGACTGGATTATGTGTAAATATTATCTTAGACATGCTTAATCACTTAAGTATATACAAATTAATGATAAAAATCATGTTACAATGATAATAAATTGTAAATTTAAGTATAAGGAAAAAATCCCACAATCAAATTTAAGTTTGTATGGACTTCCATAATCTTGGTTAGAATTGAACCATAGTTGAAAGTGCTTGACCAAACATAGTTGGTGTTATTTAAATTATCATGGAATTATAATTCAAGGTTTTGGGTTGACTTAACTAGGTTCACATCAAAGTTTGACTACCACAATAGGACTTGGTGTGACCAAAATTCAAATTTTTAGGAAATCCAAAATAAAAGGATTTCAGGATTGGGGAGTCCACTCAGTGGATCAAGGAGTTGTGAGTAAATGCAGTTGGAATTTGGAATGCCTACCTTAAACCCTTAAAAATGCATGACCAACCCTAGTTAGGGTAATGTAAAGGGAGATATGGATCCTGGTAACTAGAATATATAAGAAACAAAATCTTCTAATGAAAATGGTGAGGGATATTGTATTTTGATTAAATAATGGGAGACTAAGAAGTATTTATTTATTTATTCGTCTCAGTTTTATAATGATAATGTAATAAAACTTTTCTTATATTAATTTGTAGAAACAAAAATGAAAAATGACATCAAATATATCATTGTGATCCATAATCAATAATGAAAATCTTCTCACCAGCACCAATTTCCAGTAGTGGTAGAGGCGTTTATGCATTATCATTTTCCATGAGAGTAAAATTATATGTGTTGGAAGAGCCAGTTCCAGTTGCACCTAAAAATGATTCTATTAATGAGGAACTATCTATCTATTTGACACATTTAGATGATTTCACTGATGTATAATGTTTCACGGTATCGACCATGACTAATTATCTTTTGAAGAAACATGAAAACCTAGATGTGTATAGCATGATGTCCCACCTTAAGGGTATATATCAATAAAAGGTGAGGAAAAAGAGATATGAGAACTCCAAATATTTGTTCACAAGTATTCTTGGAGATTCTATGCCAGTTGGGCCTCATGTAGTCAAGATTATTGGCTACATTGGATGCCTAGAAATCTTACAGATTAAATTCCCAAATTATTTTCATACAAATCTCATCCTATCATCACTTCCCAAGACCATATCTGACATTATTGTCAGCTAATACTTGAGAAATAATGAGAAGAGTATTTCAGAACTTCTAGCCTTGATTCACTAGGTAGATTAGGACATGTAGCATGACAAACCCGCAATCCATATGGTGAATAAGAAGATGAAGGATAAGGAAAAGGGGGAAGGATTTATAAACAATCTAAATCCCCCGAGCACCATCCCTCCAAGAAGGGGATGATCCAATGGTAGGGAAAGGAATTGAAGGCAGTGTTCTTGGCATGTGGCAAGCCAGGACAATGGAAGTGGAACTACACCCAGAAGCGTGGGTACGTTAAAGGTGTGTTTGTTATCAAGACTATTCTTTCCATTTCTGCACATTGGGTATTATGTACAGCTTGTGGGGCTCACATCTGTATTCAAATTAAGAAACCAAGTAGATTTAGAAATTTTTTCATAGGATAGGTGGATCTTTAAGCTACCAATAGCACGAGGTTGAATGCATTGGCCATTAGCAATTACATCCTCTCATTTCCAACTAGGATGCTTTTGGTTTTACTTAACTGTTATTATGTCACTAGTCTTACCCAGAAAATAATTTCTGTATCATGTTTAGATATGGATGGATTTATTTGCATGTTTGGAAATAATGCTTGATTCTTTTATAAGAACAATTCATGTTATGGAATGGAATATTTAAATAATATTTAGTATGTATTAAATTATTAAAACCAAGTATTGGAAATTGATAACGAAACAAACTTACTTAACTCATACAACACCCAGTTGTGGAATCGCTATCTTGGTCATGTAAACGAGAAGTGCTTAACAAATCTATTCTAAGATATTTATTTAGACTCTACTGATCTAAAACCATTTGAAAGATTTCACCCATGTTTATAAGGTAAAATGACCAATCCACCTTTTGGTGGACCGGGTGAAAGGGCCATAGAGATTCTTGGATTGGTGCACACGAATGTGTGTTGGCCATTTTCAGTAGAATCTAGAGGTTGATATTATTACTTCATTACTTTTACTGACTATTTTAGTAGATATGGATATATATATATTTAATGAGGTATAATTTAGAGGCCATGGAAAAATTTAAGGAATTAAAGAATGAAGTAGATAATCAGCTTGGAAAGAAGATAACGAAGCTTTGATCAGATCGAGGTGGAGAATGTATAAACCAAGAGTTCATCGACCTTTTACAAGAGTCTCATATTCTATCTCAAATCACTCCTCCCTATATAACACAGTGGAATGGTGTTAGTGAAAGTAGGAACTATACCTTGTTGGACATGGTGAGGTCAAATATTAGTCATGTAGATCCTCCATTATCCTTTGGGGGATATGCAATACAAAATACAATATACACATTAAAATGAGTACCAACTAAGGTGGAAAATGGAATTCCCTCTGAGTTATGGATTGGAAAGAAAATTATTTTATCACACACACATGTATGGGGATGTGAGGTGTTTGTTAAAGCCTTATCATGTAAAAAATTATCACCCCACGGAATGAGGTGTATCTTTAGAGGATATCCTAAGAAAATAAAGGATATTTCCTATATAAACCTTCAAAAAAGAAAGTTATTTTCGCCAAACAAGTTGTATTTCTTGGGAGGGATCAGATCCTCAAAAAGGATAGTGGGAGTAAGATTGACTTTGACAAAGATAATGCTCAAGATACACAGGAGTTGGTATAGGAACAAGTTCCATAGGTCCCCATGGAAAAGGTTCCAGAAACACAAGTACTACATAGGAGCTCAAGAGAGGTAAGGGAACTAGAGAGATTTGGTTTCCTTGTCCCTGATGATGTTGAATCATTCTTATTGGACAATGATGAACCTCTATCCTACAAGGAAGAAGTAGAGATCTGAGAAGCTTCAAGATGGATAGAAGCTATGAATTATGAGATGTAGTCTATATATCAGAACCAAGTATAGTTTCTATTCTATGATCTAGTTGATGTAAAGAATGTTGGATTAAAATGGGTATTCAAGAGAAATATAGAAAAGGAAGGTCAAGTTAGAACCTATAAAGCAAGGCTAGTGGATAAAGGATTTAGAAAACATCTAGGAATTTACTATGATGATACCTTCTCACCAGTTTCCATGTATAAATCCATAAGAATCATATTTTCCATAACAGCTTACAATGAATATGAGATTTGGAAGATAGATTTCAAAACATCATTCTTTAATGGGAATCATCAAGAAGATATCTACATGACACAACCAGAAGGGTTTGTGACACCAGGTGAAGCCGAATGGGTTTTCAAGTAGCATAAATCCATTTATGGATTAAAGAATGAATCCAAGTCATGGAACATTTGATTTGAGGAATCTATAAATGAATTTGGTTTAATTTAGAACGAATGTGATCCATGTGTTTATAAATGGTTTAGTGGTTATGAGGTATTTATCGTAGTAGTATATGTTGATGACATATTAATTATTGGGAATGATGTAACCATTTTATACTCAATTAAGGACTGGTTGAACAAGTGTTTCTCCATGAAAGACTTAGGTAAAGAAACCTACATTATAGGGATCAAGATCATTCATGATAGATCCAAGAGGCTTCTTGGACTATGTCAAGGTACATACATTTACCAGATACTAAAGATATTTATTATGGAAAAATATAAGAGAGGATTGGTTCCATTTTAACATGGCCTAAATCTTTCTATGAGAATGTGTCCTCAAACACAGCAGGTGAAAGATCATATGAGTAAGATACCATATGCTTCAGCTATATGATCCATCATGTATGTCATGTTATGTACTAGGATAGATGTTTCCAATGCGCTAATCAAGGTAGGAAGATATGAAGAAGATCTATGAGAAAAACATTGGACTGATATTAAAACTATCCTCAAGTATCTGAGAAGAAGTAAGGATATGTTGCTGGTGTTTGGAGGAGATGAGGAGCTTGTCCTCTAAGAGTATGTTGATGCTGGTTTTCATAAAAATAATAATGATCTAAATTCACAATCATGGTATGTTTTCTATCTCAATGGAGGAGCAATGAGCTTGAAGAGTTCAAAGTAGCCAATTTTCACTGATTCCATAGCGGAGTCTGAATATATAGTGGCATTTGATGTAGCCAATAAAGCTGTATGGATTCAGAACTTTGTTTAAGATCTTGATTTTTTTATTATAATAAAAGATCCTATCACATTTTATAGTTATAATACTACAGTGGTGGATCTTGTAAAAGAACCAATGTCACATCAACGAAAAAAGCACATTCTCTATATGTATCACCTCTTGAGGGATTTCTATCAAAGGGGTGAATTTTTATTGAGTAGAGTGTACATGGAAGATAATTTGGTATACCCCATGACTAAAGGAACATCTTAGAAGAAGAATGAATATCATGTGAGAGCTACTGGGATAAAAGTTGTAAGGAGTTGGCTCTAGTCCAAGTGGGAGTCTATTGGAGTTGGTGTCCAAGAACCTACTACTTTGTGATTTATGATAAAATTGTATTAATAAATACATTATCATGTATTTATTGTTCATTTGCGTGAAAATCAATGTGATAATTTCTTAAGGATATATGTTTCACTAAAGGGTCATAGCAGATCCTTACTATGATCAGAACCTGAAGTTCCATAACACTATTCTTGAATATATGTTCTATGACAGGATGATGTTATTTGAGGGACACAAATTATAAATTCCATTATGGGTGAGGAATCATAAAACATTGTCACACATTCTCATGGTGTGTTCCCTTGGTAATATCCAAGAATATATTATGAGAATGAGACCCACCAGATGGAAATACACATTTCATAGTGTCATTGCAGATGTGTATATTGGTCCATAGAATTTATTATAATTATTGATGGGTATTAAAACTAACACACTTAAATGTATTGAAAAAAACTGTGACGTCACACTATTCATAGTGTGGAAGGATATGTTGGGTGCGTCACGAGTAATACTACATTAATAGATAACGTGAGAGAGGATTTTTCCTGTTTTATTCCATAAAGGAAGTTGATATCTCAGGCCTTTTGATGGAATTATTATATCCTAAATAAATCCATTTCCATGGTATGGAATGGGAAATTTCAATTATGGGAAATCAAAGAAATAATAACCAAGAACATGGGTTTCTGTCACTAGCATGCTACCTGCTTGATTTGATATATCGTAAAAAAGGGATTAAATTACATGGTAAGCGTTCGTACGAGGTGACACATCATTGAAACATTAATTTATTTCTCTATCGGTGACTTGGAATGTTCCTTGATGTTAACCTTAGACTTTATGTAGGATCCACCTAATTCCATTGAGAAAGAGGACTAGAGGGTCACACACTATGTGTGTCCAATTATCTTAGTTAAATATACATTTAACAACTTCAATAATGATTATTGTCAATTATAGTTTAATAATTATTCAAGGATTATTGATCACATTTATTTCAAAACTAGTTATAAGAGATAATATATTGTTGGAGAAATAATATATTTATTAGCGAGTAATGCAGTAATATTTATTTGTGAAAGAAATAGTCATTATTCAAGGTCTAATAAATGTTTTGGAAGAAATAAAGAAAATTAAAAAATAAAAGTACACTTCGTTTATATTAATATACACGCTTTTTAGTTTTTCTAGTGATTTTTGAGAAATAATATTATTTATTTAATTGAATAATCTTAGGTGTAATTTTCTGGGTTCATGTAAAGTAATAATAATATTTAACTATTATTATAAGACATGGGGTCTTACAAATAATTAAATGAAATGAATAAATACTTTTAGGTAATTAATTCATTTTATTATTCTATGTAATTAAAATCTCAATTATATTATTCTCATGATCATATATATTCTTTAAGGTTGTGCATAATGGATATGGAGAAACCTCTCATGGAAAGAGACAATTATTTTCTTCCACGAATTCTCTCAAGTTATGAGAAAGATCCTCATCTACCGGATCAAGGAGAGCACTTTAGAAGAGGCTCTCAAGGTGATAGAATGCCGAAATCGCAAGAAAAGGCTCTTCTGTGATACCAACACAAGATCCCTTCAATGATGTCTAGAGATACATTGAGCATGTGTGGATCACCACCAGAGGAAGCCTACACTTGGCCTCTATGGCGAAATGATGGATCACATTATATCGTGACCGGAAACATCAAGATAGAGATAATTCCATTAAGGTAATTATTGTATTTTAATTAAATTAATTATAAGCAACATATGATTATCCCATCTATAGTTTTGGGACTCCCCTCTTTTCTTTTTTTCTTTATTCTATTCTGATGATCTAGTACTTTATCATCATGACAGATCTTGTATTGATCCTTGTTAATGGAAAAATTAATGTTGGGTATACCAAATTATGTGCTTATACTATGCCCAGAACCTATATATTCATGTGTTGGGATGGATTATGGATAGAAAAGAGAAAATATTACATTTTAAAATCATCAGTCCAATTCAGGTTTTATGTAAAAATGATTGGATTTAGGATTGAACATTGGAGTTTGAGAAGGAAATGGTTGAGTAATGGCCCAAACTCTTTTATGGAATAAAGGATTTTCAATATTCTATATATGTAAATACCAATGGTGGGGAAATTTTATCACTGAATATTTAAGTTACATTACCCTTTATAAATGTATTTTGAGCCTATAGAAATTTTGGGTTATGATTTGAGTGGATCCAAAAGATTTTGGCATGTTTTTCATGATTTCCTAGAGGTGCATGGTTTTTTCATAGTTAGTAGAAATTGAGAAACATATCCAAGAAACGGTGCAAGGGACGACAATGGGAATTGGGTAGAAAAGCTGTTATAGAACAATTTAGAGACACTATATGGAATCCAAGGGGAAATAATTCATATTGAAACAGAGGGAAATTCGTGGTTGGTTCACAGTTTTCCTAATGATGCGAGATAACAATGTGAGGTATTGACTTAAGAGAGTAACATCTCATGAGTGTTGCATGGTTTTCTAAAACACGAAACCTAACCATATAGCATAGAATTGGCCCTCATTAAAAATTAGATCTAATCCGATTTAACCCTTTAAACCCACATTTTCCCCTAATCACACAATAAATAAAATTTTTTCTCCCAAGGCATGATTAATGATCCCCTTCAATCCAAGAGTGATTCATAGGAAAATTAAGGTGAGTTGGAGGCTCATATTCCTTAGTAAGTCTCTATTCTTCCTTTTTTTCATGAGATACTAGGTTCTTCCTCTGTCTCTATCAGAACCATATATCTAGTTTGTCATGGATAAATATATGTATTATGAATTGTTTTATGATGGTATCTTGTTTGATCTAGTGAAGAGAATTCGGGTTCTGTTTAGACATTGATTTTTTCTTGTGTAGTTATTTTTTTCAAAAAATTTTAAAAGGTAGGAGGATTATCTATTGACTACACATGATTTATAACTTAAAGGGTTATTTTTTAAATAATTTTATTGAAATGGATTTGAAATTATTTTTTGACTATTGATGGTAATATTTTTGGAATTTTCTTGGAAATTGGGGAAGGTTCATTGCTTCTTGGAAAACCTCTTGATTATAATTAAAAAATAATGTTTTAAAATTATGGTTTAGTTTAACACATGTAGACTATTTTTCAAATTATTTTAAAAAATAAATTTTCTGATTGAAATAAATTGGAATGATGTTTGCATAACAGATTATTCATGGGTTGATTGGGATGGAAAATTTTCATGAAGTACCACCGTCAATGAGGTAGATTAAGTAATGAAGTTCCACTGTCAATGGTAACACCACGCTATATTGTGTGTGTGTGTGGTTGTGTGTGTGTGGAAATGGAAATAATTTTTCAAAATCAAATGAAAAATGGATTAAAGTATTTATTGATTATATCCTTGGAATACCTATGATATATTTGATATGAACTATTTTTACTACTTGTAAAAATTTTATAAAATGTGCCAAAGATTGTTTTCCAAGTGGAACAAGTTGGGAATTGATTTGGGGAAAACCTACAGAGTTTAGACCCATACACTTCTTAGAAACTATTGTGAATATATAAATATAATATATCATGACACATGTAAAGGAAATGTGTGACAATTAGTTAGTGGTTCCTCTAGATACCGTGAACTTGGAATTTAGAGTTGTAGCTTGAAGTAGGTTGGGCGTTGTTGGTTGTTTTCTCATGGGAGTTTTGAGTTTTGTTGCATTTTTGGTTCTATTAATTATGTATTTTGGTTTCCACTTTTACTCTAATTTGGTTTTTCAGTTTGGTTATGTGTTGAGTTGTATTTTTTTAAAAGACTTCATATAGAGGTTTGTTTGGTTATTGTTTTTATGGTTTGTATATTTTATATTTCAATGGTAAAAAACATCATTCAAATGTTCTAGAATCCCTTATAATTTATTTCCGTCCTTTCATGTCCTAGTAATTTCACATATAGCCTAGTACCTCCCCCATCACTCCTGAAACAAATGAGGAGGGGCGGGATGTTACACTACACCCTAAACCCTAAACCCCGAACCCTAAACCCTTAACCCAACACCATATGCTCTAATCTCTATATAATACACCCTAGATCCTAATTCCAACATCCTTAACACTATACCCAACACAAAAAACCATAAAACCTCCATCCTAAACCCTATACGGAAAACCATACACCCTAAGCCCTACACAATAACCCATATGACCTACAATATAAAACCTAGACCCTACACCCTAAACCCAATACCCTATACCATAAACTCCACACCCTAAAACTGATACCCTACACCCTAAACCCGCAAACCCTACACCCTACACCCTATACCCCCCACACAAAAAAACTCAAAACCTACACACTAAACACTATATTGTACACCTTAATCCATATACCCTACACCCTAAATCGTAAACCCCAAACCCTAAACTGTAAACCATAAACCCTATACCCTGAAACTTATACTTTACACCCTAAACCCTATACCATATACCCTAACCCATAAACCCTATATACTAATCCTTACACCCTAGACCTTTAACCATACACCCTAAATCTTAAATCCTACATCCTAAACCCAAAAAGCAACACCCTAAACCAAAAACCTACAACCTAAACCCTGAACCATGAACCACACACTGTAAACCATATATCATACACCCTAAAACCATTACCCTACAACTTAAACAATTAAACAAAAATTGACCCTATAAAAATATAAAAATATAAAAAATACTCTAGAACCCCTAAAAACCCTAAACCCCTAAAAATCCTAAAAACTGTAAAATCCTTAAAATAACCATATAATTCTATACAACCTAAAAGACTCTAAAAAAGGTAAAAACAATAAAAACCCTTAAACACCATAAGAAAATCCTATAAAACAAATTAGACCCCTAAAAAACCAAAATAACCTAAGAGACCCTAAAAACCTCTAAAACCTATAAATCCCTAAAAAATTTGAAGACATAAAAAATTATAAAAACCTTAACAAACTCTTTAAACACTTAACAATATCCTAAAACCCTAAAAACCCCAAAAAACCTGAAAACTCTTAAAAACCTTAATAAATTTACAAAACCCTAAAAATACTAAAAAACCTATATAAAATAAAACTGTAAAACTCCTTAAAAACCAAAGAGAACCCCCAAAACACAAAAAGAACCAAAAAAAACTAAAACACCTAAAAGAACCATAAAAATACTAAAAGACCCTAACAAAATCTAAAAGAACCCAAAAAGGCCCCAAAAAAGGCACTAAAAACCCTAAACCCCAAAAATAGGAAACCCCGCAAACCCCCTTAAATTACCCCTAAAAGACCCTAAAAACAATAAAAACCCCTAAATGACCCAAAAATGCCTTAAACATTAATTTTTTTGGAAACACCCAAAAATGCAAAAAAAAATCCAAAAAAACAATAAATATCCTAAAACCCCCTAAATACCGAAAAAACCAAAAACCCCTAAATACCTAAAAGATCCCAAAACCCCAAAACCACCCAAAACCCTTTAAAACCCTAAAGACCTCTAAACCATTAAAAACACTAAAAATCATTAAAATTATGTAAAAAACAAAAACCCTGAAAAATTCAAAAAAAACATAAACCCCATAAATACCCTCAAAACTGTAAAAACCTTCAAAAAACTTAAAAAACATAAAACCCCATAAAACACTAAATAAGCATAAAAACCCATAAAAACCATAAAATTTCACTAAAAACCCATAAAATCCATAAAAAGCCTTATAAAACCCTAAAAACCATAAAAAATATAAAACACTACAAGCCCCTAAAACCCAAAAAAAATCCTAAAAACCTTAATAAGCATAAAGTTCCCAAAAACCCATAACCTCCCTAAAAACTATAAAAACCCTAAAAAACTAAAAAAAATCAAAAACCCCAAAAAAACCAATAATTTACCCTAAAACAATCCAAAACCCTAAAAACATAAAATACCCTAATAACACCTACCCCCTCCCCAATTACACTAAAAGCAACCCTAAAAGTCCCTAAAACCATTAAAAACCTAGAAAATCCTAAAAACCCTGAAATCCCTAATTGAACCAAAAAACATAAATTTCATAAAAACCCTAAAACCCCTAAAACCCGAAAAAAAAAAATCTTAAACCCTATAATACTAAAAACCCATAAAAACCCAAAACAACCATACAACTATAAAATCCTAAAAATCCTTTAAACACCTAAAACCACTCAAAACCCTAAAAAACCTTAAACCCCTTGAGAAATCCATGAAAACCAATAAAAACATTAAAAACCTAAAAACCCAAAAACCCTAAAAATGAAAAACACATGAAACCGTAAAACCCCTAAAAACCATAAAACCCCAAAACACACTTAAAAGCCGTAGAAAATAATAATACATTAAATACCTTAAAAATCTAAATTTTTTCAAAATTATATAAAATCCTAAAAGATCTTTTAAAAACAGTAAAAAACCCAAATAACCCTTAAAAACTAAAAAAACCCATTAAAACATTGAAAAACCCCTAAGACCAAAATACATTAAAAACCCTAAAACCCTTAAAGAAGCCTAAAACCCCTAAAGTGCCCTAAAAACTGCTTAAACCTTAAAAACCCTAAACCCCCTAAAAATCATAAAATCCCTAACAGACATTAATAACCCTATTATCCTTTAAATCCCATAAAACCATAAAAAATATAAAATACCCTAAACAACCTAAACCCCTTAAAAACCCTAGAGGATAGTAACACACATAAAACACCCAAAAATACCCTAAACACCTTAAAAGACACCAAAACCCCCAAAAAAACCAAAAAACCCAAAATAACCAAAAATCCATAAAGTACTCTAAAAAGGATAACATTCTTAAATGACCCTAAAAATCCTAAAAATGCTAAAGTATCCTAAAAATCCCTTAAAATCCTAAATGGACCTAAAATGCCTTAAAACCCCAAAAAATCCTAACAGAACCTAAAAACCATAAAACCCCCTAAAATATAACGACAAAAGAAAAAATTACATAAAAACACTAAAACCCCTAAAAGTCCATAAAACCCTAAAAACCCTAAAAACCCAAAACCCCTAAAAATACTAAAAAATGAAAAAATAATAAAAAACCAAAAAACCACAAAGACCCCAAAAATCTCAAAAACCAATAAATTAACCAAAAAACACCCTAAAACACTAAAAGCAATAAAAACCCTAAACCCCTAAAAAACCTAAAACCCCAAAAGATATTAAAAGACCATAAATGACCATAATAACACCCTATAAATCCAAAAATCTAAATAATCATAAATAACCAAAAAACACTAAAGACTCATAAAACCCTAAAAACACTAAAACCCCTAGAACATTAAAACCCCAAAAAACCCTAAACCCCCTTTAAAATGCCAAAACCCCAAAAAACTAAAAAAATACAAAAACCCTAAAAAACCATAAAACCCCAAAAAATATCTATGAAACCTTTAAAACCCTGACCCCACCAAATCCCAAAACTGCCAAACACCCTTAAAACCCACAAAACCCCTAAAAATATATAAAACATACTAATATCCAAAAATCCAAAAAACACTAAAAACTCCCAAACCCCTGAAAATAATAAAACCCTTATAAAATCAAAAATATATAAAACCCTAAAACTCAAAAAAACCATAAATATACCAGAACACCTAAAAACCCAATAACCCTAACAAATTACAAAATTCTAAAAAATCCTTAAGAACTCTAAAACCCTAAAAATCCTAAATCCCCAAAAACCCATAAAACCACAAATAATAAAAACCATAAAAACCATATAAAAAATAAAAACCAATAAAATAATTAAAAACCACAAAATCATATATGCTAAACTCTATAATGTACACCCTAAACCTTAAACCCTACACCTAAAACCCAAAACACTACATCCTAATATCAATACCCCACACGCTAAACCATAAAACCTATCCCTAAACCCTATACCGTACACCATAAACCTTAAATCCAACACCTAAACACCAAACCCTAATCCTTAAAACCTAAACTCAACACTATAAAACTTCAACCATATACCAACAACCATAAAAGACACTAAAAACCCGAAAAACACTAAAAGAACATAAAAACCTAGGAAGGCCCTAAAAACCCTAAAAACCCCAAAAATACTATAAAGGATAAAAGACCCTAAAACCCATAAAATAGACTAAAAAACCCTAAAATCCAAAAAATACCGTAAAAACGTAAAATCCCTAAAACCTTGAAACCCCCTTAAAAACGTAAAAATATTTTAAACCCTATAAAGAAAAAAAACCCCTTATAACTCTTAAAAACCTAAAAATCCAAATAACACTTAAAGACCCAAAAAACCCTAAATATCCTAAAACCCCTAAACACTCTAAATCCCCTAAATAAAATCAAAAAATATATTAAATAACCCTAATAATCCTAAATAACCCTACAGACCTAAAAAACCCCAAAAAACCCTAAAACCCTAAAAATATTGTAACCCCCCTAAAAACCCCAAACTCTAACAACCCTAAAACCCCAAAATCATAAAAAAACCCAAAAAACCCAATCTAAATACCTAAAAACTGTAAAACACAAAAAAAATATATAAAAACCACTAAAACCCCATAGAACCCCTAAAGCACATTGAGAACCCTTAAAAATGTAAAACTCCCCCAAAACCCTTTAACTACTAAAACTAATAAAATACTCTTTAAACACTAAAAAACATAAACCATTTACACTATACCCTATACCCAAAACCCAAAAACATAAACATAATACCCTACACATTTATCGTAAATCCCTATACTGAAGGCCCTAAACCCAAAACCCTACAATAACATCCCATGATTTTAAAAGTATAGACTATGTTTGATAGTGTACAATATAGACAACACTAATGAATAACAAAATATTATTATGTGACCATTATAATCTATTACTTAATTTGGTAGGTATGAAAAAGAATAACTGATTTATGAAAAAAAAATAGATACTACTCAATATAAATTTATTGTTGAATTATTATAAAATGACAACATACTTTTTTAGTAATGTCATTTTGTTCATCAAAAATAAATTTTATTAAAAACTGGGTTTTCTTCATTTCTATAGGTGATTATTATAATTAACTTCAGATTGTTTTAGAAAATTTATTTCAAAATTTATCTTAATTTTCTAATTAACATATAATATTTTTTATGGTGAAATTTTGAAAATTTAATGAAAAAGATATATTTTTAGTGAATAGTGAAAAATATATTTATTTAAAATACGGTATCTTTTTTCATAACTTCATGAAATAATAATTCAACAAAAATTAACTAAAAATATGCAATGAATAGTTTATTATATTATAACCTAAATAAAATACCAAAATAATTCATAACATACATTTTATAATTTATTTCATGATAAATTTGAAAATCATATTTAGTACAGACGTAGTGCTTGCACAACACGAGAAACGTCAAATTTTGTGTCTTATAATTAATAATTGAGATCTAGAAAGTATTTTGATGATAATTTTATTAAATATAATCCATTAAATATTATTTTCACTGATGATTTGGGATTTTGGAGCTATATAACAATAATTCTATCCAAATGATTGTGCAATTCTTGTACAAGGATAAAAAAGACAAAATAATAAATTAAATATGATGTCTTTACATGGATATGAGTATATACACATGATGAAATAATAAAAAATCTTTATGTTGAGAATAATTAATTTATTTTATGATATTAATTTATTTTTAATTGTTATATATGAAATAAATTCTTTAAATGCTTATGCAACACTAGTGCTATGCTTGTGTAAGCAAAAGAAATACCAATATTATGATTTTAGAAACTCTAAAAATAAAATTATAAGAACCATTAAATGACCCAAAAACTAGATTAAATAATATTTTATGATTATATATTGAAATAATAATTAAATTTTACAACTTATTACAATTTGGGTTGATATGGATGTTATTTTGACCGTTATAGTTTTTATTTTAAGAAAATTCAGATATGTCACTCTTTTATTATTAATAAGTGTAATATTTTTAATGTGATGTTATCATGATTATTTTTTATACCATAAATATTATATGTTAAGATAAAATATTTATATAAATCATAGTAATTTATTTTTAATTTTTAGTGAATAAATAATTATAATAAATTCTTGCACAACACTGATGTAATAATTATTTAATTAATGAAAAACTTAATAAATTATATTTTGAATATTTAAATTTTTATATTTTTAGCTAATTAAGGTCATTCATGAATTTTATATATTAAAATAACATGTTTGGGATATTTTAAAATATTATTTTTATTATAAGTTTTTTATTGATGTTATTAAGGTTGAAGTAAGGAATAATATCCAAATTGATAATATTGTTATCTTATGTAAATAATATTTTATTAAATTAATTTAAAATAATAAAAATATAAAATTATTAAAAATGGGATAATTTATGGTCTAAAATATCCTAAATTTTCAATTTTAATTACAATTTAAACCTTATAAGTAAAAATTTCATCCTTTTAAAAATAAAAAATTTCTTACCATAGTTAAAATTAAAATAGGTTAACTAAGGTGTAATCAAAATGATATGGTATAAAATTACAAAAAAACATTTATAAAATATATTTTTGGATGGTATTACAACCATAAAAATCCTAATATTTTAATTCATTTCAATTTTGAGGTATTTCGATTGAGATTTAATTTCTTATAAATTAATCTTTTGAGAAATTTGAAAATTTCACCTCACTTCAATTATTAAGGGAATTCTCATCCCTCACTTAATTACACAAAATTTAGCCTTTTATGATATCCATACTATGAAAAATTATCTTATACACGTCAATTTACACAATATATTGGTTATGTTATTCTTAAAAGATCACACTTAGGGCCCCGTTAGAGGATATTTAAAAGGAGCCATTTTGAAGAAGAGGTACTCATTTTAACCAATCACTTTACTTTTCTATTATTATTTAACTTATATAAATCTATGATATACATCCTAAAAAAATATATTCAATAATTTAAATATTCTTAAATGTTATTATGATTATTAATATACTATTATACACCCTTTTTATCATAAAAAAAGAATTGAAACTATCACTTGTGTGTACGTATGACTTAACGTCTCTACATACAGATACAAACCATTTTTCTTCACAATATTTATTGTAGGGTATTATGATGGTATTGATGAATATATATTATATTTATGATTTAATTATACTTATATAATGATTATATCATGTATACCTTCTTATCACCTAGTCTTTTGGGAAATAATAACGTCACTTCTGCGTACCTATGGACTACCATCTCCAAGATGTGATGTGATTAATTTTTCATTTATATATCAAATTTATGGTTATTAGGATATATTTTAGGAATATAAATGATATATATAACATAATAATTATTATTTAAGGGTGTATTTTTATTTACTTTTCTTATATTCGATCACATGAAAAATGGAAACATCATTCATGAGTATGCACGACCTACCGTCTCCATGAATGGTGTAATTTATAATTCTATCTCTAATTGTTAATAATGATTATAAATATGTATAGAATGCATATATATTATTTTTATACCTTTATTAAAATTCGTTAAATGATGGTATTATGATCAATGTATAAGGACCGAGACAACCAAACCGAAACATGCTTGGAAAACGAAGTAGTTATCACCCAGAACAGTAATTTTAATAACAAATTATTTATAAATGGGTGGTAAGATGTTATAAATAAGTCATAAATGGTATTATGATTCAAATGATACCGAATGGGTAAGAGTTTATTTCACAATCTCATAATTATTCAGGATTGTTTCTATTTAAATATAAATTGGGGAATATTTCTCTTCAATGTACTTTTTTTCTAAAAATGTTAACAATTTTTTTTACTATTATACAAAAAAAATAAAATTATTTTCACCAATGTTTTAGTTTTTATAAAATGTATTGAAAGGAATATTTTTATCTTCTTCTAAAATGAGTTTTCTTACTTCTCTGATAAAAATATAGAAGGAATTTTTTTTAACATATATGTATTGAGAATATTTTCCCACCATCATGATGCCTTAATGTTTTTAATATTCCTTTAAAATATTAGAAGTTTATCTTTAAATAAATTTTTTTTGTTACTATTGAGAATATTTTAAGAAAAGAAATGATTTCAAAATGGAAAGGATATTTTTTCTCAAGAACTATTTTAAGTGACGCATCAAAAAATATTTTCCATATAATATAACATTATTGGATGTTACTTATGATTTACTAGGAATATGATCCAAATATATTTTCTTCACTCTTTATATGGTTGGTTTATGTTTATTATGGAATGATATTTATGAATATTATTCCTTTTCTATGGGTTATGATATGATGAAATGTTTATGAAACCCATTTAGTTTCATGGTTTTTGATATGATAAATGATTTATATTTCTGTAGGAAACAAAAGAATATTTTTTATTATGGAATGGGTGGGACAAATATCTCTCTCTAATGCATTGGGTAATGATTTATATCTCAAGAGATAGATAGGACTGTAAAGGGGAGTGAAGTTGGTTTATTATGGAATATTTTCCACCATTATATGCTTGGGAGTGAACCATGACTACAATGCTTGTTTAGGGAGTGAAACCATTCCACTATAGTCTAGTAAAATATCCTTTACTACTAAGGAAATTATTTTCAATACTTATGTATATTCCAAAATTCCATGTCTTATATTATTCAGTAATAGCTTATATTGTTTTATCCCTTATTGATTCATGTCTTATGAGCTTCCATGATTTATTCCATTAATCAAGACTTTGATATTTTATACACATAGTAAATTATTCAAATGTTACATTCAGTTTCTTATACCTTTATGATCATGTTATTCTTATGTAATCATTGATATCTCTCTTGTTTACCCATACTAAGAATCGAAGACAACTCTTCTTATGTTTTATTTTCCCCCAGTTATTATAAAATATGTTAAATTAATTATTTTTATAAGGATTTCACATGGATGATGTTGATGAAAAATGTGAAATAGGAAAATATGGGTATAATGTGAGATAATTTTGATATTAATGAGTCAGTTGTTTATAAATCCATGTCATTAAATGTTTGTCCAAATTATATACAACTATGATCCTAAATGATCCCTGGGTAATTAAGGGATCAAATTATTACTTTTAACATTGTAATATTTTGATGGAAAAAAATGTGTCACATTTTTTGGTATCAAAGAAAAAAATTCAATTTTTTTTCTTTTTATCATTGAATCTAGAATTGTGGGTTTCAGGCTATTACAGTTAGTATCATAATAGGGTTTCATAAATTTTTTTATTATGATGTTTTCAGGATAACTTATATTATGAATTATAGATACCATCAAGGGTATATAATACCATATGTTCAAATTCCTATACAACCCTTTGGAGGTCTTAAGTTGTAAAATTCCTAGTTGACTGATGATAGGTTTTGAGACATTTATTTTTGAGGTAATTACATTTTGTGATGCAAAATGAAATGTATGAGATTAACATTGATGTTAAAACTTTCATTTAATGTTGAATATATTAGGGTCATTTTTTAGTATGTTTCTAAAATTTAGATAATTTTAATGAGAATTATATTTTTAGAAAAAATACAACCCATAGGTTGGGTGATAACCCATCACATCCGGCAAGGCCACAAGACATGAACCCGCAACTGAAAGGTGAAAAAGGTGTAGTTCCTAGCACTGGCCTTTGTGATTTCTGGGATATTATGACTTTATTTTTCTAACCATGTTGATTTTGGGAACCTTATTTGATTAAGGTGATTATTATGTGATTTTATTTGAGTAATAATATATGTATTCCATTTTGTAAGCATATATGATTTTAGTTTTGTTTTATGAGGATTATCATCATTTATGGAAATGAAAATCCATTCTTGGAGATTATATGATTATAGGATATAATGATTTTCTTATGATACTTTAATAGTGATCGATCATATTTGGAGATAAATATTACACTTATATTGGAATACTAAGTGATCAAATACTTTTAATTTTTGGGTTTCATTAATAGTAAAGACTATTTTGAATAAATTTTAAAGATAATTATTTATTGAATGATCTATGTTGAACTTTGGGTACTATAGAAAATTTTTGGAGATTAATTTATTTTGTGAATTATATTACTTTATGATATCCATATTTTAGATAATAATTAATGATAGGAGTAATTTCAAGTTATTATTTTTTGTATTATGTTATTCATTAAAAGTTGATTTCAGTGTTTCAATCATGAAAAATTAATCTTTATTAACTCATTGTTTGGAGGAAAATATGACATTATGGTAGAAATATATTAAAGTATCAAAGTATAATATTCATTTAAGTATATTTTATTATGTTCTTAATCTGGGTAGTAAAATAATTTCTCAGCTTTATGAAAAAGATCATGGAGTAAAAACATTATTTTTTTAATTTTCTTATCGATAAATAAATGGTCTTTTAACACATCACATATTTACGGTATTGTGATAGTGAAATTTCTCATGACCATTTTCCCTATCACTATCTATTTGTTCTTGGGAATTAGTTTTCTTTTCCATATCAATGTTTTCACTTTCCAAAAACGTTTTCTATATGGGAACCTATTATGTGTTACTCTAGATAAATTTGTCACTTCCCTTTCTCTCTTTTTAAGTGCAGGTTTTATTGAACATTTTTACAATGTGGGATATCAATAAATTTATATTGAATTGAAAAACCCCTAGATACCAAGACCATTTCAAAATTGTGATGGAAAAATCTTTGGGGGGGGGTTAGAATTTAATATCTCATAATTTTAGAAGAAAATACTATGTTTGATAGTGTAAAAGATACGTAACACCAACAAACAATGAAATATTATTATGTTACCATTATAAACTAATAGTTAAATTGGAATGTATAAAAATGAATAAACTATTTATGAAATAAACATATATATTCTACTTAATAAAATTTTATTATTAAATTATTAGAAAACAATAACATAATAATTTAGTAATGTTATTTTATTCTTCAGAAATATTTTATTTCCAAAAAGGGGTTTTTTCTATTTATGGGTGAATATTATAATTATTTTCAAGAGGTTTTAGAAAATTAATTTTAAAAAATGAAATTAATTTTTAAAATCATCATATCAAAATTAGTCAATGTAAAAATTTTGAAAAAATTATGAATGAGTTAAATTTTTGGTGATTAGTAAAAAAATAAAATGTTTTTTTAAAATACAGTATCTTTTGTGATATCGTTAAGAAATAATTACGATATATAAATTAATTAAAATTATTAAATGTCTCATTTATGATATTATAATATAAATATCATACTAAAATAATTCATAACAGGAAATTTATAATTTATTTCATGAAAAATATGAAAATCATTTTGAGTGCTGAGGCACTACTTGCATAACACAAGAAAAGTAATATTTCGTGTCTTATATGTAATAAATTAGATATATAAATCCTTTAAACTAAATATTTATTAAATATAATCTATTAATTGGTATTTTTATTGTTAATTTATAATTTTTTATTTATATAAAAATAATATTATCCAAATGATTGTGCAATGCTTGTGTAAGGATAGAAAGGACAAAATAACAAATTAAATAAGTTTTCTTAACATGTATATAAGAAAATTTACATGATGAAAAAATAGAAAGGATTATATTGTGACTAATTTATATAATTTTTTTATTTTCATTTATTTTTAATTTTTTTATATTTTTTTATACCTTAAATTATTTTGAATCACTAACGTAGTGCTTCTGCAAGTAGAAGAAAAATAAATAAAATGATATTAGAAACTCTAAACAAACTTATAAGAACCATTTAATTATCCAAACTCTTGAATAAATCTAATTAGATGATTTTATATCAACATAATCATACAATTTTACAATTTATGATATTTTGGGGATACATGGATGAGATTATGACCTAATAGAATTTTATTTAAAGAAAATTCCAACAAGTCACACTCTTGTTTTTAATAAGTATATTTTGTCAATAAGATGTTATCAAGAATATTTTTTTAACTATAAATAGTATTTTTAAATATAAATCAGTTACCTAAATTTATTTATTTTATTTTTAATTTTAGTAAATAAATAATTACTTTAAATGCTTGAACAACCATGATGCATTATTTATTTGACTAAAGAAAATTTTGAATAAATGAGATTAAAATTATTATAATTTTTCTAATTTTAGATTATTAAGGTCATAAATTAATTTTATATATAAAAATGTCAGTTTGGGTATATTTTGAAATATATTTTCTAAATTATAAGGTAGTTATTGATGTTATCAAATTCAAAGTAATGAATAATATCAAAATCAACAATAATGATATTTTATGAAAATCATATTTTATGAAATTATTAAAAAATAATAAAAAACTAAAATAAGGAAAAGGTTATAATTTATGGTCTAAATTATCATAAATTGTTTAGTTATGGTCCAATTTATTCCTTATAAGTAAAAATTACAACCTTTTAATATTGTATAAGTTGTTACCATAGTAAAAATAAAAATAGGTTAATAAAGTGTGTAGCCAAATGAAAAGGTTTAAAAATACACTAAAACATGCCTAAATATATTTTTTATGGGATTAAAACCCTATATTAAATTATATTTTAAATCCTTTACATTTGGAGGTATTTTTATTGATATAGAATTTATTTAAAATTTCCCTTTTGAGAAATTTCAAAATCCCCTCTAACTTCAACTATAAAAGGACATCTCCTCACTCACTTAATTAAACCACATTGAGCCTTTTATGTCTATAATAATATAAAAACATATCTTATAAAATTCGAGATACACATTCTAGAGGTTATTTTATTTTCAAAATACCAACCCTGGAGCCCTTTAGTGGATATTTAATGGATTCATTTCAAAGAAGGGGTAATTTATCTCACTGATCACTTTTTTTCTATTATTATTTACCTCCTCCAAATATATGATATATATAATAAAATAAGAACTTATGTATCATAAATATGCTTAAATTTTATTATTATTTTAAATAAACCATTATTAACCCTCTTTAACATCAAATAAGATGTGAAAGTGTTTCTCTTGCATACATATAGTTTACAATCTCCATGTAGCGATACAATTCATTTTTCATAACCATATTTTAGAGGATATTATTATGATAGTATTAATGATTTAATATGATATAATTATATTTATATAATTATTATTTCATTTATACCTTTTTATCATACAATCTCTTGGGAAACGATAATGTCGCTCCTCTGTATGTATGGACTACCATCTCCATGATGCGATGCGATTTTTTTTTCATTTATTTATCTCATGGATGGTAATACAGATAGATTTTATTAATATAAATGATATATATATGTATATATAATAACAATTATTATGTAAATTTTTATTATTGTTTACATATCCTTAATTCTATCATATGAAAAATTGAAATAACATCCATGTGTCCATACAACCTATCATCTCAATGAACAGTGTAATTTATTTTTCATTCTCTAATTTTTATAAATGATTATAGAAATTTATATAATGAATATATATTATTTTTATAAAATTACTAAACAAATTAAATGATAGTACCATGATCATGGTATAACTATTAGGACTACCAAACCAAAACATGATTGGAAAATGATGTAGTTACTACCCAAAGAAGTAATTTTAATAAAAATTTATTATTAAATGAGTGGTAAGATTTTATAAATAAATCATAAATTGTATAAAAGATATATTGTTATGGATTAAATTTATAGTAAATCCATAATTATTATACATGAGGTTTTATTATAAAAAAAGGTAAGGTGATACTTGAGGTAAGAGATTTTTGTCTCACCTTTATTTCCATGAGACGCAAGCTTTATTTGCTAATTTTTCCTTTTTTTGGTGTATATACATTCCATGATCGTATCTTATGATTATTATTATCATAATTATTTTATTTAAATATCCATATATGTTTCTATATTTCACAGGGTTTATGATTAAAATGACATCAAAGTGGTAAGGATTTATTTCACAATCTCATGATTATTTAGGACTGTTTAAATTTAAATATTCATTGTGGTATATTTCTATTCAATGACCATTTTTTCTAAAAATTCTTTAAAATTATTTTTATTATCTACTAAAATTTCGTTAAATCATTTTTAACCATGTTTTAATTTTTACAAAATTCATTGAAAGTAATATTTTTTTTTTGTTTTCTAAAAAAAGTTTTTGTGTGACTTTTCTAAAAAAAATACAAAAGTAATATTTTTTTAACTTATAATTAATGAGAGGATTTTCTCACCATCCTGAAGCCATAATGTTTGGAAGATTCCTTTAAAATATTAGATATTTATTTTCAAAGAATTTTTTTTCAATTGTGATTAGATAACTTACAAAATTAAATGATTTCATAATTGAAAGAATATTTTCCTAAAGAGTAATTTCAATTGATATTTAGAAAAAATACATCTACTATACCATTATTTTATGTTACATATGATTTACTAGTAATGTGATCTAAGGATACCATCCTCACTCTTCATCTGATTGGTTTATGATTATGATTACAGGATATATATGGAACCTTTTCCTTTTCAAAAGCTGTGCTATGATGAAATGTTTGTGGAACCCATTTCTTTTTAGGGGTTATCATATGATTAATGATTTATGTCTTTGTGGGAAACAAATGTTTGGTTTTCAATATGGTATGGTTGGAACTATATCCACTTCCAATGAATTTTGTAATGATTTATAGATCATGAGATATAGAGTACTATAACGGTGAGTGAACATGGTTCAGTAAAAGACTTTTTATACCATGATAGTATTGGGAGTGAACCTTATATACTACAATGGTTTTGGGATTCAACTCATTACACGTTGATATTTTGCCAAAATATCCTTTAGTACTATGTAAATGATTGTCTATAATTATATTTAGGCCAAAATTCCATGTAAAAATGCTATGCTTCCATAACATATGTTCATTGATTATTTTACAACTCATTTCTTATGAGCTTCCATGATTTATTACATGACTTAGGATTTTGATTTTTGATACATAAGATATTATTTTCAAATGTTATATTCATATTAATATATGATTATTCCCATGTTATGCTTATATAATCATTGTTTTCTCCCTTGTTTACCCATACATAGTATCCAATATCACCCTTATTATTCTTTATTTTACACACACTATGAGTAAAGATGATAAATTAATTATTTCTAGAAGTATTTCACAAGGATGTTGATGGTGATCTATTTTGAAGTTGGAAAGAAGGGTATAATGGGAGATAATTTTGATCATTATGAGACAATTGTTTATGAATCCATGTCGATAAGTGTTTTTCTTATTTCTTTAAATATCTAAACCTAAAATGTCTTTGGGTATGTAAGAGATCATATATTTAATTTTGAAATTATAAAATATTTATTAACAAATTGGGTCACATTTATTGGAATGAAATCTAGAAATGATTTATTTTGTTTTTAACACTGTATCATGGAGGGTGGGTTTTGGGTTGTAACACATACTCCACAAAACGTATACCCTAAACCCTAAAATGTAAACCCTACACTATAAACCCTTTACCCTACAACCTAATCCTTAAAACCTATACCATAAACCCTAAAATATTATCCTTAAACACTAAACCATACACTTTTAAAACATAATAACCCTAAACCCCCTAAAAATACTTTAAAAATGCTTAAAACCCTGAAAAATAATAAAACCCCTTAAACACTAAAAGACCATAAAACCCTAAAACACCCCAAAAAAACCTATAAACCCCTTAAAATACAATAAATGCCAAAATTCACTAAAAACCCTAAAACCACCAAAAATCCCCAAAAAACAATAAAACATTAAAACCCAAAAACAATAAAAACTCATAAAAACCCTAAATCTCAAAAAAAAAACTTTAAAAACCTAAAACCATAAAAACTATAAAAATACCAAAAGATTTTTAAAACCCATAAAGACCCTAATAAAACTCTAAAAGACACTAAAAGACCCTAAAACCCTAAAAACTATTAAACACAAAAATCAAAAAACCCATAAATAATACTAAAAACCATAAGAACCAAGAAAAGAATAAGAAAAATACTAAATTACAGAATAAGGATGGGAACTAGAATATTATGAGGAATGCGCAAAACCCCAAATCATGATCCCCCCTAATATAATGATTGTGGATCCAACCTTGGCCCATCCAGAGTTGATCGACCACAAGGAGATCATTCATCTCTTAAAATCTACCACTTCAAATCCAGATGTTCTTCGTGAGGCTCCGGAGGCATCTATTCCAAAATTTAATTTTTTAAAGGTGGTGAAATTTGTAGCCTCACATACTTTCACTTATTTTATCACTCTTTACCCTGGTCATGTGATCATAAAAGGGTGTGTGGCTCATGTATCTTTAAATACCAAGACAGTGGAGGATAGAATAAAATTATATTGTTTTTCTATTATTACGAGTGTGTTGACCCCTTAGGGGGAGAATCTTTTGAAATTTTGAGATCATACCAAAAAAAATTATAAAATATGTGCATCTAGAGAATGGAAGATGAAATCCATGGGTAAAGGCTACTACCACATAGTCATCCCCTAGGTTGATTTGAAACGGATGGCTTGGTGCTTTAGATTTCTTAATCACAAACCATGCCTTCTATAGATCCATTATTGGGATAAAACGTTTAATCACTCTAATGTGAAAAACACATTCAAACAGATATGTATCTATATATATAAGATGAATTAAATATATTGGTACCCATGGATCCTTTTGGTCCATTTCCTCTTTGACTGTATTTCTTATTAGGATTGGTAAGAAGACTGACAACCCAAGGTGTAGAAATTATGTCACGGTCCTTGTTAAGGTGGATATGGAGAGAACCCTAGCTGAGGTGGTCATACTTACCCTTGAGGACAATCACGCCATGGAAAATCAATATGAAATAAGGCCCAAATTTTTTTCACAATTGAAATTTCTCTGGTCAAATACTCTAGGAGTGTAGAAGAATAATGGTTTGCAAAATCTGCAACCTGTAGGGGCATGGTGCCAACCTCTGTTTGAATAATCGTGGGATAGGTAAAGGAGTGGTTCATGAAAACTCTAAAGTTGTTGGTCCCTTTCCCCACTAGGACACAAATTCCTCTTTTATCTATTAGAATAAAGATTATGGAATTGGTGGGATCACCCCTGATCCCTCTATTAAGTAGGGAACTATTGATAAGGCTCCTCCATGGGTCCATCATCCCTCTGACTTGGGGAAATTGACCAACAACCATTTTTTGGACACTACTCCCATCAACATTTCTGAATAGCTTCCCTCTCCTACTGGTCATGATGAGGCAAGGGGCACTAGTTTTCATGCTATTCTGGAAACCCCCTCCCAAATACAAGGTGTGACTGATCATGCTATCAAGCCTTTATAGCAAGTTGCAGGCATCTATGATAATCATCACGAGGACCTAGACGCTAGGAAACTTTCTCTAGAACCCACCCCTATTGAGGAAACTTCTAGATTGGTTCAACTTATGGATGATGTACTGCAGGCCTAGTCTATATAGGTTGACGCTCCCCAAATAGTCAGGTTAAGGGGAATCATGTGAACCCCAACTAGTAAGGTCTCATATTAGCAATTCATGTTGTTGATGTAGGGGGAAAGGTGGTATATTATGCAAAATTTCTTATGCATGAGGTTTCTATACCCATTTTTAATGAAAAGGATCCCCTATATTATATGGGAAAGGCTCTTGGACGTGTCATGCTTCCTATTTCTAGAATGTCCAACGCACAACCAGTTGAGGTAACTACCCATTCTCCTGGCTTGTCCCATAAATCACAAGGCATGGCACTTGAGGCACATTTTGTTCCTATACAAGGAACGCTAGTGGACCTGATCCACTCTATAGATCTGTTGGCCACTCCTGAGAGATCACATATGCTTGATTTGAGCATGGACTCGTTCATTGTGGTGTCCTTAGACAAGTCTCTAGAGAGGAAACCTAAATCATCAAAATAAATTGTGTGCACCTTCAAACAATTAATCTGACTTAGTGGGGTCTTTTGGATTGATGATGTTGATGATTCTCATTCTTATGATGATTGTGACTAGATGGATCACTCCATTTTCCCTGAATCCATAGAGAAGCCCAAAAAAGTCCAAGATAGATGGAGAAGTACATTGACACTAAACCCACAATGCAGCCTACAGATAGGCCCATGAAAAAGGGATTAAAGGTAAAGGGGATGGAAGAAAATCCTCCTATAAACCTACTAGGGGAACCCCATCCCGTTCTTAATGGGGATCATGTTTTGTAATTACAAAGGTCTTAGGAACTCTCCCACGACTGTAGCCCTTAGGAACTTTCTTCTCTCTAATAGGCCAATGCTCAAAAGGATTGCTGAGCCCATAAAGAATTTTAAAGATTGGAAGGGATTCAGCTAGACCTACCTTGGATACTCTATCCTTTCCCATAATAGGAATGACTATGATTTGGAGGCCCCATGTGAAACAAAGCATTATGATTCCCATGTTCTTTCTTATGAGGTGACCTCTCAAATAGTCTACCTCTCAAACTGCCTTTAGACTACCAACTTAATCTTATAATTTTTGTATGAATCCTTCTATATGATAGATGATTTGACCTTTGGAGGATGTTGGATCAATTAAATGAGACTCTAGTCCAAAACTGGATTGTTATTGGTGATTTCAACTCTATTCTGAGACTAGACGAGAAGACTAGTTATAACTTATCTTGTGCTACTATAGAGGATTTATATTAAAACATGGACCAATGTGACCTCACTGAGGTACCAATTGCTGGAGCAGATTTCACATGAGGAAGTTTCACTGTTAGTGGAAGACAATCTAGTAATCTTAACAACTATTTATTTCAATTCAGTGACAAGAGTTCCCTTACAGATATCTCTGGGTTCACTCTTACCAAGTTCAAATAGGATGAAAATCCCCTTGTTTTTGATTTAGGGGATGGTATTATAAGGTCATACCCTATGTACTTTAAATTTAATAACTCTTAGATCAAGATTCCTGAGTGTAGGAAAGTGGTTGTCAATGGACATAATAGCACCATTCATGGAATCACACATTTTATTGTAGACTCTAATCTTAAGGGAATCTAATTTCTTATGGAAGAGTGAATGAGGGGCTCTTTTTCTAGGTTGTATAATGAAATTAAATCTACATAATTTTAGCTTTCCCTTTTTCTAATTACCAATTAGCAGCAACAAATGCCTTTCTTGAGAAGAGCTAAAGCTTCATTCCAAGCTGGATGATATCCAAGCTCTTAAAGAGTAGCTTTCAAAGAACCAATTTAATGTTATGTGGATAAAATATGGGGATGGTAATTACAAGTTATTCCATTTTCTACACAAGTAGAAGACTTCCAAGAAAAACCTAAATTACATTCGCATCAATGGATCCACATTCACATATTTAAATGAAATCTCTAATTCCATTTTCAATTATTTTTAGGCATTGTACAATGATTATGGAGTTGATTCTATTCATCTATATAAATCCATTATGCCTTTCATTGATGATCATCAGAACAAGGCCTTAATGGATTCCCCCTTTAAAGAGGAATTCAAATCTGTATTGTTCTATTTGAAGATGGATAGTGTAGTGGGATCAGAAGGGTTTAGAAACAAGTGTTCCGCATTCTGTTGGGACATTTTGCATGTGGAGATCACAAATGCAGTCAGGGAATTTTCTCTCTTCATTACAATACCACATGGAACTAATTCCAATTTAATTTCTTTGATCCCAATGAATGACAATGCTATTGATATAGGGGATTTCATACTGATTTACATTGGGAACACCATTCCCAAAATTATAATTAAAATTATGGTCATCTGGTTGGGAAAGATTATGTGGGATATTATCACACCAAATCAATTTGGGTTTGTTCATGGGAGGATCATTAAAACCTTCTTCTACACAGCCTCAGAAAGTATCAATATTATAAAAAAGGAAACAAAACATGGGAGATTTCCCGAAATCTGGATAACGTGAAGTCCTTTGACACCATTATGTGGAGTTTCAGTAATCAAACTTATTAACACTATTTTGACTAGTCTAAGGGTTTATATCCATATCAATGGCCCCAAAAGTGTTTATAATTATTCTCTCATGGAGTAAGGTAGGGGACCCACTCTTAGGACTGATTTTAGAAATTTTCGTGGATTATATGAGCCAATGCGTTAATTATCTCATGCAGGATGGTTTTTAAAAACCAATTAAGGCAGGGAGAGATCTTCATGCTCCCTCCCATATTATTTTTGAGGATGATATTATACTATTCAGGAAAGCTAATAATAGAACATTATCTTCAATTATCATGATATTTCTTTAGTATAAAAGTGTGATTGTTTAATTCATTAGCTGAAATAAATCCTTCATTGTCTTCAGAAAGGGGCTTCAACCTATTTTCAACTCCGCATTTCCAAATTTCATGGGTTGAAAAGAGGCTCACTCCCTTTTACATATTTGGGGGTCCTTATTTTATGGGGGAAGTAAAATGTTGTTAACTTGAGAAAATATCAACTAAAATCACTCAAAATATAGCCTAATGGAAAGGAAAATTCTTCTCTTAGGCTGATAGGGTTTGTCTAATAAGCTCCACCATTACCTCCATGTTTGTTCATGCATTTTCCATCTATAGATGGCTAACTACCATTATTAAAATCTTGAATGCCATTATTAGAAACTTTTCCTGGATGGGCTGCATTAGTGAAAGGAATCTTTTATCTATGTATTGGAAAGACTACACTATGAATATTTATTAGGGTGGGATGAGAATTAGGGACCTCAGGAGATTTAATGATGCCCTTCTTGGAAAGTTCACCAAGAATTTCTTTAGTCCACGCTGTGATGGTTTGGATTTTCTTCATGAGAGGATCACGCAAAGACTTTGTGATGGTCTCACAGGTTATATACGTTCCTCAATCTAGAATACACTCATATCCTCATATAAGGACATTATATCCCACTCTAAATGGGTTGTTTCAAGACAATCAAACGTAAACAGCTAGACAAATTTCTCTCTTGAAAGGCCCCTAGTTGAAAATGTGGCATCACCCCATGAGTTTGAAGACATGTATTTTGATACTTTCAGTCAATGAATTGGATAAATACATGTGACTCTTCTATACCAAACTATCTTATAGATATAGAGGTACATTTTCATGGATAGTGATAACCTCATTCGGAAACGGAACCTAGTTGGGCAGTTCACTATACAATTTTTCTACAGGCTTAAATGTCCATAAGGAATTTTCCCACCATATTGGATATTAAAACTCAATGCCACATTCCTTACACCTGAAAGTCACCTAATAATATGGAAACTCTGGAGGAATAGGCTCCCAACCCAAGATTAATTGAAGAAAAATGATTAGAATATGGCCTATGTTTACTACATATGCCTGCGAGCTGAGGAGAACATCCAACACACCTTCCTTAACTGTAGGTTTTCTTCCTAACAGTGTGATCACCTATTGCAGATGTTCAGGTTTGATTGTAGCATTCATGGCTTAGTATTTGACATAATCAGTTGCCTAGAATATTTGTAGTGCAGCGAATAGGTGTACAACCTGTGACTTTCAGGTGTTGCTGCTATGGTCATTATATTTAGACTAATTGTAATGAGGTGGCCTAAAACCTCTTGCCTTTCTCCTTCCATGGTGGAGTTATGACAATCCATAAGGCGGTACATTTAGTGTCTCTCATACAAACAGTTTTTTGGGCTAATGATTTAAATGATCTTATTCTATAGAATTTTCTTGGACTTTCTAGGAGGATAAAAATCCATTGGTTTTAAAATTTATCCAATGGATTCCCCTAATTACATCATGGATCTATTTTAACATGGATGGTGAAGCCTTTAGTGCACCTGTACCCTCAAGATTTGGTGGGGTCTTCTGTACTAATATAGTATTAATGAAGGGGTGATTATACCACTTTATTATAATCATAAGTGCTTATGAAGTTGATCTTTGGTCAATGACGAAGGCAACCAATTTTTTAGCTCAATTCAAGAAAAGGTTTCTATGGCTTGAATATGAACCGGTGATTGTAGTGGAAGAAATCATGAACAAATCTAGTAAAGTTCCCTAGATACTCCTACCACAATGGATAAAATATCTCAGCATCTCCTAGTCTCTTACTTTAAATGTCGTGAAATCCTTTAGGGTGGCGATCATGGTGGCATGTGCACTCTCCAAAAACGTATAAAAAATTCTTGATGTGGTCCTTTATCACAAAATATTTTTGTGTTCCCTACGTGGAATCTGATATGAATGGTGAACTACAAACCAATGGTTATAAACCCTCCTTGTAATTATTTGTCTCTATTTGATAATAAATTTTGGGGGGACCACGAATGCTTGGCCCTGAGCCTTATTTTCCCCAAGAAAAATTATAAAAACACTATAAACATTAAAAAATATTAAAAACATCAAAACAACTAATATCCCTAAAAGCATAAAACCCTAAAATTCATAAAAACAACTAAAAATTATAAAATAAAAAAAATAAAAAATTACTTTAAACCCCCTAAAACCCAAAAAATCCATCCACCCCAAAACACAAAAACCCATTAAACCCTAAAAAACTCAATGAAAAACCTTAAAGTTTTAAAGTTCCTAAGAGATGGTAGCCAAATCCCCAGGTTCCTCTCACACTTGGGTTCCCCTTCGAGGTCTCATCTCACTATTTATCTCCTCTGGTGTGGTGGTGCCTCCTCTGTGGCGATGGAATCTTAGGTGTCAGAATTCACAACGCTGACACTTTCGGTGGTCTTCAGGATTGGCGATGCCCTTCCAGTTTGGAGTTCTCAGGTGTTGAAATCATGTGAAGGATTTATCCTAGATTGACTGGGTCAGATCTATTCTCCCCACATTGTGACATTATAGATTCATGGATGAGTGGTCCAGTTCTGGTCTCTTCTTAGTGTGGAGTTTCAGATCAATGGTGGATTTTCTCAGATATTTTACTTTCGTCTTGCGGCACTTTGGCTCCTTGGAGGTGCAGAATAGATCTAGTCACTACAGTTTGTGGATATGAAGATCTATGTACCTTATCTTTTGCGAGGGGAGATCTCGGCGATGATGGGCTTCAGTATCCTTCTTCAGTTTCATGGCGACTAGGATCTCCTAGCTTCTTCGACATCTTGGTCTTCTCCGAGCGACAGCCTGGTAGATGATGCTGTTTATCTCTCTCGGTTTTTGGCGTGGAGTTTCTTGTTCATGGTGCGACGAGTTGGTATGGCAGTGTTGGTTGGTCCCATCTCATTCGTCGGTGAAGCGGTTGGTTCCAGTCTTGGGAGGGATGTGTTGGAATCTTTGGATTTTCAGTGAGGAACGGTAGGTGTGGCAGGCTCTGTGACGTCTTGGCAGCAGCGTGCTCGTTCCTGTTCCTGGATATGTTTTTTAAGATCTGAGTTTGGGAGGGTATTTCTAGCTCTAATGGTTTCTTGACAGGTTCTAATGGATGAGGAGAGTGAAGATGTATATTTGTGTCTCGGTTTCATCAGTTTCCTCTTTGCTTTATGTTGCTGATGATGTTCTCATCAAGTTGTGTTGCATTCTGGTTGCTATGTTGGACTGTGATCTTCTGAGCTGTGGCTGTTTTGGTTGTGAGGCACTGCTAGTGCTGGATTTGAGGCAAGATTATGTGTAGGTTTATGGTTGTGGTGCTGGTTTGGTTTTGAATCATTTTGGGTGCGGGTTATTGATTCTGTTGAGTGGATCTAGATATTGTCTTGCCTTTTGGTGTTGTGGATGTGTTCCTAGATGTGCTACTAGGTGTGAAATGATGGAATCTGACTGGATAGGAGGTGATGGTTGCTAGAATTTAAGTTGTTGGGTGATGGATGATGCTTGTCTAGGATGTGATGATAGATGTTGGTGCTTGGTGATGGTTGTTGCGTCGCTGTGAGGTAAAGAATGTCAGATTTATGACTCTGATGTTAGTGGCTTTGTGATGCTGGTCATGGACATGTGTGGAAAGGAGGTGTCGGTTGATGAAAATGGTGCGGAGAGATGCTGGTTGCTATTTGGATGGGAGACGCTGCTGGCGATTCTTCTGTTTTTATGCTTTCTTTGTTTTGTGTGCCTTTTGGGGTTTTTCAAGGACTTTTTGGTTTTTTGGGGGTGTCCAGGGTTTTTGGGTGTGGGTTGATTGACACACCCCTCCCTTTCCTGTTGTGTCTTTTTTTATAATAAATTTTGTAGGGACAGGAATAGCCTAGCCCCGAACCATCCTTGCCTAAAGACCCAAAAAGACCCTAAAATCCCCTAAGATTACCCTAAACCCCTAAAAACCTTAAAACCGCACTAACAACCCTAAACCCCTTAAATGAATCATAAAAACCTAAATGTACTTAGAGACACTATGAAAACCCTAAAATACCATAAAACCCAAAAACCCAAAAAACCCAAAAATACCTTAAAAACACATAAAACCCATAAAAACAAGAAAACATAAAAACCATAAAAATAAAAATCCCTAAAATCTCTAAAAAAATCTTAAATCCGGTTTCAAACATGAAAACCCCCGACAAAACCAAAATATTATAAATCCCTAAAAACCCCTAAAAACCCTAATAAACCTAAAATAAGCTTAAAAACCTAACAACCCTAAGAGATCACTAAAAACCATAAAAACATAAAATGTTCCGACAAACTCTAAAAACCTCAAAAACACAAAAAAACATTAAAACACTAAAAATCATATAAAACCCTAAAAACCCAAAAACCCCCTTAAAACACTTAAAGCCCTAAAACATTTAAAAAATAAAAACACTAAAAAACCCTAAAAACCCTAAAACCCTAAAATACTCTAAAAACCATAAAAGTCCTTAAAACCCTAAAAACCATAAAAACCTTACCCCACCCCACAAAGACCCTAAAACACTAAAAATCCCTAGAAGGCCTTAAAACCCCCTCAATCCCCCTAAAAATACATAAAAACCCTAAAAGACCAATTAAAAACCTATGAAACCATAAATATCATATAAAATAAAAACACACTAATACCGACAAAAATTATAAAAACAATCAAAACACCAAAAAAAACTAAAAAAAATTTAAAACCCTTAAAACCATAAACATTCATAATAACTAAAAACCCATAAAACCCTTGAAAACCATAAAAACCCTAAAACCTGAAAAAACCTAAAACCTTAAAATCCTCAAAAACAATAAAATCCCCTAAAACTCACTATAAATCCCTTAAACTTCTAAAAACCCATGAAACCCTAAAGAACTCTAAAATCACTAAAAACTCGAAAACCTTAAAAATACTAAAAATCGTAAAACAGTAAAAAACTCTAAATATCTAAAAAAAATTAAAACCACAAACCCCTAAAACCCTATAAACAAATAAAAACCATAACCCCCCCCCCCCAATACAAAAATCCTAAAAACCTATAAAACCCTAAAAACCATTAAATATCCTAAAGATCCAATAAAATTATAAAAATTATAAAAAAACCTAAACCACCAAAAACCCTAAAATCCATGAACAACCCAAAAGACACCTAATAATGGTAAGAAATACTCTAAAATCCATAACATTATCAAAAAAACCAACAACCCAAAAACAATAAAACACTGTAAAAACACTGAAAACCCTAAAATCCCTAAAAATCATAAAAAACCTAAAACACCCTAAAACCCATAAATACCCTAAAACCCTTAAAATCCAATGCAATGATAAAAAATCTAAGAACCCTAAAAAAGACATAAAATTCCAAGAAAACATATAAAAACATAAAAAACCTTAAAATTATATTACCCCTTAAAGGGCCTGGAAAACATTAAATTTCCAATAAAACCCTAAAAAACCCAAAAGTCCCCTAAAACCCATAAAAATCCTAAAAATATGTAAACCCCACCCCCCCCCCCTAAAACACCCCAAAACACCCTAAAATCTCATAAAACTAGAAATATACCATAAAATGATAAAAACCATACAAACACCAAATTACACCTAAGAACTCAAAAACCCTTTAAACCCCTATTACCCTTTAAAATACCCTAGAACCCTTAAATAAACTACCCCAAAAAAAACCTAACAACCCCTATGAAAGACCAAAATGATTCTATAAAATATAAAAGCCCTAAAACCCTAAAATTCGTAAAACCCCCTAAAAATAACTAAAACCCCAAAAACCAAAAAATCTAAGAAATAAAAAAAATTTCTAAAACCCCTAAGAATAGTAAAAACACACTAAATGACCCTGAAAACCCGAAAATAAATGAAGAAATCCATAAAACCAAAAGGTCCATAAAAGACCCCAGGAAACCCTAGCATCCCCTAAAATACCCAAAAACCCTTAAAATACAAAAGATGCTAAAAACCCAAAAAACTATAAAAGGTCCTAAAAACTTTAAAAATCCCTGAATATCACTTCAAACACAAAAAACCATAAAAGTCCCTAAAACCCCCAAAAGAATCAAAAAATCCTAAAACAATAAAGGAAAATAGAACCCTAGAACCCATAAAAAACTCTAGAAAGAAGAAAAGGGAGGATATCGCTGCTCTCACCTGGGCTCTCGCCTGGGCTCCCTCTCTCGACGACGCGATTTCCAGCATCTTTTCATGGAGGATTCATCTTGCGGTCTATTCGTGACGTAGATTGGCTGGTTATTTGCGGCTTGCTTTGGCGTTCAATTTTGATTCTTGACGGCGATGGGTATTGGAAGCTCTCGGTGGCATCGGTCCTTGGCGGTATTTCTTTTCATGGCTTTAGATGTTCTACTTCTTGTTCTGCTTCAAGATGGGCGGATATGGATGTATGGATAGCAGATCTGGTCTCTGCGGCCAAAGGCTTCTTCAGGCTTCCCCTTCTCAGATCTGCATGCTCTCTAGGGGGATCTGATAAGAGTGGCGTTGACTTGGATTGGATCTGGCGACGACTTTCCTTGGTATCGGCTGATCTGAAATCGGCTCTTCCAAAGGTGAAGCCTTGCGCCTCGTCTGTGATTTTCGATCCTGAGTGTCTCTTTAGGAGCCACGATGCGGTGGGATTCGGCGTCAATGAGCTGAGGCTAGGTGCTTCTCGATGGTGTGACTGTTTTTGTGATAGAATAAGGTCTTTGATGCTCACTGCAGCTACGGGTTGGCGGCTGGTAAGTGTGAAGATGCAGGTTTGCTTCCCTGGTTCCATTTTTCTGTTCTTGGATCCTGCCGTTGATGAAGGTATGGCTATACTATGCTGTGATATTTGTGTTATGCTGGTCTGTGTGTTCTTGAATTGCGGATGGTTTGGTATTTTGATGTTGTCACTGCTTGGTCACTGGATTCTGGGTGTGATCCTTGGCGAGCTGCGGGTTTTGTTTTTGAGGAAATGTGTTTTTCTGAGAATGTTGTGTATTGGTGGCTACTGGAATGCTGCTTGGATGAGAGGTGATGATTTTGACCTGGTGCTGATGGTTTATGTTGTTACTTGCTGTGATTGTGGTGACTGGATGGTTTGCTGTTGGTCCTGCCTGATGGGCTGGTTGTATAATGAGGCTGCTCTCCCGGATGGTGTGTCATTGACTCGAACACCCACCGCTGCTCTGGCCACCCTTCCCAATGTATCAGACCCCACTTTGTTCTGGTATGCTGGTGTTTGTGGAAGCTTTGAGATGGTGCTGGTGGTAGCGTCCGGGGCCAGGGGCATATCGCGGTGGAGTGGCATTGATGACTGCTAGTTGTTGGTTGCTGATTACTGGAAGATGATGGTGGCTGCTGTGGTCTACGGTTTCTGTTGTGGTTTGATGCTGCAGGTTGTGATTGGTTGTGATGTCGGAGCTAGTGTTGTTGGTTGTTGGCACTGGTCAGATTGGACATGTTGTTTCTGCAGTAAGGCTGTGATATTTGGTTTTGGTGCTGGATGCTGGTGTCGGCTGGACAAGATGTGTAGATGCTGCTGGGGCTGGTTGGTTTGGACGTGTTATCTCTGCTGCTTTGCTATGATGTTTGGTAATGGTGATGGAAGCTGGTGTTGGTAGGACAAGAGGTGTGGACGCTGCTTTCGTGTTTTGTTTTGTGTCTTTTTCTCTGGTTTTTTTTTTCTTTTTTGATTTTTCTTTTTTTGGGTCTTTTGCTGTGAAGGGTTTTTGGGTGTGGGTCGTTTGACCCCTCCCCTCCCTTGTCTGTTGTGTCTTTTTTCATCTTAATAAATTCTGGGGGGTCAGGAATAGCCCGACCCTCACATCTTCCTTCCCATAAATAACTCTAAAACGATAAAGAAACCTAAAATTTAAAGGATCCTAAAAAAACTAAAAACCCTTAAGGACCTAAAAACCATAAGAATCCTTAAAGTTCCCTAAAGATCCCTAAAACCCCTAAAAGAATATAAAACACATAGAAAACCTAAAAGAACCAAAAAATATCTATAAAACCCTTAAAAGACGTTAAACCCTAAAAACCCATATAAAACCTTATTAACCTCCAAAACTCTACAATACCCTAGAACCCTAAAAAACCAATAAAATGCTAAAAACTCTAAAACCATGAAAAACCCTCGAAACCCCTAAATACCATAGAAACAAAAATAATCCTAAAAACAAAAAAATCCAACTAAAAAACATAAAGTACCCTTCAACCACATAAAAAATCAGGGACCATAAAAACCTAAAAAAAACCATGAAAACCATTAAAACATTAAAAGACCATAACAAATGTAAAAACTTATAAAATCCTAAAACCACCTAAAAACTATAAAAGTCTCTAAAACCCCCAAAACCCGAAAAAACGCTAAAAAACCTAAAAACCACTAAAACCACTAAAGAGACTTAAAACCATTAAAAATTCCTAAAACCCAAAAAACCATAAAAATTCTTATAAACTTTTTATAACCCTAAAACCCTAAAATATATAAAAGATCCTAAAAACCCCTTAAATCCAAAATAACTAAAAAACACTTAAAATCCTAAAATACCTAAAAACCATAAAGCACCTTCAAACCCCAAAAACCCCTAAAAACACTTAATACCCCAAAAATATATAAAACCATTAAAAATAATAAAAACCACAAATATCCTTTAAAACCCCCCCTAAAATAATAAATCTCTAAAAACCCCTAAAGAACCTAGACAGATTTAAAACACCTTAAAACATCTAAAACCCCTAAACCCCCTAAAATTCACCCAAATCCTAAAAAACACAAAAAAACCCTAGACAAACCCTAACCACCCACCCAACTCAAAAAAATATCCAAAGAACTGTAACAACACTAATGGAACCATAAGAACCCTAAAACCCCAAAAAAACCTAAAAAAACCCTAAATCCCATAAAATACACTAAAAGTGCAAGAAAAACCCCTTAAACCATAAAATACTGTAAAACCACTAAAAACGGTAGAAAATACCTATAAACCTATAATTCCCTATAATATCCTAAAACCCCTAAAACCCCAATGAAGTATGAAACCCCCTAAAAATGCCCAAAAACTATAAAACCCCAGAAAATGTTAAAAACTAAACACGCCAAAAACCATAAAATATCCTAAAAACTATAAAAACCCCTCAAATCCCTCAATAAACCAAAAACACCCTAAAACTCAAAGCACCCTTAAAAATACCTTCAAACCAAAAGAAACCTAATGGAAACCAAAAAACACGAAAACACATAGAAAACCCTAAAACCCTTAAAAACCCATAAAAATCCAGAAACGCTTTAGAAAAGTTAAAAACCGTTAAAACACCTAAAAATCAAAAAATAGTCAAAACCCTAAAACTCCTAAAATATCTTAAGAACCCTAAAACCCTAAATACCCATAATGAACCCAAAAAAACTAAAACCATCAAAACCCTTTGAAAATCATAAAAAATCTAAAAGCCTTTAAAACCCTTAAATTCCGGAAAAGAAACTGCAATCCATAAAATTCTTAAATGAAATAAAAAAACATAAAACCCTAAAAGACCATAAAATACCCTAAAAATAAAAAAGACTCTAAAACTCTAAATCATACTAAAACCATAAAATCCCTAGCAGATACTAAAAACCCATAAAGTTAACTAAAACCCAAAAAAAACAATAAATGAACACAAAAACCTTAAAAACTCAAAAGGATACTAAAAACCCTAAAACCCTAAAGAACACACAAAAACCCTATACAGCCTTAATAACCTATAAATATCCCAAATGGACCTAAAACCCACAAAAACATTAAAATACACTAACTCCCTAAAACCCCTAAAACCCCTAAATGACCCTAAAAACCTAAAAGACCCTAACAGCACTAAAACCAAAAAAACCCTTAAAACCCTAAAAGACCCTAAAAATCCTAAAAACCCAAATCCATAAACACACCGTGAAACCCCTTAAGACCCTAAAATTTTTAAATCCCTTAAATACTATAAAAAAACCTACTATACCCTAGAATCCCTAAATTCATAAAAACAATAAAATCCCTAAAAATCACTAAACTCCCTAGATAACTAAAAGTCTAGAAATTCTAAAAACCCTAAAATAACCCTTTAACCCATAAAACCCCTAAAAACCTTAATACCAAAGAAGACCAAAAAAAACCCTAAACGACCCTAAAAATCATAAAATTCAAATGGGCCCTAAAAACCCTAAAACACCCTAAAAACCCTTATAAGATCCTAAAACCACTAATTGACTTTGAAAACCCTAAAACCCCTTATAACCCAAAAAGTTCATTAAAAACCTTAAAAAATAAAAACACAAAAAACGCTAAAAGACCATTAAAACAATAGAAAAACCTAAAAAATTATAAAATATTCAAAAATTTCTAAAACCCTAAAAGACCCTCAAAACCATAAGAAACCCTAAAAACCATAAAAATCCTTCAAAAACGTAAAACACTAAAAACCTATAAATACCCAAAAAACCCTCAAATCCATAAAAATATTTTAAACCCCCGATAAAACCTAAAAACCTAAAAAACCCATAATAATTTAAAAACTCTAAAAGCCCAGAAAACCCCTAAAACACTAAAATACCAATAATACCCTTAAAACCCCTAAAAACACTAAAACCCTCTAAAAACAAAAAAACTGCAATAAAAACCATAGAAACCATAATACCTCTAACATAATAAAAAACCATACCCCCCCCCCAAAACCCAAAAAACCCAAATAAGAACAAAGACTTAAAAAATTAAAAATAATCTAAAAAACTAAAACCCATAAAAAAATAAAAAAGCCTAAAACCCTTAAAACCAAAAAAACACTTAAAACCCTTAAAACCAAAAAAACCAAAAAAACCCAAAAAATGACTAAAAAAATCCTAAACCCCAAAAATCCCTAAAAACCCTCTAAAATATTTTAAATCCTATTAAAACGTTAAAAATACCTATGAACCCTAAGAAATACCAAAAAACATTAAAACCCCAAAAAATCGTAACAAACCCAGAAAACCTAAAATTGTAAAAATCTCCAAAAAAAACCTTAAAACTCATAAAAATTCTCAATGCCCATAAAACCCTAAAAACTAAAATACCCCCAAAATATGCTAAAACCCCTAAAACCCTAGAAAAACTAAAAGACATTAAAAATATGAAAACCCAAAAAGACTATAAAAACCGTAATAGAACCTAAAACCCCTAAAACAAGCAAAAATATCAAAAAAAAATTAAAAACCCAGAAAAGCCTAAAACACCCTAAAAACCCAAAAACCCAAATATCCATAAAACCCCTAGAACCATAATTACCCTAAAAACATAAAAAACATTTAAAACCCTAAAATGATCCTTCAAACCTAAAACCCAAAACCCCCATAATATTTTTAAGAACACTAAATAACCCTGAACCCCCTAAAATTTATAAAACCCACAAATAAACCCTAAACCCTGAAAAAATCCATGAAAGACACTAAAAACCCTACCCCCTTAAACCCATACAAACCATTAAAACTGTTTACCCTCTAAAAATTCCTAAAACACCCAAAAAACCCTAAAACCCCAAACACCCTAAAACCCAAAAAACACCATAAAAACCTTAATAAAATACTAAATAACATTAAAAACCATAACCCCCCTCCCCCAAAAAATCCACAAAAATTTTAAAATCCTGAAAAATTCTAAAAAACACTAGAAACCCCAAAAACCCAAATAAATTTAAACCCCACCCAAAATTAAATACCCTTAAAAACTCTAAAACCCCTACAGAATCCATGTAAACCCCAAAAAACATTAAATCTCCTACAAACCTTATAAAATCCTAAAAACTCTAAAACCCATAAAACCCCAAGACCCCCCCCCCCCCACATAAAGTTACAAAAATCATTAAAAAACCCGAATACAATAAAAAATCATAAAATCTCTAGAAAAACTAAAAAAGCATCAATTAACCTTTTAACCATAAAAACCTTAAAGAACCGCTAAAACTCTTATAAATCCTAACAACACTAAAAAACCCTTAAAACCCTTAAAAACCTAAAAACTATAAAATATCACAACAACCCTAAAAACCCATAAAACCATTAAATACTATAAGAACATAAAAAAGACTAAAAACCCTTAAAATCATAAAATCCCTAAAACCTCATAAATCCCCCTAAAACCCTAATGATGCTAAAAAACAAAAACACAAAAAACACGGAAGGACCTAATCCCATTAAATCCCCAAAAAACCCAAAAACTCCTATAAATCTTTGAAATCCATGAAAACCCAAAAAACCCCTAAAACCACTAAAAACCATTAAAACCATTAAAAATAAAATAAAAACCTAAAAAAAAATTAAATTCCCTAAAAAATAAAAAAAAATAAAATTCATTAAAATCCAAAGAAACACAAAAAGACCATAGAAATCATAAACCCCTAATAACACTCTAAAAACCCCAAAACCCAAAAAAAATATAATGGGCCATAAATACCCCTAAAACATTAAAAGAAATTAAAAACCTAAATACCTCGAAGCACACTAAATACCCTGAAAAACATAAAGGACCCATAAAATCATAGATGATCCTAAAGGCTCGAAAGGACTCTAAAACCCTCAAAACCTAACAACCCAAAAGGTCCCTAAAACCATAAAAAACAAAAGGACCCTAAAACCCCCCAAAACCCTTAGGGATCCCATAAACCCTAAAAGTACCTAAAAACCCTAACAAGGTTGAAAATCATAAAAGCCTATAAAAAATCTAAAAGGACCTAAAAACCAGAAAAACACTAAAGGATCCTATAAACCCTAAATGACCTGAAAACCCATAAAAACCACTAAAACCCTAAAAATCCATAAAAACAAAAAAAAACTCGTAAAACACTAAAAACAAAAAAACTCCTGATAAAACACTAAAAACCCTAAAAAATATTTACAAACACTAAAAATGATTTAAACCCTCGAAACCTTTAAAAACCTTGAAAAACCCCTAAAAACCTAAAAACCCATAAAAACCCATAAAAACCCTCAACCCATAAAATACCTAAGAAACATTAAAACCCCTAAAAACCATTAAAAACCACAAAACGCTAAATACCATAAATGGACCTAAAACCCCTAAAAACTCTAAATGACCTTAATAACCCTAAAACACCTAAAGGCGCCTAAAAATATTAAAACCCTAAAGTACATTAAAAACCATAAAAAGTCCTAAAAGACCATAAAATACCCTTAAAAACCCCTAAACCCCATAAAACCCTAAAAGTCAATAAAACCCCTAAAAACCCTAAGTGACCTTAAAAACCAAAAAAGACTATAAATAACCCTATAAATCCCTTAAAAACAATTTAACACCCTTAAACCCCTAAAATCTCTAAAAACAAAAATAAACACTAAAAACCCATAAAACCCCAAAAAATGAAGAACCCAAAAAAATTAAAAACGCTAAAAACTCTAAAACTTTTTCCAGAACCCCTAAAAACCAAAAACCCCCTAAATCCCTAAAATAATAAAAACCCCCCAAAACCCGAAAAAACACCAAAACGTTTAGAACCACTAAAACCCAAAAAATATAGAATCCCTAAAAGAACTAAAACACTTAAAACAATAAAATCACTACAAACACTAGAAAATGCTCAAAAATAAAACACCCTAAAACCCAAAAACCCTAAAAGAATGTAAAAATTATAAAAACCCTAAAACCCTAAAAGACCATAGAACCAAATAATACACTAAATAATTTCAAAATCCTTAAAAACCATACGACCATAAGACCATAAAATCCCAAAAGAATAGCCAAAACCCCTAAAAACCAAAAAAAAACCTAAAACATTATAAATATGTAAAACCCTTAAAAACACCCGTAAAATACTCTAATGACCAGTAAAAATTGAAAAGTCCCAAAAAACAGTAAAAACCCAAAAAACCCGAAAAGACACGAAAAATCCTATAAAAACCCTTAAAGTCATTTAAAACCCTTAAACACCATAAAATATTCTACAAACCCTAAAAACCTAAAATCCCAAAACACCATAAAAACACTAAAAACCCTATTGAATCTTATAAACATAAAACCCCCTTAAAATGATAAAACTGATAAAAAGATTTAAACCCAACATAATGCTATAAACCATACAAATGTTCAAACCCAGAAAATCCATTAAAACCCCTAAAACCCCCAAAAAACCCTAAAACCCTAAAAATTCTAATAACCCTAAAAATCCCTAAAAAACACTAAATACCATAATAAACACCCAAAAAACCCCCAAAATAATAAAAAAAATAAATAAAACCTAAAAACCCTAAAAACCTAAAATACCCTAAAAAACCATTAAAATAGAAAAAGCCAAAAACTATCTAAAAACATAAAAGGAAAAAAACACTAAAAATCTATAAATGAACCTAAAACCCTAAAAACCATAAAGGACCCAAAAAACCCTAAAGGATACTAAAAATCCCTAAAATAGCTTAAAATCCTAAACGCACTAAAAACCTTAAAAATTAGAAAAACCTTAAAAGGCACTAAAAGCCCTAAAAACCCAAAACGGGGCAAAAAATCCTTAATGTCCCAAAAAATCTAATACAATAAAATCTATATGGATACCCAAAGACCTGTAAAAACACATATAAATAATAATACCCCTAAAACCCTAACCCCTACCCCTCTAAAACCCAAAAAACCCCAAAAATCCAAAAAATCTTAAAGGACCCTAAAACCCTAAAAACTATAACGGACCCTAAAACCCCCAAAATATCCAAAATATCACTAAAAGATATTAAAAATAATTAATGCACTAAAAACCTTAAAACATAGAAAAACCATAAAAGGTACTAAGAACCCTAAAAACCCAAAATGGGGTAAAAACCCCTTAATGGCCCTAAAAAATCTAATAAACTAAAAGTAATATAGAAACCCAAAAACCTATAAAACACATATAAACAATAAAACCCCTAAAATACTAACCCCCCTCCCTTGGGAAACCCTAAAAACCCAAAAAATATAAATAAATCATAAAAATAATAAAATAACCCTGAAACCCATTAACAACTTTAAATCCCTAAAAAATCTTAAAACCCATAAAAATGTTTCAAAAATTAGAAAATCCATAAAAAACATAAAAACCCATAAAAACATAAAAATAGTTAAAACACTAAAAAAATAAAATCCCTAAATGACTGTAAAAACCCATAAAAACCAAAAAAACATGAACAAAATATAAAAACCAAAAAACCCCAAAACCCTTAAAAACATAAAAAACACTAAAACCCCTAAAAATCAAAATAACCATAAAAACCTAATATACTAAAGACCATAAAAACCCTAAAAGACTTTGATAACTACAAAAACCCCTGAATGAACCTAAAAACAATAAAAAGATAGTAAAAACACTATAAAAACCCTAAAAGACCTAAAAACCCCAGTCAACACCCAAAGAAAATCTAAAAAACACATACAACTTTTAATAACCCATTAAAATTTTAAAAAACCAATAAAATCGTAAAAAACAAACCCCATAAAAACCCTAAAAACCCCTAGAAATCATAAGAAGCTTAAAAAAACCTAAAAACCCTAAAAACCTATTAAATACGTAAAACTAAAAAAATTAAATAGCCAAAAATCCCAAAAAACCCTAAAACCCTTAAAAATATTATAAACCATCAAAATATTTTAAAACCCTTAAATAATTAAAAATTAAAAAAAACCAAAAAAACAAAAAAAATCAAAAAAAAAACCATAAAAATCCTAAAATCCCTAAAAACACTACCCCCTAAAAAGCCCCAAAATAGTAAAAACTGTAAGAACATAAATATTACTAGAAAACCCTCAAACCCTTATACATACCCAATAAAACCCTAAGAACCCAAAAACCCATTAAAATATTTAAATCCATTTAAAACAATAACAAATCCGAAAAACCCTAAAAACATTAATACCCCTAAAAACCCAAAAAATAAGATAAACCCTACAAAACCCTTAAAAATACCTAAAACCATAAAAAACTAAAACATACCTAAAATACCTAAATCCCCTAAAACCCTTAAATAATACTAACAAACACTAAAAATAGAAAAATCAATTAAAACATAAAAACACTAAAAACCCGAAAAACATTAAAACCCTAAAAAACATTAAAAACTGTAAAAACAAAAAAAATCTATAAAAACCCCAAACCAATAAAAACAATAAGAAACCTAAAAACTACTAGAAGCCCTTAAAAATAAATAAAACCCCTATAAATCCCCCTAAAACCGTTAAAACCCTAAAATCCAATAAGTATTTAAAATCAAAAAAAACCCAAAAAAAATGATTAAAAACACTAAAGAACATAAAGAATAATTATAATACATACAAAACCATGAAAATCCTATAATACCCCTAAAATCTCTAAAAGAACCCTGAAAACCCTAAAACACTAAACCCGAAAAAAAAACTAAAAACACTAAAAACACTAAGAAAACATGAAAACCCAAAACAAAATGAACCCTATAAGACTATATAAACCCCTTAAAACCCTCAAAATACTAAAAACCCAAAAGACTCTAGAAAGTTCATAAAACCCCTAAAAACACATAACACCCCTAAAACCCTGATATTCTTAAAAAAAACAAAAACCATAAAACCCCTAAATGACCCACCCCCCCCCCCCCCCAAAAAAAAACATAAAACCCCACCCCCTAGAATATAAAAAAAACGTCTCTTAAAACATACTGAAAAATCCTAAAACCCCCTAAAACATATTAAAAACCCCAAAAATTTAAAAAAAAATGAAAAACACCATAAAAACCCTAAATAACCCTATAAAGCATAAAATTCCTTAAAACCCCCTAAAACCACTAAAAACTCCAGAAAACATTTAAAACCCTAAAAACATTAAATACTCTAATAACCAAAAAAACATTAAAATCCCTAAAACCATAAAAAACCTAAACCCCCCCCCCCCAAAACCATTAAAACCCCTAAGACCCACTGAAAACCTTAAAAACTAAAAAAATATCTTAAAATTTTAAATAACTAAAAAACCATAAAAACCACAAAAAATCCTTTAAACCCTAAAAAAACTATAAGACACTAAAAAACAATAAAAATCCCTAAAACCCTTTAAAATCATTTAAAAACACCAAAAACCTTAAAACCCTAAAAACCTAACATTACTAAAAACCCTAAAAAAACTAAAACCCAAAAAACATAAAACACATAAAACCCTAAAAACTAATAACCCTAAAAGACATGAATAACCATAAAAACCCTAAATACACAAAAAACCATAAAACCCCTTTAAAATACTAAAATCCCTAAAACCCCCTTAAACACCTAAACATCCTAAAACTCCCTAAAGGATCCTAAAAACTCAAAATACACTAAGACTCCTAAAAACCCCTAAAACCCTAAAAAACATAACCCAATAAAATATTATAAAAATACTAAAACCCCTAAAAGAAACTAAAACACTTAAATCCCATAAAAGACCATGAAAACCTAAAAGATTGTAGAAGGCCCTAAAACCCCTGAAAGGCCCTAAATACCCTATAAGTCATTAAAACCCCTAAAAGACCATAAAAGTACATAAAACAATAAAATAATCTAAAAAACAGAAAACCCAAAAGGACCCTAAAACCTATAAAGGACCAAAAACCCCTAAAAGACCATAAAGGATCTGATTAAATGTAAATGGCCCTAAAAACTCTAAAAACCCCTAAACAAACCTAAAAACCTAAAAACCATGAAGGTATATAAAAATCCTAAAAACAATAAAGGAATATAAAATACACTTTAAACCCCTAAAACCCCAAAACCCCAGAAAGCATTAAAAATTTTAAAACCCAAAAAAGTCACCACAACCCTCAAAATTTTAAATGACCCTAAAACCCTAAAAGAAACTAAGATACTCAAAAAAACACTAAAACCTGTAAAAGTCCATAGAAACCCTAAGAAAATTTAAAAGACCCTAGAGACTTTAAACCCCCTTAAAAAACCAAACGACACTAAATATCAAAAAAATCCCCAAAACCCCTATTTTTTTAGAAACCCTAAAAATAATAGAAAACATTAAAATAACCAAAACAACCTAAAAGAAAAAATCCCTAAAATCCCCTTAAAACATAAAAGGACACAAATACCTTAAAAACCTAAAAACCATAACAACATAACCCCCCCCCCTAAAACCTAAAATCCCATTAACAATCCTAAAAACAATAAAACCCCTCTTAACCCTAAAAACCATAAATACATTTTAAAACCAAAAAATCCCTAAAAAACCAATTATACCCTAAAGGAACCTAAAAACCAAAAAAACTGATAAAGGGACCTAAAAACATAAAAACACCAAAATGTCCGTAAAAACCAAAAGAACCTAAAAACTTAAACAACCCTTGACATACCAAAAAAACATAAAAGACCTTAACTAACACTAAAATAACCCTAAACACCCTAAAATCATTCAAACAATAAAAAAATTAGAAAAAAACCATAAAACCATAAAAAAATAAAAAAACAATAAAACCCCAAATCCTCTAAAAAACACAAAAAACCAAAAAACCCTCCAGACCCCTTAAAACCCTAAAGATAGAAAAACACCTAAAAACTCTAAAAAACGTGTAATACCCTGTAAAAACCCAAAAACCCCAAAAACCAAAAACCCCTAAAAACCATAAATACCATAAAAACCCTTAACTCCCCCCCCCCAATCCCCTAAAATACATAAACTCCATGAAACCCCTAAAAAACTCCAAAATCCATAAAACCCAAAAAACTCCAAAACCCTAAAAATCCCTTAAAACCACAAAACCCCTAAAACCTCTCATAACACAAAAATACTCTATAAAACATAAACAACCTAAATGCATAGACAACTTAGAAAAACATCTAAAAAACCTAAAAGACCATAAATACTAGAAGAACTAAACCTTAAATGACCATAAAACCCCAAAAAACATAAGAACCAGAAAAACCATAAAATCCATAAAAGCATAAAAGAGCCTAGAGAACCCCAAATCCCATAAAAACCCTAAAACCATAAAACCCTAAAAATCCTAAAAACAATAGTAACCCATAAAAACCATAGAAGCCCTAAAAACCTAAACACACATAAAAGACCTGAAAATCCACAAAACATCCAAAAAAACCCTAAAAGACCATAAAACCCTAAAAACTCATAAAGTCTCTAAAAACTTAAAAACCCTAAAAAATCCTAAAAGACTCTAAAAACCTAAAAAAATTAAAATACCCTACATATTCTATGACACTAAAACCCCTATAAAACCCTTAAAAGACAAAATACCCTTAAACACTCTAAAAAGACTAAAAACCCTATAAAATCCTAAGAAACCATCAAAACATTAAAAATCCTAAAAACAATAAAACCCCTAAAAATATATAGAGTCCATAAATCACCCTGAAATTCATAAAACACTAAAAACCCTAACACCCCCCTAAAACCCATAAAACTATGAAAACCTGAAATCTCTAAAAATTTAATAAAACGCATAAAAGTCATAAAATCCCTAAAAACCTAAAAAACTCTGAGAACCCAAAAACACTAAGATTCCCCTAAAAACCATAAAAACCCTGAAACCCCCCCCCCCCCAAAAGTCCCTAAAAACTATAAAACACCCAAAATACCCAAAAAACCCAAAAAATACAAAAAGGAAATTAAAACATTATAAAAAACCCAAAAGACAAAAAAACTGTTAAACAACCCAAAAACCCTGAAAAACCCCTAAAACCCCAAACCCTTAGAATTGTAAAAACCATGAAAACATGAAGAAACCCTCAAAATACCTAATCCCCCCAAAAAACCCTAATAACCCTAAAATCCAAAAAAAAATGAAGAACCATAGAAATTTAAAACCATCAAAACCATAAAGGCCTTAAAAACCATTAAAACCCTTTAAAAACCCAAAAAACCCCTAAAAGACCCTATAAACCCTAAAATACCCCAAACATACAAAACCCTAAAAACCCTAAGAAAATACTAAATGACTCTAAATCCTTTAAACCATGAAAATCCCCTAATCACAATAAAGAATCAAAAATACCAAAAACCATAAAAATCCCTTAAAAACTCGAAATGATTCCTAAAAACATTAAAAACCCCCCAAGAAACCCTAGAAAACTCAAACACCAAAAACACTAAATAAATCCTCAAAATATATGAAAAAAACCTAAAAACTCTAAAAACCCTAAGAACACTAAAAACCAAATAAATCATACACCCAAAAAACACACTAAAACCCCTAAAAGAGGTAATAAAACCCTAAAAGAACTATAAAACCTTGAACCACCTAAAAATATCAATGATTTATTACCTTAAAATCCCTAAAAACACTTAAAACCCCAAAAAGAGATTAAAATCCACTAAAAACCTAAAAACACCTAAAATAACTTAAAACCCCCAAAAAACCCAAAAAACACTAAAAACACACAACATCCCCTAAATACACTAAAAACCTCACTAAAACACCAAAAAAACATTAAACCCTAAAAACTCTAATAATAGTAAAAAATAGTTCAACCCATAAAGACTCCAAAATTCAAAAACAAATAAATTACCCTAAAACCAATAAACCCCTAAACTAAATAGGATAGCCTAAAACATCAAAAAATCATTAAAAATCCTCTAAACATTAAAAAAATATAAAAAAACAAAAAAAAACACTAAAACCCCTAAAAACCGAAAAGTTTCTAAATATCCATAAAGAACACAAAATACCCAAAAAACCCTAAAAACATAAAAACCATAAAACCCCTTAAATAAAACCTAAAACTCATAAAGATATCTAAAAATAGTAAAATCTGTAAAACCCTAAAAATCATAGAATCCTCTAAAAATCCCTAAAACCCATAAACACTCAAAAAACCAAACACCCCTAAAACCCTAAAAACCCTAAAAACAAAAAATACCTAAAAACCTAAAATCCACTAAAATAACAAAAAACTTTTAAACCCCCTAAAAACAAAGAAACCCCTAAGAAACCCCTAAAAACCTTAAATCCCCAAAAAGCCGAAAACCCAAAAAACTTTATAAACCATAAAAACTATTAAACCCATTAAAACCATTAAAAACCACTAAAACCCCTAAAAACAAAAAAACGTAAAATCTCTCTAACCCCTTACAATCATAAAAATCCATAAACCCCTAAATGAAGTTCAATACCCAAAACCCTAAAAATTCCTAAAAACCACTAAAAAGAATTAAAAGAACCTAAAATACCAAAAAATAACTAAATGACCTTAAAACCCTTTAAAACCCCTAGAATATCCTAAAAACACTTAAACCACATAAAACCTACCCACAATCCTAAGAAATATAAAATCCCTAAATATTATAAAAATCCCAATAAAAAACCTACAAAACCCTAAATCGCTAAGAAACCCTAAAAACCCCTAAAACCTAAAAACCCATAAAAACACAAAAACCATAAATAAACTCAAAAACCCCTTAAACAACTATAAAACCCCAAAAATTCATAAAAATTAAAAACTCTAAAAACCCCCCATAACCCAAAAAACTAAAAAAAACCCTAAAAGGCAATAAAAACCCCTAATAAACAAAAAACCCCTAAAAATATAAAAATAATGAAAAAAATCCTAAAAACATTAAAAAAATAAAAAAAATCCAAATGAACCTAAATACTATTAATAACCCTAAACCCATAAAAACCTTAAAACACTACACCTTCCCCTTCTTTGAGGTCTGTTGTGGTGAACCCCATCAGTATTTTTTAAGAGTTCTGACCCGATGAAACTTTGATTGCAAGTGATGACTCCTTTACGGTTGTGGATTCTGGTAAGGCTACTATAAGGAACCCATCATGGGATATTATTGAAGGTTAATGTCCCCGGAACATATTCACCCTTCTCAATGGAAGATTCTGGTCTAAGGAGGTTGAGGATCATCCTGACGAGTCTAGCAGTTAGATAAAAGGAAAATCCAAGACTATTGGTGGTTATCATCCCCCCCTTCAGTTGGTACTCAGCTGGGGGATGTATCTGGTTCAAAATATCGGATTATGGAATTCAATGACTCATTTGATAAGAATAATTTTGTAGGAAGGCCCATGAAAAAAGGGAAAAAGGAAAAGTAATGGGGAGCGATCCATCCCCTATCTCTGGCTCCAATAATCTGCCTCACGAGAGAGGCAATGCTCCCCTAAAACAATGAGGATCATGTTCTGGAACATACAAGGGATTGGGAACTCTCCCACTACCTCATCCCTTCGAAAATTTATCCCTTTCAAGAGGCCGATGATTCTTGGGATTGCTGACCCTATGATTTCCTTTGATAATTGGAAGGGTGACAATTGGGGCAGCCTTGGTTACTCCATTGTCTCTAAATATTTTAGTGAGAGTGGTCTGGATAATTTATGGGTATTGAAGCATGATGATGTATAGTTATCTTCATTTGAAGGGATTAATCAAGTCATCACCTTATCAATCAGCTTGTATGGTGCTACTTTTTCTTTATACTTTTTGTATGCCTCATGCTCATACACCAGAATTAGGGTCCTATGAAGGAATTTGGCTCACCTGTACGAGTTAATTGACTATAACTATATTTTCATTGTAGATTTTAACACTGTATTGAGACCAGATGAGAAGATTTTCACCAACATCTCCCACTAGGCTACTGAGGAGTTATATCATTATTTATATACTTTGACCTTACTAAAGTAACCATTGTTGAAGCATCCTTCATATAGGGATGGTTCACAGATAATAGAAGACAGGCCAGCAAGCTGAATATATTCTTCAATCAGATTAGTGATAGATGTGTTTTTATTTCTGTCTCTAGTTTCACCCTCCCCAAATTCAACTCGGATCATAACCCCCTTATTGTTGACATCTCTGGGGGCTCTCCAAGGCTATCACCATTGCATTTCAATTTCAAAAATGCCTGGATCATGATCCCTAGTTTCAAATAGATTGTTACTAATGGTTGGAATGGATCCTTTCATAGAATTCACTATTTTATTCTGGTCTCTATACATAATAATATCAATGTTCTACTAAAGAAGTGGAACAAGACATCATTTTATTGGATGGATGATGATATTAAGGCTACTGAACTCTGAATTTCCTACCTTCAATCATCCAATCAGCCGTTTTCCTTTCCCTCTTGTGAGGAGCTGCAGCTTCATGAAAAAATAGATGATTATATGTCCCTTAAATAGAAGTTGGCCAGAAACCAGTTCAATATTTGGTGGCTTAAGGATGGATATCGAAATACTAAATTATTTCACTAATTTCATAAGGAAAATAAGGTAATAAATGCTTTAATGTTGTCTGAATTTGGGAGTCCAGCTTCACTTTAGAGGCTAATATTTCCATCTCTATGGTGGACTATGGAATGGGGTTGTACACTGATTATAGTGGGGAGTGATCCCTTACATTGACAAATTCCATTTTACACTGTGTTGATTAGAATCAGAATCAGGCCTTAATGAATTCTCCCTTAGAGGAGGAAGTAAGATATGCTTTATTTTCTCTAAACATGGAAAGTGTAGTGGGTCCGGATGGTTTTAGAAAAAAGTTCTTCTTTTTCTGCTGGGACATTATGCATATGGAAATTACTAATGTTTTGAGAGAAGTCTTTCGCTCCAGATTTTCCTCGCATGGTACCAACTCAAACTTCATTTATCTAATTCCTATGAAATTAAATGCTATTGACATTAGGGACCTTGGGTTGGTCACCATTGGGAATACTATCCCCCAAATTATTAGCAAAATTCTAGTAAATAGTATGGGTAAATTTATGGGGGGGGGGGCTCATTAACCTGATTCAATTTGGTTTTTTTTAATGAGGAACATCAAGAACATTTTTTAACAGCCTCGGAGGGTATAAACATCCTGAGGAAGCATTCGAAGAATGGTAATTTTTCTTTAAAGCTAGATATTTTGAAGGCCTTTGTCATCGTGATGTAGAACTTCATTTTCTAGGTGCTTCACATATATGGTTTCTCAGATAGCTTCATTAAGATGGTTTTATCCATCCTAAATAGTGAAAGAGTTTTTGTCCTTATTAATTTCTCCCATAAGGGGATCTTCCCATTATCCCATGGAGTCAGGCAGGGAGAACCTATTTTGGGTATTCTAATTGTGATTGCCGAAGACGATTTGAGTAAATGTCTTATAGATCTTATGCATGCTGGAGTTTTCAAACCAATTAAGGCAGGGAGAGACCATCAGGTGACATCTCAATAGTTTTATTCAAACAACATACTCCTCTTTGGACAGGCTGACAAGCGTACCTTGTCCTTGATTCGCATGATTTTCAGTCACTATGAATATTTTGTGGGACAATCTATCTGTTGGAAAAAATACTCTATTGTCTTCAGGGAGGGGTTTCCCCTATAAATATAAAACATTACTCTATCCCTTGGGGTGGAAAGTGGATCACTTCCCTTTTCTATTTGGGTGTCCCTATCTTTTGGGGAAGATTCAAGAGTTGTTATCTTCAGAGTACGGTGAACAAAATAACCCAACAACTTTCTAAATGGAAAGGGAAGTGATTATCACATGCTGGCCAAGTTTGCCTCATCAATTAGCTTATCACCTCTATGTTCACCTATTTCTTATTCGTTTATAGGTGGCCGGATAAACTCATTAAAGACCTATAGGAAAAGATCAGAAATTTCGCATGGATGGGTTGTATTGGTGAAAGAAAATATGACTCTATGGATTGGAAATACTACATAAAGGCAATTTATTTGGGATGGCTTGGCATTAAGGACCTTAGAAGATTTAATTATTACCTCCTTGCCATGTTTACCTAGATATTCTTCGATACAAATGATTAAGTTCTAGGATTTTGTTGGGAGAGGTTTGTGCTGAAACTTTGTGAGGGGTTCACATGTTACTTTCCATCCTCAGTTTTGCTAGAAATTTTAGCTTCTTATAAAAGAATTATCGATCATTCGAAATGGATTGTATCAAATAATTCAGATCTAAATGTGTGGTCCGCTATATGGATCGAAAGGCATTTTCTATATTTTGTGGTGCCTTCCACAGATCTTATAAACATGTTGATCATTGGTCTTATTCATCCACTGGGAGAGTTTATAGTGCTCCTTCTGACGGACATTCTCATGCAGATCCAAATATACACCTTCATTGATAATTAAAACTTAATTTGGAAGCTTATTATTTTTGCGAAGCACAATGCAAAGAAATTTTATCAATACAAGTGTGCTCGGGGGACATCACCTCCATCCTGAATTTCAGGCTTTAAGTGACCCTTCATTCCATTGGCTAATCAGCTGATAATTCTGAAACTTTGGAATAATCGGCAGCTGCTCTAGGATTAACTACAAATGGTTCGACATAGCCTGGCCTTGGTCTGCTTACTTTTTCATTACACTGAGGAATACATACAGTATACCTTCTTCCAATTTGGGTTTTCTGCGACGGTTTGGGACTACCTGCATAATTTGTTTAAGTTATTATTTTGCTTGCACAAGCCATTCCTTGAGCTGCTGGACAGTCTGGTTAATTGGCCGTGTAGCAAGCATGTCCCCCACTTTATGCTCATTGCTATTTCTGCCACCATTTCTTATATTTGGGCATCCCAGAACGTGGTCGCTTTTAATAATAAGTGACTCTCCTTCCATGGTGAGGTTGTGACAATTCATACGACAATTCATGCGACGTCCCATGTTTAGACTGGTTTGATGGAAAATTATGTAAATGATCTTATTCTTTTTTGGTTTATTGGAGTTTATGGCAAGAAAAAAAACTTATGTTTTCAAGTTAATCCATTGGATTCCTCCAATCTCCCTATGGATTAATGTTAATGTGGATGGTGCGGCTTTGGGAGCACCAGGTCTCAAGATGTGGCGGGGTCTTTTCCACCCATCGTGGTTTTTCAAAGGATTTTTTCATCACTTTATTGGTAATGGGTGTTCCCTTGAAGCCAAATTTTGGAATATTGAAAATATGGTTAAATTTTATGTTCAATTTTGACGGAGACTTCTCTGGGATGAATCATACTCAATGCTTGTGGTGGAAGCCCTTAAAAAAATTCAGGGAGAGTCCCTTGGAAGATTCATCCCCCAATGGATGGAATGCCTCACCCTTTTCCAAGGGATGAACCTTAATGTACCCCATGGTTACCAAGAGGTGAACTCAGTTGCGTATTCTCTCTCCAAGAAGGAAATCATGGAGAGGTATTCAATGTGGTATTTTTTTGCCTCGTCTTTCTACTAACTGTTTGTGGAGTCTGATTTGAAGGGTGAGCTGCACACCCATTTTTTCAATCCCTCCTTGTAATTATTTTTTTTTTCTTTCTTTTATAAATTTTTGGGGACCAGTTTCACCTGGTATCAATCCTTATTTTCCATTAAATCAATTAAATCCCCAAAAAATCAAAAACCCCTTAAAATCCTAAAAAACCTTAAATTCCTAAAAACCCCAAAAAACCCAAAAAACCCCAAAAAACCCCCAAAACCCCCCCAAAAGCCTAAATGATCCTATAACAAATCCTAAAACCCCTCATGGACTCTAAAACCCCTAAAAACCTAACAACCCTAAAAAAATAAAAACACTAAAACACCTAAAATGTAAAACACTAAAAAATATGTAAGAATAATAAAAACACTTAAAAATCCCTAAAACACATTCATAATAATAACAACAATAAAAACCATAAGAACATAAAAATCCCTACAACTTTAACAAACTTTAAAACCCTTAAAAATTTTAAAAACCCTAAATACCCCCAAAAAACCCTGAAAACATTAAAAACCCAAAAGGACCCTAAAAACCTTAATAACCCTAAAACCCCTAAACCCCACTAAAAATGATAAAAAGACAAAAAAACCTTATAGGCCCTAAAAACGCTAAATCCCATACAAAAACTAAAAAACCATAAAAACCTCTAGAAATCCCTAAATACCCAAAAGAACCAAAATACCAAAAAACCCTAAAAGACATTAAAAACCCCAAAATGCTGAAGTACCCTCAACACCCTAAAAGCCCAAAAATACCCTAAAAATAACAAAATATCATTTAAAACCCCAAAGACCATAAATGACCACAAAATACTATAAAAAACTAAATGAATCTAGAAATTATAAAAAAACCCTTGTAGGACACTAAAAACCCTAAAAATCATAAAATACCCTAAAAATAATAACAACTCTTTAAAGAACCTAAAATAGCATAAAAATAGAAGGGAACCTAAATTAATAAACAAACCTAAAGATATCTAAAAACCCTAAATGAACCTTAAAGGCATAAATAACCTTAAAATCCTAAAACCCATAAATGACCCTAAACAACAAAAAATTACATAAAAACTCGAAACCCCCTTAAACCCATAAAATAAATTAGAAATCCCTCTAAAACCCTAAACATCCCTAAAATTCTAAAAAGACCCTAAAATATTAAAAAACCGTAAAAAACTCTAAAAATGAAAAAGTAACCTAAAAGATTTAATGACCCAATCAACCGTAAAATCCCCTAAAACCCATAAAATATAATAGAAGCCTCAAAAACCCCCTAGAAACCCTAAAATCCCTAAAATTAAAAAAAAACATAAATAAATTAAAAACAAAAATAAAACCCTAATACTCTAAAAACCATAAAATGCACTAATACCACCCCTCCAAACCCAGAAAAATGCAAAAAACCATGAAAAACCTAAAACCACTAAAAACCTATAAAACCCAAAAAAAACCTGAAAAAACCCGAAACCCTAAATACCCTAAAGGACCCTACATACCCTAAAAACTATCAAGGACCCAGAAAACCCTACACAAATGGACCCAAAAACCCAAAACCCCTTAAAGGACCCTAGAAAACATAAACCCCTAAAAGAATAAAAAATCATTAAAATTCCTAAAGCCACTAGAAACCCATGGAACCACATAAAAGACCCTAAATCCATAAAACCCTAAATAACCCTATAAACTCTTATAAAACCTAAAAGAACAAAAAAACATATATATAACACAGAAAAGTCAAATGACCTTAAAACCCTAAAAACATTAAAAGACCTTACATAACCAAAAAAACCCAAAACCCCATAGAAGACCTAAAAACCCCTAAAACATTAAAAACAATTAAATCCCATGAAAGCTTAAATGACACTCTAAACCCTAAAAACCCATAAAACACTTAAATACCATAAAAACCTATAAAAATCTTAATAAACCCTAAGAAACATAAAAACCATAAAACTCTTAAATACACAAAACACCCTAAAGACCATAAACCCAAAAAACATAATTAATATATAAAAATTCCACAAAAAAACAAAACAAAAAAATAAACACCTCAAAATGTTTAAAACAATAATTACCCCAAAAAAATAAAAAAACCCAAAAAAATATTAAATAAAAGAAAAATACCTAAATACTCAAAAAAAAACCAGAAACTATAAAAACCCCAAAAACCCATAAAAACCCCAAAATACCCAAAAATACCAAAGAAACCCTAAAAACATAAAAAATCCTAGAAACCCTAAAAACTTCTAAAAACCCAAAAAATGCCTAAAAACCGTAAAGAATCTTAAACAACTTGAAAAAACTAATCACCCTAAAAACACTAAATAATCCAAAAATGTTAAAACCCCTTAAAAACCCTAAAATACTACAAACCGTAAAAACCCTAAACCACTAACTTCCCCAAACACCCCATAAAATATAATAAAAATCCTAAAACCCCAAAGAATTCTCAAGACATTTAAAATATTTAAAATACCATAAAGCCTAAAAAAACCCTTAATGATACTTAAAAACTAATAAACACCATAAAAAACAAAATCAATAAAATCCTAAAAAACTAAAAACATAAAAAACCTATAAAAACATAAAAAAGGAAAAACGTAAAAACCCTAAAACTCATAAAACCCCCTAAAACACCATAAAAACCCTAAAAACCCTAAATTACTTAATGTGATAAAATCCATATTAAACCTAAATCCATAAAACCCCTATAAAAATTTAATACCCTAAAAAACAAACAAAAAACACTAAAATTCATTAAAATACATAAAAAATAAAAATATTAACAAACCCATAGAATGACATAAAAGCCCTAAAAAGAGTATGTAAACCCGAAATCCCAAAAATAACCTATGACCATAAAAACCACAAAAAACATTAAAACCTTTAAACCCTATAAAAACCTCGTAAAAACGATAAAAACCATTAAACCCTAAAAACCCCTAAGAAGAATAAAATAACTATAAAAATTCATGAAAACCCAAAAAACTATTAAAAACTCTAAACACCTAAAAACTCCAGAAAAACACCTAAAGATGCTAAAACTCCTAAAATCCATTAGAACCCTTAAAAAACATAAAAACCTTGAAACTCCTTAAATAAAATACAGACCTCAAAGACACCTAAAAACCATAAAAACTCCTAAAAACCCTTAAAAATTTTAAAAACCCTGAAATGAAAAAAAACTAAAAACCTAAAAACCTAAAAAAATTCTAAGACCCCTAAAAAAACAAAAGAAACCCTAAAACCCATTAATATACCTAAAAAACATTTAGACCCCTAAAAACACTAAAACTCCTAAGGACTCTAAACAACCCAAAAATACCTTAAGACCACTAAAACCCTAATAACCCTAAAAATCTACAAAAAAAAACCCTAAAACCCTTATAATCCCAAAACCTATATACCCTAATAATCTAAAAACCATTAAAATTTTCAAAAAACCCAAAAAATCCCTAATAAAATAAAAGTAATAAAATCCTTGAAAACCCCGGAATATCGTAAGAAAAACAAAAAATCCCTAAAAATCATAAAAAACCCTATAAATCCCTAAAAAATTTCTAAAAACCATAAAATCCATAAAAATATTAACCCCCCCCCCCAACCCAAAAATACTATATCATGTACTAACAACCATAAAATCCCTAAAATCCGAAACCCCTTGAAAACTCCAAAATATCCTAAATTCCCAAAAAATAATCCTAAAAATCATTAAAAATCCAAAAAAAACGAAAAAAAAAACCTAAAAAAACTTATATTTCAAAAAAACAATAAAAACCCTCTAAAAATACTAAAAGATCCTAAAAATCTATGAAAATACCTAAAAAATCAAAAACCCCTAAAACCCTTAAAAACATAAGAAACCCCTAAAACACTAAACCCTAAACCCTTAAAAATACATAAAACACCAAAAACTCTAAAAATCAGAAAACCCTAAAAGCATTAAAATACCAAAAATAACAAAAAAATAAATAAAAACCCTAAAAACACAAAAAAAAACATTAAAACCCCTAAAAACCCAAAAACCCCCAAAACTCTAAAACCAACTAAAGGCCTATAAAATCCCTAAAAACATTGAATAAATCTAAAAAAATACTAAAATCCCTTAAAATTGCTAAATCCATAAAAGCCTAAAAAATCTTAATAACACTAAAAACCCATATAACCCTAAAATCCCTAAAAACCATAAAACCATATGAACCTAAAAAAAATATCCCTAAAGACCCTAAAACACCAAACCCCAAAAAAATAATAAAACTTTAAAAGAAACATACAAACCCTATAAGCCTCTAGTTGACCCTAAAACCCCTAAACCCAAAAAGTCCATCAAATCCTAAAAAAGAACCCTAAAATTGTAAAATCCTAAATGAAACAAAGATTCATAAAGAAACTTAAGAGACAAGAAAAAAAATTACCAAAAAATATCTCTCAAAACAAAAAATGTCTCTACAAACCCTAAAAACATATAATGAACCCTAAATAGCACAAAAAGACCCCTAAACCCAAAAAACCCCTAAGGGGTCCTAAGAAAACCTAAAACCATTAAATAAAAACAAGCACCCCTAAAACACTCTAACTGATACTAAAAAATCTAAATGACCCTAAAACCCCTAAAGACCCCCAAAAGAACTCAAAAAACGTAAAAACCTTTAAAAAACCTAAACCCACTAAAAACCCTAAATGTCCTAATAAATGCCTAAAAACCCATAGATGACCATAAAACCCCCCAAAACCCTTAACTTACCTAAAATACTAAAATCCCTAAAATACTAAAAAAATCCAAATTTATAAAAGGCCCTAGAAACCCTAAAAATATTAGAAGTCCCTAAAATTGTAAAAACATAAAAAATCCACAAAAAACCTAAATATCCAAAAAAAATATATAAAAACAATAAAAACCTTAAAAACCTCAAGAAAACCCAAAAACCCAAAAAACCAAAAAATTCCAAAATACCCTAAAACCCCAATAAACCAACACCCCCCCCCCCACCACCCTCAAAACACAAAAGGGCCCCAAAAAACCCTCATTACCTAAAACCATAAAAAATGCTAAAAGACCCTGATAAACCCAAAACACCTTAGAACACTAAAATGCACTAAAACCCATAAAAGACCCCTAAAAACCATAATAATCCTAAAACCCTATAAGGTATTAAAATAAACAATAACACTAAAAACACTAAGAAACCAAAGAAACCCCAAAAGTCCCTAAAAACCTTAAAAATATTATAAAGCCATAAATATAGTATAAATCCATGAAAAACAATACAAATCCATAAATGGACCTAAAAACTTTAAAAACCCCTAAAAACCTTTAAAAACCCTAACGTCCATAAAAAACATGAATCCCTAACAAATAATACATAACCCTAAAAATCTCATAGCCCATGAAGACACTAAATCCCCCTAAAATCACAAACAAAAAACCCTAACAACTTTAAAGCCCTTTAAAGTATTCATAAAACCCAAAAAACCCAAAAAAACCATTAAATTTATAAAAAAAATGAAAAGTCCACATTAACCCGAAAACCTAAAAAACTATCAAAACCATAAAACCCCCTTTAAAACCACTAAAAAACCAAAAAATTACATAAAAACACAAAGGACCAAAAAACTCCTAATATCCCCTAAAATACCCTAAAAACCATTAAAACCCTTAAAAATCCTAAAAACCATAAAACCCTAAAAATATTAAAAACCCTAACAACACTAAAAATTTATAAAATACCCTAAAACCCAGAAAACACTCTAAAACCTCTAAAAATAAAAAAGGACTATAAAAATCGTAAAAACCCTATAAGACCCAAAAAACCCAAAAAACCTAAAGGACCAAAAAAACCCAACATACACTAAAGGACCCTAAAACCCCTAAAACCCCTAAACAACAATAAAATATCCTAAATACCTAAAGGACACTAAGAATAGTAAAAAAACTTAAGGGCCTTAAAATTCATAAAAAAACTTTATATACCCAAAAAAACCCAGAAAACCCTAAAACACCCAATAAACATAAAATGACACTTAAAAACCTAAACACCGTAGAAGACCTAAAAATCCTAGAAAACACTAAAAATCGCTAAACGACCTTGAAAACACTAAAAAGAGACTATGAAATCCTAAAAACTCTAATTCCTCAAAGACCTTATAAACCCTAAAAATGTTAAAAGACCCTAAAAACCATTAAATCCCTCAAACCATAAAAGAAAATTAAAGTTCCTTAAAACCCTAAACCACTCAATAATCCTAAAAACCCTAAAAATCTTAAAACCCTAAAAACCATAAAGGACCCAATACACTCTAAAAACCCAAAATGACCATAAAATCCCTAAAACCCTTAAGAAACCATGAAACCCCCAAAAGGGTCCAAAAAATCATAAAATCCATAAAACCCCATAAAAACCCTTAAAACTATAAATAACACTAAATCTGTAAAAACCCTAAAAGTCCCTAAATATCCATGTTAAAATTCTAAAATACCCTAAAACCTATTACACAGCATAAAACCCTCTAAAAACACTAAAACCATTAAAAAACATAAATACCCTAAAAATCCCTAAAACACCTGAAAACTCTAAAAACGCCGAAAAACCCAAAACCCTGGGTATTACCCTAAAATCCCTTAAAACACTAAAACCCATAAAATCTAAAATATATCAGATAACTAGTAAAAAAAGAAAAAAACCCAAACAACCCAAAAAATTCTATCATAACCCAAAAACTATAAAAAACTAAAAAAACTTAAAAACCCCAAAAACCCAAAAACCCTAAAAACCCATAAAAATTTGAAATATTCTAGAAAACCTAAAATAATAAAAGTCTATAAAACCCTAAGATACACAAATAATCCTAAAACACCTAAAAACAAAAAAAATCCAAGAACTCTAAGACCTATAAAAACCCTAAAACACTATAGGGCTATAAAAACCTAAAAAACCCTAATAGACCAAAATAACCCTAAAAGATATTAAAAAACATATAAAACCCCTTAAATTCAAATAAAAAATCTATAAATCCCTCAAAGACATAAAAATTCAATAAAAATACTAAACACATTAAAAACCATAAAAACCATAAAATACACTAAAAGAAAAAAACCATAAAATCATAAAACTCCAAAAAACCCTAAAACCCTAAATCCCATAAATGCTCAAACACCAGAAATTCCATAAAAACCTTGAAAATATTTAAATACACTAAATCCCCTAAAAACTAAAAATGCTCAAAGAACCGTAAACACCCTAAAACTCAGAAAACTCTAAAGCACCCCTAAAAGACCGTAAAAGAACATAAACCCCAAAAATTCCATAAAACCATAAAATAACCATAAAAGACTAAAAAACATTTAAAACCCTAAAAATGAAAATCCATAAAAATCCTAAAATAATAAAAAACCAAAAAAAAGAAATTGAAAAACCCAATAAAAAACTAAAATAAACAAAAACCCCTCTATTAGGTCCTAAAATCTTTTCAAAGGAAATAGAAGTTATCCAATAAATTTAAAAGAGGATGGAAAATAAGTCAAAATTAGAATTTAAGTAAAAAACTATTTAAAAGAACGCATTTGGAAACAGATGAATACTAACCATGAAGTGAGAAACCATTCATGGATTGCTACTCCACATGGTGATATTCTTTGTGGAGATGCCTCTGAACTGAATAGTTCGTGGGAGTTAGATGGCTGCATCAACTTTGTAGACCATATTACATCATTTTCAGGATGAGGGTGGAGAAATTCACCCCACACACAATATCCCCAGTAAAATCAAATGTTCAGTATGAAAGGAAAATTCAACGGCTCCCCGTGAACTAAAAAAAGTTGTTTGTGGGACTAAGGTACCGATTCTAGACTCTAAATATTATTAACCAACTACCTCCACTGACTAAGTCATCTACAGGCTGAGTAATTGTCACAGGATTCTAAAAAAGGGGGATCACAACCTCATTGAAAATATCTGGCTGCACTGGTATCGAATTACCCACTTCTCAATAAATAGAGTTTGAGGAGAACCAATGAGAGGATTGGCGATTGATGGGGATATTGAAGGATCATAGGGAAGAAGACCTAGAGATCAGTAACTCTAAAAAATATAGATTCAATCAAAAATTCTTTGCAGGTAAAACCCCACCACATAACATTAAAGAGGAGAATAAATTATAAATTTTAATATGTGAACTAAAAATCATCCATGGGTATACTCCTCAGGAGGCACAGATCTAATGAACCTTTTGAAACTAGGTTTCCGACATAGTAAAAATATTTGTGGATAGAACCTACCCCCATAGAGAAATTCAATACGTGGGAGGAATTACTTCCCTTATGTCCATAAGCTATGCGGAAGGAACATGTCCCCATGCAGCTGAGTGTTAACATGGACTAAAACCAATTACGCATACCACAATGAAAGATATAAATCCTCCCATACCGTATAAAAACATACTATGTAGAGGATGCCTTATCCAACATAATATCCTACTATGCAGAGGGGGTTAAACCGTGGAGTTCCACTCCATGGCCCTGATTATTCTCTTCCATCATGTCATCAGTCCCATGTTTTCTCATCCACAAACCAATCCAATGGTGATAGGACAATGCATTTTCCAAAGCCCCCAAAATCATATTATAAAACCATCGGGTATACCAGTTTTCCCTTTTGAGTTTACATAACCATGATAAGCATAGTCATGTTGGTTATCCCTGTAGAAAGGAGGTCCCTGGTAATGACCATAAGTTTACATTCCCATGGTAATGAGGATTTGTACCTTGGGGTACTGACTTGAACCACGCTATTTATAGTGGGAATAGAGGGGATCACACTTGTGTTTCCATTTGAAAATTAATAAGATCCTTCCCAACAAAACAAAACATTAAATTTGTCACTTCCATTGAGGTCATCGCCTAGCCTTTCTTGCTGGAGGTAAAACATTAACTCCTCTTTTCCCACACCTAGGATGTGTTTAGGTAGATCACTACACAAGACTCTCTATGTTAATAAAATAATAGTGGATATATGAAAAATTTAATCCCTTTCCTTCTCCCCTTGGGCTTAAGTTCCATCTATCAGTAGATGAGGTGGGATGTGAAATCTTTAGATCCACTACCTCCTCTTTTATCTAACATGGATCATGACTCGTGTGGGGTTAGAGGTTGGCGAAAATCATGACATCCACATGATCCCGAAATTTAGACCTTATCCATATATGTAATCCCCAAATTGAAATCTAAATGGGCATCTTAGAATGAATAATCCTCGGTCAAGTATTCTCAAATGGGTAGTTCTCATGTGTAAATCAGGCCCCCTTAATGGGCCTCCTCTAATATGTAAGTCCCATATCACACTGAACTATGAGGGCTTTGATTCCCAACTAATTGGGATAAGCCTCCCTGATGTCCAAACCCAACACCAAAATTACCTTAATATTATTGAGGCAACATTCTCAATAGGTTCATATCCAACTAGGAGAATATATATATCCTAAGGGAATCTCATGCTGCTTTGACATAAGTCCCACACAACCCTTGACCAGGAAACCTTTTGCCTGAGTGTCCTTGCAACATGACATTAAATAGAATGGTTGAGTCCTTATCATATGACCTTAAAAGGTGATGTGTCTAGTCCAGAGATACTGAACAACATGGGTTCTGATTCTTTCAAAAGAATACATAGGAATCCCACCTTATGGGTTTGATCCCGACATCAAAATACCTCCCATCCCCTAGATTATTATAAACATAATATCACCATCCCATATGGCCTAAAACTAGCATTGGATTATGGAACGACCAAAGCATCCCTAATTATTCAATAAAGGGTAATTTTTATAGATAACCTAAAATATATGTAGGTCATTCCATTGATGTAGAACCTCAAATACATACATCAAATTCTAAATCCATGTATAATAATTATTAACTACTACCCCAGGGCAATGTCTGGACACATTATTTGGAATGAACTAAGTATTAATGAATACATGAACATTGCATTAATTTATAAGAGTCCCGAAATAGGAAATAATTTTCCCAAAAGGGTGACATGGGCCTATGTTCCCAATCTCTTGACCAATGTTATTTCTTATGTGACGTTGGCCAAATCATCCAATGAATGCCTGCCTTTGGAAAGAAATTCCATAAATCATGGATGTGAGAGTCATTGGGTGTTTCTAGCTGCAGGAAAAATCCAGTTGGATTCCATAGAAGATATTATAATAAAAAACAGTGATTTCATGCCAGTTAAACCCCTATGGTTGAACCAATGGGCTATGTTTCCCATCAGCAAACAATAATAATATTTTCCTCAAAAAAAAATAGTGAACCTGACATGAATCCTTAACCAAGGTGGTGGTGTTACATCGATGTAAAAAACTCTATAATAAAATTTTATTGGTTATTATCGATCGGTCCATTTTTCCCCATGCAGAAACAAAAATGGAGAACACGACATTAATCCTTAGCCAAGGTGGGGGTATTACCACATCAAAGCCCCTTTAACATCCAAAAAATATGGTCAAGTGAGATCATCAATTACACATGTGGTCATGAGATGATACTTTGACAGGGTTTTGTTGTCTACACTTGTCACATATATTGTAGGTATTATTCAGAGCTACCTTCAATCCAATGGAATCTGAAAATTTATCACAAATTCACATGTTATTCAATGCACCAACTATGTATTCCACAAATCGTATGACTCTTCCTCCCAACTTGTGTCTTCAACAATGCATTTAAAACATGTTGAATTGGGAATACCATCATAACAGTACTCTCACAGCATTAGAGTATAAAAAACATGCCCTCTAATTAATGAAAGCTCACCTACCTCCCATTCAGTAGTGACCAACTGTCTAATACCAAGTAGCTCCACAATACGTCCATAATTATTTTGGGATCCTGAACATAGATCACAATAAATAGTACCTCCCTTTTATTAGGGAGTTAGATTAGGTCACCATTAATGACTCCATCCCTAATTTACCAGATCCCTGATCAAATGACCTTTCCAAAAGATGTTGCAACCAACACCACACAGCTCATTTTCCTCACATCAAGGAGAAAACTATTCCACGGGTTCCTGTTGAGGAAAAATAGATATAGTTTCCTTAGGCTTCCCATTGAGGGAAAAACATATTACTAGGAATAGATTATCCCCATGATACCTGAGGATGTGATCCTCCATGAAAATATGTCATCTTACTATGAGCATACAAATATTACATCTCCCTCTTCTAAAGACTTCCAAGAAAATACGACATCAAATCAAAAGAATGTGTATATTCCTGTTAGTTCTCGTCAAGTCTATCACACAATTAGGGCAGAAAATTTTAGGTATATGAAGATCCATGATGATGTTCATGAAGACCATCATCCAAATAAGGTGGAAAATTATGGGTAATCATATAACCCTTCTAATTAATATAAATACCTCTATTCAAATACATTTTCAATAAAAAGGAAGAAAAAAATCCCTGATTACCCAAATTAAGCCCACCAATAAAATATAGAGGTGAGAAAATACAAGAAGAGTAAAATTACTTTAGATTTATATCAATCCCATCAGAAAAATATAATGGAAAAGAAATAGATGTGAATTATTTCTCACAAATATGAAACCATCAGTCAAATATAATGGAATCCATAAAAAACAACTGGCATATCCCAGCTATAAATCAGGGGTGAACTCATTCCTCTACCCCGACATAGGAGAACCCCCAATACCAACTGGAAGAACATGGAGAAACAATGTGGGCACAAACTCCTACTATGACATCATATTGATAACATATTCCCATTATAGACAAAGATATATCTCAACACATCATAGAAATGATTGAGGATTAGACATAAATTCCTTACTATATCCTCCAATCTTGACAAGACGTAATCATGTCCATGAAAATAAAAATGATTCAATCCCCCAAACCTGTCTCACCAAGTTGGTTGAATCACCCACAAAATATGATGTTCACCCCAAAGAAGACATGCATCCCTGATTTAGTCTATGAGGGTCTTCAGTCATATTCCATGATAAATGGAAAACCAGATTGGGAAAAAATACATGTTCCAACTAGGGGATGTCGATCCACCATGGTGGTTATTCCCAGAAAGGCATATATCCCTTCCAAAAATCAAGATGATTGTCAGTATATCCCAACGACATCATGAGAACCACTGAAATAGAAACCCGTATATAACGGTGGTTACCAATAGTAGGAGGCCCCAGTCACCCATGATAGTTTACCCAAAAATGAAATGTGTCGAATGAAACTAGAAAATGAAGATAACATTCAAGACCCTTATATGATGGAAGTTGAAGTTATTGGTGCAATAAAACACTTATGAATAGAGTCTCAAAATCCTGTCAATCTGTTACCAAATTATAGAAGTGGCAGAAGCAGTTGTGAAGGTCCTCCTTGTAACTTTCTTACCAGCAGCTCTGAAGGTCCTATCCAAAGAACACATCATAGAGTCTTTCTTTTTGGGGATGAAATGATCAATCATGAGAGCATATCTTCTGATAATAATCACAGTATCCCTCATAGGGACCATAAGATATAACAACAAGAAGATACTCCCCTTTTTTTCATCTACCTTGATGGTCCTCCCCATGGTATATTCTACAAAAATTATCTATGCATTCAGACATCCAGCTATAATGGTCGTCTTCTCCATGATGGAAGTCACTATAAAGGTCCTCCCCACAATAAAATAAATCATCCAGAAGGCCCTCCACTTGTTGTGGTTTATCCTTAAGAACTTCCCTAGGATGAACATCATTGATATTGTACCTATGAATAGACACAAATCTGTGATAGTAGCCCTCTCCATCATGACACTGGCTAAGAATTTCCTCCCCACAACCAAATTTCATGTCAGCAAGAAGGTCCTCCCCATGAAAATTAAAGCATGAGGAAACCATCATATTATGAGGTGATAGGTAAGATAGGTTCAGACATGTTAAACACTCTATCAATGATAAAATATATCCTCTCTCAACCAGAGGATGGTTTGAGGCCACACTCATCTTCCGAGCCACCCAACACCATTCACATATCAATGAGAACCCTACAAGTATTACTACTTTTTATAAAATTACCAATAAGTTTCCAAATAGGGTAGATCAAGTAGATGAATCTCAATAAGAAGAACAAATGTATTTGTTTCTCATGAGAATACAATTAGATAAGGATTAAATACCAATTTTTTTCTAACAGCCATTTATTAGTTTGATATACCAAGGGAATTTTCCTTGGAATGCATACACAACATTCACCTCAACACTGGATGGACCTACACCACATGAAAATAGTGGTATTACCCTTTGATAGGTATGCAGACCATGTTAAAATATTAGAGGAGATCCACCTTCATATGAAACCAGAATCCCTCCCTTCTATATGGCGACCATGATTGGAGAGGCAAAAGAAAGATATTGAACTGACCTACCTCAATGTGATGTAAAGGTTTCATCATCTAATCAACATTTCCCCATTTTTAATTCATGTACTATCGATGGGGAGATCAGGGAGAGTTGCACTTCACCCCATGTCCCATTCAGAAAAACCCATCGAGAATTACATGTTATAATGTTTTTATCCCCTGAAGGGTATAAAATGAAATTCCTATTCAGGAAAGGTGGAATCCTTGACAATAAAAAGTATTGAATAAGTATCAAAATTTCCAGGCCAGACAAGAGAGTTCCATTAAAATACTCCTGAAAAAAGTGACCTAGAACATTCAACAGGCCACTAGTTTGAAGGAATTGAATCAGAAAGCCCAGGTAATGTCCTTATAAACAAAAAATTCTTTTGATGATCTGAAATCCATTTCTGGTTGACACCCGAACTGGATTGCACAAGATCATAAAAGTGTAAACATCAATAGAAATTACCTCAATGTGAGACAAGCCCCATCCCACAGGGCTGGGGACACTTTTAATACAAAATATTCTTATAAGACAAATAAATCTAGGATGAGGTTCAATAACAAGTTAACTGGATCAACCCCAGTCTGCAAGGTTCGAGGCATTTTTACCTCAACCACCCACCCATAAGACATTAGTCTTTTACTGATTAAGTAGGGTGAGAACTATTAAGGTATCCTAGTTTGTATCATACCATGATTCAATTCTACCATTGGAGAGGAGAACGAAATGGTCATATAAAAGTTCCCTTCGAGTTACCCTTCACCAAGAAACTCGAAAAGGACCCCATAATGGAAGGAGAAGATCCAACAAAGTACGCAAAGAGGCCTTAAATAATTTGACACATGGTATTACAACCATGTTTTTTATTAATTAGTGAACCGCGTAGCCATCAATAATATATACCACATAAAAATGATGAAAATACAGACGAATAAAGGGATGATGGTTCCGCCCAGAATTTGATCCACAACGAACCCGTAGATGTGCAAAACTAGATCCACAAGGCCGCGTTAAATTAGGGAAATACCACATATAATCCCTAATTAAATCATTTACATATTTTAAATAAAGATAATTAGGGAAAACAAGTTCACATATGATCTTAACCTCATCTAAATGAAAATGTGTCATTGGTGCTTGAGGAGAGATTCACTCAGAAGGATGAAGAGATGAATGAATTGAGTTGAATCAATGTCAATCTAATCCAAGAAAATTTTCCTGTACAATATTCTCCTCAAATTCCACTAATAAAACCTCAATATACACTACTAGAAGGTAAAACTTATCCACAATGGTTTATCTTTGTGAATGAGTTAAGCTGGTAGGGACATCCAACATTATGCCAGGACTATCAGTCTAGCTGAATCCAATCCTATAGGCATATAAATATTTCCCCTAATTGGGGAACTGATTGGAATTTTTTAGGTAAATCCACCAAGGATACCCTAGACTAGGTATCCACCTCAATCCCTAGCAGCATCGATATGACGAATTGCCTCCTAATGCACCATACCATGCTCAGGTTCAATAGGACACGCATAAAGGGATCATGAATACCATCACATCATTGGCAGCTCGATTGGAATCCATGGAAGGACTATGCACTCTGATAGAACTAGAACATAAACCTTACCTTGACTCAGTGATTAATATCCCACTAACACCAAACATTAGATACCCTATATTCCCAACATTCAATGGCTAAGGTGACCCAGAACAACATCTATTACATTATGCATCCTATTGTAATCCTATGATGGGAACCCAATAACAATAAAAAGAAGTGAATATTAGATTCTTAATGAAAACCCTACAAGGATCAGCCTTTATATGGTACACCAGATTTATAGTACAACCAATAATAGGATGGGAGGATATTAGGAGGTAGTTCCTTTTCCATGTCAGATCAATGTTTCCAGTGAAAATAGTAATCAACCTCATGAACTGAAAGCATCCACAAAATGAGAGAGTCTCACATTTAATTTCCATATATGAAGGTCTGACCTACTCTTTTAACCAGCTAATGCCCCAAGACAAGATTCTTGATATGTGCATCGATAACCTTCTTGAAGAGCTCCAAAATCCACTCATCCTGGTGAATTATATGAGTGGGTTTTAGGATTTCTCTTCTATTTCTCAATGAATAGAAGATTACTTATAGCGGACTAACCTCAAGTACCGAGCAACCCCAAGAAAAATAATGATCAGATCTAAAGTGTCCTATATTATGTTTAAACCACCCCTTGCACTAGAGCCATCTATAAGGCCTACACTGAATCGTACATGACCTTCCCGACATCAGCTGTAACCGCTACCCTAACAAGAAAAGTGGATGGGACCTAGGTAAAACCAATTTGAGGTGTAGAGATATAATTTTTACTCATTCTAAAATGACCATGTCTATAGATACTTTGTATGCACCATGAATTTCAATTTCCTCCATATACTAGAGCCAAAGAGAGCTGATGAAGTCTATCTGAATAACCGGCCTGATTGTTTTCCCTTCTACCAGATACTTGGACACACTATCAAATAATGTTTCATCTTCAAATACCTTTTTCAAAAGATGATAGATTTTGGCCATGTCAAACTGGGACCACCATAAGCACAAGCGGAAAATGTTTCCACCATTGACCTAGATGAAGAAGAGGAGTAGATAAAAAATTAGAAAAAGAAAGTAGATGTTTGATAGTCTGATGATTTGAAAAATAGTCAACCAAGATCATGGAATACTTCCAGAATAGTTGAATCAACCGACTATTCCCCCAAAATCCCCTAATGCATTGCAACTGAAATCCTTAGCCCCACAATCCTCCAAGAGTCGACTATTTAAGAAGCAGTTTGACCAGAAAGGTGGAGAGAAAGTGTTATTAGATGAATCCATGTCAAATCCAAATATATCTTTCACACTCCTGGATTTTATGCCACCAGATCTAAAATAATGGGCACCACCCCAAAAAACAAAATAACTAGAATAAGGCAATCAAATAGAATCATCATCAGATGTGGAACTAATCATTGGCTCCATTAATGTAATTCTCTTAGGGAATCTCTTCTCTGATGAAGACTATGGATATGAACTATAGTTCCCCACACCCAATCACGGATCCATAAGAAGAGGCCACAAAATTTGAGGATACTAGGGATGATTTAGTCATCAAAAAAACCAAATTTCTAGTTGGACCTTGTCTTAAACAATCAATATTGCAAACACTCATGGAATATCCCTTTAGCGAACATAAAAGAAATAGGAAAATTACCCTCCCCCTATCAGAATAAACTCTATCTTGATCATTCTTGAATATCTATAAAAAGTGGATAAAATTTCTAATCTCCAATACTGTATAGGCACACTAACCCGACCAACCCCATAAATCACAGAAGTACCATCACCTCCTATCCAAAGAGATAAACCATCCTCTCCCACTGGTCAATCCTTTGAAGAACCTATGAAAGAGAATCCAAATGATTGTAAGCACTTTCCATTAGAACATAAATATGAAATTCGAATGAAATTGGCTTCATTAACATCTAACCTATCAATCCTGAATGCCCTGAATTTTTTAAAAGATCTCAAGGAAGCGCTTATAGAAGCTTTTATAATCCCCCAAGAGTTTAAAGCAGAAGTGGATGCGGATGAAGTCTATAAGATAGAGACCAATCCTAATGAATTCCATGTGGTTATCTCCTTTAGGAATAGAGATGAAGATTAAATTATTAAAAACCACATTAGACCCCTATATGTGTCCAACATGATAAATGGTATTAATGTTTGGAAACCCTTCATTGATAATGGCTCTGGAGTTAATCTCCTCCCAATGAGAACACATTATTGGTTGGATTGTAACAAAGATAAACTGATTACATCTTCCACAACACTGATGGGTTATGAAAAAAGTGATTATAAATAATTGGTCCAAATCAATCTCAAAACACAATTAAGAGTCCTTGTAGCTAAATCAAAATTTCTAGGGGTTCCGAAAATCATGGCCTTCAATGTTCATCTAGGAAGTCCTTGGTTTCATCAGTGTGTGGTGATTCCATTATCCTGCCACATGTGCATAAAATATTATACTAATGGATACAATTGGACATTATACACTGATAAATCCCCCTTTGAATCTTGCTAGTATCACTATATCGATACAGGATTCTATGACCAAAAAAGTGAAGCGACCCTCGATCGATTGTATTGATTGGGTCACCTCCCTAAATGGTTTGTAGATGGTCCCCATCTAACCCTTCAAGAAACTCGGTGGTGAATACGTACTTACCATCAATCAGGTGGAGTGCATGAGTCCAAATTCTAATGTGTATTCGATAATTCTCATGATTTTAGTCATGGAAACCAAGCCTAAAATGCATAAAAATCCAATAATCACCCAGATAATGATGAATTATCGAATATATATGCTCTCAATCTATCCATGGAGCCCTAGATATCCCTGCCTCACTGGATAAGATAGGAGATAAAGAATAAATTCCTTCTTATCTCACTCTATCCTCTCCAAAAACATTCCCCATTGTTGGCTGGGTCAAGAGACGTTACCTCATCCCACAAATGCCAAAATTGAGACTCTTCTCTTATATATGAAGTGATCATATCAAGGATCTTTTCCCCATTAGAAGATGAAGATAGTGAAGATTTGGAAGAGGATGTGGAAGAAGACCTTAGGGATTCCCCTCCAGCATTTGAGGAGGGTGTATCAACCACTATTGATGAAATTAGTTAAATAATCATGGGAATAGAAGAAGACCCGTAGCCCCCTATAATTAGTGTGACCATGTCACCGTAGGATTAAGAGGTTTACACATAATTTATAAGGAAGAATAGATATTTTCCCTTTGAATTATAAAAAAATACTAGGACTCAATCCTGAAGTGGTCACTCACCACTTGGGCCTGCCAGAATATTATTGTGGTGACAAGAAATCATCCAGAAGGACGCACCCAACACATGCTGCCATAATTGAGGCTAAAGTAGAGAAGATCATCAGAGAAAAATTCATTCGAGATGTCCAATATCCTATATGGTTGTCCAAAATTATCCACATCAAAAAAATGGACAAATATATGTGTTCATGGATTTTAGGGATCTCAATCGGCACTGCCTTAATGGGGACATCCTGATCCAGATAACAGAATTGTTGATCGATGAAACTTCCAGATATCAGGCTATCTATTTATGGGAAGACTATTTAGAATATTGTAAAATATAAATGGTTTGAGATGATGATGAAGATACCACCTTCAGGGCCCCCATATATTATTTTTCTATAAGGTAATTCCCTTCGGAATGAAAAATTCCCGTGCCACATACCGACGCGCAATGCATCACATCTTCAAACCCTTCTTCGGAAAGTTAGTTGAACTCTATGTTTATGGCTTGGTGGTTAAATAAATAAAATTCTTGGACCACCTATCAAATTTCAGATTCATATTCAATAAACTCTAACAACATGGCCCAAAAATAAACCCCTTAAATTATGATTTTGACATTATTTCATTTGAATTCATCATCTTCTTCATAGGACATCATGTTATCAAATTTGACCCTGATAAGGTGAAGGCCATCCGTGTCGTGTAACCTCCTCACAACCTCATGGAGTGGAAAGGACATTAAGGGCATCTAGCATAAATTTGTCACTTCATAGCCAACCTTTTAAGAAAATGTTTTCCCTTCACTGGGTTGATGAACAAGGGGTTGAATATCAATGGACTAATGATTGTCAAGAATCATTTTACATTCTCAAGAAATATCTCTTAAGATCTCCAGTGTTAATGCCACCCATTTAAGAAAGACCAATCATCCTATATGTCAATTCCTTGGAGAAATCTCTAGCCACCTTCTTAATAAAGAATAATGATGCCAGAAGAAAAAAACTCTATTATCTTAGCTAAACCATGATTTATGCTGATACACTATACTCCAATATTAGGAAATGATGTTTGGAACTAATATATACTATCTAGAAGTTGAGGAATTAATTACAGTATCATGAGGTCCACTTTTTATCTAATAGAAACCCACTCAAGTAAATTTGCAACCATCCAATACTGACCATATATATTTCAAGGATGGAGGTCATCTTGATAAAATATGACATATTGTTTGTGCCTCATAAAGCTGTAAATTTCAAATAGTAGTATATTTTCTGGCATAACACCCCTTAGAAGAAATGACTCCATTAGATGCTGAACTACCTAGTGAAGAAATTTTTTCTATAAAGAATGATCCCCATATATGAGAGATAAATTTTTATAGTGCATCTATAACTCTAAAAAATAAAATAATGTAAGATACCAAGATCAGTAAAGTTGTACTGGGGGTCGTACTTATATATCTAGAAAATGAAGTCTTCCCTTACTCCTTCCTACTATTGGAATGATGCATAATCAATGAAGAAGAGTATCTGGATCTCATTTTAGGACTGGAACTAGCACTTCAAGAACAAGTAGAACAATTAAAGATAAAAGGTGACTCATAACCGATCATCAATAAAGTCAATGGTGATTATGCTATCAAAGATCCAATCCCTATTTTTTCACCATGTTTGAGGGTTAATGGTGGAGTTTCTTTTATATCTGACATTAACCCACCCCCAGTCAAAAAATGAATAGAACGATGCATTATAAAATAAATCCATAGCCCTGGCTGACCCATATCAGGATGAGATGGTCATTAGCATTTCCCACCATCAGATGGCCTTACCATTCGTTCAGGCCAAAACAGAATAAATTGATAAGATTAGTCCCATCCCTGAGGAATGTGGTACTATTACATATTAGATGAATCCCATTGTGAATTACCTTAAAAGGGATAAATCCCACTAGATAGGGCTAGAAGGGAGTAAATTCAGAGACGAAAAAATAATTTTGTTTTGTGTGATGGCACAAATCAATAAAAAGTTCTCTATAAGTAGGGCATTAATGGGATGCTTCTCAGATGTATTGATAGAGAAGATACCACCACTATTGTGAAGGAAGTTCATTCTGTAGATTATGGATACATCAATCATGATTCTAGATTTCCCACCATATTTAAAGGTTTGGATACTACTGGCCCACTATGATGCAAAATTTCAATAAATTCACCAAGGAATGCCATTCCTTCCAAGTTCATGCCAACTTAATCCACCATCCATTTGATTTACTCCACAAAGATAAGTACTCATGACCATTTTCCATATGAGTAATGTACAGTGTGGGACTATACCCTCCTTCTACAGCTAAGAAATTCACATACATCCTCACCACGACCAATGTGTTTTCCAAATGGGCATAAGTTATACCCATCAAAGAGGTCAGGTCAAGAATCCTTTCCCACTTTGTGAAAGACAACATCATCCTCATATTTGGTTTCCCTCATACAATACTGATCGAAAAAGGCACCAATTTCTGTACTTCTAAATTGGAGAAATTATATCTGGAGTATGGTATCAAGACTAACGATTCATCCTGCTACTATGAAGTAGCCAACAGCCAGATAGAGGCCTTCAAAAAGACCCTACAAAATATACTAACAAATATGTTATACAAGGAAAAGAGATCATAGCCGGACAAGCTCCTCCATGATCCGTGGGCTTACTAGACAATGACATGCACCACCACTCATGAAATATCATACTACTAAGTATACATGATAGAGGTGGTTTTACTCATAGAAGTTCGATTACCCTCACTCCGTGTTTCTATCTTTGATCAAATATCCATAGGTGATCAATCCAAAAATGGATCAATGTGTTATAGTAAATGGATGAGAGAATATTGAATATCTGACATCATTTGAAGTGTTACCAAAACTGTATAACATGACCCTTCAACAAAAAGCTTCACCTTAGATCTATCCTAGAAGGATAATTGGTGTTGGTCCTCATTTTTCGGATTATACTTGGGAAGAAACACCCAAAGTTGGAACCCAACTAGGATGGGCCATATAAAATTCACAATGTCTACTCCAATAGTGCATATTCCATAATTTTAATTTATTGAAAAATCATTACAACATCTATAAATGAAAGGTTCTTGATGAAATAGTTCATGTTTCCAAAAGTCACCTACTAACCACACGACGTTAAACGACATAAAATATGTCCTGGAAAAATGATATTAAGCTTCACAAAATACATCCTAACCAAACGATGTTAAAATGTAGGCATAGAAGTCCTTGATGTATGACTTTATATTGCACATCATGTATGTCCTTACCACACGATGTTAAACTGTATGGAATTCATCCCCAGAACATGACATTAAACTACGCTTCCAATATCATCACTTCATGTTGTTAAACTGCATGGCCAAAATTTCCTTACTTCATGACGTTAAACTGTAGTACATTAAAATGCTCTCACTTGAGGGTACATTTCTTTCGGTATAGGTCACATACCATTTCATCCTTGGGAACTATGTCTGTATTTATTCTTGACCTCATGGGATACATAGTGACGCATAAAACATGTGTCATTGGATCAACCACCATAAAACAATTCCCCCATCCTTGATCATGGAAAGAACTAATACAGGGAGGTTTCTTCACAAAAATATGTATGTATTGATTCTCATTTCCAATTAGATACATAGATATTCCTCAATTCTACATCTTGGTCCAGCCACCACGTGATACTAAGAAAATGCCTCTGATGTATCATCAACTACCTCTATGTTGGGATAGAAACCCTTTCTATTCCTTGTTTATTACACCGAGCATAGCTCATGTGATCATAGGAATCATAATTGAGGGTTTCCCCCATGTAAACAAATATTAAGGTCACATGATAGGTCCAACATCTCAAAAGAATATTTAAACATTCCCCCTCTCTATGCACTAGTCAGACCAGTACATGGAAATTCTAGAACTATGTGTGTCTTGATTCCTTCGCTTATATGATACATAGTGATGCCTAGATTCTACATTCTAGCCCAGCCACCCTCAAAAAAAATAAAATTAATGAAATACTCCCCCCTATGTATGGGCCATACCTTTGTAGGAAAATTCTAGAACAATGCGTGCCTTGATTTCTACCCTTGTGGGATACGTATTGATGCCCAAACTCTACATCCTATCCCAACCACTATCACAAAAAATAAAAAATACACCCTCACTACGTATGGTTTACACCAACACAAGTAAATTCTAGAACTACATGCAGATTTATATTGGCCCTCATGAGATACATAGTGATTCCCTAATTCTATATCCTAACCTATCCTCCATCACAAAAATAACACACCCTCCCAACGTATCGGTTATACTTTCACAGAGAAATTCATAGGACAACGTCCGAATTGATTCTTATCCCAGAAAAATATGTGGTGACACCCGAATCACCAATCCTAGGCCAAACTGTGAAAAATGATCGAAAGAAAAATGCCCCAATATCCTACAAACAAATGAAAATCTATACAAGAGATTCCAAACCTTAGTTACCATAGTATGTATATGTCAAATAATCATTCACCCACCATATACAAGTCATATCATTATATGGAGTTCCATACCTCAGAACTAATTATGGTATTGGTAGTTCTTGCATGTCAGGATATACCTATTTCCATTAATCAAACAATATGCTTCTAGAAATCTAGGATCTTCATAAACCTCCATGGCCATAAGAATTAAAAGATTTTTATTCTGAGGAAACCACTTCTTGACAATGCACAATATTCCTTCGAGAATCTACATAAGTTTCCAACAAAAAGGCATATCAACAAGATAAAAATTCATCCTATGGAGCGGATTTTCCTACCTATGTATGCTCAATGGATTCCAAGCCTCATACCATCTCTCTTGATTTGAGAAACCCCAGAACCATGGTTTACACTTTCTTTCCCCTGCACATCTAAATTATTCCAGAATATACCAACCTGTTTAGCCTCCATTCACTGAGGGTTTCTATGAAAATACATTCACACAACATGAAATTAAATTATGCAACCAATTTCCTTACCGCATTATGTTAAATTGAATGTCCAAAATTTCCTTACCAGAAGACATTAAATTGAATGTACAAAATGTACTTGTTGTACGATGTTAATCTATACAACACCACGATGTTCTCATTGAGGGGAACATTTTCCCTGGCATTGTTCACCTACCATGCTATGTCACCAAACTATGTACTACTTGATTCCTATCTACATAGAATAAGTAGATACACCTAGATTTCAAATATGTATCTAGCCACCTCCCCCAATAAAAAAATAATGAACAATGTGTGGCCTGATTTATACCCTTGTTGGATACGTAGCGACACCTAGATATCGCATCCTAGACTAGCCAATCCCAAAACAATAATATATCCCTCCCGTACATATAAGACAAGTCAATGCAGGGAAATTCTAAACATTCCCTACTTGCAATACCATTTCAAGAAATAAAATTCCCTCATCTTCTACACATGAATAAAGATCTATAAAGAAGGTTACAAATATGGATTCCACATCAGGGATATGTTAGGAAATAAAAATTCCCCTATATGTGAGTCAAATCAAAGGATGGAGATTGAGACATTATGTCTAATTGTAGTCTGGATGTTTCTTATGTGTCCAAACACATCCTTTCTATTCACAAAACTATATGCCCCAGAAATCTTAGATCTTCATAAGCCTCCAAAACCATCAGAAATGGACAGTCAGTGTCTAGGGGACACATCTTCTATAATTTTCACAATATAAACCAGTGTCTCTGCATAAGATTCCCACAAAAAAGGGATTTTCCATCCAATTACTCATTATTTCCATGTGAATTAGTCCCCAAAAATGACCCTAAATTGTGTTCCCACCATCCTCACTGGAAGGCATTAATGTGCATGAAAAAAATGCCTAATCTCATGATGTTAAGCAGCATGATGTCAAGGACTACGTGTGTCTTGATTCTTCTGTGATGCCTAAGTCTTCCCATCCTGGTCTAGCCACTCCCAAAATTTAAAATCCCCCCACCCTATGTGTGGGTTAGAATCATGTAGGGAGTTTTAAATTAAAATATATATATATGGCATGACTTTTATACTCACAAGATACATGGTGATACTTGAAAATAATATTTCATCTCTATCTATAAGACACAAATATACCCACTTCCCCTATGATCCAGATCTACATAAAAAATTTCAGACACATAGAGAGTGTGTTCCCTCATACTCCCATTCATGAAATAAATCCACATAGTGGAGTCCAATGTGATATTTTACCCACTATTAGAATCCTATTCAAACAATGTACCACTCCTATGACTATTCTAGATCTACAAGGGAGGATTTAATATGAGTGGGGTCCTTGAAATGAGATATTAAACTTCATGTATAATGTTTCGTCTTATGCATGGGTCGGTATCGCAAAATGGAACCTCCCCACCAAAGTTTTGGGAAATTTATCAATCATTTTCACTGGGAAATAATGACTTATAATTCCCCTTTCATGTTTGGGTACATTCTTTTCGTAAACCAAAATTTGTGCTTAGAAAGGTATAAATCCCCATAACCTCCCATGGCCATCCAAAATGGACAATCCATGTTTTGGGGACACCTCTGCTTGAATATGCACAATATGCCTTAACCACTCTTCATAAGTTTCCCAAAAAGGACTATCAATAAGAGACATGTTCTTTATGAGGAGAGGGTTTTCCTACCTATGTACTCTCTATGATGTTTATGTCACATATGATTCCTAGGATTCATAAAACCCTTGGGTGACCATTTATATACTTTCCCATTCATGCTTGAGGTTGGTAGAACTTTTTTTGTCAAACTACCATGAAAATATTGAATCATTTCCCCTTGTTTTGATAGAAAAAATGGTTAAAACCTAAAAAATTCCCGGTTGCAAGATGTTAAAATAAACCATTCTTTAACTCTCTATTAAACAAGAAAAATTCAGGTAGGGTTTCTCTTATATTCATGATTAATGTTAACATGAATACATTTATTTTTTTCAGACACCACTCCTTCGACAAGACACCCCTCATGGATCCCAAGTCCCATCAAATCACAACAACTATTGAAAATGGACGGTCAGTATCCCGAGGATACCTCCGTTTGACTATGCACAATTTTCCCTATCAACTCTTCATAGGTTTACCTAAAAATTCCTATTATATAGTGACACATTTCCCCTCAGGAGAGGTTTTTTACTCCCTTTGTATGCCCCAATGGCTTCTATGACTCATATCACATGTCACATCCCAAGATCCAAAATCCTGGGTTAAGAAGAATCCCTCACTCAAGTTTGGAAAATATTAGGGTATTATGTTTCAATATATGATATTGGGACCCTCACCCCAAAAATTCATGGTAAAAAATGTTTGACCTAAAACATCAATAATGATAGGTCTGTTTTCAAAACATTAAAAGGCCTATAAAAAGAAATGTGAAACTCACCAGTTTGAAAAAAATCAAAGGGATCCAAGGGTAAAAGTAAAGTATCAGATCACTGGACCAAAAAATAATATAGTTTAAAAAAATATCCAGTAATAAATAATTAAAGATACACAAATCTATATTAGTTTAAAACCTCCAAAGGGAGGCCTAAGCTTGCATCATCACTGACTAAGAAACAAATTAGTGTTATAAGAGAAAAATAGATAAATCTTATATGGTATTTCATGTGACCCTAGAAATAGTCAATTTAATCCCCTTGAGGCCCTTATCATGGGAAAAAATTAAGGCATGCTTTGATTATTTCAATTTAATTATCCCAGATCACAATTCAAGTCAATATCTAGTGATGATTTTCAAATGAAGAGATGATAATGTTAATGAATAGAGAGAAAAAACAATTTTCATTTCATAAATGAAAAAGAAGAATTCACATTGTAGTGTCTATTTATTATGATATTAAGAACAAAATGAAAAGTAATGTATGACATAAAAAATGGTTACAGTGAATCCCAAACCACTCTAGTCAACAAATTGACCACTGCTCGACACGAACCATCAAGATTTTATTCAAAACCTGTTCTCTAGTCGTCCTAAACCTCATCCATTGGACTTATTTATCTAACAGTGGCCCTGAGATCCTAATAAATCTTCTCAATAGCTTGAATTTTTATAGTTGTTGAAGACATATGTTCCTTCAACCTAGAAATGTGTGCCTCATATTCCCCCAGCTCTTTGGTTTGAGACATCACTAGGATATACAAATTTTTTTCCTCCATCACCAGTTGATGTATCATAGTTTTAATATCTTGAAATTACTCTGTCTGATGATGGGAGGAATTGAATTGAGAACGTTCAGGTTCAAAAATAGATATATTCTCCTAAACTATGACAATTTAGTATGCATGAAGGTGAGGATGTCGATAATTAAAACCTCTTGAGACCAAATCAATGAATAGTCACTGAAAGGGTTTCCTCCTGGTCTGCAAATTTTTTTAGAGGGGTTTCATTTATGATAGTATATATTTGAACCTATTCCTATCTCTGCACAACTTGGTAACCCCAGACAATGTTTGGACTTTGGCCCTACTCACCCACTATCATGAGAATATAATTTTAAAGTGGCAACATGGCCAATACAGTTTCTATATGTTGTGATACTAAATAAGGGAGTTTTTCCACCTCCATAGATGGCCCATCACCTAAAACTAGGAATGGGGTGTTGGTCACAGCTTTAGGAATTCTTGATGCCTCAACAGGATCACTAACAAAGTCAACTAAAGATAAATTATCTAAATTACTCTCCATTGATATAGGCTATATGGATGAAGTCACATCTGAATGCATGTGATGGTATAAATAGAACATAATTACAAAAGGAATAGGAGGAGATTACAAAATTGGTATGGGACTAGAAGCATGAAATTTTATGTGCTCCAATCAAATTGACCTTTCCAATAATTCATTAGAGTACCAAGACACCCACCATTGAGAATAATCCTAGGATAAGTGACATGAGGAAATTTTGGGTTGGAATATGGACTCATGTACCAGATTCCTCTAGTACTATCATAAACGATAATTGAAGAAGGATTACTTGATGGGATTCCCTCTTGATCAGAGTAACTGAGAGAGGTGCGACATGCTGCAGGCATCTGAATTGAATAGAAAAACTATAAATAGTATATTGATCACAAATTATTATTTTATCAATATGAAAAGAAAAGATTCCATATCGCAATATAATAATGTAAGAAATTTATTCTGAAGATCCTCTCTCTTAATCCACTACTGCTCCCTGAGGAGTTGGGTGATTTGAAAAAGAAAATAAAGAAAATTCACTCTATAATTGAACTGTACTGTCAACATTCATGGATTTAGGAAGGACAACGGATAAACTAAGTACAATAGAGTGGAAGTCATTATAAGTAACTTTCGTAGAATGTCGATACTCATAATAGGAGAAAACTCTACTATCCAGTCGTATAAAAATTGAAACGGCCAGCTAAGATGATACAGAGGTCTTCCCACTTGTATCTTCCCAATAACTTATAAATTTGGAAAGGGGTTGGAAAGACTAAATTAATTAGACATCCTTTGGAAAATGTGGCTGCCATCATCAAAGTGAAATCTCTGACACTAGTATAGAAATTACAATAAGGGAAAATTCATCCACTAAGAAACATGGAAGTGAAACTTGCTAATCTAAACCCAAAAGATACATCTGGCTAGATTTCATCTCCCTAGGTGGTATATTGGCCCACCATGAGGGATGAATAGTATGATCCTAGGATATGTCATGATTGATAGGTTGGATGTGATCATCTACAGTGAAATTTCGGCCTGGATCCATTCACCTACAAGAATAATCTTGTCTAGTCCACAAACAAAATGACTGGGTGAGTATGAAGAGGCTGACCAAGTAGTCTCTCCCCCATTATCAACAATTCTCCCATCAATGGGGATACATTCTCAAAATTTCCCCAGGTGTTTTACACTAGAAAAAATTCATTATACATATTAATAAAGTTGGGAAGTCCCACTATAAGATTGATATCCCATAAAATGATTCACATATCACCAAGAGATAAGTAGAAGGTATTGATTCATGAACACCAGCAACTGAGTAATTCAGGAAGTATCTCAACCGGTGAATAAATAGAAAATTGGTAAAACCACACTACCAGGTATAAATTTACAACCTCCAGTGGCTTGAGGGGATTCTAAACAGTTTTGATGAACCTAAAATACCCATGCCCATTCATCATAAAATCACCCTCCAGATCATAGATCCTAGTTGGAGCCCCACTCTCCATTAGGATTTCCTCTTGAAAGGTTGAAAATGGACAGATAATTATGGTTATCTAACTCCAAAGATGCTTAATGGATATAAAGATTACTCTGAGTACATGTGGAGTCACTCAGGATGAACATGTTTCATCAGACCAAACCATATATGATTTCTCCTATAATATACACATTTTCCCAATCACGTCCCAAGACATCTATCATAGGAAAATAGGAATTTTATGGTCAATTCGTGGTAGAGGATAATCATCTTGAAGTCAAAATATATAAATAGGAATTTTGATAGATATTGTATGGGCAATAAGTTCTGGTGAAAGGTGGTATTTTAGAATACCCTCTTGAGGGATGATGTGTGGAAGGAGGTCATCTTCAATGTTCTTGACCATAGAATCCCTCCTTCCAACCACATTAATTGAAGTATTAATTAGATCCATCTGCTGTTTCTGCATCAAAATACCATGAAAAAAATGTTTGGCTAGAAAATTGTAAAAGGAATAAAAGTGGTATACATACTGAAAGTCTTGTGAATTAATTGTCTGTGGAAGATGCCATCCGTGAACTGACAATTCACAGAATCTCGTGAGGCACTGGCCCGCAAAGAATTATTTAGTGAATTATTATTTCATGGAATAAGAAAACCGCACACTCAACCCCACTACGTGGAAGAATGAACTCACTATTTGCATATTCAAAGTTCGGTTTTCAGAGGAAGGTGCCTAAAAAGGGATGCAGTACATGGAAGAAGGTAGTCAAGAGTGATTCACGAGAGTGATTTGTTTGAAGGAATAGTCTCATACCACAAACCGACTCAAATAAGGACCGCTTTCAACAACATAATTGCCTTATCATCATTCTGATCAGAACCCATTCTGATGGGGGCATTTGTTGGGTCCTAAAAACTTTTCAATGGAAATTGAAGTTATATTATGATTTTAGAAAATTAAGGAAAATAATTCAAAATAATAATTGAAGTAAAAATATTTTAATGAGTTAATTTTCCAAATGAATAAGCTAGACTGCGAAGTGGGAATCCATTTGCAGATGGATACTATGTTTGGTGATCCACTTCATGGAAATGCCTGTGAACTTAATAGTTCATGGGAGGTAGATGAGAATGTCATCTCCACAGACCATATTACATCATTTTTAGGATGAGGATGAATAAATTCACCTCATTCACAACATCCCCCGTGAACTCAAATGCATTGCGTGCAAGGAAAAATTGACGGCTCCCAACGAATGAAACAATATCATTTACGGGATTGAGGCTTTGATTATCACCTCTGCATTTGATGACATGTGGCCTCCACTGACTGGGCCATACCTAGGTTATGTGATGGTTGTGGTAATTTAAAAAGGTGGATCATGGACTCATTGTAAAAAATATTTTACAGTAGTACCCAGTTCCCTGCTTCTTTATAAATTGAGTTCGAGGGGAGCCAATGAGAGGATCAATGATTGAAGGAGAGATCAGAGGCTCAAAGGGATTTCCCATAGGTAAAACCCCAATGCAGAGCATCAAGGAAGATATTAAATTAAAATTGATAAACCAAAAACTAAAAATCCATCACGGGTATACTCTTGAAAGGTACAGAACCAGTTCCCCCTTTTTAAAACAGGCATCCTGCATAGAAAATGTCTATGCATATGGAACCTCCACCGACATAGAAATTCACTACATGTGATAACTCGATCTCGCATGGCTATATGCTACACAAAGGGAACCCATCCTCGTGTAACCGAGTGTTACGATGACTCAAACTAGTTCCATGTACTACAATGGTCTACAGACTACCCCCTTTCCTGCATAACAAACGGATACACAAAGGAAGTCCTATCCCATGTAAGATCCTACTATGTAGAGGGTGATACCCTATGGAGTTCCACCCTTTGGCCCTAATCATTCCCTTCCATCATTTCATCCACCCCCATGTTCGATCGTCCACAAACAAGTCTGATGGTGTTAGGACAAGGACTTTTACAAAGCCACCATACCCTTATGATAAAACCCTTGGGTGCTTCGGTGCTCCCTTTTGATTTTAAATACCCATAGAAAGTGGAGTAATGACGGTTATCTCTGTAGTGAGGTAGACACCCATAATGACTATAATTTTACATTCCCAGGGAAATGTGGGTTTTGACCTTGGGTTACTAATGTGAACCTTCCTATTTTGGTTGGGGATAGAGGGGATGACAATTTTATTTCTATTTGACAAGGAACAAGATCATTCTCCCCAAAGAAAAAAATTCAATAGGGTACGCCCATTGAGGTAATACCCTAGCCTTTCTTGTGGGAGGTGGAACCTTCACTCCTCTTTTCCCTTACCCGAGACATGTTCAGTTATATCACTAGACATGACTATCTAGGATATGAAAATAAGAGTTGATATAAGCACATTTAAAAACATTTCTCTATCCCCTTGGTCTCCAATGCCATCTATCAGTAGATGAGGTGGGAAGTGTGATCTTCAGATTCACTACCTCCTATTGTTTCTCACACAAAGCATGACTCACATGGATTTAGAGGTTGATGGAAATCATGAAATCTACATGATCCCAAAGGACGATCCTTCTTTAAAGATATAAACCCTAAATTTCAATTCATACAATACTCTTAGAAGGTATAATCCCCAATCATGTATTCTCAAATGGGTAGTTCCCAAGAATAAACCCATATCATGCCCCCTTAATGGGCCTTCTCTAATGTGTAATTCCCAACTCACACAGAACTATGAGGGCTTTGATTCCCAACTAATAGAGATACATAGGAAGCCTCCTTGAGGTCCTAACCCGACACCCAAATTACCCTAATGTTCTCTAGGCTACATTCCGGATAGTTTCATATACACCCAGGAAACCATATCTCTTTTTGGAATCTCAGGATTCTTCAACATAAGTCCCACACCAACCTTGACTAAGAATACTTTCACATGAGTGTCCTTGTTGCATGACATTGAAATTTATGATTGGTTCCTTGTAATACGACCTTAAATGGTTATGTGTCAAATTAATCGACACCAAACTATGTCGGTTCTAATTACTTTCGCAAGGATACATATGAAGCTCATCTTAAGGGTTTGATCATGACATCAAAAAAATTTCCCACCCCCTATATGATGCTAGAATTTAATGTAATATCTCATATGTATTAAAACTAGCATCATCTTAGTGAATTAACAAAGAATACTTTATGTTTTTCATAAAAGGGTAACGTTGATAGAGAACCTCAAATACATGTAGGTCCTTCCATCAATGGAGAAACTCAGATACATAAATGTTATTCCAATCCCATGCGTAATCATGATTAACTACTGGGCCAAGAGTATTCCATGAACACATTCTTGGGAATGAACCAAAGATTTGTGAACATATTAACATATATTTAATCTATATTGTGTTTCCAAAATAGCCAATAGTTCCCCCCAAAAGGGTGATATGAGGCCGAGTTCCCATCCTGTCGAACAATTTGAGTTCTTAAGTGTCTTTAAAAAAATCATCCAACAAATGCTAACATTTGGAAGGAAGGTCCATGAATCATGGATGTGAGACCCATAGGGTTGTTTCTGGCTTCGTGAACAAACCTGTTGGAGACCATCAAAGATGTTATAATCGACGCCAGTGATAGCATGCCAGTTAACCCCCTATGATCAAACCAATGGGCTATGTTCCCCATCATCCAAAAATAATAAAAAAAAATTCAGAAAAACCATCCAAAACCCTGATGAATTTTAAAAAACTCTAAATACCACTAAAAACCAAAAACCGTATGAAATTATAAAAAACCAAAAAACTCTACTACCCTAAAAATGATAAATCATTTGATAAAACACTAAAAACTCTAAAACCCATAAAAACATAAAAAACCACAAAACAACCATAAAAATCATACATAACCATAAAATCTAAGAAATCCCAAAAAAACACTCTAACCATTAAAATACTATAAAATTCTTATAAATCCTTAAAATATCTGAAAACCCTAAACACTAAAAAACTCTCAAAATCCCCAAAAAACATAAAAAAAATTAAAACCCATATAAAAATACTACAAATACCTATATCCTCTTAGAAACCATAAAAAATCCTAAAAATCTTAAAAACCCTTAAAAACCAAAATCCCCCTTAAAAACACTAACAACCACTAAAGCACCTAAAAATATGAAAACCCTAAAAACCAAAAATTGATAAGAATAATAAAAACCATACAAATCCCTAGGAAAACCTAAAAACCTTAAAAATCATAGAATAACCCTGGAACCATAAAAGAACCCTAAACATCCAAAAACTCATGAAAACCCTAAAGTCCAAAAGAACACTATAAACCATAAAAAACTTTAAAACCCCCTAAAACGCTAAAACCTTGAAGTGAATCTAAAAACAATAAATACACTAAACAACCCTAAAACCCATCAAAACCCTAATAACCTAACAAAACCTCAAACAATAAAATACCTAAAAACCCCTAAAAACAAAAAAACACTAAAACCATAAAACCTAAAAAATCGCAATTGTTTAAAAAAAAAATCTAACTATCCTAAAACCTTTAAAACCCCTAAAAACCCTAAGAGATTCCTAAAAACCATAAAAGAAAACTAAAATCCCATAAATCCCCTTAAAAAAACCCAAATAAATATATACAAATCCTAAATAATGTGAAAACCCTTAAAACCGCTAAAAATTAAAATACCAATGAAGACACTAAAATCGCCTAAAAATGTTAAAAACCCCCCAAAACAATAAAACACCTAAAAAGCCTTAAAATCCAACAAAACCCTAAAACCCATTAAAGACCTTAAAATCCTTAAAACCCCTTAAAATTCCCTAAAAACCCTAGAGACGTTAAATTCCCTAAAACATATGAAAAATATCTAAAACTCCCTAAAATCCTAAAATACCCTAAACATCATAAAAAGTCCCTAAAACCAATTAAACCCCCTAAAATCACTAGAAGGAGCTAAAACTTCTAAAATACTCTAAACCATAAAATTCATTAACACCCATAAAAACCATAAAATCTCTTAAGACCACTAAAAATCATTAAAACCCTAAAAAACTAATAACCTAAAATACACTAAAAACCCATAAAATCTAAATCCCTAAATCCCTAAAATACCATAAAATTTTCTAAAAACCTAAAACCCCTGAAAGTCCCAGATACACATGAAACCCCATTAAGATCCTAAAAACCCTAAAATATCATGAAAACCCTAAAAACTATAAAGCACCCTAAAAAACCTAAAGAACCCTAAAACACCAAAACACTAAAAATCCATTAATACCCCACAAACACAAAAAAAACCGCAAAGACCCTTAAATAACCCCAATAAAAAAATACATTAAAAACATAAAGAAATTGTAAATAAATAAAAACCGTTTAAAACCCTTAAAAATGAAAATAACCCATATAAAACTCCTAAATCACCAAAAAACCAAAAACCCTAAAAAGACAGTAAACCCTTAGGAACCATAAAACCATAAACACACCATAAAACCTCTAAAAGAACCTAAAACTCTTAAACACCATAATGAACCAATTAAACCTAAAACATTAAAAAAATTAAAACTGCTAAAAACCCTAAAATTACTTAAACATCCTAAATCGCTAAAAACTATATAAAATCTAAAACCCTAAAAACAATAAAACCCCTAAAATAACCCTAAACCCCCTAAAACACAAAAAACATAAAAATCGTACCCCCCCCCTAAAAAAACTCTCCAAAACCCTTAAAACACTTAAAACACCTAAACATCCATGTGAAATCCTAAAAAACTAGAAAAAACATTAAACCCTATAAAGGAAAAACCCCTATAACCCTTAACAACCCTAATAATTCACCAAATGCCCTAGAAGTCCTTAAAAATTCGTAAAAAGTTTTAAAACCCTAAAAATACCTAAAATCATAAACCTTAAAACCCTTAAAGACACTATAAAATTCTTAAAACCCTAAATACCAAAAAACCAATTTTTTTTACAAAAACACCTAAAAAAATAGAAACCTGGAAAAACACAAAAAACACAAAATACCCTAAAATAACCTAAAAACAATAAAAAATCTAAAAACCTATAAAAACACTGAAACTGTTAGAACACTAAAATCCCATAAAATTCTAGAAAATCCAAAAAAACTGCAAAAAACCTTGAATTACTCTAGAAAACGCTGAAAATCCCAAAAAACTAAAAAATACATTATAATACTAAAACCTTGAAAGGAACCTAAAATCCATAAAATCCCAAAAACCCCTAAAAACCATAAATCCATAAAATCCTAAAACCCTAAAAACATTAAAAATGATAAAAACCCTAAAATACAAAAAAACATCTTAAAACCCTAAAATCCCCATGAACCCATAAAAATTACAAAAAACTCCTAAAACACTAAAAATGCTAAAAACCCTAAAAACATTAAAAATCATTTAAAACCCTAATTACCTTAAAATCCCCTAATAACCCTAAAAACCCTTAAACCCCTAAAAACTATAAAACCCTATAAAACCCTAGAAAACCAAAACCCCTTAAAAACCCAAAAAATACCCTTAAACCCTAAAATATCATAAAAACCATAAAACATGAAAACCCCTAAGAACACTAAAAAACCTTAAAACCCATTAAAACCCAAAAGGAACCTAAAAACTATAAAAGCCCCAAAAATCATATAAAACCAATAAAATTCCATAAAATCCCTAAAAAATAAAAAAATCTAAAAATACTAAAAACCCATAAACACCCTAAAATACCAGAAACCCTAAAAACACTAACAAGCCTAAAAACACTTAAAACATAAAAACTTGAAATCACTAAAAACCCTAAAGACTATAGAACCCTTAAAAACAATATATATTATACAAATAATCTTAAACCCCTAAAAACAATAAAACACCCAAAACCATAAAAACCATAAAAAATATAAAACAACACTAAAGGACCCTAAAACCCCTAAAAATCCTAAAACTCTATAGAAGCCCCTAAAATTTATAAAAACTCTAAGTATGGAGAAATACCTAAAAATTCAACAACCCCTAAAACTATAAAACACATAAAACCCCTAAAAACACTTAAACCCATAAAAAACCTTAATGGTCCTTATAACCATAAAAAATCCCTAAAAGAACCTAAAACCCATAAAATATCTAAAAGATGCAAAACCCACCAAAAATCACTAAAAGACCATTAATTACCCTAAAACACTAAAATATTATAAAAAACCTAAAATCCCCAAAAAGGACCCAAAAATACCCTCAAATCCCCGCAAAGACCCTAAAAACAAAAAATAAGTAAAGTACCCTAAAAATACTAAAAAGAATAAAAGGCCACTAAAATACCTAAAATCACTAAACACACTAAAAACCCTAAAAAACTAAAATACCATAAATAAACTAAACACTACAGAGGATCCTAAAATTTCTAAAACACTTAAACAACCCTAAAACCCTAAGAAAACCATAAAACCCCTAAAAGACCCAAAAATCCTTAATGAATTATAAAGCACCCCAAAAACCATAAAAGACCATAGAAAACCCTAAAACCCAAAAAAAGACCCTAAATACCATAAAAGGCCCTAAACACCATAAAAACCCTATAAACCTACAATAACATAACCATCCGAAAACCATGGAAACCCCAAAACCCTAAAATCCCATAAAAAACCCTAAAACCATAAAACCTTAAAACCCCTAAAACCCCAAAAAACCCTAAGAAGCCAAAAATACCCTAAAAAGGAAAAAAATACCTAAAACCAAAAAAAACATAAAACCCTAAAAACCTTAAAAACCCTAAAACCACTAAAACCCTTAAAAACATCAAAAAATCCCAAAAAACCTAAAGGACCTTAAAACCACATAGAAACTCCAAAAGGATCCTAAAATCCCCTAAATGGCCCTAAAAACCATAGAAACAACAAACGCCCCTAAAACCACATAAAGATAATAAAAACCCTAAAAACCCCTAAACTCATAAAACACCCTAAAAACCCTATATGACTCTAAAAACATAAAAGAACTAAAAATACATGAAAAACACTAAACCATTAAATATCACTAAAATGTACTAAAAACCCAAAAAAATTCTAGACTATAAAAACCGTGTAAAAAACCCTAAAACCCGAAAAAGACCCCAGAATCCCTAAAAACCCAAAAAACCCCTAAAACCCAAAAACCCATTAAAAAACTAAAACCAATAATAAAACATAAAATTCAATAAAACCAAAAAACTATAAAAAAATTAAAAATACCTAGACCCATAAAAACCATAAAACCCCAAAAAACCCCTAAAACCATAAAAACCCAAAAAAAACTAAAATCCCTAAAATACCCAAAACATTCCTTATAACTCAAAAAAAATATCATTATAACCTTAAAATCCATAAAAAAAATAAAATCATAAAACCCTAAAATATATAAAAATACATAAAACCACTAAAAACTGGAGGACCCCTAAAACCCATAAAACTATAAATACCCCTAAAACCCCTAAAAATAGTAATAACCCAAAAACCTCAAAATACCTAAAACCAGAAGATCATACAGCTAGATAGACCTTTCCTTTATGTAGTCCCCCCTAATAGTACTCCCCAAGGTATACACTGTAGATATGATTGTCCTTGTGGTCATACATCATGTTGTGATGGTAGTCCTTACCAAAATGACAGTCACTACGAAGGCCTCCCCGCAATGACATTAAGTAACGAGAAGGCCCTCTTCTCGTTGTATTACATCCTAAAGGCCCTCCCTAGAGTGTACACTATAGATACTCTCTCAAAAGCTAGAGTTATGATGGAAGTCCTCTCTATAATAGTAGTCATTGTGAAGGCCCTCCACTTAATAACACCATGTAGCAAAAAAAGTCCTCCCCTTGATGCGGTCCACCCAAAAGGCCCTCCCAGGGTATATTCCATAAAAGTCCTATCTACGGATGAACACTAAACTATGATGGTAGTCCTCACCATCACAATACTGACTGAAAATTTCATCCCCATAATCCAAATTCATGCAGACGATGGGGTCCTCCTCTCATCAAGTTGAATATGCTAAAACCCTCATATGTTGAGGCGATTAAAAAAATGAAGTACGAATTATGGGATACTCTATCCCTGAAAAGAGATATCCTTTATCTCCCAGAGGATGTCCCAGGTCCACACTCATTTTTGAGCCACCCCTGCACTATTCAAACGTCAACAAGCCTCCCACTAACCCCACTAGATGGAACGAAATCCTTAAGGAGTAGTCAAATTGGGAGGATCAAGTAGAAGAGTCCCTAGAGGAACAAAAACAATATATGTTTCATGTGAGAAGAAAACTAGATTGGGACGACATAAAATTGATGTATTGTCCCCTGATAACTTCTCATTTCAACATAGAAAATAATTTTTAGAAGAATGTATGCATAACATTTTCCTCATGATCTAGACCACTCTCAGCCAATTGAAAGAAAATGTGTTACCCTAAGATGGGTACGCAGACCATGATTACATCTTGGGAGAGCTTCTCCATCAAATCGACCTGGAATCCCTTCTGTCTACATGTTGTATGTAATCATAAAGGAAAAAAGAAATACCTTAGGCCAGCCTACCTACATCCACTACACAGATTATGTTGTGTTATCAGTTATTCCTTATCTAGTGTTCATATACAAATATGTGGAGAACATGGAGATCTACACATCACCCCACTCTCCATATAACATAACTCACTGGGAATAATATTCTGTAATGTCATTACTCAATTACAGTAGTCAAATGAAGTCCCTACTTAGGAAAGGTGGAAAGATCGGCAAGAGATGGCCATGAGTAAGTCTCAGAAGCATCATGCCCAATGAGAGAAATCCATCAAGAAACACTTGAACTAGGAAATGGAGAACATATATTAGGATTCTGGTTTAAGGAGGCCAATCAGTGAGCAATTATCATGTCCTCGAAAGAAAAAAATTAACATGTAGACCTGGCACTATATCTGGATCACATCTATATGGGAATGTGTGAGGTCAAGAAAGAGACAATAGCAACGACATCAGCCACAACAGGGGATCAACCCCTTCCCACAAGGCTACGAGTATTTTTAACTCAACATTTCCACATAAGACCAGCAAATCTGGTCTGAGGAATATTGACAGAAGAATGAAAGAAACCATATCCCATAGGGTTAATGGAATTGTTACCTCATGTTCCCACCCAATGGACATCTGTCTTCTCCTGTTTGGAGAAAAAATAGATATAGGGGCCACCTATTCCATCCCATCCTACGACTCACATCCCTTGGAATGTAGTCATACCACAAGATCATATTAGGGATCCCTTCAAGTCACTCTTTTCCAAGAAACCTGAAGAGTATCACAGAATAGATGGAAAAGATCCAATAAAGGGTGTAAAAAGTTCTCATACCATTAAACACCTTGTACGCCACCCTAGATATGGTATGTATTAGTGAAAATAATATAAATAATCTCCACATACCTCAATGAAAATAATGAAAATAATTAGGAAGCCCGAGAAGAGGGTTCCCTCTCAGAGACAGTCCACACTGAGCCTGGATGTGATCACACCATAAACCAAAGTGTTATCTTAAAATTGGATGCCCTCTCATTCAATCCACCATTACCACCCACACATATTATCAACAAGGAAAATAATAAGAGAAATGTCCTTGACCCACCTCCTCCCACCCATGTGGATGATTCCCCTACGCTTAAGGAGGTATTTTCTCGACTATAGGAAGAAGTAAAATATTTTAGGTGACTCAACATTGATCGGTTAAGAGAAATCCATCATACTAGGTATGTTCCTATAGTGGATCATCAACATGCACTTCTATTAGACGTCCCTCTACCTCATGTTCTCATCCTGACAAATGATTCAAGGATAGAAGGATCATTCAGGGCAGCGCCATTAGTCTACCTGAACCCAATCTTGGTAGGATATCAATATTTCCATACATTAGAGAAGCAACCATAATAGATTCAGAAAAATCCACAACGGATTCCCCTGGTTGGGTATCCACCTCAATGTCTAGCAACACCGGCACATCCAATATTTCCCCTTTCTACACCCACTGATGTTCATGTCCAACAGGACATGCATCAAGGTATCCTGAATACCATCGAGTTATTAACTACTCAAATGGAAGAAATGTATTGACATTGAACTCTAGTACAACCAAAACAGAGGCCTTACCCCAACTAGGTGAGCAACATCCCACCTCCCCCAAATTTCTAAAATCACGTATTTGTAGTGTTCAATGGATCAGGGGACCCGGAGCAGTACCAAATGCACCACTCTTTTTATGGTGATCCCATGATGGGAACTCCAGAGAAATAAGTGGATGTAAAACTAAGATTATTTTGGTGAACAATACAAGGTTTAGCCTTCATGTGGTACACCAGTATGAAAGATAACTCAATAACAGGATAGGAGGATCTCTAGTTCCAGATCATGTTCATGTTCGGCTCGATGTTGACCAAAACAACATTCAGTGATCTCATAAATTGAAAACAGTAAGAGAACAAGAGTGTCTCAGAATTCATCACCAGAGGGAAATTTCCGACTTAATCCTTGAACCTTCCACTCCCCCAAGATAAGATATTGTCCATGTGCATTGACAATATCTGAGATGAGCTACAAACACCACTCATTCCTATGAAGTACATAAGTGGGTTCCAGAACTTCTCTGCTATTTCCGAACAGATATTGGATTCCATGAAACAGGCTAATATCATGTCCTGAGCAGCCTCATCAGCCTCAGTAAAAAGATTAGAGAGAGATAAAGTATCTTCTATCACGCATAAGCCACCCCCTACATCAGCCCTAGCTCTAAGGCCCCCATTAAACTATGCAGGTCCCTCTAGAAGTTAGTAGCAACCCCACCCCTTCAAGATGCGTGAAGGGGCCAAAAGAAATCAATTCAAGGAACACAAAAATAAATTATATTCGTTCCAATATGACCAAGTCCATGATTACTTCATAGCTGCCATGAATTGCAAGTTTCATCAGCTTCCTGAGCCAAAGAAGGATGATGAAGTAGGTCTTGATGACCAACCAAATTACTATTCATTCCATCAGATATTGGGACACAATATCCATGAGTGTTTTGTATTTAAATTCCTTATTAAAAATATTATATATTCCTGATAGGTCAATATGGGACCACCGCCAATGAAATTTTTATATGTTTCCACCACCGATCTGAACGAAGAAGGGAACTGGAAAAAGTTGTTAACAAAAAGGATAAAAAGTTCAATAGTTTTATAACTTGGAAGATAGTTTATTGAGACCATGAAATACTCCAAGAATATTTGAAGCAACCAATCGTGCTCTAATAAATCTTAATGAAACACAGACATCATCCTCAGCTCCACAATCCTCTAGAGGATTGCCACCCAAAAATCAGTCCAATCAAAATCTATAGGAAGATAAACTTTCACCAAATCCAAGGTTGTCTTTGAAACTTGTTGATGCTCCTTTTCGTCACATTGGCTAAAGTAATGGAAAGGGAAATGACTTAGAATGAATTGATTCATCCTTTGAAGAAAACATAAAAAATCGACAAAGTCATGAACAAGGATTCAAATACACATGAACCGCACAAGTTCCCTCACTGTCGCGCAAGTCTACTTGCGCGCCACCCAAATGGTCGCGCAAGTGACTTGCATGCCCTCTTTGAAAACCACCCAGGGTCTTCTCCAGCCTATAAATACCCCCAGTGGGCCCCCTAGTTCAGGAGGAATTTTTCCAGAATTTAGATATAGAGCTCTGAACGCCCAAGTCTCTTCTTCAAGTCTTCTGAACACTTATAAGGTAATTCGTTACCTAGAATGAAAGGTCTAAACAAGAGGAATAAGCTCTAAGTGTTAGAAATCACTAACACTTGTGCACCTAAATGTTTTTCCCCTTAAGGTAAATGAACACACTTGCGTGCCTCCTTACCTATTCATTGAAACTTGAACGCCACTCTTCTAGAAGTACCTAGGGATAATTCTAAAGGCTTTGATCAAGGATCTCAAAAGTATTACCCTATTGTTTATAAATCGTGAAATTACCCATGTGTCGCGCAGGTATACCTGCATGGCCAATACTTGCGCACCCACGCAGTACCTGCGCGCCCCTCTCTTTTTGAGTGCCCTTCCTACCCATTTCACCTCTCTTATGTCATTCCACCTTTACTATTCAAGATTCAGTCTTCAAGACACTCTTCAAAGCCATTTATGGAACATTTTCTTTATTGACTTCCTTATCTGAAAGGAGTTCCATGGAACATCTCTCAAAACCTAGTGATTTTCACATCTTTATATCACTAAAGATAGAGAGTTCATTCATTCAACCTCATCCTCTAAGATGAGAGAATCATTGATTTGGGCCTCCTTCTCAGGAATAAGCCCCAAGTCCTCATTGATTTGGGCCTCCTTTTCAGGAGTAATCCCCAGTCATAATTTCCCAATTTTTGGGCATCCTTTTCAAGAGTAAGCCCCAAACGTCAATTCCCTTAACTTGGGTTTCCTTTTTAGGAGTAAGCCCCAGTCTCAAATTTGGGCCTCCTTTTCAGAAGTAAGCCCCATGTTCCCTAATTTGGGCATCCTCCTCAGGAGTAAGCCCAAAACCTTAATTCCCTTAACCTGGGTTTCCTTTTCAGGACTAATCCCCAGTCTCAAATATGGGCATCCTCGTCAGGAGTAATCCCAAAACTTAATTCCCATAACCTGGGATTCCTTTTCAGAAGTAAGCCCCAGTCCAAATCCCCTAATTTGGGCATCCTCCTCAGAAGTAAGCCCCAAAACTTACTTCCCTTAACCTGGGTTTCCTTTTCAAGAGTAATCCCCAGTCTCAAATATGGGCATCCTCCTTAGGAGTATGCCCCATGTCCCTTAATTTTTAAATCCCTTTAACCTGGGCCTCCTTCTCAAAAGTAAGCCCCAGTCTTAATTTCTCTTAACCAGTCTTAATTTACTTTTGATTAGGGCTTCCTTCTCAGGATTAAAACCCAATCATGATTCTCCTCCTAATTTGGGAATCTTCCTCAGGAGTAAGCCCCTAGTTAGAGTACCCAAATCTCCATGAAGTACATATACCTTTATGGACTTTGCTCTTGGATTTCGTCCCTGAAGTAAATCTTAATCCTTATCTATTTTGTGCATTCATACATACATAATTCCCACATCATTGCATCTTTCGTGGAACAATTGTCTGGTTTCACCAATAGCTCTTGTTTCTCACACGGAGCATGACTCATGTGATCTTAGAGTGTAAAAGTAATCATGAAATCTTTCTTTGAGCCATCAATCATGCATAAACAACATACTCCCTTCCTCGAACTATGTGGGTTCTGATTCATTTTCCAAAACAAAGGATACGTAGGTAGCCCATCAGTGGGTACGATCCCAACTCTTAAATAATCAATGTCCTTCTAAATGACAATAAAATTCAAGTGCCCCACTGAGTGGCTTTAAAACCAGCATGGTCATCATAATGACCAAGAGACTTTTATGTATTGAAGGATACCATTGACTAAGAATCTCCAAAAAATACCGATGATTCTCTATCGATGAAGAACCTCGAATACATATAAAAGTTTTTCTAAATTTCCTACATATCAATCATTGATTGTCAGATCTAATGAAAATCGCATTTTATACTTGGTAATGTAATAAGGATTCATGAACATAACTTAAATCTATAAAGAGAGTCCCAGAGTAGACAATAATTCCCCTCAAAAAGGTGTGATGAGTTCGACCTCCCATCCTATCAACCAATGAAAATTCCTAAGCCTCATCAGTCCACAACTAATGAGCGCCTACCTTTGGAAAGTAGGTCTAAATGGATATGGAATCATTGGATGTTTCTGGTTCTACGAAAAAACCCGTTAGAAACCAATTGGAATGTTTGAACCTTCAATCAATAAATTCATCCCCAATTCCAGAGGAAACAAAGAATGGTGAACCCGACGTGAATCCTTAACCAACTTAAAATGATGCTTTTCTTATTTGTTAGTCCCCTATTTAAACTCAATGAGAGGGCCAACAAAGCAATCAATGACATATTTTCTCATACAAAAGATGTAGTGGTCAGAATTATCTTGATTATTTAGGTTATATAATACAAGCACTCTTTTCCAAGATCTTCTTGAATTTATAGAATGGCTTCTCTTAAGTTCACATCTGTGAATACCTCTACAGTGAAAAATTCTGCTACAAATGCCACTGCTGCTACTCCTGCTGGATCATCGTCCGCTCTGAGGAAGACATCACCTACTCAGCGTCTTCATTGCTGGGTATCAAATGTGCTAGTTAAGGTGTACTATCAAAATGGTATTATTCCATCTTTAGAAGCTGCTTGACAAGCCCTCCAAGTCAATAATTCCACCGGGTCATCCAGACAGTGACGACCAGCGATCAAGAAGCAGGCGGTGCTAACCACCGTCTTCAACTATTTCAGGTCGTTATCCCCGGAACACAATCACCATTCACTCCCATATTCTGAGGAGGTGAATGAGTAGGTACCTTGGGGCCTTAATTCAAAGAGACAAGAGTCCTTCCTGAGGGGTCCAATCAAAAATCTCCACCAAACTCGTGCGGAAGTGCGCCCTCAACATGATGAGGGTATCGACTCCAGGCGTTTGGCTCAGGTTCCTCGAACACGAGTAGGAAAGACGAATCGCCAGAGGCAGAATCTGGTCAACAGTGATTAGGTTCTCATCTCTTCCATCTCCGGAGAAATACACCAACCTAACTTGGTGGAAAACAACCAGCAGGCACATACACCCATCCGTTTTAATTCCACTGTCTAGAAGACTCGTCTGGCAGCAGTGTGCCAATACCGCCAGGCAATTCTGCTGGAGTACTATAGACAGAAACATACTCCTGTTTATAAATAATCAATTCGTCAGAAGGCTCATCTAACTACATATAATAGAGCTCTTCAACCATGTTCGGTGAATTACAATCAGCAGGCACATACACCTACTAGTATTGATCAAGCCTACCAACAGTCTCGCTTGGCAGCACTCAGAGAAGTCAGTCAGAAAGCTCCGGCGGCAAATAGAAGGCAGACTCAACTCTCCACCCCCACACTTGAGTATTGTCAGGATTCACTGACAGGAAAAGGAGGAAAAGAGTAGGCACACAAACCTACTCAAAGCATGGAATGGAAATATATCCCCGTTCTGGCATCTGAAGTCACCAAGAATATTCTATCAATGGTGAAAGAGAAGAAGAAAATCCCTGCTCATATTCTGGATGCTTGCTAGGATATTATAACAACTTCAGCAACATCTCAGGGAAAGACACATAAATCTATCCCTACCAGTGGAGTGACAAATCAACAGTTCACTCCAAAACAGACACACACATATGTTCCAGTCCAAGAGGGTTGTGGGGTGTATTCCCCTATATCATATAGACAACCAAGTCAGGTACATACACCTAGTTTGAGTGGAGATAATCATCCTAACCTAAACATTTCTTCTGAGCAGGCACATACACCTACCAAATTGAGTAAGAAGGCGTATAAGAAGAATACACGCCCAACACAGTCAAGAAATCAAGTCCCAATCCGTAACAAGGCCTTACTCGATGCTGGAGTTCTTGAATCCCTCAAAAAAGTATCTGTTGGAATCCAAGATTCTACTCCCTCATTTCCCAATAGTGGGAATATTAATTCAGAAGGTCTTCAACAGAAACATCCTCATGAAGGCTTGCTTCATGACAGTTCGGTAGATCTTGAAGTTTTATCTTCAGATGAGAGCTACTATAACACTCTGTGTGGCCAGAATACCAAGGGGCAAGAGATCTCATATTTTGTTGTAACCCACCATGGTGGTCCTCCCCATGATGATGAATTTTGTTGCGAAAGTCCTCTCTGTAGTAGGGATGAACATTTCCCGAAAAATACTCCAGTGGAAAATGTAGTGGCAAGAAAGCCCTCTTATCTTGACGCACTTGAAAATGTGAAACCAGTAATGTCTGATGATTCATCGCTAGCAGGTGAAATCCTTTCTCAACCAGAAGATAGCCCAGGGTGTAGTTCATTCTTCGAGCCACCCCTATGTCATGCATCTTCTAGTTTGATCAGTGATTTCTCTACCAATCTTGTTGAATCCGATGAAGCAACAAGGAAACACCAACTCTGGTCATATCAGGTAGAATAATCTTCATTTAATGATAAAGAAAAAATGATGAACATGAGAAAAAAAGTTGGTGAAAGGTGAAGTTCCAGTCATGTTTTGGCCTCTGGAAGACTCTCAATCTGACATTCCAGAGATGTTGATGGAAGATGGAATTCATGACATTCATCTCAACATATGGAAAACTCTTTTTCAATTGAAAAAGAAAGTATTATCTTATGATGAATATGAAATTCATGTTATGATAATATAAGGGTTACAACGTCATATTGATTTGGCATCTCTATCAGTATCTCGATATCTGAAGGCTGAAAAGCAGCAGAGATCCCTTCAGCGTTCATTCCTTGGCGCACTAAGAAGATTGCGCTAGTTAATTGCAAATACCCCATCTGTTATTCATGTAAAAGGATGGGGTGTTCATGGAGAACTACATTTCACTATGCTCCCTAGTTAGCAAAGCCCGCCAAAAATGGTCTCATGCAATGTTATTGCCCGTGGCCAGCCATAGTCAATGGGTTTTGTTTGTAATCAAAAGCTTGCCCAAGAACAGGCTTCAACTAGTTCCTCTCAAAATCAAGCATACAGAGAAATATTTGTTGAATTACTCCAGCATCAAGTAAACAAGAATATTGAACAGGCCTCTCGTATGGAGCAAGCACATCACCAAGTTACAAAAGTTTCGGAAATCATCGAACGGTCTTTTGAGCTGGGTGATAAAAGTGGATGTCGATTGATGCATCTAGCTAATTTCCTGACTAAGGTTCGCAAAATCAAGAGAGATTTTAAGAAAGTCTGAGACATAGCATTTCAAGAGCCATCCCATCTTGCCAGACTAGGGAATCTTTTAAACCAACCCTCGGAATCAAAAAATAGGATTAGAGGAGTTGACCAAAGACAACAGGAACAGACCCAGTCCACCGGACTGGGGACATTTTCAAATCATCAATCCTTCCCTCAGAGAAAGTCAGTGTTCTCTCGATTGGGGAAGAAGCCTCAAGAGGAACTAAGATCAAAATTATCAGGAGATTCTCTCCAAATTATTGTTTTCCAAGAAGTTCCTGGGGGATCGAATCAACAAAAGGCAATGTCTCGTCAGGGGCATGGTAGAAGACAATATCACAGAAATGCTGATAGATGGGATGTGATGTGTTATGAATCAATTAATGTCATTAATTCTACTATTTCTGATCCTCTAGAACATGAGGCTCACTCAGGGGACTCAGATGAAGAGGTTTCTACTCCAGAAGTTGTATGCATAGACACAAATGAAGAAGGTGTGCATACACGAAACCAAAGGATTACCCCGAATCTAGGTAATCCTTCAAGTAACCCACTTCCCCCTCTTTGAAGGGAGATAACATGGGGAAAGGAAAGAATCAAGTTACATACCCTTCCTCTGGAGAAGGCCAATTGCTCTTACTAGAGCAATGATTTGCACAACAAGAGGAAGAAATGAAGGAATTGAGGAGAATGAATGCAGAACTACTTCAGGGTAGTCTTCTTCCTAAGCATGCTGGAGTCAGTTAGTCAAAGGAATTTGTTGTGGCTACGGAAATGGATCAATAATATCCTCCTTATTAAGTACACCCTCACAGGTCTAATCAAATGGGTCAAGTGCAACAACAATTGGCAGTACTACCATTAGTTGCAGTACCAGCCACCACATCCGTACCAGCTCCAGTCATTTCACCTGCCCAAGTCCAAGTTCAACTGGATTTTTCTCAAAAGTTAATAACTACCATTGATTCATTAACAGCTCGGTTAGAGACTATGGAAGGAAAGTGTGTGCAGGATCAACCAGAAAAGAGATCTTACCCTGAATGGGTAGATTCAATCCTTCCCCCATCATGTTTGGGGAACCCTGTATTCCCTATTTTCAATGTATCAGGCGATCCTAAACAACATTTTATGCATTACGTGTCTTGTTGCGATCCTATGATGGGAACTCCAGAACAGCAAGAAGCAGTGAAACTTAGATTCTTCGTGCGAACCTTGAAAGGACCAGCTTTTGTCTGGTACACAAGCTTGCAATCCCGGTCAATTACCGAGTGGGAGGATCTTCGTCAAAAATTTCTTCTTTAGTTCAGATCAACGTTTCCAAAGATAATAGTTTTTAATCTTACAAACTATAAGAAAATGGAGAATGAAAGGGTCTCATATTTCATTGCTCACTGGAAGGGATTAAGATATTCCCTAATCTTAGCACTCCCTCATGAAGAACTGTTGCCAGTCTCTGTGGAAATTTTCGTGATGAGTTGTGTACACCGTTGATCCCTTTTAAATACACTGGAGGGTTTTGAGACCTTAATTCAATCGCTCAACAGATTTAAGATTCTCTTATAAATACAAAGGATAAATCACGTGTAATTCCTTCAGCTTCAGGAAGGAGAATGGGTAAAGCAGAGACTTCTATAGTTATGCTTAAACAAGCACTTTTACCTTCATCCACTTAAAATCTTTATCTTATCGAAGGGCTCCACCTCCTGAGCACCAACAAAAAAGGTAGTTTCGTCAAGACGATCAAATAGATCAAAGACAGAAACAATTTAAGGATCTGAAGAGAAAAACATACTCTTTTCGGAATGAAAAAGTTCTTGGTCACTTCATTTCAGCTCTGGAAAATAATTTGGTTCAGTTTCCAAGGCCCAAGAGGCCAAACAGGGAAGGAGATGATGACCGTCCCAACTATTTCCCCTTTCATCAAATGTTGAGGCATCCAATACAGAAGTTTTTTGTCTTCAAATATCTCCTGCAAAAGATGGTCGACTCGGGACAAGTCAAATTAAAAGGTTCTTCAGCTTAGGTAGCATGTGTTACTGCTACAGTTCCAGAGGAGGATGGCGAATGGAAAAAAGTTAAAAGCAAAAATGGGAAAAAAATATGATGATTGGATGGTCATAAAAATGATCAACCGAACTCATTCCATTTTACGAACGCAATTGAAGAAACCAATTGTGCCTTCTGCCATGAATGCCATATCAAAACCCTCTTCATCAGAGGGAAAATCCTCAAAGAAACGGAATGATTCAAAGAAAGAAAAAGAATCAGAAGATGATGAGTATGTGTAAAAGCCTAATTTGTCTTTGACTCTGGAAAACTTCATGCCATCTAATTCAAATTCATAGGCACCACCCCACCAAACGGCACAACATAAATAGGCTAATTAGGTAGAGTCTTCATCGTATGAAGATTTGATCTTCGGTTCTGTTAATATGATTCAATTAACAGATCCATATTCCAGTCGCAGTTTCGATTTTGATGAGCCCACATTCCCTATATCAAATAGATAAATCAGAGGAAGTTCCAGAGGCCCAGGATACAGGGGAAGACGTGGATATTTCAGAGGAAACTATTCCAATTCTAACCCTGCTAGAACTGTGTATGCAGAAGAATCTCATGGTAGATCCCTTCAATGAGCTCAATAAGAACAAGCAATTTCTTCCACAAAAGGCAGACTCAGCCCTAGAACAATTATTCTGAAAGATCGGTTGAAGGTTCCATCTTCTTCCTCTCATCCAGTAAATAGACCTAATTGGTCTAATCTTCCAAATCAAGGATTATTACCAACTCCTATCCCGGTACAAGATGCATCAAATTCCAAAGCATCAACTTCCAAGGCACCTCCTAAACCACATGTTCCTGTTGGGAAACACAGACCTTTGGATCAAAAGTATGATATATTGAAACACCTAGCCCAATTACCAGCCAAGTTATCAATTCTGGATGCCTTGAATTTATCAAAGGATCTTCGGGAGGCACTCATTGAGGCTTTGTCAATTCCTTAGGAGTTTGAGACTAAAATTGCTGCAGCTAAAGTCTACCATGTAGAGAATAATCTTGCAGAATGCCATGCAGTAATATCTTTTACTAATGAATATGAAGATGATGTCGTGCATGGAAATATTAGACCTTTGTACTTATCTGGAAAGGTCAATGGAATAGGCATCCAAAGAGCTTTCATTGATAATGGTTCAAGAGTCAACCTCATGCCCATTCGTACACTTCGTCGATTGGGCCTCACAGAATCTGATTTATCTCCTTCAACTATGATGTTACAAGGATATGATAAAAATGAACAAGATCCACTAGGCGAGATTACACTCAGAACTCAATTTGGAGATCTTTTGTCCAATTCAAATTTCATGGTTGTTGATCAAGACTCAGCCTTCAACATCTTGGTTGGAAGACCCTAGCTACATCGGCATGTGGCTATCCCTTTGTCATACCATTAATGTCCCAGGTTTTGTTTCGATGGTCATGTTGGGACATTATATGGTGATAAGGCCCCGTTCAAGACATGTGAATCTCAATAAATTGAGGCGGAATTATACCACATGAAGGGAAAGGAGGAATCCACAAGAAAGGAGATTACCAAAGTTAATGCTCCGTATGGTTCGGAAAAGATTCCAGTAAACCCATTAGCACATGTGAGTACATATTATGTGTTTTCTATTAGTCAAATTGATAGGATAGACCCAAATCAAAATACTCTTATGGAATGATCCTTAATGTCAATTATAGCAATCAAGCCAAACAACATGGGAGAAATTGGTGATCCACCAAGCAATGATGAAAGCTCAAATGAAGATGTCTTCATTTCATCTGCTGAAATCCATCCAGTCTATACATCACCAACCAGGCCAGAAGAAGTTATAGCAATGTTAGAGGTTAACAATGATGTCGATTCTCAATCCATCATCTCCTATCTATTACCCATATAAGACCCTTCACCATCAATCAGGTCGGAAATGGAAGATTCTTCTTCAAGATGTGAAAATTTTGACATCTCTTATGATTATGGAAATTCTGCTTCATCATCTACTATGCATGTAGAAACGGAAGAAATAACACATGATGAAGAAGAAGAGAAATATCTCAGGGATGATCCTCCGGCATTTGAAGAGGGTATCTCTACTACCGTGGATGAACTCAGAGAAATAAATTTGGGTACAAAGGAAGATCCATGCCCCACTTTAATCATTGTGGCCTTGACTCTTGAAGAACAAGATTTGTATATTTCCTTTTTAAAGAAGAATCGAGATATATATTCCTGGAAATGTATAGAGATGCCAGGGCTTGATCATGATGTTGACACTAATCATTTGGGTTTTCCTGAAGAACATCGAGGAATCAAACAAGCTGCTAGAAGAACACACCCAACCTATGCTTCCAAAATTGAGGCTGAAGTGGATAAGGTTATAAAAGCTAATTTCGTCGAAGAAGCTCAATATCCCAAGTGGTTGGCTAATATTATCCCAGTGAAAAAGAAGAATAGGCAAATTAGAGTTTGCATTGATTTCAGAGATCTTAATTGGCATTGTCCTAAGGATGATTTTCCAGTTCCGATTACAAAACTTTTAATCGACGCAACAGCTGGCTATGAAGTAAATTCTTTCATGGATAGATATTCCAGATATAATCAAATCTGAATGGCTCCAGAAGATGAGGAATCTACAGCCTTCAGAACCCATCAGGGTGTGTTTTGCTATCGGGTAATGCCCTTTGGCCTAAAGAATGTAGGCACAACATATCAGTGTGTTATGCATTGTATCTTCAAACCCTTTTTAGGGATGTTTGTTGAATGCTATGAGGATGATTTGGTGGTCAAATCCAAACAACGTTCTAATCACTTGGCTGATTTGGAAATCATATTCCACAAACTTCAGCAACATAATTTGAAGATGAACCCCTTAAAATTTTCTTTTGGGGTAACCTCCAGAAAATTTCTCGGCTTTGTTGTACGCCATCATGGTGTCGAAGTCAATCCTGAGAAGACCAAGTAAATCATTGGTATGTCACATCCTAAAAATTTGAATGAATTAAGAGGACTTCAAGGAAACTTAGCCAATATTCAGCGTTTCATCGCCAATTTGGCAGGAAAAAGATTACCCTTCACCAAATTGATGAAGAAGGGAGTCACTTACCAATGGACTGAAGAATGTCAAGAGGCATTCGATATTATCAAGAAGTATCTCTTGAGTCCATCGGTGTTAATGCCACCTATTGAAGGAAGACCACTTATCCTCTATGTGACAGCTCTAAAGAAATCATTGGGTGCCTTTCTTGCTCAGAAGAATGATGTTGGGAATGAAAACAACCTCTAATATCTCAGTCGGACTATGCTTGAAGCAGAAACCCGATACTCAAATATTGAGAAGTGCTGCCTAGCATTAATCTTTGTAGTTCAAAAGTTGAGACATTACCTGCAACATCACGAGGTCCAATTGGTATCTCGTAATAACCCGCTCAAATTCATTCTTAGTCGTCAAATTCTTACAGGACGTCTGGCAAGGTGGGCAGTTATCTTGCAGCAATTTGATATTCTATATGTGTCTCAAAAGGAAATAAAGGGCGAAGCTATGACTGATTTCCTTGCTGAACACCCTTCAATGGAAGACACATCTTCAGATATTGAATTCCCTAATGAGGAAGTTTTCTCTATTCATGAAATCCTTCAAACATGGAAAGTGTACTTTGATGGTGCTTCCAGAAGTCCAACAGGGATGAAAATGGAAAATCCTAAATTCAACAAGGTTGGTTTGGGAATTGTGCTCGTTTATCCAGAAAAGGCAGTGTTACCTTATTCCTTCTTATTGTGGGAAGGTGGTACCAATAATGAAGCTGAATACCAAGCTCTCATCGTAGGCTTAGATTTGGTGCTTCAAGCACAAGTGAATCTCTTAAAGTTGAAAGGTGATTCAAACCTGGTAATCAAACAAGTCAATAGGGATTATGCCATCAGAAAAGAAGAATTAATCCCTTTGTATGATTACGTCAGAGAGTTAATGGTGGAGTTTCCTTCGGAACCGACATTTTCTTATGTCCCAAGATCAAAAAATTTCCAAGTTGATGCACTGGCTAATATAGCCACAGCTCTGGCAGATCCAAATCGGGACGAGGCAACCATCAGTATTTCCCACCGTCATACAATTTCACCTTATGTTCAAACCAAAACCGAAGATATCAATGTAATTAGTCCCATTCCCGAACCATATGGTCATACTATAGGATGGATGACACCTATCAGTTAGTACCTTCAAAATGGAACACTTCTACCTGATAGAGCCGGGAAAAAACAAATCCGGCGACGTGTGGTCAATTTTACTCTTTATGATAGCCCAGATCACCTAGAGAAAATTCTCTACAAGCGTGGTTTTGATGGAGTTCTCTTCAGATGCATTGATGGTGAAGAGACAATGGCTGTCATGAAAGAAGTGCATGCAGGATTTTGTGGTGCCCACCAATCTGGACATAGACAGTCTAATCAGATTCGAAGGCTTGCATACTTTTGGCCTTCAATGATACAAGATTGTGTTGATTTCACAAAGAAGTGTCATTCATGCCATGTACATCCCAACATCATTCATCAACCTCCAGAGTAGCTTAATAGATCTAAATACTCATGGTCATTTTCCACATGGGGAATGGATGTAGTGGGACCTTACCCTTCAGCTACGACCATGCAATTTAAGTATATTCTTACTACTACTAACTTTTTTTCCAAATGGGCAGAGGCAATACCTCTCAATGAAGTTAGTTTTAAAAGAATTGTTATCTTCATCAAGTCTAACATCATTACCAGATTTGGTGTCCCTCATACCATATTGACAAACAATGGCACCAACTTCTGTTCATCTGAGGCAAAGAAGTTGTATCAAGAATACAACATTAAAACCAATCATTCATCTCAGTATCATGCAGTAGCCAATGGCCAGATAGAAGCCTTCAACAAGACTCTATCAAATATACTACAAAATATGGTGGATAAAGATAAGAAGTCATGGAATGATAAACTCTTTCATGCTTTATGGGATTATCGAACTACCAGCTGCACTGCAACACGGTCAACTCCATATTCACTGGTATATAGAACGGAAGCAGTCTTTCCAGTTGAGGTTCAACTAACCTAGCTCAGGGTAGCCATTTGTGATCAATCATCCACAGATGAACAATCTCAAAAGCGATTGAATGAATTGGATCGGTTAGATGAGAAAATATTGTGCACTCTGCACCACTTGGAAGTCTATCAGAATCGAATAGCACGAGCTTTCAACAAAAAAGTTCAGCTTTGTTCATTGTTCAGATAGAATTGGTAATAGTTCTCAGAACTCCAATGATACTATGAAAGAAACATCCCAATCTTGAACCAAAATGGGAATGACCTTATTCAATACATAAGGTATATTCCAATGGAGCTTATTCATTAGTCTCAATGGATGGTGAACTCATCACTACCCCAACCAATGCCAGATTTATAAAGAAGTATTTTGTATAAACACAAATTACACTGTCAACAGTCAATGCATATGACCTTAAACTATTTGCATCCCTTTCGTCCAACATGACTTTAAACTGTGTCCCTTTAATTGTCCAATACGACGTTAAACTATACAGAAACGGTCCACGCATATGATCTTAAACTATTTGCATGTCCCTTACGTCCAACACGATGTTAAACTGTAAAATCCTAGCTACATGACACTAAACTATACAGAAGTATCTTACGTCCAGCACGACGTTAAACTACACCATCCACGGTCCATGCATATGACTTTAAACTATTTTTATCACTTTCGTCCAACATGATGTTAAACTGTAACGTCCTAGCTACATGACGCTAAACTGTATAAAAGTCCCTTACGTCCAGCAAGACGTTAAACTGCATAATCAATGGTCCATGTATATGAGCTTAAACTATTTAAAACTCCCTTACGTCCCGCAAGATTTTAAACTATATCGTCCCTTTTTTGTCCAACATGACGTTAAACTGTGAAAAAGTCCCTAATACGTCCAACATGATGTTAAAATGTGTTCTCTTTTGTCCTTACAGTATGACAATAAACTGCATAGCCCCCCTTTCATCCAACATGACGTTAAACTATATTGTCCCCATCGTCCTATCTAGATGACGATAAACTGTACAAAAGTCCATTAATATGTCCTACATGACATTAAACTGTACTTTGTCCCTTCAACATGACATTAAACTGTGCAGCATCAATAGTCCAAAATCCAAGACTTTAAACTACATAGTCCCTTCATATGTCCTACATGACATTAAACTGTGCATTGTTAAGGTTGTTGTTACCTCTTGTTTCTCACACAGAGTATGAATCACGTGATCTTAGAGAAAATTTCAACCATAACACCCTCTTTAGGCCTCTAACCAAGCATAAGTCCCAACATCATTTTTTTAGGTCGTTGTCCCCAATAAAAACTTGATCGTTAATTCATTCTTTAATTGAACTACGCAGACTTTGATCCCTTCCTTCCAGGCTGGGTACGTAGGCAAACTCCCAAGGTTCAAGCCCAAAACCAACCTCTTTACATCGGTTCACCTCCATCTCATCTGATGTTGATTCATGAAACCTTCTCCAGAATCAATATCTTTACATTGGTTCACTTTCATCCTTGCTATATGACGTTAAACTGTACTACATTTTTTGTCTTGTACGACAATAAGCTAAAATATTCTTTGATACCCTCACCTGAGTGGGAATCATTATTTAAATTGATTTTTCAATCATGTTTCGTTCCAAAGACTACGTGCGTACAAGGCAATGCTCGAACCTTTTATCTTGGGTTAAACCATCATTTCACTAAAGTCCCCATTCAAACTTCACATGTACGAACCAAATTTGTACAGAGGGTATTCCTAGAACTACATGGGCTTGACTCCCATCCTTATGGGATACGTAGGAATGTTCGAGTGTCCCTCGAATCCAGACCCAATTCTTTTAGGCCTAACCCCAAATTCCACTATCAATCCCCTGGCTGAAAAGTCCCAATGAAAACACACATTGTGTATTTCTTATAATGGTCCAAGATCTATGACCCTAAACTAAGATCTCCTATATTTTTGTCCCACATGACGTTAAACGGTATTTTAAGAACTATGTATGGATTGATTCCCATCCTTATGGGATACGTAGTGAATTCCAACATTTCAATTCAGGATCCAGCCACAACATTATTATGGTTATCATTGATCCGTGTATCTCTACATTCATTGGACAATACCCATATTTATGTGTCATAATCCTAATATTGAATACTTTCAGATCTTCATAACCATTTTCTTGACTCCTGGTCAAAAAATGTCCAATTTATGAGAATTCTTTTGCTTGACCATGCAGCATGTGCCCTTAGGTGGCCTTGCATAAACAGTCTCCATAATAGATTTTTCAGCCAAAAGATACTATTATTTGACTATGAAGCCAATGCCCTTACATGGCCCTACATAATTAAACCCCCTAATGGGTTTGTCAGATACTGGTAACTTCATTCTTGGGAGGAAAACCTATTTCTTACTTATTTTTCTTAATGAAAATATGTAGGGATCCTCAAAAAAATAGCCATCCTTAACATATTTGTCCCATATAATTTTTCATGATCTGAAAGTATTCAAGTCTATGGTTTATATTTTCCTTCCCCACGTTTGGGTAAAACCTTTGTAGGAGTTATATTCATCCATTTCTTCGATAATCTTGTTTGGAAATATCTTCTACAAATTCAAGTACCTCTTTCCATACAGAAAAATCTATACTTTGGAAAAGTTGAATCACCACAAACATTCACTAGCTTCTTAGTAGTAGAAAAGTAAATTTCTGAGAGTTATTTTGCCAGACTATGCAGCACGTGCCCATAGGCGGCCTTGCATAAGTAGTCTACATAACGAACCTGTTATCCAAAAGATGTTATTTATTTGACTATGCAGCCAATGCCCTTAGGTGGCCCTGTATAATTATACCCCCTAACGGGTTTATTAAATAATGGTAACTTCATTCTTGGGAACTACTTCTTCTAATTCCTTTTTAGCTCTTTTTCATATCATTCCTCATATTCAAATTTTATTAAGTCATAGTTTACATATTTTCCCTCATACTTGAGTTTGGTAATATATTTTTAGATAAATTGTCAAGGAATTGAGTCAGTTTTAATCCATTTTGGTCAAAGCTATTTCGACCTTAAACATTAGCCTCATTATGTCTGACATGAATGAATTTAAACTGCCCAAAAAAGACAAGGGAACTCTGAATAAAAGTCAAGTTCCAACTCACTAAACATAAATTTTGTATGATTTAGGTAATATTGAGCAATTAAAAGATTCAAAGTTCATAGGGTTATTTATAATAATCCTAGTAAAAATCAAACTATTCATACTAGGCCCATTTTCTTAGGTAAAATTTAAAGCAGGTAGTAGGAAAATACGTGCACAAGTGATTGAAGATGAAAGAATTCTTTCCATTTGATGCACTAGAATTAGAAGGAAATCCACATATTGGAGTCTCTTCTCATTTCTATGAAATTACAAGAGGCTATCAACATAAGTCTTCACTTGATGAACAACATCCTGAGCTTCATGAGAAGCTACTTGAAGCTCATGCACCCGACCAACTTCACTCTTTTCAACCTGATGGAGTGCTTTCTTAGCACCCACGATGGCCTTCATACCATTCGTTTGAGCTCCCTCCAATGAATTATTGAGTTGGTCAAGTTCCCCAGTAACAACATCTAATTGTTGCTGGAGGTGTATCTACTGGATGACTTTATCTTTGATTTTATGCTTCAAATCCTTCATTTTGGCAGCATAATCAGCCTCAAATCGGGATACTGCAGCCTCAAATTCATCAATATTGGCTGATAGTTTCACCCTGTCCAGATCTTCGCAACACTTTTGTTCCTGCTCCCTCCTAAAAATGACTTGTTTCACCGCAGCATGGATCTTTTCATATCCAAAACTGCCAAGTCCTAGCATAATGAACAGGGATGACAATCGGGAAATCTTTGATGGCAGCACTTCAAGAGGCACTTCAAATATGATTTATCATATGTTGTCCCATGCCTTGTGTCATTAAAATTTGAGCGCCTTAAGCACCTCTGGGTCTGATTTGACATAACCATCACAGGGGGGCATGTAATTTGGAATTAATGCACTTAAGGAAGTGCCATGTTCCGCTTCTTCCCCCCTGACCCTAGTTGATTCTCCTTCTACTATTGTTTGGGAAGAAGTGGAGACTTCACCTCCAGATCTATCCATTGAAGTTTATAGCCCTGTTTGATCAATTAAAAGTATGGTTAGTTTTATAAAAAATGAAAGTTGGTTTTTTATCTTGAAAACTCAGTATAATCATTACATAATAGTAGATTAACGGCTTGAGAAGACTCCTCCCCATCTTTCCCAGTTTCAACAGGATTTTCAAGATGGGTCTCAGGAGGGTTTACTGGGTTTATCTCCACTTGTGCTAATGTTTCTGCAATGGTAGGGTTGACATCAATGTCCACACCCTCTTCAGGCATTGGCAGTTCAATAGATTCTTTGGATGGAACTGCATATTATTTTTTCATGATCAGAAGTGTAAATTATAAGAAATATTTACCGGACGAAGGATAACACTCACACCCAAGATCTTCTAAATCACATGATAACATAGCATGATCAAAAAAAAATTCGAAAGACATGCCAAGATTCATCATTTCATCCAATGATATTTCAGAATCCTGGTTAGTCTCAACAGTGGGAGCATTTGATGTGTCTTCTTGGTGACCTTTATTCTGTGGCCCATGAACCTGGACAGCTTCTTCAGGAAGGATGGCAGATTCAGTTTTTGTGGCCGCCAATGATTCTGTTGCAGGTTTTATACATAAAATATCACAAAATGGAAGTCAGACGATGTTTCATTCAACATTTTATGAAGCATTGTTAACTTACTAGAAGCAGGTTATTCCCTTATTTCAACAGTAAGAGGAGGGATACTAGGAATAGATGTTGGCTCTTCTTGAGGAGTATGCAAGTCAGCCTGAATTTCAATTTTTCCACAGCACCCTCTGTGGTCCTCAAAGGAGGATCAGTCCTTTCCCTCAAAGGGGAAATTGAAGAAGCCCCTGCAATCCCCAGAAATATGAGCAAACTTTTCATGGGTATAGATTCATGATTATCCGAAGGACTTACTGCTACTAATGAAGCGTTTAGCGGTGGATTTAATCCTTCGTTGCCTTTTCTTCTTTGGTTTCTTGGGAGTATCGGTAGTCTCCCTTACAGGCACTTGAATTGTAGAATGTAAGTCCATGTCCAACTCCTCATTCATAGCCTTCTGTCCTGGAGATATCTCGCCCAATTCACGAGAAGATTCAGCAGCAGCCCCAATGGAAGTACCACTAGGGCTGTACTGTGGTGAAGGAACGTCAGCTATTCCTTTCTTTGCGAGTTGCAGGGTGAAGAAATTATAATTTCCCTGAGTAAAAAATCTTTGACTAAAATCATGTTTCGAAGCAAGTAAAGAAAGAAAAAAAACATACATCTTCAGGGGCCACATAATCGTGCCACTCCTCATCAGTCCCCTCAGCGGCACCTCGATCTATCATTTCCTTCACCCTCTTGGTGACAGGAATGGAATTGTCAGTGGAATATATGAGCATTTCCAGCTCTCTGATGTAAGCCTGCACTTCATTGGGGTTATCCTTATATTGGATATCTGTAGAATCCATGAGATTCCCTATTCTAGGGAGTTGTAGACCCTCGTACAAATCCAACCAGACAATCTCAGTACCACAATATAGACTCTTCCATGTCTGGAGAGCCTCTGGTCGTAGATATTTAGTGCGTGTACCAGAAGGCTGCGAGGAAGGTCCTATAATTTTCGACTTCAATTTCTTCCCATATCCTGCACCTATTGATAGAGAATAAGAAAATAAGACTTATGGCTTTATAATGTGATTGTGATTAAATTACCACAATGATGTAACTCACTAGGAGTTGATGGAGTAGGACTTTTGATTCTAACTGGAGGATTATATCGATCACGAGGCTGCTTTGCCCCTTGTTGTACCTCATCATCCACATCATGGGAATCTGGTGAATCAATCCTAGAGCAGGAATCAGGTGAATCAGCTTCAGGTGGGGAAGCACCACCTTCATGAAGAAGGGTTCCTTTCTCTACAGTCCTCTTCCTTTTCCCCACCTGATAAACTGGGCGATTTAGCACCCCTTTAGGGTATGATTCTATCCAGTGCTTGGCATAACATGTAGTCAGATTATGTGCCGCTTTTTCAACTGGTAGATCAAACACCGCCCCAGTCTTCTCCCAAGACTTCAGTAACCACAGCTGCCGAGCAACCATCGAATGTTGCTCTAACCTGACATGTATTGGGGGAGATACATCAATCTGTTGCAAACACTTGAATTGGAATGCAAATCTATATGGATCATAGGCCTCACATATAATCTCTCCATCAATCCTGGCAGCCAACACACCATCTCGGCAGGATAGCATGTACGCCCTCAAATCCAAGTGGGTTGTTCCATCATCAACAAACCACAGGGTTTGCAGATTTCCATAGGTAAAGAATTTGAATTCCTTAAACATGCTCAGCCTCACTTTCATGTCATAGGCATTAAGATCTAATGGTGAAACTCCAGATACTGCTTTCACTGATGGCCTGAAATAACTTCTAGGAATTTTTACTATATTCTATACATTATACTTCCTAAAGTGAGTGGCAATCCATCCCCATAAAACATAGAGTTGTTACACTATTCTCAAAGGAGATATACCCATGAAGACATGTAGTAAACTCCTGTGAATATTTGATAAAATGGGGGTAGCCAACCCAGCCATTTTCCCCTCAGCCTACTTTGCCGCAATAACGAAGGTCCCTGGACTGACGCCTCCCTTAGAGTCCCTGACTGGCAAGAGATAAATGATGATCCACAAAGCCATGAAGCCCCCCAGACGATTATTCTTTGGGATCCTTTGATTCACCTCATATCCCCACTTCTCGAAATCTCCTACTTCTAGAGTTGGCCAGAATGTTCCAGGAGCACCCCTCTTCTCGGGTTTTGGGTAGGTGGTAGGACGGGTGGGCCTCTTATCCTTGGATTTTTTTTCTTGGATCCTTTCTCCTTCGGCTCCTTCTCCTTTGGCTCCTTATATTTCTTCTCAATACGAAATATATTCATCCACTCCTCCAAATTAATATCCTTTATAGAATGAGTTAAGGAGGTCTTTGAACTCTTGAGCCTGTGCAAGATTTTAAATAATTCTCGGGCCAAAGCAGAAGTCTTTCTTGAATAATTCCAAGTCACCTTGGGAGGAATAAATTCATCATACATGTCTCCCAAAATTGGAACCCATGAGATCTTGTGGACATCCCACAGACTAATGCCTACTTCTACAAGAATTATATGGAAAGAATTGGTTTCTGGGCTCTAGTGGCTTAGTATCTCTAGCACGAAGTTATCATGTCTATAAACATAGGTTTTCCCAACCCAGACAGCTTCGTATATCGAAACTCCTTTCAGATCTTCGACAAACTCTGCACAGGTTTATCGTACCGAGTATGCCCACATCCTAGTTGGCTTCACACCTCCCCTAGGATGGAATTCCCAACTATTCTTCCAGCCTTTGGATTGATCCATCTGAGCATTTCGGAAGATTTAAGGATGACAATGTGGTTGCAGCTCAGGCTTATGAGGTTTCATATCTGGCATACAAGGGCTATAATGCATCATGTGGGCCTTCTCCACTATTCCAGCATTTATAAATCCTCCTCCACATGAGATATTTTATGAAGAAAACTTAGTGTAACTCTAAAACCACAAAAATGGGAGATAGTTATTTGCTTCTGGAATAGTGACTTCTCACAGATGACCATAACCGTACAAAGTCAGATAAGTTCTTTGTGGGAAATCAAAGTGAAATTTCTTCAGATACTTTGCCAAATCCGAAAGAGTGCTATCACATACAGTATAGTAATTGTGGCCAACGAAATCCATAATATAATAAAGATGTTTTCTTTCCAGTTCATCAGCCATTCCAATTCTCTTAAGATCCATTGAATCTACACAAAATTTGAATAAATTAACTATTAAATGGGTTTATTTTTCATAAAATTTGGGAAGGAATTCAGAAAAAATGGCAAAGTCATTAAGGCCCGCGAGTATGATCTTGGCGCGCAAGTGTAGATGTGTCGCACATGTATAACCTGTCGTGCAAATATTTGGCGTGCAAGTATCACCGCGTAAGTCCAGATACATTGACAGCAGCGCGACAGCAAATAAAAGCAGAAAAATGAGAACCTTGGGCGGCGAAGGGGACCTGCGCGGCGAGAGCTCGAAAATCCAGAATTCAGGGCTATGCACGACAAATGAGCACATATTTATAGGCCAGTCCGGCCACCTGTGCGCCTAAATCCCGCATGCTCCAGCCATGCATGAGTCATACTTGCACGACGAGTGTTGCACGTGGAAAACTTGCACACCTCTTTCCCTTTGGTTTTCTTCTTTTCCCCAGAGACACATCCTTATTCTTCCGTATCCAACTCTGAGCGGGGACTTTTGTTGATTCTCCATTTCATCACATTGTCTAAAGGAATGGAATGGGAAACTACTTAACACAAATTGATTCATCCTTTGAAGAAAACATCAAAAATCGACAAAGGCATGAACAAGGCTTCAAATACACATGCACCGTGCAAGTTCCCTCACTTTCGCACAAGTTTACTTGTACGCCACCCAAATGGTTGCACAAGTGACTTGCACGTCCTCTTTGAAAACTGCCCAGGGTCTTCTCTAGCCTATAAATACCCCCAGCGGGCCCCCCATTTCATGAGGAATTTTTTCAGAATTTAGATATAGAGCTTTGAACGCCCAAGTCTCTTATTCAAGTCTTCCGAACACTTCTAAGGTAATTATTTACCTATAATGTAAGGTCTAAACAAGAGGAATGCGATCTAAGTGTTAGAAATCACTAACACTTGCATGCCTAAATGTTTTTCCCCTTATGGGAAATGAACACACTTGCGCACCTCCTTACCTATTCATTGAAACTTCTGCGCCACTCTTCTGGAAGTACCTCGGGATAATTCTATAGGCTTTGATCAAGGATCGCCCAAGTATTACCCTATTGGTTATTAATCGCGCAAGTACCCATGTGGCGCGCTGGTATACCTGCGCGACCAATACTTGCGCGCCCACGCAGAACCTGCGCGCCCCCCAGGACTTGTACGCCCCTCTGTTTTTGGGTGCCCTTCCTACCCATTTCACCTCTCTTATGCCATTACACCTTTCCTATTCAAGATTCAGTCTTCAAGACACTCTTCAAAGCCATTTATGGATTGTTTTCTTGATTGATTACCTTATCTGAAAGGAGTTCCATGGAACATATCTCAAAACATAGTGATTTTCACATCTTTATATCACTAAAGTTAGAGAGTTAATTCATTCAACCTCATCCTCTGAGATGAGAGAATCATTGATTTGGGCCTCCTTCTCAGGAATAATCCCCAAGTCCTAATTGATTTGGGCCTCCTTCTCAAGAATAAGCCCCATGTCCTCATTGATTTGGGCCTGCTTTTCAGGAGTAAGCCCTAGTCATAATTTCCCAATTTTTGGGCATCCTCCTCAAGAGTAAGCCCCAAACCTTAATTCCCTTAACCTGGGTTTCCTTTTCAGGAGTAATCCTCGGTCTCAAATTTGGGCCTCCTTTTCATGAGTAAGCCCCAATTTCTTTAATTTGGGCATCCTCCTCAGGAGTAATCCCCAAACCTTAATTCCCTTAACCTGGGTTTCATTTTTAGGAGTAATCCCCAGTCTCAAATATGGGTATCCTCCTTAGGAGTAAGCCCCAAACCTTAGTTCCCTTAACATGGGTTTCCTTTTCAGGAGTAATCCCCAATCCAAATCCCTTAATTTGGGCATCCTCCTCAGGAGTAAGCCACAAACCTTAATTCTCTTAACCTGGGTTTCCTTTTCAGGAGTAAGCCCCAATCTCAAATATGGGTATCCTTCTTAAGAGTAAGCCCCAAGTCCCTTAATTTTCAAATCCCTTTAACCTGTTCCTCCTCCTCAGGAGTAATCCCCAATCTTAATTTCTCATAACCAGTCTTAATTTACTTTTGATCTGGGCTTCCTTATCATGATTAAAACCCAATCATGAGTCCCCTCCTAATTTGGGAATCTTCCTCAGGAGTAAGCCCCAAGTTATAGTACCCAAATCCCCATGAAGTACATATTCCTTTATGGACTTTGCTCCTGGATTTCTTCCCTAAAGTAAATCTTAATCCTTATCTATTTTGGTAAGTCATACATACATAAGCTCCACATCATTGCATCTTTCATGGCACAATTGTCTGGTTTCACCAATACCTCTTGTTTCTCACACCGAGAATGACTCACATGATCTTAGAGTGTAAAAGTAATCATGAAATCTTTCTTTGAGCCATCAATCATGCATAAACATCATACTCCCTTACTTGAACTACGTGTGTTCTGATTCCTTTTTCAAAACAAAGGATATGTAGGTAGCCCATCAGCGGGTACGATCCAAACTCTGAAATAATCAATGTCTTTCTGAATGACAATAAAATTCCAGTGCCCCACTGAGTGGCTTTAAAACCAGTATGGTCATCATAATGACCAAGAGAATTTTATGTATTGAAGGATACCATTGACTAAGTATCTCCAATAATACCGATGACTCTCTATTGATGAAGAACCTCAAATACATATAAAATATTCTCTAAATTTCCTACATATCAATCATTGATTGTTAGATCTAAAGGAAAGCGCATTTTATACTCGGTAATGTAATAAGGATTCACGAATATAACTTAAATCTATAAAGATAGTCCCGGAGTAGATAATAATTCCCCTCAAAAAGGTGTGATGAGTCCGACCTCCCATCCTCTCAACCAATGAAATTTTTTAAGCCTCGTCAGTCCACAACTAATGAGCTCCTACCTTTGGAAAGTAGGTCAAAATGGATATGGAATCATTGTATGTTTCCGGTTCTACGAACAAACCCATTAGAAACCGATTGGAATGTTTGAACCTTCAATCAACTAGCTAATCCCCAATTCCAGAGGAAAAAAACTCTTAGATTTCACTCTAGAAAATATAAAACAATGGGAACAACCCCACCAAATAAAACAATGGGAACTGCCCCACCAAACAGAATTACCAAATGTAGATGATGAAGAAAAGTTATCATCAGAAGGGAGGCTGATTTTTTTCTCCATCAGTGTCATCCATTTGATGGATCCTTTATCCAATGATGAGTATGGTTATCAAACAGAATACTCCATACCCAACTAGGGAGCTGGAGGAAAAGAAACATAAGACAAGGTTACCAAGGGAGATGTATCCATGGTATAAATCATGTCTATGGCTGCAAACCCACTCAAACCGTCACTGTTGTAGAAACCCACAGAAGGACCCTCCATCTATTCTGATAGGGGTTGGAAAATTCACCTTCCCCCAAAAGAAACTACCCCTACCCAATTATTATAAAATATTTTCCATAAGAAGAAAAATGACCATTTTACCTTGGCTTGTGAGTAGATCTTCCTGGCCCGATTCACAAAGGATGGATGCTTATTCAGATCTAGTACCAAGGGTCGACCCGTCTACATCAAATGGTCAAGACCATATAGCACCTATGAAAGAGAATTTCAATGTTGAGAAATGTCAGCCTTTAGATTATAAATATGTCATTTTGAAGAGGTTAGTTTTAGTGATAGAAATTATCCCCATCATGGATGCATTAAATGTATCAGTAGATCTCAAGGAATCCCTCATAGATGTTTTGTTGAGTCCCCAATAGTTTGAAGCCGAAGTAGCTGTCACTGAAGTCCTCCAGAGATATATTAATCATGGAGAATTTCATGTAGTTATATTCAGCATATATTAATATAAATATTCCATCATGCAAGGACACATCAAACAATTATACATGTCTGACATAATAAATGGCATCTAAATCCAAAAAGTATTCATAGATAATGTATTTGGGGATAATCTCCTCCCATTGTAAACACTCCACCAGTTGGGTTTCCTGGAGAATAATCTGATGCCATGCACCACAACTCTGTTTGACTATTAAAAAATTGATCATAATCAGTTGGGCCAAATGAAGCTTGAATCTATGTTCTATGACATCATTGCACACTTAGAATTTCAAGGGGTTTGAAATAATATTTCCTTCAATGCTCTACTAGGGAGTCCCTTGCTGCATGAACATGTTGTTATCCCCTCCTCGTACCATCAGTGTCTGAAATATAGAATTAATGGATAGATTGGGAAACTTCATGCTGATAAGGCCCCATTCGAGTCATGTAAGTCAAACTATATTGATGAAGTGTTCTACAAGACAAAGGGGTAACAAACGTCATCTATTGGAATTGATTGGGTAACCTCCCCAAATGGTTTGGAAATGTTTCCTACTGATCCCGTCAAGAAGCTCGAGGGATAATACATACAACCCATCAATCATATTGAAAGTGAAATTCCAAATTTAGATGCATATTTAGCAGTCTGCATGATTTCATTTATGAATACTCAGTCTGATAATGTTGAATGGATCATTGACTCCCAAGATAATGGGGAGTGTTTGGATGAAAATACCCCCAAACTGATATCAAAACTCTAGAAAATTCCATCCTCACCTACTAAGGTAGGAATAAGTGTCTCTTCACTCGTGGGAGATGAGGAAACTCTTTTACCCCTCACTGCATATTTCCCAAAATAAACTCCACCAATGGACGAGGTAGAAGAGACAAACATACACAAAAATTGACCCCCTCCCCCATTAATTATGGTGAAATCCTTTCAAGGATTATTTCCATTTCAGAAGATGAAGGGGAAGATGATGAGGATGTAGGGGTGTAGAAGGAATAATACCTAAGTGATTCCCCTCTATCATTTGAGGAAGTTGTTTACACCAATGTTAATGAAATTGAGGGAATCAACATGGGTAAGGAAGATGAACCACTACCCACTATGGTTAGTAAGGACATGCCTCCCAAAGAGTAAGATATATACACATATTTCCTAGAATATAATCATCATTTTTTCACAAGGAATTGTATAGAAATGCTAGGTCTCAATCTAGAGGTGTCCACTCCCCACCAAGGCCTTCCAGAAGTTCACTGTGGTTATAAGCAAGCCACAAGAGGGACGCACCCGAAACTTGATGCCAAAATAGAGGCTGAAGTTAACAACATAATCAAATATAACTTCATTATAGTGGTCCAGTACACCATGTGGCTGGAAAAAATTATCCCCATCAAGAATAAAAATGGGTAGATCCAGGTCTGCATCAATTTTAGGGACCTCAACCGACACTACACGAAATATGATTTCTTAGTCCCAATCACAGAATTTTTGATTGATGCAACTGTTGTATGAGGCTCTCTCTTTAATGGAAAGCTATTTCAGGTATAACTAGATCTAAATGGACCAAAAATATAAAGATTGAATGGCCTTTAGGGCTCTCTAAGGAGTTTTTTTCTACAAGGAAATGCCTTTAGTCTTGAAAAATGTTGGATCCACATATCAGCATGCCATGCACCGCATTTTCGAACCCTTTTTGGGAAAGTTCATTGAATGTTATGCTGATGATCTAGTGGTTAAATGAAAAATATTTTCAGGCCATATGGTGCATCATGAAACTATCTTAAACAAACAAAAGTAGAACAATCTAAAAATGAGCCCCCCTAGAATGTGCTTCCTAAGTCACCTCATAGAAATTCTTTGTCTTCAACATGTGCCACAAAGGCATCGATGTCGACCCTGTGAAGAAAAAGGAGATCCTTGGCATGTCACCACATTGAAACATAATTGAGTTAAGATGACTCTAAGGGAATATGTCTTACATTTGGTGCTTCATATCCAACCATGTAGGAAAATGTTTTCCCCTCACCTGGTTGCTGAAGAAAGGGGTATAATATCAATGGACTGATGATTTTCATGAAGCATTTGAAAGTATCAAGAAATATCTCTTGAGTCAATCAGTTCTAATGTATTTTTTTGAAGGAAGACCACTCATTTTGTATGTAACTTCCATGCAGTGATCTCTGGGTGCCATTATCAATCCTAAAAATGATGTCAGGAGTGATAATAGTCTCTATTATCTTAGTTGAATCATGATTTATAATGATACTCGTTATTCAAATATTGAGAAGAGCTACCTTGCATTAATATTTTCAGTCTAGAAACTATGATATTACTTGTAGCCCCACGAGGTCTATTTAGTCTCATGTAGAAACCTGCTAAAGAATATTCCCAGTATTCCAATGTTAAATGGATTCCAATCACAGTGGGAGGACATCCTGCAGTAGTTCTATATAAGGTTAATACCACAAAAATATATCAAAGTCCAGGCATTAGTAGATTTCCTAACAGAGTATCCCTCGATAGGAGTAGCCCCATTAGATTTTGAGCTTCCTAAGGAATAATTGTTCTCTATTCAAGAGAAATCCTAGATGTGATAAATGCTCTTCAACAAAGCCTCTAGAAGCCCAACAGAAAGAATAATGGAATAACCTAAATTCAGCAAAGTGGGTCTAGGAGTAATACTCATATCCCTAGATAAATCAATTCTTCTCTAATGTTTCCTACTATCATAAGGATGCATGAACAATGAAGCAGAGTACCAGGACCTCATTGTAGGGATAGAATTAGCACTCTAAGTGTCTTCCAAACACATGATGATAAAAGAAGTTTTAGAACTGGTCAAAAAGAAATTCAATGGTGATTATGCTATCAAGAAACATGATTCGATGCCTTTGATGAAACATTTTTGAGAACTGATGGAAAAATTCCCATCAGACCTGACATTGAATTATGTTCCCCTATCACGAAATGTGCAAGCTGATACATTGGAAAATGAAGCTACAACTCTAGCCGACTTAGATCAGAATGAGACAATCATCATTATTTCCCACTGCGGGATTGTTTTTCCATATGTTCAGGCCAACACAGATGAAATTAATGAGACCAGTCCCATCTCTGATTTGTATGGTCTTACCACCATGTAGATAACTCCAATTATAGACTATCTTCAAAAGGGAGAAATACCACCAAATAGGGATGAAGGGGAAAAAATTATAAGTAGAGTATCCAATTTCATTCTATACGATGGCACAAACTAGAAATAGTTTCTTTATAAGTGAGGCCTTGAGGGAGTCCTTCTGAGGTGCATTGACAGAGAAGAGACATTTTCCATTATGAAAGAAGTGTATACCGAAACTTGTGGGGTCCAATAATCAGCATTCAAACTATCTCACTAAATTCAATGCCTTGGATACTGTTGTACCAACATGATGCAATATTATGCCAATTTCACCAGAAAGTGTCATTCCTGCCAAGTCCAAACCAATTTCATCAATCATCCCTTGGATTTACTTCACACATCAAAGTGCTCTTGGAAGATTTTCATATATGGAATGGATTTCATATGACCATATCCACCCACCAAAGTCATAAAATCAAATATATTCTCAAATCCACCGACTTCTTTTCCAAATGGGAAGAAGTTCCACCACTCAAAGAGGTCAGGGAAAAATTATTTTCAGCTTTGTGAAATACAATGTCATCACCAGGTTTTGTGTTTTTCACACAATACTGACTAACAACGACACCAATTTATGCTCTGTTGGATTGGGAAAACTCAACCAGGAGTATGGTATCAAAGACATCAATTCATCCCACTACCACGCGTTAGCCAATGGGAAGATATGGGCTTTCAACATGACCTTATTCAACATACTCCAAAATATGGGGGGAAGGGATAAGAAATCATGGCCGGACAAGATCCTCTTACACATTGAGATTAACATACCATAACCCACATTGCCACTCAAGCAACCCCATACTCGTTAGTATATGGGATCGAGGCGGTTTTTTCTATTAAAATTTGGCTGCCATTACGTAGCATCGTTGTCTATGGTCAACTATTTATAGATGAGAAATCTCAAAAATGGTTTGATGAGTTGGAGTTTTAGGATGCGAAAATATTGCACACTCTACACCATCATGAAATCTACCAAAATCGGATTTCATGAGAATTCAATAAGATGGCTCGACACTAATCTTTCTTCGAAGGAGAAATTGTGTTGGTCCTCAGAGCCCCGATAATACTTGGGAAGAAAACTCCAATGTTGGAGCCAAAATGGGAAGGATCGTATATTGTACACCATGTTTACTCTAATAGAGAATATTCCCTAATTTCAATGGACATATATCTCTTAATATCCAACACCAATGCGAGGTTCTTAAAAAATTACTTTGTACAATCCAAATGTAGTTATCCATGCTACATGACATTAAACAGCTCAACACCATCATCTTAGGTGCATGACGTTAAATTGAATAGAACCTCCAACATCCATTCCAAATAATGTTAATTTGTACGTAATATGTCATGATCGCAAGATAAGAAACAGTACAATGAATCCCTCTTGGCTGCAGGACATTAAACAACATAGTGACACTTTTGTCCTTACCATATGATGTAAAACTGCATGGACCCAATGTTGTTCTCACTCAAGGGGAAATTGCTACCAATATTTTTCACCTACCATGTCATGACTTAGAACTAATTATGGCTTGATTCTCACCTTCACGGTATATGTAGCGATGCCTAGATTCTACATCCCGGTCTAACCACCTGTCAAAATCATTAATTTTCCCCTACCTGTATACAAGTCAGAGTTGTGTGGGAAGAACATTCTTTATTATCATGTGATGTCAAACTGCATAGCCCCAATGATATTCTTACTCAAGGGGACATTGCCACCGACATCATTCACCTACCATGTTGCGCTCTAGAACTATGTGTGTCTTGATTCCTTCCCATGTGGGATACATATTGACACCTGGATCTTCCATTCCAACCTAACAGCCATCAAAAAAAGAAAAACATAAAATACCCCATCTATGCATGGGTCCTACCGGCATAGGGAACTCCAAGAACTATGTGTGTCTTGATTCCTAGTCTCATAGGATACAAATTGATACCTGGATTATTCATCCTCATCCAGCCACCACTTTAAAAAAAATCCCCCCTTCCTACATATAAATTAGATGTATGTAGGGAATTTTCTTTAAGAACTACATTGACTTTGATTCCCAGTTAACTGGGATACATAGGAAACCACCACAAGGTTCAATGCCAACACTTCACTCACCTCATCCTTTTCACGTCTATTTACTTTCATTATCATTGTATGATGTTAAACTACATAGGATACTAGAACTATGAGTCGCCTGATTCCCACCCGATAATGGAACACGTAGTGACGCCTGGGCCTTCTTGGGTCCATACATCATAAAATAATTTGGCCATCTATATATAATCCAGACTTTCACGAGGAAATTTATGAGTCCTCACCATGTGATGTTAAACTGCATAGACAATGAAGTCCTAACCACACAACATTAAACTATGAGGTATATTAATAACTTCATCTAGCTTGTTTCTTAGTATAATTGGATACATAGTGATGCTCGATCCGGAAATCCCAAGTCCAGCCATGCATAATAAAAAAAGGGTAAAATCCCCCAACCACCACATGTAAATTTCAAATAGATACACGGGATTTCAGATCTGAATTCATTCATTCCAAAAGTATCAGGAGACCATGATTACCATTACATATGAATCGTATCTATGTAGTGGATCTCTTAACTCAAAAATAATCATGGCTTGGACATTCCTCACATCCCTAGATATCTACTTTTCACCCATCATAATCAATTCCCCAGAAAATCTCAAGTCACTATAATCATCCATAGCTATCAAAAATGGATGGATAGTGTCTTGAAGACACCTTTGTTTGACTATACACATTATGTCCCAGAGGATCTACATATGTTTACCATAAAATGGCCTTTCCCCAAAAAGAAAATTAGTCCCCAGGAGAGGCTTTTCATCTCTTCTTATGCCTAACGGCTTCTAATCCCCTTGTCATTCCTTCTTTCTTGAGACCCCCCACAATCATGTTTTACATCGTCTTCTTGCACTCATTTCTAGGGAATACCGAGAATATTCCATCATGAATATCTCAAATTTACGCATGATCCCTTTGATGTTTCATCCCTGCAACATGATGATTAAACTGTATTGTCAACCTCCTTTCAACACGATGTTAAAATATGTGAAAGATGTCCTCATCGCATGATGTTAAACTTCATGGACCAATGTCTTAACTTCATGACATAACAAACAACAAGGTACCCAAAATATAGCAAAAAGTCTTCCAACCCTTACACACATACCAAAATTTGTGCAGGGAACCTGGTTTTGGGATTCCTAGATCTTCAAAAATGGGCCCCGATCTAACAGGGGAGTCAAAATATGTCACCTCACATACATGTTGAATATATATATAGAGACTCCCAATTCCATGAATAATCATATAATTTTGTGAATAATCATAGCCTGAGTGTTTCTGACACATCCAAACCAACCCTCTCCCTTCCTCAAAATCCATTCTTTGAGTGACCTTGGACCATCATAACCCTTCAAGGCCATTCATAATGGAAGGTCAGTGTCACACATACACCTTTTCTTGACTATCATCATTATTCCCCATCGACTCTAATACGTTTCCCACAAAACTGGTCCATAAACCAAAGTAAAACTCATCCATAGGAGAGTCTTTTCCTGTTTTCATACACCAAATGGATTCCAATCCCCATGTAATTCCTCATGATCCAAGAACCCTCAAAACCATGGTTTACACTTTCTTTCCTACTCATGTCCTGGACATGTCAGAACACCCTAGATCATTTACACTCCAATTACTCAGGGGTACTACATAGACATCCTGATTTAATTATGTTTAAACCACATAATACTGATACCCAATATTCAACCATAGGTCCAATCATGTCCAAGGGTATTTCCCCTCATAACCCTATGCAATAAATCAATCTACACAAGGATGTTCGACATAACCATACCTCATTAGTGAATCTATATCCAAAATAACAATGATCATCTGTATGTGTGAATCAGATCTACATATGTGAAAATCTTAAGAGAACTACGTACAACTTGATTCATGTCATCATAGGACAGGTAGTGATATCCAAATCTCATAATACGATCCAGATTTGAAATGAAAAATTACACATCCCTACCTCGCGCAAGGGTTAGACGTTCATAAGAAAAAAACTCACATGGATGGGATAGAAATTAATTCAATAATTCATAGAATTCCTAATAATTTTCAACCTGAAATGTCCCTTTTTCATGTTTAGGCATACCCTTTTCCACAATCCATACTCTGTGTCCAAAAAGTTATAAATATTTATAATCCTCCATGGACATTGAAAATAGAAGTCTAGTATCCATTAGAAACCTTAGTTTGACTAATAAATTTATACCCTAGAGGCTCTTCATATGTTTCCCAAAAAAAATATAATATCAAAAAAAATAAAATCCATCCTCAAGACTGGTTATTACTTCCTCCCTACTCCCTTAAGACATTTATGTCCCACCTTAGACCTTGGATTTGGGAACCCCTGGTACTAAGGTTTATATATTTCCCCCTCTCAATTCCTAAAGGTGAAGGATGTTCCTGTCCAAACTATTGTAAAGAAAATGAATCATTTACCCTCCTCTAGCTTGAGTGGGATTATTTCACAAAATAAGTCCCAAATGTCCAAGTTGTATGACGTTAAACTGAACTAGTATACAACCCCCCTTACACAATCCAAATTCGTGTTGGAGTGGTCTTTCATCCAAAGACGATACAAATTACTCTATTACTTTCAAACATAATTCATTCAAAAGGACACCCACTATGGTCATCAACAAAAAAATCCAATGTTCTATAAAAAATTCTTCGCCATCGTAAATGGAAGGATAGTGTCTTGAGGACACCTTTTCTTGAATATGCACATTATTCCCTAGAAAATATGTATATGGTTCCCAAAAAAATGACCTATAAAGTTAGAAAAAATCTTTCCTTATGAGATGATTTTTCTATCTCCATATGCCCCATGGATTCCATGCCTCATATTTTGTCACATATCTCGAAATCACAAGTCAGGGTCAAGAAAAACCCATCATCCCTGTCTAAAAGTTTCCAGGACATTCTCATTTAATGAATCTTGAATTGGGGCCCTCACACCGAAATTTAAGGTAAAAAATATTTGACCTAAAACATCAATATGGATCATCTAGAGGGAAAGACTCTAAACTTCCAATGAAAAGCATGCAACACTCACCAGGATAAAAACCCACTATGGGAAACCTAGAAAAAATTTGAGTGTCATCTCACAAAACCTATGATACAAATGGTTTGGAAATGTTTTTTGAGAAACCAAAAAAATAAAGAGATACAATTCTTTTTAGGTCAAAAACCCACAAAGAGAATCCTAGAGAATGTTGACTTATACCTGCTATGTCTACACCAAAGTCTTAGGAAAAAAATTATGGTGCTAAAGAAAATGGCACGAAGTTTATAGGGTTATCCTGGTGACCCTAACAAGAGTCAAACTATGCTTGCTGAGCCCCTTAGTTTAGGAAAAAATAGAGCATAGTATGACTATTCCCTTATCCTGGATTATAATTTAAATTGATATCTTGTTGATATTATTTTTTCAAGTGCAGTTGATCATAAATGATTAATATTACCGGAAAAGGGTAAAGGAAAAGTATTAGAGGGAAAAAATTGATCTCATTGAATAAATATATGGAGGGCACCCACAATTCAAAGCCTCTCTATATGGGAAGGACATGACTATTAAAAAAGACAATCAATAGATTTGTAGAGCTGTATCAGTGCCTGATATTACTCTCTAATGATCTAACACGACCTTAGAAAAGTCATGGTCATGGCCCCTACACCCACCCTCAATGCCTCCATCTCTTGTGCTACCTCAAGGTTATCCCTTGCCCTTCATCCACTCATCACTGCCCCTCATCAACTATGACCGCAAAACGGGCATGTTACCATTAAAGGTTCTCTAATTACCTTCTTAGTGGAACTACTTCCTTGTCAAGATATTTCTATATGGACATATTCTTTATGAGATTTCTCTATATCCTCATGACTACCCCATCTTGATTGACATCTTCATTCATAAGGATTTTCTTAGTATTGGCAAGATGAGCCACAGAATCTGTAGTAGAAATATGAGACTCGATCATACCAGTAACCTCCTTGATAGAAACCACCTATTTACTATTTCATATATTCCATTATTATGAAAATATTTGAATGCTAGAAAAATAAATTGGATGTGTAACTTCCCCAGCTTTGTCAGCAGGTCAGGAAGTGGTGTTCAAGAAATTAACCTCCAGATGTTTTTCCATGACATGTGGAAGCGGGGTCAAAAGTTTACCAGGTTCACTTGGTTGGTATTATAATAATTAGGTAAGGAATAAATATATTTAGGAACAAATGTCACCTGGGGGTGGCTGATTTAGAAACTACAGTGTGATTCGATCCCTCAGAAACATCGCCCCTGACAGTTACGATAACAGGAAGGATTGAAGCACCCACTACAATCACTGGTACATACAGTTATGATCCTAGATTTGGAAAAAAAACCCATAAACATATCTGACCCCTAAAAAAGGGGAAATAATGGAGAGAGATAATAGGACTATGAAACAAACCCCCACCTATTGATGCATCGATGCCCTCAGCCTCCACGACAACATCATCACCGGTAAAGATGGTACTATATCTCCGATAAGTAGTTGATACCCAGAGTCTGTTAGAAGCATTTGTGGCTTGGGGACATGCCCAACCAGACTATCATCCTCTAAAGCATCCTCTAGACGCTCACTTACTAAGATTGATATTTTAGGGATAATCAGAATGAAAAGAGGTGTGATGTTCGGCCATAAAATTTTTGGGGTTGGGATCATGGTGTCTCTTATGATTGGAAGAAATGACACAATAGCTCGTTGTATGTTATTAGGATCTAGGGTAGTATCCTTAATATTTTTTTCAACCACTTAGGTATTAGGTTCGTCTTTCTAGGTTGAATTATCTTCTTCCAATGGTTTTCTCTCTGAAAGGGTGACTTCTAACTAGTTTGGACCAATTAACTCCCCATAATTAGGAATCCCTTGAATGTTCTAGGGTGATCGGGACTCCTCACCCATTTCACCCATTATTGTCAAGTTTATACCATATTCTTCAATTATAGTGATATCTACATGTTCGGTCAGGACTTCATCATCAAAATACTCCTCCGCTGTTGGGATAGAAGTCATCTAGTCTAGGGAAGTCACGATTGCTGGTAGTCCTTCTTCTGCCATAGAAGGGATATGATCCATAGATTCCTCGGAAATTTCTGACTGGTTTCTTATTGGACATGCATCAAAATAGGCACATGGAAATGAGTTATCAAGATAAAATTCATGGTTCAATGACCAGATAAATAGGTATGGTAGTTATTTGTAATCCCCTTCCTGATACGCTTTGACAGTTGAGATGCCTACCAACGTTTCTTAGTATGGCATGGGGATGGATCTCTAGTAATAATTTCAAACAGAGCCAAAGGAGGAAATTACTCTGAAGGGTCTGCAATGACTACCTCCATATGTTCAGAAACACCAGGAGAACCATCCCTATAAAACCTCACATTCAAAGGTACATTCTCCCCAACTATGGTGCATGTGGGGGTGTATACTGGGGAAATAGCCATTTCCCAAGACTCCTCAGGCTCCTACAAAAGTAAATAAGGGAATGTTTAGAATCTTTACAGTAAAGTTAATTAATGTAAGAGCATGTGAATCCAAAAACCTCTCCCTTGATATCCATAGGTCGTAAGAGTGCCGATATCCATACCACCTCATCAGGCAAGTAAGGTATTTTCATGGGATCATGGAGGCATTTTTCCTTTTCAATAAAGTAAACAACCAACTCATCTTTCTATTATTTAGTAAAAAATATGGGGAATATGGCTCCATAAAAACCTATAAGGTCAAAGTGTCATCCTTGAAGCAGCCTCCAAATGTCTTCATTGGAGGTTTTCACCATCAATTCATCCCAGAACTTTTGGGACCAAGTTGGATGGATAAGGAAGTAAGAAGATTTTGTTGTTACAGAGTGTTGTTTTTTTATTGTCAAAGAATCCAAATCAAATCAATTAGTAAAGTACTTGAAAACTAGACGATTATTTGATGATATGTATTTCACAAATATCATAAGTTAAGAGAACTTGTAGTGCAAGCCTTACGATGGAAATGGCGAGAAATGATGATGCCAGTCATATAAAATTTTGATTAGAAGGAAAGATGCTACAGGAAGATAAGGAAGTTTCCATACTTTCCATTGTAACAATGAAGATTCTTTTCTGATTTGTATTTCAAAAATATCATAAGTTTGGAGAACTTGTGATGCAAGCCTTACGAAGTATTGGAAGAGTAAAGAAGTGTTTTTGGCAAAAGAAAGAATGTGGCGCACAAGTGTGGCGTGAAAGAATATGTGGCGTGCAATTTTATGTTCCGCGCAAGTCATATTTCAAGATCATCACATAAAAATATGATAAAGGAAATAAAGTGTCGTGAAAGTTAAATATTGGCGCGCAATTCAAAACTAGCACACAAGTATAAGAAACGCGCAAGTGTGACACGCAAGTATATGTGGCACACAAGTGTATTTTGCGTGCGAGTCATATTTCAACATAATCATATCAAAATATGACAAAAGAAATAAAGTGTTGCACTAGTTCTGGAATGGAGCGCAAGTGATGGAGTGGCGCGCAAGTGTTGCAGTAGCACACAAGTGTTGGAGTGGCGCGCAAGTGTAGGTGGCGCGCAAGAAACCAAAATGCCTATAAATAGACAACTAGCCTCCTCATTTTTTGATACTAAATACATAAGGAAAAAATTTGAGCTTTGATAAAAAAAAGTAGCTCACAAACAGAAGTGGAATGCAGGTTTTCAGTGGCATGCATGTTGGGGGTTATTTATAAGGCACGCTAATAGGGTTTCGTGCAAGTAGATGTGGCGTACAAGTTGTCAGAGAAGCGCAAGCAGGGAGGTGTCTTCAACAAGTGTATTGTGTATAATCCAAAAGTGGCGAGCAAGTTGTGATCTAAGCACAATAGTGGCGCGCAAGTAGTAAGTGGCTCAAAAAGAGGTGGCACACAAGTATGGAGGTGCACAAGCTGAGTGGCGTGAAAACAGGGAGGCACGCAAGTTGAGTAGCGTGCAAGTAGGTGGCATGCAAGCTTAGTGGCTCGCAAACAAGTGGTGTGCAAGCAGGGAAGTGCACAAGCAGGGAGTGGCACACAAGTTGTTTGCACCAAGAGGTTCTTACCATCTTATGGGTAGGAAAGTGATGAATTTTTTGAAGGATTTTATTTATGAAAGTTCATTAATAAGCACATAATTATTACATTACCCTATTTGTTCAAAGTGGGAGCACACACACAATTGGATTGTTTTCAAAGTGCTACACGAGTGTAAGGGTATATCCTACTCATTTTATTCCACATAAATGGATTGTTTCCTAGTGGATTGTGTTGTACTAGATTGTTTTTGTACCAAACCAAGGACATAGCTACTCTTTTTGAGTAGTCAACTTTTTAAATCTTGTGTTCCTATGTTTGTGTGTGTTCTGCAGGGAAGAAACTATTTAACAGGAGGCGAAGGTTGTTTCAAAAAGAAGGAAACTTAAATAAAAGATATCACTGCTTCACACCCTCCCCCTCTCAGTGATACTTGGATCTTGGCAGGGAACTTCCATTGGTATCATAGGGATAGATTCCCTTTATTTATTCTTTGCTGATGTGGATGAAGAGAAGTTGTGATGGAGAATCTAAATTGCCTGAACAGTAAGGGGATTCTAATTTTTGATGGAATGAACTATCACATATGGAAGGGAAGAATGATACCTTATCTTATGTCTCTTGGATATGAAGTTATTGAAACTACAACATATGGATTTTATGCTATTGATGACAAGGTTCCTCTTACTTCTGTTGATAAGAAGAATCTTGAGAATTATGGAAGAGCTAAAAATGTCTTACTCTCATCTCTTTCTGAGAGTGAATTTTTAAGAGTGAAAGGTGTTGATACAGCCAATGGAATTTGGGACAAACTAAAGAACATCTATGAAGGAAATACAAAATTAAAGAAGGAGAAACTACAAATCTAGAGATTGATGTATGAAGACTTGAAAATGGGATAATTTGAATCTATTGGGGATTTACTTACTAGGATAAATGATATTTTCAATACAATCCGATGTCTTGGTGAAACGTTGGAGGATTCTAATGTTGTTGAAAAAATCATGATAATTCTGCCTGACAGGTTAGTTGTGAAAGTGTCGTCATTAGAAGATAGAGACCTTGAAACATTTTCTATTGATTATTTGCAGAGTACTCTCATCACTTATGAGATGAGGAGGGAGAATACCATGAAGAACAAATCAAAAACCGATAGAGAAATGTCTTTCAAAGTAGAAAAGTAAGATTAGTCAAATAAAATTCATATTGAAGAAGAATTTAGTGAATCTGAATCTAAAAATGAGGTATGTCAAAATTTTGATGAAATTTTGTCCTTGTTTTCTAAAAATGTTAAAAGAGCCATAGGGAAATACAAAGGAAAACTCCCTTTGAAATGTTTTGAATGTGGAGCTGATGGCCAATTTGTGGCTAATTTCCCTCAAAAAGAGAAATATTAAGATAGTGATGAAGAATACAGAAGACCAAGAATTTCATGGAATAAACCAGGTGGAAAAGATAAATATTTTGGAATAGGTAAGTATAAAAAGTTCTTTAAATCAAAAAAAATAAACTTGTTTTTGAAAAGTGAAGAAGATGATGATAGTGAGACTGGATCTTAAAATTCTGTTACTGAGAAAGCTAGAGAGAGTACCTTTTTTTCAATTGTGAATAATGATGATTATGAGAGTAATAGTACTGAAGAAGAAGAAACTCAATAAGAACAATATCTTAAAGAAGAGTTGAAGGAATGTTTGAGAAAGATCAGAAGGCTTGAGAAGGAATAAAAGAAGTTGATAAATGAAAATTCCGCATTAAAAAATCAAGAAGGTTTTACCGATGAAAAAATAAATATGTAAAAAGAGATTGATGGTCTGAATAATTCTCTTGAGAATGAAAATAATCGCAATGATCATCTTGAAGTAAAGGTGAAGGCAAAATAAGAAGAGTTGGAATTTGTCCAACAAAGAATTTATAAAGCTGAAGAAATGAGTATCAGTTTCAAAAATTCTATCTCGTAAGTTAGTGAATGTTTCAGTAAGAATGAACTAAATAAGTATCTGAAAAATATACCTTCAGAGGTTGAAATGAAAGACAAAACTGGTTCTGATAAGAACAAGTCTGGAAAGACTATGTATGTGGCAAAATTCAGCAATGTTGAAAAATCATCAGTGCATAAAAATCATAAGTCAAGAAAGACATCTAATTTTTCTTGTATTGATAAATATAAACTGAGGAAGAGAGTTAAAAATTAAAACATCAAGATTTATTGTCAACACAGTTCTATTAAAATGATTTTTGAAAAGAGTTTTCACAAATCTAGTCAGTATAGATGTTTCAGAGGCAAATATTCTTTCTATTGTTACTGCTGGTATTGTGGTGGATTCGGACACATAACAAATATGTATTGGTTTAACCAACAACATTACAAATACTCGACAAGTTTTGAAAGACAAGGATCAAGGGGGAGTCAATCGTTTCAAAATAGAAAGTCTCCAAATAAATTTCAGAAGATATATTAGAAGACTGGTGTGAAAGTTGAGAATAGGTTCTGACCATTAGAAACTATTTGTGAAAGATGTGATTGACATAGACATCTTGCCAAGGGCTTCCTTAGTGTGTTACCAGAGCAAAAAAATATTCTTAATAATTCTCAAAAACCAGAGTTTTTAAAAGCTAAAAGGTATAGGTCTGATAAGTCCGAAAAGAAAGAGTGCATGGTTTTCTAGCCAGAACACATTGTCTTTGCTAGGAAATTGGAGGAAGCACAACAGAAACTGGAGGAAAAGAAGAACACAAAGCTATTGTTGTCAAAACTGCTTTGAAAGCTACAAATAGAGAATGTCCATGGATTCTTCATAGTAGATGTTCCACTCATATGACAGGAGACTTAAAGCTGCTGAAGAATGTGAAAGACTTCTAATAAGGAATAGTGACATTTGAAAATGATGAATCTCTAAGGATCAAAGGTATTGGATCAGCCATCATTTGAAAAAAAGATGAAATACATGAAAACCCTATATACTGATGGGCTGAAACATAACCTGGTAAGTGTGTCACAACTCTGTGATGAGGGAAATAATGTTATCTTTAGAAAATATTGATTTGTTGTTAAAAGTGAAAATAATGGAAATATATTTGCAAAAGGCCAACGTACAAGAGGGAATTTGTTCCAAGTTGGTGAATTGCAGAACTCTTGTTACATGGGTGTAGTGGATGAAAATTAGTTGTGGCATAAAAGGCTGGGATGTATGTGTCAGAGAAATATGTGCAAGTTATCAAAGAGAGATAGTTTCTGAGATACGCCAAATTTATCAAGAAGAAGAGATTGGTGTTGCATTATTTGTGAGAAAGGAAATATTAAAAACTCTATTCATAAGAGAGTTGAAATTCGCTCAAAAATACCATTAGAACTCATACACTCTGATATCTATGGACCAATGAGCAAAAAATATACAAATGGAGATAAGTACTTTATTACTTTCATTGACGACATTACTCACATTACTTGTGTTATGTACATGATCCATAAGTCAGATGCTCTGAACATTTTTAAGAGTTTCAGGAGGAATGCAGAGAAGGAATTTGAGTAATCGGTGAAGAAGTTGAGAACTAATAATGATGGAGAGTATAAGAATTAAGAGTTTTTATGTTACCTCGAGAAACATGGAATTCAGAATGAGTTCAATTCACCATACACATCTCAAAAAAATGGGGTTGCTGAAAGAAAGAATCGAAGTCTGGTGGAAATGGGGAGAACTGTGTAACTTGAACATAGTCTTTCTCATTATTATTAGAGGAATTCCATGAGAACTACTGTGTATATTCAAAACCGATGTTTCTTTAGGCAAAACTCAGATATTACTCCATATGAAATTTTCTATGGAAAACTCTAAGTCTAAAACACTTGAGAGTCTTTGGGAGTCCATGTATTATAAATAATAAAGGTGGAAACCTAAGAAAGTTTGAGGAAAGAAGAGATGAAAGAATTTTATTTGGCTATGCTCTAGAAGGAAGAGGATATAGATGTCTTAATAAAGAAGTAAGAAGAATTATTGATTCTTCATATGTAAAATTTGTTGAAAATCTTGAGAAAGAAAAGCAGTCATATGTTGATGTGGAAGTCAAGAAGGATAGAGAACATTTTGTTAACAATTTTGATAATGCTGCAGACTATGTTAATCCTACTCAAGAAGAGGAATCTGACTCAGAGATCTCAAGTGATGAGGATGGAGTTCAAACAACTCATCCTAGGTTGAGGAAGAAAGTGGAGGCTCATAACATTATTGGAGATCAAAATCATAGGGTTCAAACAAGAAGAACAACGAATGCTATATCACATACTTTTATTTATTCGAAAGATAAAAAGAATGATGTAAATGAATCATTTGAGTATCCAGAATTGGTTCATACTATGAAGGAAGATCTTGATCAGATAGAGAAGAATAATACATGGGAACTTTTACCCAAGCTGGACAACTAAAATATTATTGGTACAAAGTGGGTTTTCTGGATCATGCTGAATAAAGAAGGTAAAGTAATAAGAAACAAAGTAATATTGGTTTAAAAAGGGTAATCAAAAATTTAAGGCATTGATTTCGATGAAACCTTTTCTCTGGTGGAAAGATTAGAAAAAATAAAAATATTTCTTTCCATTGCTGCACAATGAGGTTACAAAATCTTTCCAATGGATGTAAAATATGCATTCTTGAATGGTGACCTTGATGAGGAAGTTTACATTGATCATCCTTGTGGATTTGTAATTGAAAAGGATGAAATCTATGTGTGCAGGTTGAAAAAGGCTTTGTATGGGCTAAAATAGGCTTCGAGGGCATGGTATTCTAAATTATATACTTTCTTGAAGAAGATGAATTTTATGAAAGGTAGAGTTGATAGCAATATTTACATCAAGGAGAGTCAGGAGTTTTCACTGATCGTTATTGTTTATGTCGATGACATTATCTTTACTGGGAATGATGAAAGATCATGTGAGAGATTTTCTGAGAAGATGAAGATTTTATTTGAGATGTGCATGTTGGGTGAAATGAAATACTTTATTGGGATAAAAATATCACAGAAAAGGAATCAGGTCTTTCTGTCTCAAGAAAAGTATGATAAGGAACTTCTGAAGAAGTTTGGAATGGAAAATTTGAAACCAGTTTCCACACCTATCTCAGTGGGAACCAAGTTGTATAAAGATGGAAAAGGAAAGGAATTTGATCAGAAAGAGTTTCGAAACCTGATTAGAAGTTTTATTTGACTGCCTCAAGACCCGACATTGTATATACTATCACTTTATGTGCAAGATTTCAAGGTGATCCTAAAGAATCACATCTGATTGCTGGAAAAATAATTCTCAGATATATCAAAGGCACAAAATGTTTTGGAATAAGTTATGATTCCTCATGAAATATTGATCTATTCAGGTAATATGATGTTGATTGGGAAAAAATGTGGATGATCGAAGATCCACATATGGTGGAGTTTTTCTTTCTGGGGAAAAGTTGTATTAGTTGGCATACCATGAAATAGAATTCAGTAAATCTTATCATAGATGAAGAAGAGTATGTTGCTGCTACTCAAGCTGCACCAAAACTAATGTGGATGAAGAATCAGTTAGAATATCTACTTATTGAAGTAAAGTTACCATTACTCTTGGGTTGTGACAATAAGAGTGAAATCAATCTTACAAGAAATCAGGTACAACATTATAATTTGAAACAAAATGATATAATGTACCACTTCATCAAAGTGCATGTGGAGAAGAATGAATTAAGGCTGGAGTATGTTCCTACATCTGAAAAAATTGTTGATATATTCACCAAACCATTACCGAAAGAACCATTTGAAAAATTGATATTGAACATGGGGGTCCAACCTCCTCATCAAGGTTAGGGTATGTGTTTCTATCCCCACTCTCATCTTTCCTATGGATAGTGTTTTCAAAGGGGATTATTGTTTCATAAATCTATCCTTATAGATGCATGCATAAAGGGGGAGTTGTGGGTATGCTGTGAATCTAGCATGTATGTGTGTGAACTATTCTAACAGTTTGTTGGAGTGGTTGTAGGAAGGTTATAGGAAACAATGTTGTTTTCCAGGAAAGTTGAAGAAGTGATGAATGTTGAAGTAAAATCTTGAAATATGTTCTGAAGAAGGCTGAGGAGATATAATCATAGATTTCATAGTCACTGATTTTGGACAGCATGGTTTTGGCTGTCAATAATTCTTTTTTCCTACAACGAGTTAGCTCATGTAGTCTTAGATTTTTTGATATGTAATACATTTCTTAAGGATACAAATTTCAGTGATTTATGAATCTTATTTGACAACAAAATCCAAAGGGGGAGATTGTTGGGACCAAGTTGTAAGGATAAGAATGTAAGAAGAGTTTTCTGTTATAGAGTGTTGTTTGTTTGTCAAAGAAGCTAAATAAATTCACATAGTAAAGGACTTGAAAAATAGATGATGATTTTATGATATGTATTTCACAAATATCATAAGTCAGGAAAACTTGTGATGCATGCCTTGTGATAGAAAGGGGGAGAAATGATGATGGCAGTCATATACAATTTTTATTGGAAGGAATGATGCCACTGGAAGATAGGGAAGTTTCAGTACTTTCCATTGTAACTATGAAAATGCTTTTCTAATTTGTATTTCACAAATATCATAAGTTTGGATATCTTTTTATGCAATCCTTATGAAGTATAGGGAGAGTAAAGAAGTTTTTTTTGGAAAAAGAGAGAAAGTGGCGTGCAAGAGTGGCACGCAAGTATATGTGGCGCGCAAGTGTATGTTTCATGGAAGACATATTTCAAGATCATCACATAAAAATATGACAAAAGAAATAAAGTGTCACACAAGTTAATGATTGGCGCGCAAGTCAACAAGTGGAATGAAAGTATAATAAACACACAATTATGACACAAAATTATATGTGGTGCTCAAGTGTATGTTGCACGCAAGTCATATTTCAACATCATCATATCAAAATATGACAAAGGAAAGAAAGTGTTGCGCTAGAGCTGGAATGGCACGCAAGTGCTGGAGCAGCGTGCAAGTGATGGAGCGGCGCACAAGTGTAGGTGGTACGCAAGTCATTATAATTCCTATAAATAGATGACTAGCATACTCATTTTTTAATACTCAATACTTTAGGAAAAAATTTGAGCTCTGATCACGCAAGTAGCTCATAAACAGAAGTGGCGCGCAAGCAGAATTGGTGCGCAAGTTGTCAGTGGCACTCAAGTAGGGAGGTGTCTTCAAGAAGTGTGTTGTGTATAAGCCAAAAGTGGCATGAAAAATGTGAGCTATGAAAAATTGTGGTGTGCAAGTAGTAAGTGGCTCACAATCAGGTGGCACGGAAGCAGGGAGGTGCACAAGCAGGGAGGCGCGCAATCAGGGAGGCGCACAAGCTGAGTGGCGCGCAAGAAGGGAGGCACGCAAGCTGAGTAGCGGGCAAGTAAGTGGGGCACAAGATGAGTGGTGCACAAACATGTGGTGCGTAAGTAGGGAGGAACACAAGCAGGGAGTGGCACACAAGCTATTTGCACCAGGAGGTTCTTACCATCTTCTGGGTAGGAAAGTGAAGAATTGTTTTGAAAGATTTGATTGTGAAAGTTCATTAGGAAACACAGAATCATTACATTACCTTATTTTTTCTAAGAGGGAGCACACACACTATTGGATTGTTTTCAAAGTTCTAAACGAGTGTACATGTATATCCTAATCATTGTATTCCACATCAAATGATTGTTTTCTAGTGGATTGTGTGGTACTAGATTTTTTTCGTACCATACCAAGGACGTAGCTACTCTTGTTGAGTAGTGAACCTTGTAAATCTTGTGTTCCTGTAGTTGTGTGTGTTCTACAGGGAAGAAACTCTTTAACCAGACGTGAAGGTTGTTTCAAAAAGAAGGAAACTTAAAAAGAAAAATATATCACTGATTCACCCCCTCCTCCTCTTAATGATACTTGGATCTGGACTGGGATCTTCGAGAACCTCCAATAATTTGGAAAGGAAAGTATAATAGGGATGGACAACGCTTGAGGATCGGCCTAGGGAAGCAAGGTATGGTTCATTAGTCATAATTGATTCCAATGTGCCTCTGAAATCACGAGACCCTCATGAGATGAATGCTTACGGGACTCTGGGTGCGATCAAGGAGCTTCCACTTCCTCAGTCGTAGAAGGAAAACCAACAGTACCACTACCCTCTCTGTTGGACTCCATCCACAACATAGAAAGTACCTAATGAGTGTATTGTAGCAACCATTTTGGGCATAGATCATGGTTTCGAGGTCCTGAAGGTAACTCCCCACCTTATCTGGTTCCTCATTATAAGAAATGTCAATAGGTTCTAACAAATGGACAATATCAATAAGGTCAACCGCCATTTTTTTGAGAAACTACCACAAGGTGTGAGGGGACTGATCATGAAAAGACTGATGACCCTTAAAGATATCCCATTGCTTCTAGGAAACTAGTAAATTAGCATCATATGGGATGGGTGGTTGGTATCTAGTGGTAGTCTCAACAGCTGTTGAGGTCACAACCCATGGTCTCAAGACCTTCCTTGAGAGTGGACCAACAGGCTTTCAAAGAACATTCCCTAGTCAAGAATTCCTAATAGCTTCTTTCATCTTCCCCTTACACTTATCCTTATACGCTTTGGGAATTGTAGAAATGGGAACTAAATTTGACAAATGACCAACCAGATATGATTGAATCTAGGAATTATTATAACCTTTTGTAAGGAAGGTCATGAAACCTTTGGAATATGGGAGCTTAGCCTTGAACTGAGTGCATTACTAGGTGATAATTATCCATAATTGATGGGATATCATAAGATATTTATCCTGGAGAGCACTATTAAGAGTCAGGGGAAACAACATTTGAACATCATTAAACTGACAGCTGAATCTTAAAGGTGTGTATCCCTCACAGATAAGTTCCCCATCAATTTGGGCAATCAAGATACCATCCCTCAAAGAAAATAGGTACCCTTGGTTAACAACGTTCTCAGATTCATCATTTATGATGGTACCAGTGGGGGAATAATAAGGATGATAGGTGAAACAGTTATGGAAGTTTATTTGATCCATCATTTCCCGATTATTCCTTTCAGTCTGATATTCCTGTTTATATTGTAATAGCCCACCCTGTTGGCATAACCCCACTAGTACTCTAATGATATGGTAGTAGAATAGAGTAAGGAATCAACATATAATTGATAAATGTGTAGCCTCCCATGTGGGATCCGATCTAAACCAGAGGATTTTGAAGGGCCCAATCATCAAATGAGGTGACTTTACTTCACTGATCTAGCCTAATAGGTGGTAAATTTTGGACAATACAGGAATGACATGGTTGTTACATTTGTCGGTGGCCAGTTATTCCACCATGAAAAAGATTGTGACTCTTACGCTGCCTGAATATCATTATGGTAAGAGCCGAATGATCAAAAAAATGGCTAAGAGGGATGCCAACAAAAACAAATGGTCCACTTTAGAGATGAGTTCCCATACCATTTGAAAAACTATCACTACTCTAAGATGGTCTAGGAGGTGCCTCCTTTCTTCAAGTTTACATAGATAGATAGGACCAAGGTATGTGCACATCATGATCTAGGACACTCTATTTGGAAAAGGAACTAATCCACTTTGATATGGAGATGTATTGTTTTTGGTAGAGTTAATCATCCTCTAGAAGTTACTCTGCTTGATCAATGACCATTTTAGCTATATTAGGAGTCCTCTCATCATCATCTCAAGTAGAAGCGTATGGTAGAAACTCATCATACATGTCCTCAGCGATGGGGACCCCTGAAATCATATGAACTTCCTTGAGGAATGATGTCAACCTCCACATGGGTCAAATGGAAAGTGTTGGTGTATGGACTCTACCTGGTCAAAAGATATGAGATGATGGTGCCTGTTTGATGAGTATAAGTCTGGGATAACTAGACAGCCTCATATAACCCCATGGTCTATAATTTGACATGGAATTCATTTCATATTTGATGAACCAAGAAGGGCCACCCCTAGTCTCAACCAAATGAACCCCCCATAGCGAAGGTCTTGTTTAGAAAAACAACCATGTTGTTCATTTTCTATGGCTCTATGGGCAATTCTATGATAACAATGGGTCGTCTCGTCTGTATTTTGTTCTGACCCCTCCAAATTCTGGTGGGAATAGTTCAACAAGGACCTGATAGAGGTACCCTTAGATATGAATCATCCTTTATATGAGATGAGAGCCTTAGGTATGGTGCCACAAAATATCTAGGTGGTGGGTTAGATGACCACACATGGAACTGATATAGGTGTGTCAGATGACATGCCAAATCTGTAAATGGGAAGTCTGTTTGAGATTAGATATTCTTTTTGACACACAATAAGTAATTTTTCTAAAGACTAATGCAGTGGGGTGATAGGAATTTTGTCATCTATATAATTTTCCATAGATATCTTCCTTTTATAGTCAGCTGAAAGGGGAGCATTGGAAACATCAGCTTCAGCAACATCATTAAAATCATCTTGAGGGAGATTCATCCACTTCATGCAACAAAAAGACCACTAAAAAGGTTATTCTGAATAATATAAATTTGGTGAAAATACCCAAAAAATGATAAAGGATCAAATAATTACTCCAATTATAAGGATTCACATACTGAAGCCCAAGAATGATTCAAAAAATGCATGCCTCGTGAACCAGCAGTACGCGGAATTCCCCGCAAGATGTTGGCCCCCAAAGCATTAGCCATTAGGTTGATCAATTCTAAAAATGGGAAATCCACATACTGATCCCTGCTATGTAGATATTCAATGTTCATTATTTGGAGGTTTCAAATCTGATTTGGAAATTTAAGGTTCTTTTCACCAGCATTGAAGTTAATACTATAGGGCAGGGAAGTCACTGAGCATCTTACTACACATAATTTCATACATACATTTTTAAAATTCCATTGTTAGGTATGCTAATCCAAAGGACAGTTCATGGTTGGGGTAACTGTGAAGAGTAATTGGTTAAAGGAATGAAAGGCACAGTTTTCATATGATGAATTTTACAAAGGATATGGTACATGGAAGTATGGAAAGCTGGGAGTGCTTTGTGGGGTACATTTCTCCAGGAAACCTAGTAAAAGACAAATTACCATAGCCCCTATAAACAGGAATCGTCTCATAACAAACCTACCATTCTACCAATAACCGGTTCAGTTTGGGACCATTTTCTAAAATGTAATAGCCTCCTCTTCATTCTGACTAGACCTTATTCTAATGGGGGAATTTGTGGGGTCCCAAAAAATCCATAAAGGGAATGAAAAGACTCCCATAAAATTGTTAAATGAAAGGGATGTAGGTGGGGATAAAAATTGGAGGAAAAGAATGAAGGAATCCAATTTGAAAAAGAAAAGAAAGTAGTATGTGTACTAGCCATCTAAAATGGTCTGTAGAAGGAACAAAGTGCTAAAGGGGTGGTAAATTGGCAGTCTGAGAAACGTTGGACTACAAATCATTGTCTACTGAACTAGGTAGTTTACATAATGAAGGAGGCAAGGCATCGGTCAACCGAGAACCACATCCTTATCGGAATAGAGGCAGAAAAATTTAACCAACGAACCACGTCGTTGGAAAAAACAAGAGGAAAAGGTACACCTCTACATACAATCACAATGTACTGAGAAGTTCAGATATGAGGTAAGGTTGAGAATTCCCCACAAACCACGCCATTCGCAGAATTGAGGTGGTGATTTACGCTTCCACAAACTATGACACCATGAGTCTTTGTTGACTGACTCATCCTTGGGTTGGATGATCCCACAATAGTATTAGGAAAAAGGTATCGAGTTCCCACAGATATGGCCTCATTGGCACTCTATAAAAAGACTTTATAGAGAACCGTGAAGAGTATTAGATATTGGGAGAGCTGGGGGTCTACAGATGGAATAATTCAATGGGAAATTCGGAGAAGTAAAGAACTATGAATGATTTCCAGCAGGTATAAATACTCCACAAACCATAAAAAGAAAAAATCATAATAATATAGAAAAAAAACCTAAAAGGTGAACCGTGAATCGTACTCCCTTCACAAACGAACTCCCCGCAAACTATGAGACAAATGCCCCTTCTTAAATCTGGTGTACCGCATAGCACAACTCTATACGGATGAAACCCTACCCGACATTGCATTCCAATACATGAAGGGACTCCAATGTCGCATACCACCATGGTATGCGAATGGAGTCTAAGGCCTCAGACCATCACAATACATAGACCACATCCAGATCTTTGTACCACCCTGATATGTGGACCACGCCCAGATCCATGTACCACCCTGGTACATGGATGACCCTTTCACTCGCATAGACAAACGCTATGTGGAAGGTACCCCACCCTGCATGAACAAATGGTATGCAAAGTAGGGTACCTCAGGGATCTCCCCCTTCTAGTACCAATCATGACCTTTTGTTTCCATCACATCCTCTGAATTTTCTCTGTGAACTAGTCAATCGGCATCAGGCTAAAGCCTCTTCCAAATCCACCAGACCCATATGAATGGACCATCGGGCGCATCAACATGCCCTTCAGAGTCTACATAACCATGGTAAGCAGAGTCACAAAGGTAATCCATGCTATGGTATAGACTCTAGGAATGTCCATAAGTCTACATTCCCATGGTAACCAGGAGTCCAACCTTGGGTTACTAACATGAACCTCCCCATTCTATGGATCAATGATAATAAATTTCATTCCAATTAAATGAGGGACGGTGATAAGTCAAAGGAGTTATGATCACTTTTCTTTTTGATGAGAAGAATCATTAAACCTCTTTCCAAGAACCCATTCTAGGGCATACCTCCTAGAGTAATCCCCTAGCCTTTCAGGATGGACCTAATGAACTTCACATTCATTTCACATTAAAGTGTTCATTACTCTGCACCCCTATCCACCATCTCTCTTACAGCTTCTACCATGGGATCCTCCTTTTCAATAATTAGAGAAAAGAAAGTGTTCCTTTTTTGAATCTTTCACATCCTCTTGTTTCTCACACCGAAAATGAATACTATGGTCTTATAGTTTTGTGATAATAAAACATTGGAACAACCCACAATGAACTACGAGAACTCTAATTTCCAACACAACCGGGATACGTAGGAAGCCTTTATCTTGGACTGAGATCCATATCATCTCCTCTATGAAATGAGAGATCTCATCCTCATTCAAATGGTTAGATCCAACGTGTAATCCCCACTAAATTCACAACTCGAACTGAACTACGAGGGATTTGATTCCTAATCAAATGGGAAATGTAGGAAGCTTCCCTGAGGTCCAAACCCAATACCTAAAGAAACCTATTATTCTCCGGGCCATATTCCCAATGGGGTCATATTCATACAAGTGACCATATATTTCCTAGGCATCCCAGTAAACCTAGACATAAGCCTCTCATTGGATCTTTACTAGAAACGTTTTCCCTAGATTCCATTGTCGCACGACGTTAAACTGAATGGATGGGTCCTTGTCAACAACCTTAAAAGGTAATGTGTCTAGTTAAGTGACACTAAACTTTGTGGGTTTTGATTCCTCTAAAGAAGATACATAGGAAACCCATCTCATGGGATCGATCCTGATATCGAAGCAACTTTCATCCCCCCTAGATGAAGATAAACTCCAGAGCGCCTCATAATAGGGCTTAAACTAGAGTTGTCTCAGTAATTCCTAATCCCTGTGTATCCATTATTTCTCTTGAAACCCAAGGGTAATTTTTGGACACCCTCTTTGGGAAAGAAACAAGGATAACAAACATATGAAATTTTTTTTAATCTATATGAGAGTCCTGGAGTAATAAATAACTCCCCACAAAAGGGTGTGATGTGTCCGACCTTCCATCATCTCGACCAATGGATTCCTGAAGTGTTGTTGGCCAAATCATCATCTAGTGAGTACCTGTGTTTGGAAACAAGGTCCATGAATCATGGATACTAGGGCCTTTGGGTGTTTCTAGAACCATGAATAAACCCGTTTGACAACATCTGAGGACATTGCACACAATATAGTCCAATTGTATGGAAACATAACTGCCATTGCAATCACCTGCTGGGATCATAGAAATGTGGCACCTCCTTAATAACATAAAAGGATACATTGCCCAATCCTAGTGGGACCATCTCTCCCAACCAATATATACACAGTGCGATGCGATTTAAGATGAAACAACAATAAAAGTACCTAAAACAAAGAAAACCATAAACCCCCTTAAAAATCCTTAAAGACCAAAAATCACCAAAATCCCCCAAAGACCATTAAAACCCCTATAAACCTTAAAAGACACCAAAACACTAAAAACCACAAAAAAACACAAAAGACCTTACACAACCCAAAAAAATATTAAAAGTCCCTAAAAATCATAAAATACCCAAAAAAAACCCTAAAGAACCCTAAATTACCCTAGAACCCCAGACCTCAAAACCCAAAAAAACTCTAAAAAACCCTAAAACCCTAACAAACCCTAAAACCCTTAAAACCATAAAACCCTAAAACCCCAAAAAAAACCTATATAAACCATACACCCCCTAAAACCCCTAAAAACCCCAATACCCCTAAAACCCTAAAAATGCTTAAAACCCTAAAACCCTTAAAACCCAAAAATCCCCATAAAACTCTAAAACCCCTCAAAACCCAATAAAAAAAAGAAAAATCCAAAAAAACTCAAATAACCCTAAAGACCCATAAAATCTATAAAAAACTGAAAAACCAGAAAAACCATAAAAAAATTAAAAAGTCCAGAATACCCATAAAGGATCATAAAACCCCCAAACCCCAAAATAGCCCAATAAACCCCAAGAGACCCTAAAAACCCAAAACCATAAACTCCCTAAAATCCATAAAAATCATAAAACCCTAAAAATCATGAAAATCCTATAAAACCACAAGACAAATAAATACCCTAAAAACACAAAAAATGCTAAAAACATCTAAAGGACCATAAAACCCCAAAATACCAAAAAAGACAATAAAAAATGTAAAACCCCTAAAAGACTCTAAAAACCCATAAAACCAATAAATGTTAATAAAACCCCTTTAGAAACCCCTAAAACACCCTTAAACCCCCTTAAACACCATAAACCCCCAAAATTCCTAAAAAACAATAAAAAAACCTAAAAACACCCTAAAAACCTAAAACACCTAAAAATTCCTAAAACCCCTAAAAATTTAAAACAACCCTAAACCCCTAAAAACCGAAAGGAATCCCTAAAAATCCAAAAAAATCCCTAAACCCTTTAAAAGACTCCAAAAAACACTAGAAATACTAAAAAATGTTGAAAAATCCCTAAAAACCATAAATAAACCTAAAAACTCGTTTAAGTATAAAAACCCTAACCACCCCTTAAAACTTAGAAAAACCCTAACAAACCACAGTAAAAACCCTAAAAACTCTAAAAACCCTAAAAATATTATGAAACCGTGAAAACACCAAAAAAAACCAACCCCCCCCCCAAACCCCTAAAACCCGTTAAAATAATAAAACCCCATAAAGACCCTAAAACCCCTAAAACCCCTTTAAGTCACTTAAATTTCATTAATACACCTAAAAGTCCCAAAATAACCCTATAAAAACTCAAACACCATAAAACCCTTAAACACCCTAAGAACCCAAAATTCCTTAACCCCTAATAATACTAAGAAAACCTAAACCCCTAAAAAATTGCAAAATATAAAAACCATAAAAAATCTGAAAATCCATAAACCCCTAAAACCCCTAAAAACTGTAAAAACTCTAGAAAACCCAAAAACCCTAAAAAATCCTTAAATCCAAAAAAATCAAAAAACATAAAAACCCAAAAATACCTAAAAATGCTAAAAAATCATAAAAACTCTAAAAATCTAAAACGACCATAAAAACCACTAAAAGACTAAAAACCCCAAAAAATTCAGAAGACTCAACAAAAAACATAAAACTTTTAAAAACCCAAAATGTCCCTAAAAATCACAAAAACTCTAAAGAAAACTATAAATCACTAAATTTCTTAAAACACCATAAAACTATAAAAAATACTAAAAACCCTAAAACTGTAAAAACCATAAAGTCCAAAACCCATTAAAACCCTAAAGACCGTTAAAACCTAAAAATACCCGAAAACCCTAAAAACAACATAACACCCAAAAAACATTAAAACCCTAAAAATAATTAAAAATCATAAAAATCCAAAAAAATAAAAAAATATATAAAAACACTGAAAACCCATAGAAAAACTAAAAATCATTAAAACCTAAAAACACTAGTAATACTAAAAAAAAGAAACATTAAACCCCTAAAAACATTTAAAACCCCTAAAACCATAAAAACCCTAAAAACAATAAAACCCAATAAAATAGTGAAATCCCTATAAAAGTCCATGAAACTATAAAAACAATAGAAACCATAAAAGACTTATACAGACTCTAAAAAACCTTAAAGTTCAGAATAACCATAAAATCCATGAAATCCAATAAAACCCTATAAAACTCAAAAAACACAAAAAAACCCTACAAATATTAAACCACACATAAACCATAAAACCCTAAAAACTGTAGAAAAACCACACGAAAACACAAAAAATCCCATGAAAACCTAAAAATCCTAAAAAATTATAAAAACCCCCCAAACCATGAAAACAAATAAAAACCTAAAGAAGAAAACAAAAAAATGAAAACCTCTAAAACCCCTAAAAACCATAAAACCATAGAAACCATAAACCCCATTAAACAATAAAATCTAAAAAACCAATTAGAACCCCTAAAAACCCTAAAACCCCTAAAACCCTAAATCCCCCTTAAAACCAAAAAATTCCTAAAAACCATAACAACCCCCTAAAACAAACAAAAATCCCAAACAACCAAAAATATTAAAAACCATAAAAATACATAAAACCCTAACACTAATAAAATACCCTAAAAACCATAAAACCCCTAAATGACCCTAAACCCCCTAAAAGACCCAAAATAACCCTGAAAACCCTAAAATACGCTTAAACCCTATAAAACCCCTAAAAACCTTAAAACACCATAAACACCATAAAACCCTCATACCATGTATACCCTATAAACCCTTAAACCCCCCAAAACCCTAAAAAGCCCTAAAACACGAAAAATAATTAAAACCCAAAAAATCCATAAAAAACTCTTAAAAACCCAAAACAAAATCTTGAAATACATAATAACGCCAAAAGAACATAAAAATATAAAAAACCCAAAAAACCCAAAAACCCTAAAATCCAAAAAATTCCCCTTAAAAACACAAAAAAAATCTTAATAATCCATATAATCTAAAAAACAAAAAATCACTAAAATCTGGAAAAAAAATCTAGAGAACCCCAAACACTCCAAGAAAACACTAAAAATAAAAATAAGCTACAAAAATTTCCCAAAAAAATCTAAAATCATAAAATCCATATATTCCTTAAAAAAAATAAAAACATAAAAACCCATAAAAAACTGAAGACACTAACAATCACTAAATAAGCCCTAAAAAATAATAAAACCCATAAATCCCCAAAAAAATAAAAAAACTATAAAAAAACTAAAAAAATAAAAATAACAAATGCTAAAAACACTAAAAATCCAAAAAACATAAAACCCCATGAAAAACCTAAGAACCCCTGAAAACCCTAAAAACACTTAAAAACATAAAAATACTATATCCTATAAACCCAAAAACTTTAACCATAAACTCTAAACCCTACACCCTAACCCCTAAATCTTATATACTAAATTGTATACCCTGCACCATAAACCCTAAACCATGCACCCTACACCCTAAACCGTAAACACCACACCCTAAACCCTAAACCCTAAACCCTAAACCTTAAAGACTAAACCCCACACCTTAACCCTATACTCTACACCCAGAACCCAAAACCCTATATCCTAAATCATATACCCTACAACATTAACCCTATACCCTACACAATAAACTATCTACTCTATGGACAAAATCATACACCCTAAACCCAATACCCAACACCAAAAATCCTAAACCCCACACCCTAAACCCTATACCCAAGAACCTAAACCCTAAACCCTACACCATAAACTCTATATCCTACACCCTAAAACCTAAATGGTACACCCTAAACCCTATACGCCACACCATAATCTATAAACCTTGCACCCTAAACAGTACACCCTACACCCTAAAATCTATACCCTACCCCTTAAATTGTATACACAATTCTTTAAACCCTATAAACTACACCTTAAAAACAATACCATACACCCAAAACCCTATACTATACAGCCTAAACCCTAAAACCTACACCAAAAACTCTATTCCATATTCCCTAACCCTAAACCCCGCACTCTACACATTATAAGCTACAAATTAATCCCTAAACCCTACACTCTAAAACTTATGCCCTAAACCTAAAATGCTATACAGAACACCTTAAACCCTACACCATACACCCTAAACCATATACCACATACCCAAATCCCTAAACCCCAAACCCTACACCCCAAACACTAAACCCTACACCATAAACCTATACACTACACCCTAAACCCTAAACCAAACACCCTAAACCCTACACCCTAGACATCATAACCTATACCCTCTACCCTAAACACTCTAACCTATACCCTAAACCCTAAACCCGACACCATAGACCATATAACCTACTCGCAAAAACCTAAACCCTACTCTAGAGACCCTATAACATACACCCTAAACCCTAAAATCTACAACCCAAACCATATACCATGCACTTTACACCCTAAACCCTATAGCCTACATACTAAAGCCTAAACTTGACTCCCTAAACCCTATACCCAGCACCATAAAACCTAATCCCTACACCCTAAATGCAATTCCCTCGACCCTAAACCCTAAATCCTCTAACCTCAACCCTTAAACCTATACCCTATACCCTAAACCTTATACCCTACACCCTAAATCATACACCCTAAATGTTATACCCTACACCCTAAACCCTAAACCATATAGCCTAAAACTTATATGCAAAACCCTTAAAAACCCAAAAAAATTGAAAATAATCATAAAAACATAACCGCCCTCAAAACCCAAAAATACCCTAACAATCCTGAAACCACTAATGGACCTTAAAAACAATAAAATCATTAAAATACTCTAAGAACAACTAAAACCCTAAAAAATAATAAAATACTTAAAATAATCTGACAAGCCTAAAAAAATTAAAACACCCTAAATATAACAACCCTACTATTTTATTACACACTTAAACATGATTTATTACATAAAATTGCACTTAATAAAACTTTGAGGATCAAGAGGTCCAGTGTCTTGGGAAATTAGATACATTACATAACAAAATAGCACATAAAACCCACCATCTTTATTGAAAACTTATTTTACATGACCACAACATTCATTTGAACTTAGCATTCAATGAGATAACCTGAGGACATGCATAAAAAAGGGTGATATATAAAGCCCAGTAAGGGAGTAAACAAGTCATAACATGAAGAATATATTACATGTTAGAAAATAGGCATATTAATTGAGAACAAGAGAAACCTGAACCTAAAGGCATAACATAGCATGATTATCATAACATAGAAATGTGGAAACAACGTTTAACATGATATTAGCATGATCCAGGGCTCATTTTACATGGAGCATGAGTAAACCCTCATTTAAATTGAATTAGAATGAGTAAAACCTCCTTGAAATTGAATTATAATGATTAAACCCTCATTTAACTTGACATAGCAGGATACTAATCATTACCCAATGCATTGGAGCGCTATCAGGGTACACCCATCTAAATCCTTGAGATTCATGCTTAAGTGTGCCACATAGATCATACAACATGGATTCATTAAATATCATAATTTATTCCACAAAAATATATGTGGAATACATAAATGTAATTCCTCAATAAAAGGTACGTGTTCATAAAGGTTGATACCATTGATAGAGATATGGGTATGGTATTCACTTACCTGATGATTTTGGCATGGAAAGTTTGGTGTGACTTCGGAAGCATAACAATGTCAAATAAAAATCATAAAATGGGTTGATGAAAGAGAAATAGGTCTATAATAATTTATACATGAAATGAACAGTAAGGGGGTCATGGAAAATAATATCCCAACATATGTAATGGAATTTGGATGCATTAATATAAAACAATTTCATGAATGTAAATGAGAAGGGAGAAATTACTTACGGAATTTCAGCATGGTAACAGGTGTACATGGGAGGCATTAATGAGAGATAAATAGGTATCTCATCATTAAAACATAATTATGTTAGTATGGGGGAGGTGTTAAATCATACCCCAACATTTTTAATTGAAAATAAAAGGGTATAACAATATAAATAAATTTGTACAAAAAATGATAAAGGAAGAAATCCCTTACTTGGAAGTGTGATACCAAAGGCTTGGGAGAGGCTTCTTAAGAGCGTGGAGCTCTATGGGAGGATTCTAGAGAGATTAGGTAAGAGTGTGTTCGAGCTCTAAATGGTTTGAGTGAAGAGGTATGGGAGATTGAGTGGGTGTATATATGAAATGTGAGGGAATTATTTATTATTTATGTTTTGGACACCACATATTAAACTAATCATAACCACAAACCATACCATGGTTTTGCAAATTGATTTTTCCAAAGTGGAGTGGAAAAAGTTATTTTATAATTTTAATGGCCTAATATATATATATATACTAATCTTAGGTATTCTCCACAGTCACGTGTCAAGCTGAATTTCTCCCACATCAATTATTCTATACATGGCCTATCTCCAATTATCCACATCACTCATCTTCACGGCATCTTACCCTTTCTCTATCTATCTATTCCCACTCTTGATACCCCCATATCGAACTAGTGTTCTTGTGGATCATATCCTCTTGCCGCCCCACCGCCTCTATGTGCTCTGCTGTCGGCTCCTCTTTCGCATGCTCTACCTTCACCTCCATGTGGTCCATCTTCGCCTCTGTGTACTCCACCTTCAACTACTCTACCCCTATGAGATTCACCTCCACGGTCTTCCCCTCCTCCATAGACCGTGTTCGGCTCCTCCACCTCCAACCACCTTTGGATCCTCCGCCTCCGACCGCCTTTTCCTCCGCCCCTGCCTCCCCCTCCGCCTCCACCCCCAACACTGTGCACTCACTCCTCTTTCTAGATACTACTGGCCTGAATCCTCCACATCTGACTACACCATGTTCAGATCCTTTTTTTCTGACTCCTTCGCCTCAGGAACCTTTACATCAGGCTCCTCCACCTCCTACTTCTTTTCTTCACACTCCTCCACCTCGGGCTGATCCGACTCTTGGTGATCCAGCTACGGCTACTTCGGCTACTCCGGCTCTGCCTGATCTGCCTCTGGCTACTCTTCCTCAACCTCCTCCGCAACACCATGCTTCTCTTCTACCTTCTCCACCTTTGAATAATCACACTGATGGTAATTTACCCTTCATAACTACTACGTACCATTATGCTCATATTTTAAATTTTTTATTTTAGTATATTCATAATGGGACAATATTTTATCACATTTGGTATTTGTTCATGTCCTAAATGATTGAAACAGAGTAGAAAAATTGGTTTCTGGTGTCCTTAAAAATTTCCCCTACCAATTGGTTGGAATCAGGTCCCAATAAGCTTTTGTATTTGTAAGCCAATCATTTTTTTCTTTCTATAACTTATTGCAGGCGTCTAATATCGCCCTTTTCCCTTCAAATCCCAGTTTATAATTTCATCCTTTTTATTTTTCATTATTGTTTATTTTTTCATGCTTGTGGGAAATATGATTGTGGTTCTATCTTCAATTGTTTTTAGATGAGTTTTTTTTTTCAGTTCCTATGATTATATTCTCTGATGATGCGAGTCTAATCATTGAAAATCTAGGGTTTTATGTTTTTCTCATCTATGATCGATTAATAGGGATAAAAATGTTTTTTTAGTGACTTCCACCTGTCTCTGATAGAGGATAAAAAATTACAGAACCCACATTTTGAGTGACAAGTGATGCATTTTTCATTTCATGCTTGGCACGTGCATGTTTTAGAAGCAGCTACTCATTCCCCTTGCTCATATTTCTATAATATGATATGGTTTCATGTTTGGTTGTTTAATGTTTTCAATTTAGGGGTGGAATATCTGGTTTAGCTGATGATGCTCCATCTTCCAACATCAATGGCATTAAAAAGGGTGAAATTGCGGTATAATTTTATTTTCATGCCTAAAATTAATATGTTTGATTTTTTCATTAATGAACCACTAGGTATTCATATCATTTTACTAATTTGATTTATGATTTCAGGTCAATAATCATTGGAATTAGTATTGAAAATGATATTGTAATGTGCCTTATAAAAGGGTTGGGTGGGGATAATTCAATATTATACATCTATTGACTCTGAATTTCAATGTTTATCTTTAATTTTTAAATGATTCTATATTTTTAATTGCAGAAAACAATACAATGAAAAATTTACATCACATTTTGTCTCATGAGATACGTTCCCTTTCATCAGTGGACTAGGAAATGTCATATTTGGACATAATCTATATTCATTTACCTTGTGGTACAAAAGTTATAATCTAACACTTTTGATGTGAAGGTATGTCACTGCTATATTGAATTGTGTATTTTTTTTAACATTTGGTACATTCTCTCTTTCTCCATGCGACTCTCCTTTGTTTTCATGGTATGTTACTGCTATAAGAGATTCAATTTCATCACTATTACTTACTGAATTTAAACTCTTCTATTTTAATTGGTTATTTTTTATTTTTTGTGAGCTGATAATTTTTTACATTCTAATTTTTTATTCAATATTTTGAATTTTTTACTCAATATTAATCCTGGATTCATATTTTTACTGTACAAGGAATGATATTCAGGTATTACATAAATTGAGGCATGTGATACGTAAGCAATTTGAAACTATATTTCTATTACATTTGAAAATAAAATCCATGTTTCAAGAAACCTTTTTTCAGGTTCTTATTACTTCCTCAATGGGGATCTTGCACTTAAATTATAAATTTTTTCACATTCAAATGCAATTGTAGTTGGAAGTCTTTATGGTTAATTCCAAGAATATATTTTGTATCTTCTTTTGAAATACATGACCCATAAGCTATTATTGATCATTTTAATTAATGAAATTAATATGAATAACCTTATATACAAGCTATGTTATGTTTTTGGGTTTTTCCTAATAATGGAAATTTATTTATATATTTCTCAACTCAATGTGGATCTTCACTTTCTCACTTTCTATCCATCTATTTATTTTCCTCTTCCAATCATGTTATTACTCAATAATGGATGTAGACTTAGATATCCATATTATGGTTTCTATTGTTGTTGGTGTGACAAATAGAAAACAATATCAATATATAAAAATATTTGAAATAATTTTTGTAATTATAGAGAGATATTGAGATATAATGTTTTATGAATAATTCCATGTAATAGAGGTTAGTATCACAAAATGATATTTCTTATTTTAGGTTTTAAAATTTTGCATTTAATTTAAAGTTACAAAAAATATAGGTCTATTTTGGTCTAAGAAGGCCTAGAAGTGGCATGTTACTTAGACTCCATAGATTCCCCCAAGCTCTAAGGGAGTGTCAAAAAAAGATACATTGTATGTGTGAAGAAATAATGTATATATAGCTTGTGTGAGACAAACCAATGTTGGGAAAAAATAGAGGATACACACTGTGTGAAAATAAATACATTTTCATTTTCTGTACATTCAATGAACTGGGTCATTTTTCTAAAAATGGATTAGTTAGTCCATGGAGATGGTCTATATACAAAGATAGTTAATTTTGAGTTACAGTAGTTCAATACTCAAAATTTGGTTATTTGGATGTCTAAACAGAACTGAGACATGCCTGTTTCCCTATGGTTGTTACAAGGGTTTCAGATTTGACAGTTAAGGTAAAGTTGAAACATGTATGTTACCATTTGGTGATTGAAAGGGGTTCCAAATCTGTTTCAGGATGTTTCCTTTGGTGGTTATAAAGGTTCCAGATTTGATAGATAAGCTTCTAAAACATGTCTGTTTTTTTATATTCTATGTTGAATTGTAGTTATTTTTCAATCATCATTTTTACTACTATTTGGGTTTCCAGTTTACCCTAATGGAATGTTATTTTACCTCTTGACAAAATTCTCCTTTCCCTATTCCTCCTCCACCTTCCGATTATTCTCTTTTGTATTATATTTCTGCTGTTCTCTTTATATGAAGTTACATTTTTATATAATTTTTCTAGCTTGCATCAAATTCCAGTTAATCCCATGCTAATTTGGCATCATTTACTATTGAAAATAATTTTCCTATTCTTATTTTATAAAATTAAAATAATTAGAGGATATTGTAGATATGTCATGTTTTCCTTGAAAAAAAATACATTTTCAGTTTTCCACTACAGTATAGGTTTTTACATGTCTTTATCTACTTTCCCATTTTTTAATTTCCTCCTTTCAATCCTGGTTGTCCAAAAACATAAAGTGCCGCAACATACCTACTACTAATCCACTGCCAGGTTACCTCCATCTCTCATTGGTCCTCTGTCCTACCCATCCGCGCTTTACCCCGCATCAGGCTCATCATGTGGTATTCTGGAGCTCAACTGTAACCTGGTGTGCTTCCCAGGCCCTACTGCTCACTCATGGCATGCATCATTGACCAGGAAGAAACCAATATCCCTCCACACATTATGCATCAGGCATATAATCCCCATGGTTATCTCCTCAGTTATTTCATCCACACAAGTTATCTTTGTGCCCCCTACAGCTTCTTGAATCACTTCAACATGCATATCTGACATGCCCCGATGCCCATTGGCCTCTATGATTTTCAGCACCATGTGATCTCTCTCCTTCATGTTTTCCATATGCCTCATAAAACACATATAGTGATGAAACATGTTTTGAAATTATCAATTCTCCGATTCCTAATAGTTCAGCTGTTAAAAACAAAACAATATTGTCCTAAGAAAGTGTTGATTTTTTTTATTGCATGTAGTATTTTTCCTGGACACATGTGTGTTTGCATGAACATAAAAACATAAATATTTATTATCAATTTTTTATTCTATACCATATTAATTCTGATTTATTTTGAACTTTTTATTCTTTACTACTTGTAGGAAAAATATATGCTTAAGAAGAAGAAGAAATATGCAGCCAATTTACTCTTAAGGCGCCCTTTTACTTGAAGGTTAAATTTCACGCATGTTCATTTATTTATTATTACCATACTACAAATTTTATATTAAGAGGTTTCATTTCTCATTATTCATTCCTATTGTTTTCCATATTTAAATTCCTTAAAAATATGTTCATACCATTGTCTGGATTAAAAACATTGATATGAAATATTTCATTTTTACTATTTGTTTGTGGTTCGCAATTAAGAATTTGATTAATTTTCCTTATTTGGATAGTAGTAGACCAATAATTCATGGATTTAACATTTTTTATTTATGAACTCTTCTCCACATGACTCTGCTTCTATGTTTCATCTTATTAAACATTAGGGTTTCAGTTGATTATTTTATAAGAAATTTCACTTAAGTAGTTCAGTTGATGCTAAGGGGGTGCATACCGGGAAGAGCTATTGAGAGGTCTTAATGGAATTCATATTGACACAACTAAAGTTTTTATTCAAAAGGAACTACAATCAAAACTCAATAGAAACAAGATGTGGTGGTTCCTACTCTAAAGAACACACCCACTAATGGACTGGGTTTGACTTGCTGGAATTGTCCAGCTGTGGACTGGTTTACAACAACACCTATTTGGGGTTCGAAACCTAAAAATTATTTTCCCTTTTCTTTTCTATTATTTCCATTAGTTCTTTTACTATTTAATAACATTTTTCTTATGTTTTCTGGGCAGCAAAAAAGTTGGAAAGCACCTCATGCACCTATTGAAGATCGAATCATATAGTTGTTTGAAGCATAAACAAACATCGAGGTTCGTGTTTCTACTTTGTTTTCAATGTTTTTTATGTTTTCCACAATATTCTTTAAAGTGTATGCGAGATATTTCCCGTTTAATGTGTAGGCTCTAGGTCACTGTTATCTAATATGTGATTTAGTGCACTCTGTAATGGACATTTGTGAGACTATTCAGGTAAATATCTCACATAAAAGGTATTGTTGTTGATGCTTCCATCGAAGGCATTAGGTAACCCTACCTCCATCAGCACTAAAAGCTGCTCCAAGATACCCTCAACTCATCCTCCAATTTTCAGAGGGTATGATTTATTTCATTCAATGTATTGTCTTCATTGTTTTCATATCTCCTTCCTGATCTTTGTGCCTCTTTCTGGGTATTTTTAACTTGTTTCGGATGACGATAACATTAAATTTTGAAATGGTGAATGCTGATATGTATGTTTCGGCTTCTATGGAGTATATGGGGAAGACCAAATAGCTTAAACATGAATTTATTATTACGATGTCAAGGTCCATTTCTGATGGTGTTTATCAAACTATAAATTCACCCATTGAGGTTATCATGATAAGATTCTAGATCTAACTATAATTCCTTGATTTCCATTTTTTGTACAACTGCATTATTAACAATAGATTATACACTATGAAAACAATACTTGATGAAAAGGATACTGTCAATGTATTTGTATTATTTCATTTAGTTATTTTACTATTTTATAACATTTTTTTTGTGTTTTCTGGGTAGGAAAAAAGCTGGACAGCACCTCACGCTCCTGTTCAATATTGAATCATAACATTGTTGGAAGCATAAACAAACATTCAAATTCATGTTTCTACTTTATTTTCATTGTTTATGATGATTTCCACCTTCCTCTTTAAACTTTATGCGATACATTTCCCATTTAATGTGCATGTTTATCTAAAATAAATTTTATGTGTAGGCTTCAATCTTGAGAAGAAATATAAACATGTATTGATATTATCATGTCTTACTGTTACTCATTTCACTTTTCCTTAATATTACCCCCTAGGAACCAGCAGAATATGTACAATCAGTTATGGATATTAACATCTTTTACTATGTAAATCATAATTAATGTTCTTTTATTATATTAATCCCTTCGAGTTTCTACCTTTATTCCTATTAGTGTTTGGTGATTTCTTTCATCAAAGACTTCAATTATATGATAATACAAAATTATTAGATCATGTGATTTTTTGTTTAATAATAGCCATAGAACTTATACTAAAACATCTTATATCATCTTTGTAGAGAGTTCCTGGATAAAATTAATAGGATCTCTTGATATTAGATCACAATGTTTTGTTTATTATTGGGATTGTTGGAAGGATCATGAGGTAGTAGACAAGGCATCCAGTGCATGATATTTATGGGTGTTAGAATAACCTTTGTTTCATTCTTTATCAAGGAATTCATGTGTTTTTTTGGTGGTCAATTATCCATTCTGAAATTTTTAATTTACCTTCTTCTGTAAATATCCACAGCAGGTGTGTTGTCTTCTCTTCTTCCCTTTTATCATCATTTTATTATTCACTTTAAAAATCCCTTATTATATGGATATTCCTAATATGTTGATTATATTTTGGTTATTTCTATTCTATATGCTATATATATTTTCCTATGAATATTTCATATGCAGCACATGCATATTACATATTCATCATTGAAAAGATATTCATTGTAATTTTTACCGATATCATAATTCAGAGTCAATGTTATCACACATTTTCTTTATATTATATGTATTCTAGCTCTCTAAATCCTTCCACACACTATTTTTTATTTGGTCTACCCATCGATAATATTTTTCCTTGTATTCCATTAGTTCTATTAAAATATTTCCCTGATATACAGTATATAAGCGTGTTATGGTATCAAGATTCCTTTAATACACCCAATATCCGATTTACAGATTTTAAGACATTGATTCACCTAACTTTTATGAAATTTGGGACCCAAATAAATGGTTTTCAAAAATGTGTTTTTGTTACTGTTCAACTTCCAGCCTCATGAGCTGAAGGGTGTACCGATGGTGCTGGTGTATTTTATTCCACAATATGTAAGGAGTAAATGCGCGTTCAGGAGATATTTTGGTATGGTTTGGTCCCTAATATTTCTATCACACTAGAAAATATGTAAATTCAATTAAATGGTATAAATTTTAATATAAAATACATTGAGAATTATTGATTAAATTTATTATATAATATAGGTGTTTTATATCATTGCTTTATAATCTTCTATCCATGTATAACCAGCATTTTATACAGTGTTCTCTAATATGCAATTTTAGTATAATATAAAATATATGTTTAGCATTCTGCAATATCTTGAATATGGATGAAATTATATAATTTGTATTGTAATCAATATTATGTAATTTAAAATCATTTCATATGCATTATATACATTTTTATGTGTAATCTTTGGTTATAATACGTCTCAAATCTAAAATATATGTGTAAAAATTCACACAAATAAGCTCTGGTGAATTTGTGAAAAAATTCCATCCTCCCTCATTTCATATTGTTCAATATACACATGAATGGATTCACTCTATTTTCCGGTTTGTGCCATCATATATTAGGAAGTTGGTTGACCGTCTCTGTATTTGTTACCTTCCATCCCTATTTGTTGGGTGATATCCCCTTTAAAGGTAATCTGTAATGGGAGTCATCCATCCAGTTGTAGGACGATACAACTCTCGGATAGGATTGATTTCAATGATTTCTTCTATGTTGGATTGAATGAATGGTAAGACCATCCATTAATAGGAAATAATGATGACTGTTTTTTTTTCAATTTAGGTCAGCCAGAGCGGTGGATGCATTTCTAATGCATCGGTTTTCACATTTTGTGACCATGGGACATAGTTCAGTGTTGTCTCTAGTGGTAATTCAACCATCAATTCATGAACATAGTTCATCAAAAGTATCAACTCCATTATCTTAATAAAATAGTCACCATTTACATTCTTGATGACCATTTTTTAATATCCTTTTGTCTTTTGGTGTTTGGCTTGCACATGGCGTTCCAAATCTAGTCCCACAATGAGGGAATGGTACATTAATTTATTTTTTGTGCACCCTTCTGATAGTAGGAAGGATTTAGGAAATACTTCCTTTTCTAGGGATATGAGTATAACTCCTAGCCCACTTTGTTGAACTTGTGGTCTTCCATCCTTTTATCTGTCGGACTTATGGATGCACCATTGAAATACATCTCCCATATCTAGTAACCCTCTTGTGAAGAGGATACCTCTTTATTGAGTAGTTCATAATCAAAATAATTCATGTTTGTCGAGGGGTGCTCCACTAGAAAGTCTACTAATGTATAGGCTTTGATGGATTTCTGTGGTATGAACTATATATCAAACTGCTGTAGAATGATCTCCCATCATGAGAGAAATCTAGTTAAAATTTAATGGCTAAGAATATACTAGAGTAGGTTTCTATGTGAGACCAAATAGACCTCATGGTGCTTCAAGTAATTCCCCATCTTCTAGAACACAAATATTAATGCAAGACAACTCTGCTTAATATTAGAATAACGAGTCTCGGCATCGATCATGGTTCATCTGAGGTAATAGAGACTATTCTTACTACCTAAATCATTATTTTGTGTGTGTAATTCACCTAGGGATCACTCCAAAGTGGTCACATATAGAATGAGTGGTCTTCCATCAATAGGCAGCATTGGCACTAGTGGGATTAAGAAATATATCTTAAGATTTTCAAATTCTTCTTGAAAATTATCAGTCCATTGATATTCTAACACTTTTTTCATCAACCTAATGAAGGGAAATAATTTTCCTACAAGGTTGGATATCATGGTTTACTTCAATGCCTCTGTGGCATACGACCAAGATGAGGAATTATCCCGAGGTAAGAAAAAAAGAAAATTTCTAGGGGTTCATTTTTAGACTATGTTGTTGTAGTTTATTGAAAATAATTTCAAGATCGGATAGGTGATCCTAGAATTTTCTTGAATTGACCACCAAATCATCAACATAGCATTGGATAAACATTCCCATGAAGGGTTTGAATATTCAGTTCATGTCATGTTGATATGTGGCACCAAAATTTTTCAAACCAAAGGGAATTACCTTGTAGTAGAATACTAAGTTGGGGGGGAATGAAGGCAGAATCTTATTAATCATCTTGGTCTATCTGTATTTGATCATATCCTAAATATCCATCCATTAAAGAGAGAGCCTCGTATCTGGAAGTTCTATCGATAAGCAATTCTATGATCGGGGATGGGAAATCGTCTTTCGGGAAATGTTGAATGAGATCTTTGAAATTGATGCAGACTCTAATGTGACCAAATTTTTTTATAGGGAAAATATTTTATATACATATGGGGTATTGGACTTCCCAAATGAAGTTAGCTCAAATGATCTTATTGACTTCATCCTCTATTTTTTTAGCATGGGTCAGGTGTGTCCTTCTGGTGGCTTGCTTGTAACCGTGGTGGTCTTATGAAATTCTTGAGAGGTGAGTGGTCACCTATGAATCAAGGCATGAAATTTTTTTATAATTACTTGTGAAAATATCTTTATTCTACTTCATGAAATAAGTATATACCTCTTTCTATTTAGAAGGCAAGTATGCACTAATCAGAGTGGGTCACAGGTCTTCTTCTATACCCAAGTTGATTTACTATAGTTCATCAATAGTGGTAGAGATTCCTTCCTCAAATGGTGGTGGGGAATACCTTAGGTATTCTTATTACTTCCCTATATCCTCATTGTCTTCTTCTATATATTATAATAGGGAAACAATTCTTGAGACAATTACTCCATAGTTAAGGGAAGAGTTTCATTTTTTTTTGTTTGGGTGGTGGGGCCTCCTCTTCGACCTCAGCTGGTGGTGGGGGATTCATCGAAGAAGATGCAGTGAGGGGTAAAAACAATTTCTCAAATTCTATGAATAACAAGTCACTTTCTCCTAATTCAGTGGGGTAGGTATAAATTTTGTAGAGTTTTGATGATGGTTAGGGAACATTATTATCTGAACACCCACCATTATCTTAGGGGTTAGCGAGATTATCAACATTATCAGGCTTGGCGGCCCTAAATGAAATCATGAGGAATGATGAATTCACGTCTGATTTTGGACTTGTGAACTCAATATAATTGATAGGAAGTATGTATTATTACCCTGACTACTTTAGGGGATTAGTGAGAACCATTTCCAAACCAATGGGGTGGAAATCCAATCAACACCGCTGAGCTAAAGTCACTTCCCCTTTATCTCTTTGAACCCTACATCAATATATTGTGATTCAAAGAGGTCCAATGGGGACTTATCATCATGAAGTGTTCCACTCTATCTATTAATTCTATATTTGTAGCACCTATGGTAAGAGGATGGGATTGATATGTGTTATTGTAGCCAGGGGTTTTCTAGCAATGTGTTGAAAGCCATATTATTTCCGACAACTAGAAATTTTGGGTGAGCAATGAGGTCACTAAATTGGGGTTAGATCTTAATTGGGTCTAACAAATCATTCTATATTTTTTCATAGCCCAACAGAGTCATGGTGAAGGGCATGGAATCATCCTCATTGCATCCCCATCGAAGAGGGCTTTGTAGTGGAAGGATATTAACTCTAGATCCATTTTTAATGAAGACTTTTTAGATATTGACATAATTTATCCTTCCAGAGACATATAAGGGGTTGGTGTGTCCTTATAATTGTTTCTTCATATTGATCCATGATGGATATAACTACGTGGAATTATGTAGGATTGGACTCTATCTGCTAGACTTCCGCAACTACTAACTCTGCTTTAAACTCATGGGGACTTGGAAAAGATTTAAGGATTTCTTCCCTAATATTATTTGATAGATTTAGTGCATCTAATATCGACATATTGGCTGGTACTGAAGAAAAATGTTACAGAATATCATATTTTTTATCTAAAGGAAAGTGCTTCCAAGCTCTGTGATTCTCTTTCACAGGTGCTTTAGGGGCTTGAGAATTTTGTTATGATGAATTTTCCCTTGGGATCAATGATGAAGGGGATTCCATCCTTTATGAATTGGGCCGAGAAGGTATACTCACATGACATGTGAAATTAGTCACATGTTCTTCCTATGATGGATATTATAGAAATATTGGACCGGGGTGGTTTTTTGTGGGGGCTGGAGAATTTTCCTATACCTATTGGATCCACTGGAGGGTCCTTCTGTGGATGTCTACAACACTTACAGTTTGAGCTGGGTTGTGGCCATAATCTTGATTTATTCCACGGATACATCTACCTTAACATACATACTTTTAGGATTCATCCTCTATCCCCCTATTGGGTGTGGGGAATTCTGTTTGATAACCATATTCATTTTTGGAGATGGGATCCTTTAAGTCGATGACATTGATGGATCCAAAAATTAGATTCTATTTTGATGATGACTCTGCCTCATCGTCTTTCTCTAGTGGTTCTATTGGGGGGGTGTGGTGCCCGTAAAATTATATTCGATGGAATGAAATATTATAGTCTCAAATCCATATTTGGATTTGTCACCATTTCATCTTCTTGAACTTTCTTTCCGCCATTCTGCTTGGACTATTTTTTTGGTAGTTGACCTTTTCAGGATTGTGGGGATGAGGATGTAGACTTTATTGCATTAGGATATGTTAGAGGTATAGTTGGATACTTAATCTATGCCTAGAGTATTCCAGAGCTCAATTGACTATTTTCTGAGTCATCTAACTATCGAACATTTTCTCCTTTTTGTTACAAACTTTTTTCCATTCCCCTCTTTCTTCAGGGTCAATGGTGGAAACATATGAAACTTTCATTGGTGATGGTCCCAACATGAAATGTCCATAATCTATCATATATTTCTTGAGGTCCTGGAATATGAAGTACTCTTGGATGTTTTTCTTAATAATTGGTGGAATGGATAGTAATCTAGTTTGTCATCATGACCTACTTCATCATCCCTATTTGGGATTAGAATCCATAACAAGTTGCAATTCATGGTGGCTATAAAGTAGCCATAGACTTGATCAACCCGAAACCAGTAAATTTTTTTCTTCTATTCCTTGAATTGATATCTTTTTGTTTCACTTTGATCATCTTGATGAGGTTGGGGTGGCTGTTAATATCTAAGGGTCCCCAAACAATTTGGTGTGGGCATGGGAGCCATAGCGAATGCACTGGGTGGATTAACTATGATCGAAGCCTCTTTATCTCTTACCACTCTTTTTACTAGGGCTGATGGGTCTACCTGGGACTTAATATTAGTCTATTGAAAGGAATATTTTATCATTTATGTTATGATGGAGAAGTATCAGAACCCACTTGTATATTTCACTGGAATAATTGGTGTTCACAGCTCATCATGGAGGTTGTCGATGAACATGACCAACATCTCATCTTGGGGTAGTGGTTGGTTCAAGGTGTAAGTCAAGACCTTACATCTAGAAATAAAGTATGAAAAATTCTCATTCTCTCACTTTTTTTGGTTCATGAGGTTACTAAATATTGTTTTTCGAAACATCAAGATAAACTGGAAGAGGAACTAGCATGGGAGATCTTCCAATCCTCTTATTGAGTTAGTTGGAAAACTGGTATACCACACAAAGGCTAAACCATACAGAGTTCACAAAAATCATCTGAGCTTCATAAATTCTTGGTGATCCAGGGTTCCAATCCTGAGATCACAGTAAGATGTGCAGTGCATTATATTTTTTTCTATGTCACCTAAACCATTGAACAATGGGAATACATGGTTCCAAAAATTTAGTGGTGGTAGAATGTTGCTTACCAAATCGGGGTAAGGTTTATGTTTTGGATGTATCATAGTGTTCCACCCTTCCATGACTTGTAATTGGGTCTTAAATTATTTTATTGAATTAATGATCCCTTGATGCATGTACTATTGAACCTGAAGATGAGTGGATGAAGAAGGGGGAAATATTGGATGTGTCGGCACTACTGGAACATGAGGTAGATACCCAGACGAGGGCATTCTTTCTGGATTTTCATGAATATATTCTGGTTGTTTCATAAATGGGGGGAAATGTTAGTATCCTACTAGGATTGGTTTCATGTAGACTAATCATACTATTAATTCCTTGAACAATCTTTTTGGCCTTGCATCATTTGTCTGGATGAGCCCTATTGGGATAGGTACCTCTATTGGAAGTGGGTGATGACACTCTACCTAAGGAACATATCTGGTATGATGTCTTTCTTTAAGAATCTCACCATTGATTCTCCTTATATATTTTATTTATTCATTCTATTAAGAGAATCTCTCCTTTAGCATGAGGGATTAATTCATATTAGAAGGAAAAGGTTGGTTTTATGCAACCTTATCCTTATTCTTCTCCTTATTAGGGTGTTGACGCTCCTTTCGTCACAGAATCTAAAGATCGGAAAAGGGAATATCTGAGCTCAAAGTGATTAAATCCTTTGAAGAAACATCAAAAATCGACAAAGGGATGAAAAAGGAGAACATTGCCCATAGGTCGCACAAGTTCCCTCTTGGTCGTGCAAGTACACTTGCGCGCCGCCTCAATACTTGCGCGACTCCTCATGTTCATGCAAGGGACTTGCGCGACATATGTGGTAACCGCCTGGTAACCGCCCAGTAACCGCCCGGGGTCTTCTTTTGCCTATAAATAGACCCTGTGGGCCCCCCATTGAAAGAAGATCTTTTTCCAGAAACACAGATTGAAGCTACCGACGCCCAAGTCTCTTCTCAAAGCTTCCGGAACACTTCTAAGGTAATTTCTTACCTAGAACGGAAGATCTAAAGAGAAAAAGGAAGGCCTAAGTGTTGAAACTTATCAAACACTTGCGCGCCGACTTAATTCCTCCAATATAACTTGTGCGTCCCTCTTCTGGAAGAACCTCAAGAGAATGGTAAAGGGTTTAATAAAGAGTCGCTCAAGTATTTCAACTCTGGTTGAAAATCGCGCAAGTACCCCTAATGTCGCGCAAGTATACTTGCGCGACCAATACTTGCGCGCCGCCGCAGGACTTGCGCGCCTTTCAGGACTTGCGTGCCCCTATCTTTTTGGGTGCCCATCTTGCCCATTTTTACCCCTCTTAAGCCATTTTCACCCTTCCTATTCAAGATTCAGTCTTCAAGATACTCTTCAAAGCCATTTATGGCATGATTTCTTGATTTGACATCCTTATCTGAAAGGAATTCTGTGAAATATCTCTCAAAACCTAGTGATTTAAACATCTTTATATCACCAAAGATTGAGAGTTCATTCATTTCAACCTCATCCTTTAAGATGAGAGAATCCTAACCTGGGTCTCCTTTTCAGGAATAAATCCCCAGTTATAAAAACCTAACTTGGGCATCTTTCTTAAGAATAAGCCCCAATCAAGTCCTTTAATCTTGGGCATCCTCCTCAGGAGTAGGCCCCAAACCTTAATCCCTAACCTGGGTCTCCTTTTCAGGAATAAGACTCAGTCATAACCTTGGGCTTCCTTTTCAGGAGTAAGCCCCAAGTCCCCTAACCTAGGCTTCCTTCTCAGGAATAAATCCTAGTCATAAATCTTGGGCATCCTTCTTAGGAGTAAGCCCCAAGTCTCTTAAAATTTCTCTTAACCAGTCATAAATTACCTTTGATTTGGGTTTCCTTTTCAGGAATAAAACCCAATCATAAGTCCCCTCCTAACTTGGGCATCCTTCTTAGGAGTAAGCCCCAAGATTAGAGTATTCAAATCTCCATGAAGCACATATAACTTTGTGGACCCTGTTCTTGGATTTTCTCCCTAAAAGTAAATCCTAAACTTTCGTCTATCTGGGCAGTCATCTATACATAAGCCCCAAAACAAATTCTTATGATTGCATCTTTTATGGCACAATTGTCTGAATTTTACCAATACCTATTGTTTCTCACACCGAGCATGACTCACGTGAGCTTAGAGTGTAAAAGTAATTATGACATTCATCTTTGAGCCATCAATCATAAAACATCATATCCCATTCCTCGAACTACGTGGGTTCTGATTCCTTTTTTAAAACAAAGGATACGTAGGTAGGCCCTTTATGGGTTCGATCCCAACATTGAAATAATCTCTGTCCTTCTGAATGACGATAAACTTCAAGTGCCCCACTGAGTGGCTTTAAAACCAGCCTGGTCATCAAAATGACCAAGAGACTTTTTATGTTTTGAAGGATACCATTGACCAAGAATCTCTAAACAAATATAGATGATTCTATATTGATGAAGAACCTCGAATACATATAAAAGATTCTCTAAATTTCTTGCATATTTAATCATTGATTGTTAAAACTAAAGGAAAGCTCATTTTATACTTGGTAATGTAATAAGGATTCACGAACTTAACTTAAATCTATAAAGAGAGTCCCGGAGTAGACAATAATTCCCCTCAAAAAGGTGTGATGAGTCCGACCTCCCATCCTCTCGACCTATGCAAATTCCTAAGCCTCATTAGCCCACAAGCTAATGAGCGCCTGCCTTTGGAAAGTAGGTCCAAACGGATGTGGAATCATTGGATGTTTCCGGTTCTACGAACAAACCCGTTAGAAACCGATCGGAACGTTTGAATCTCCCGTCCAGGAGGTCATCCCCGAATTCCGCGCGAAACAAAAATGGTGAACCCGACGTGAATCCTTAACCAAGTTAAAGTGATGTTCTTCTTATCTGTTAGGCCCTTTGGGCCAACAAGGCAATCATTGACATATGATCATCCAAAAGATGCAGTAGCCGGATTCATCTTGATTATGTCTGTTACATGGAACAGGCACTCTTTTTTCAAGATCTTCTACAAAAAATGGCTTTCCTTAAATTCACCCCTGTGAATACTGCTGCTGGGAACACCTCTACTGTGAGGTCTGCTGCCGTGAAAACCAATACTGCTACTCCTGCTGGAACGTCATCCGCTCTGAGGATGACATCACCAACTCAGCGTCTTCAACGCTGTGTTTCTAATGCACTGGTTAAGGAGTACCGTCGCAACGGTACTATCCCAACTCTGGAGGCCGCTCGTCAAGCCCTCCAAGTTAACAATTCTACCTGGTCGTCTGGACAACGGCGACCAGAAATCAAGAACCAGACGGTGCTGACTACCGTCTCCAACCGTTTCGGGTCGTTATCCCCGGAACGCAATTTCCATTCACTCCCTTACTCCGAGGAAGTGAATGAGCAGGTCCCACAGGACCTTAATTCAAAAAGACAGGAGTCCTTCTCAAGGGCTCCCATCAACAATCGCCGCCAGACTCGTGCGGTAGTGCGCCCTCAACATGATGAGGGTACCGACTCCAGGCGTTCAGCTCAGGTTCCTCGAACCCGAGCAGGCAAGATGAATCGCCAGAGACGGAATCCGGTTAACAATAGGCAGGTTGTCATCCCTGCCATCTCCGGAGAAGTCCACCAACCTAACTTGGTGGCAAACAACGAGCAGGCATACACACCTGCCCGTTTTAATCCCACTGTCCAGCAGACTCGTCTGGCAGCATCAAGCCGATCCCGCCAGGCAATTCCGGCGGAGTACCATAGGCAGGAGCATACACCTGCTTATACATCAGCAGTTAGTCAGTAGGCTCGTCTGACTACATATGGTGGATCTCGTCAACCGCGTTTGGCGAAGTGTAATCAGCAGGCACATACACCTGCTAATACTAATCAAGCCTACCAACAGTCTCGTTTGGTAGCGCACGGAGAAGTCAGTCGGAAATCCCCGACGACAAACAGGAGACAGACTAAACTCTCTGCCTCCACACTTGAGTACTGTCAGGATTCACTAACAGGAAAAGGAGGACAGGAGCAGGCACATACACCTACTCCAAGCCCGGAATGGACGTATATCCCTGTTCCGGCGGTTGAAGTCACCAAACATATTTTGTCAATGGTGAAAGAGCAGAAGCAAATTCCTGCTCATATTCTGGATGCTTGCCAGGATATCATAACAGCTTCAGCATCATCTCAGGGACAGACACATAAATCTATCCCTAGCAGTGGAGTGACACATCAACAATTCACTCCGGAACAGACACACACAGCTGTTCCAGTCCAAGAGGGTTGTGGGGCCTACTCCCCCATATCATATGGACAACCAAGTCAGGCACATACACCTGATTTGAGCGATGATCATCAGCCTAACCTGACCATCTTTCCTGATCAGGCACATACACCTGCTCAGAGCAATCACTTTCTTCATCAAGTGATTTCTAAAGCGAGTAAGAAGGCATCTAAGAAAAAGATCCGCCCAGCACAGTCAGGAGATCAAAGGCCAATCTGCAACAAGGCCTTGCTCGATGCTGGAGTTCTTGAAGCCCTCAGACATTTATCTGTCGGAACTCAAGATTCTACTCCCTCAGTTCCCAATAACAGGAACATTAATCCCGAAGGTCTTCAACAGACACTTCCTCATGAATACTTGCTTCATGAAAATTCGGTCAATCTTGAAGTTTCTTCTTCAGATGAGAACCATAGGAACCCTCTGTGTGGTCAGAAGACCAAGGAGCAAGAGATCTCATCTTTTGCTGTAACCCATCATGAAGGTCCTCCTCATGGTGATGAACTTCGCTGCGAAAGTCCTCTCCGCAGTACTGATTCACATTGTCTCGAAAATTCTTCAGAAGGAAATGTAGTGACGAGAAAGCCCTCCTATCTCGAGGCACTTGCAAACGTAAAACCAGTCATGTCTGAAGTTTTACTATCGGCAGGTGAAACTCTTTCTCCATCAGAAGATAGCTTGGGGTTCAGGTTATTCTCCGAACCTTCCCTGGGTCATTCATCTTCCAGCATGAATAGTGATTCCTCTACCAATCTTGTTGAATCCGATGAAGCAACAAGGAAACACCAACTCTGGTCCAAACAGGTAGAAGAATCTTCATTTAATGATAAAGAGGAAATGCTGAACATGAGGAAAAAACTGGCAAAAGGTGAAGTACCAGTCATGTTTTGGCCTTTGGCTGATTCACAGTATGACATTCCAAAGATGTTGACGGATGATGGAATACATGATATTCGTCTTAACATATGGAAAACTCTTTGTCAGTTAAAGAAGAAGGTATTATCTTACGATGAATATGAAAATCATCTTAAGATAATAGAAGGGTTACAACGCCAGATTGATTTGGCATCTCTATCAGTCTCTCGGTATCCGAAGGCTGAAAAGCAACAGAGAACCCTTCAACGTTCATGCCTTGGAACACTAAGAAGATTGTGTCAGTTAATTTCCAATGCTCCATCTAATGTTCATATCAGAGGATGGGGTATTCACGGAGCACTACATTTCACAGTGCTTTCCGGTCAGCAAAGCCCGCCGAAAATGGTCTCATGCAATGTTATTACCCATGGCCGGCCACAGTCAATGGGCTTTGTTCATAATCAAAATCTTGCTCGAGATCAAGCTTCAACTAGTTCCTCTCAAAATCAAGTATATAGAGAACAGGTTGTTGAATTGCTCCTACATCAAGCAGACGAGAATATTGCGCAAGCCTCTCGTCTGGAGCAAACACGTCATCAAATGACAGAAGTTTCGGAAATCATCCAACGGTCTGTTGAACCAGGTGATAAAAGTGGATACAGGTTAATGCATCCAGCTAATTTCCGAACTAAGATTCGCAAGATCAAGAGAGATTTTAAAAAGATCTCAGACATAGCATGTCAAGAGACACCCCAGCTTGCCAGACTGGGGACTTCTCTAACCCAACCCTCAGAATCAACGAATGGGATTCGAGGAGTTGAGCGGAAGCAACAGGAACACCCCCAGTCCACCGGACTGGGGACTTTTTCAAATCTTCAATCCCTCCCTCAGAGAAAGTCAGTATTCTCTCGATTAGGGAATAAGCCTCAAGAGGAACGAAGAGCCAAGATGTCAGGAGATTCTCTCCAAGTAACGGTTCTCCAAGAAATTCCTGAGGGATCAAGTCAACGGAATGCCATGCCTTATCATGGACATAAAAGGAGACAATATCATAGAAATTCTGATAGAAAGGATTCCATGAAATATGCATCCATTAATGTCATCACTGCCGTTGCTGCTTATTCACCAGATGAGGCTCAATCAGAGGGATCAGATGAAGAGGTTCCTGCTCAAGAAGTTGCGCACACAGACCTAAATAAAGAAGGTGTGCGCACACGTAATCAAAGGCTTACCCAAAATCTGGGTATTCCTTCAAGTAACCCACTTCCCCCTCTCCGAAAAGGATCCAATAAGGGGAAAGGAAAGAATCAGGTTACTTATCACCCTTCCTCTGAAGGAGGTCAATCGCTCTCATTAGAGAAAAGGTTTGCACAACAGGAGGAAGAAATGAAAGAATTAAGAAGGTTGAATGCAGAACTACTTCAGAGTAGTCTTCTTCTTAAGAATGCTGAAGTCCGACAGCCGAAGGAATTTGTTGTAACTACTGAGATGGATCAGGAATATCCTCCTTTATCAATACACCCACAGAGGTCTAATCCTACGGGTCAAACGCAACAACGGTTGTAAGCACTACCATTAGTTGCAGCACCAACCTCCACGGCTGTCCAAGCTCCATTCATTGCACCTACCCAAAACCAAGTTCAACCTGACGTTTCTCAAAAGTTAATAACTACTATTGAGTCATTAACAGCTCGGTTAGAAACTATGGAAGGGAAACGGGTGCAAGTTCAACCTGAAAAGAAAGTTTACCCTGAATGGGTAGATTCAATTTCTCCTCCATCCAGTTTTGGAAACCCTATTTTCCCTACTTTCAATGGATCAGGTGACCCTGAACAACATTTGACGCATTACGTGTCTTGTTGTGATCCTATGATGGGAACTCCAGAGCAACAAGAAGCAGTGAAACTCAGATGCTTCGTGCGAACCTTGCAAGGACCAGCTTTTGTCTGGTATACAAGCTTGAAATCCCGGTCAGTCATCGGATGGGAGGATCTTCGTCAAAAATTCCTTCTTCAGTTCAGCTCAACTTTGCCAAAAACGACAGTTTTCGATCTTACAAACTGCAAGCAAAGGGAGAATGAAAGAGTCTCTGATTTCATTGCTCGTTGGAAGGGATTAACGTATTCCTTGAGTTTATCACTCCCTCAGGAGGAATTGTTGCCAATCTGTGTGGAAAATTTGCGTGACGAATTACGCACGCCATTGATCCCTGTGAAATACACAGGAGGGTTTCGAGACCTTACTTCAATCGCTCAACAGATTGAAGATTCCCTTATGCAGGCTAAGGTTAAATCTCGTGTAATTCCATCAGCTCCAGGAAGAAGAATGGGTAAAGCAGAAACTGCTACAGTTATGCTTAAACAGGCACCTGTACCTATTTCTACTTCAAAACCTTCATCTTCTCGAAGGGCTCCACCTCCTGAACGCCAACAACAAAGGCTGTTTCGTCCAAATGATCAAAAATATCAACGACGAAAACAATTTGAGGATATGAAGAGTAAAACATACTCTTTCCGAAGTGAGCAAGTTCCTGGTTACTTCATTTCATCTCTGGAAAATAATTTGGTTCAATTACCAGTGCCGAAGAGACCAAACAAGGAAGGAGATGAAGACCGTCCCAATTATTGTCCCTTTCATCAAATGTTGGGACATCCCATCCAGGAGTGTTTTGTCTTTAAAGACCTCCTACAAAAGATGGTTGACTTGGGACAAGTCAAATTGAAGGGTTCTTCATCTCATGTAGCGTGTATTACCGCTACAGATCCATAGGAAGGAGGCGAGTGGCAGGAAGTCAAAAGCAAAACTGCGAAAAAATATGATGATTGGATGGTCAGAAAGACAATCAATCGGACCCATTCCATTTTGCGAACACAATTGAAGAAGCCAATTGTGTCTCCTACAAAAGCTGCAGTAAAGCCTCCATCAAAGGACAAATCCTCAAAAGGGCAGCGCAATTCAAAGAAGAAAGAGGAATCAGGAGAAGATGAGTATATATCAAAGCCTAAATTGTCTTTGACTCTGGCAGATTTCATGCCATCTACTTCAAAGTCACGGGCACCGTCCCACCAAACGGCACAGCCTAAATAGGCTAACTTGGCAGAGTCTTTATCAGACGAAGAATTGATCTTTGGTTCTGTTAATATGATTCAATTAACAGATTCATATTCCAGTCTTGATGAGCCTGAATTCCCTGTATCAAATAAAGGAACCCGAGGAAGTTCTAGAGGTTCAGGATATAGGGGAAGACGTGGATCTTTCCGAAGCCACTACTCTAATTCTACCCCTGCTAGCACTGTATATGCAGCAGAAACTCGTGGTAGAGCCCTTCAGCGAGCTCAAAATGAACAAGCAAGTTCTTCTGCCAATGGCCAACTCAGCTTCGGCACAGTTATTTTGGAAGACCGATTAAATGTTCCATCTTCTTTATCTCATCATGTAAATGGATCTAATCAGTCTAATTTTCCAAAACCAAAGATGTTGCCAACTTCAATACAAGAGGCATCAGCTTCCAAAGCATCTGCTTCCAAGGTACCTGCTAAACCGCATATTCCTATTGGGAAACGCAGGCCTCTAGATCAAAAGTATGATATATTGAAACACTTGGCCCATGTACCAGCCAAATTATCAATTTTGGATGCTTTGAATCTATCAAAAGATCTTCGGGAAGCACTCATCGAAGCTTTGTCAAGTCCTCAGGAGTTTGAAGCTGAAATTGCTGCAGCTGAAATTTATCACATAGAGAATAATCCTTCAGAATGCCATGCAGTGATATCTTTTACTGATAAAGATGAAGATGATGTTGTGCATGGGCACATAAAACCTTTGTACCTATCTGGCAAAGTCAATGGTATAGATGTTCGAAGAGCTTTTATTGACAATGGTTCAGGAGTCAACCTCATGCCCATTCGCACACTTCGTCGATTGGGCCTCACGGAATCTGATTTATCTCCTTCTACCATGATGTTGCAAGGATATGATAAAAATGAACAAGAACCACTGGGAGAAGTTACGCTCAGAACTCAGTTTGGAGATCTTGTTTCCAATTCAGATTTCATGATTGTTGATCAAGACTCAGCTTTCAATATCTTGCTTGGAAGACCCTGGTTACATCAGCATGCAGCTATTCCGTCATCATACCATCAATGTCTCAAATACTGTTTCGATGGTCAAGTTGGAACATTGTATGGTGATAAGGCCCCGTTCAAAACATGTGAGTCTCAATACATTGAGGCGGAATTTTATCACATGAAGGGAAGAGAAAAATCTACAATGAAGGAAATTACCAAAGTTAATGCTCCATATGGTTTGAAAAAAATTCCAATAAATCCATTTTCACATGTGAGTACAGATTATGTGTTACCTATCAGTCAAATTGACAAAATAGGCCCAAATCAAAATACTCTTATGGAAAGATCCATAATGTCAATTACGGAAATCGAGCCAGACAACATGGGAGAAATTGGTAACTTACCAAGCAGTGATGAAAGAATAAGTGGTGACGTTTTCATTTCGTCTGCTGAAATCCAACAAGTCTATACTTCGCTAATCAGGCCAGAAGAAGTTATAGCAACACCAGAGGTGAATGTTGATGTTGATTCTCAATCCATCATCTCCTCTTTATTTCCCAAAGAAGACCCTTTTTCATCAATAGGGTCGGAAATGGAAGCTTCTTCTTCAAAATGTGAAAATTTTGACATCTCTTATGATCATGAGAATTTCGTTTTTTCATCTACTTTGCAAGTAGAAACGGAAGATATAACACATGATGAAGAGGAAGAGGAAGATCTTAGAGATGCTCCTCCAGCATTTGAAGAGGGTATCTCTACCACTGTGGATGAACTCAGAGAAGTAAATCTGGGTACAGAGAAAGATCCACGCCCCACTTTAATTAGTGCGGCCATGACCCTTGAAGAACAAGAGATGTATATTTCTTTTCTAAAGCAAAATAAAGATATTTTTTCTTGGAATTATACAGAGATTCCTGGCCTTGATCCTGATGTTGCCACCCATCATTTGGGTTTGCCAAAAGAACATCGAGGATTCAAGCAAGCCGCGAGAAGAACACACCCAACCTATGCTTCCAAAATCGAGGCTGAAGTGGATAAGCTTATCAAAGCTAACTTCATCAGAGAAGTTAAATATCCCAAGTGGTTGGATAATATTGTCCCAGTAAAGAAATAGAACGGACAAATTAGGGTTTGCATCGATTTCAGAGATCTTAATCGGTATTGTCCCAAAGATGATTTTCCAGTTCCGATTACAGAACTCTTAATTGATGCGACGGCTGGCTATGAAGTACTTTCTTTCATGGATGGATATTCTGGATATAATCAGATCCGAATGGCCCCAGAAGATGAGGAATATACAGCCTTCAGAGCTCCTCAAGGTGTGTTTTGTTACCGGGTGATGCCCTTTGGTTTAAAGAATGCAGGTGCAACATATCAACGCGCCATGCATCGTATCTTCAAACCTTTTCTAGGGAAATTTGTTGAATGCTATGTAGATGATTTGGTGGTTAAATCCAAACAACGTTTTGATCACTTGGCTGATTTGGAAATCATATTCCACAAGCTTCGACAACATAATTTGAAGATGAACCCCTTAAAATGTGCTTTTGTGGTAACCTCAGGAAAATTCCTCGGCTTTGTTGTACGCCATCGTGGTATTGAAGTCGATCCTGAGAAGACCAAATCAATCCTTGGTATGTCACCTCCTCAGAATTTGAAATAATTAAGAGGACTTCAAGGACACTTAGCCTATATTCGGTGTTTCATCGCCAATTTGGCAGGCAAAAGTTTACCTTTTACCAAATTATTGAAGAAAGGAGTCACTTACCAGTGGACTAAAGAATGTCAAGAAGCATTTGATGTTCTCAAGAAATACCTCTTAAGTCCACCAGTACTCATGCCACCTGTTGAGGGTAGACCTCTTATCCTCTATGTGACAGCTTTAGAGCGATCATTGGGTGCCTTTCTCGCTCAAAAGAATGATGCTGGGAATGAAAATAGTCTCTACTATCTCAGTAGAACTATGCTTGAAGCAGAAACCCGGTATTCGAGTATTGAAAAGTGCTGCCTAGCATTAATCTTTGCAGTTCAGAAACTGAGACACTACCTGCAACATCACGAGGTCCAATTGGTATCTCGTAATAATCCACTCAAATTCATCCTTAGTCATCCAATGCTTACAGGACGTCTGGCAAGGTGGGCGGTTATTCTACAGCAGTTCGACATTCAGTATGTGTCTCAAAAGGCAATTAAGGGCCAAGCTATGGCTGATTTCCTGGTTGAACACCCTTCAGTGGAAGACACGTATTCAGATATCGAACTCCCTGATGAGGAAGTTTTTTCTATTCAAGATAATCCTCAAACATGGGAAATGTATTTTGATGGTGCTTCTAGAAGTCCAACAGGGAAGAAAATGGAAAATCCTAAATTCAACAAAGTTGGTTTAGGAATTGTGCTCATTTCTCCAGATAAGGCAGTGTTACCTTATTCCTTTTTGTTGTGGGAAGGTGGTACCAATAATGAAGCTGAATACCAAGCTCTCATTGCAGGCTTGGAGTTAGCGCTTCAAGCACAAGTGAATCACTTAAAGGTGAAAGGTGATTCAGACCTGGTAATCAAACAAGTCAATGGGGATTATGCCATCAGAAAAGAAGAATTAATCCCTTTGTATTATTACGTCAGAGAGTTAATGTCGGAATTCCCTTCAGAACCGACATTTTCTTATGTCCCAAGATCACAAAATGCTCAAGCTGATGCACTGGCTAATATAGCCACAGCTTTAGCAGATCCAAATCGGGACGAGACAACCATCGGTATTGCCCACCGTCGTGCAATTTCACCTTATGTTCAAGTCAGAACAGAGGAAATTAATGAAATTAGACCCATTCCTGAACCATATGGTCATACTACAGGATGGATGTCACCTATCAGGGAATACCTTCAAAATGGAACACTTCCACCTGATAGAGCCGAGAGAGAACAAATTCGGCGACGTGTGGTCAATTTTACTCTTTATGATGGTCCAAACCACCTCGAGAAAATTCTCTACAAACGTGGTTTTGATGGAGTTCTCTTCAGATGTATTGATGGTGAAGAGACAATGGCTGTCATAAAAGAAGTGCATGCAGGAGTCTGTGGTTCCCACCAGTCTGGACATAGATTGTCTGATCAAATTTGAAGACTTGGATACTTCTGGCCTTCAATGATACAAGATTGTGTTAATTTCACAAAGAAGTGTCATTCATGCCAAGTATATGCCAATTTCATTCATCAACCTCCAGAGTTGCTTCATACAGCTAAATACTCATGGCCATTTTCCACATGGGGAATGGATGTGGTAGGACCTTACCCTTCAGCTACGGCCAAGCAGTTTAAGTACATTCTTACTGCTACTGATTTCTTTTCCATACGGGCAGAGGCAGTACCTCTCAAAGAAGTCAGTTCTAAATGCATTGTTAGCTTCATCAAGTCTAACATCATTACTAGATTTGGTGTCCCTCATACCATATTGACAGACAACGGCACCAACTTCTGTTCTTCTGAGGTAAAGAGATTGTATCAAGAATACAACATTAAGTCCAACCATTCATCTCGATATCATGCAGCGGCTAATGGCCAGATAGAGGCCTTCAACAAGACTCTTTCAAATATACTGCAAAAGATGGTGGATAAAGATAAGAGGTCATGGCCTGATAAACTCTATCATGCTTTATGGGCTTATCGGACTACCACTCGCAATGCAACGCGGTCTATTCCATATTCATTGGTATATGGAACAGAAGCAGTCTTGCCAATTGAAGTTCAATTGCCCTCACTCAGAATAGCCATTTGTGATCAGTTATCAACAGATGAGCAATCCCAAAAGCGGTTGAATGAATTGGAACAGTTAGATGAGAAAATATTGTGCACTTTTCACCACTTGGAAATCTATCAGAATCGAATAGCACGAGCTTTTAACAAAAAAGTTCGTCTTCGTTCATTCATTCAGGGAGAATTGGTATTGGTTCTCAGAACACCAATGATACCAGGAAAGAAGCCTCCCAAGCTTGAACCAAAATGGGAAGGACCTTATTCAGTACATAAGGTCTACTCCAATGGAGCGTATTCTCTGATTTCAATGGATGGAGAACACATCACGACTCCAACTAATGCCAGATTTCTGAAGAAGTATTTTGTATAAACACAAAATATTGTTCCCAGAACCAAGACTTACAATTGGTTCATACAGAAAAGGTCCGGTATGACCTTAAACTACACCATGGTCCAGTATGACCTTAAACTACAACTTCGTCCAACATGACATTAAACTGTGTCACATATTCTGTCCGAGATGACATTAAACTATAATACGTCCAGCATGACGATAAACTGTACGGTCCATGCATATGACCTTAAACAATTCGCACTTATGTCCCTGCAACATGACACTAAACTGTGCAGCACCAATAGTCCTAACTACAAGACTTTAAACTGCATAGTCCCTGATTTTGTCTTACATGACAATAAACTGTATAGAAGTTCCTATATTTTGTCTGAGATGACATTAAACTATATTGTGTCCTAGCAACATGACATTAAACTGTGTGGCACTTTCATCGTCCAACATGACGTTAAACTGTGTCAGTTCCCTTATCGTCCAACATGACGTTAAAATGTCACATTGGTTATTAATATGTCCTACATGACACTAAACTGTATATGTCCGAGATGACATTAAACTATATTTTGTCCTAGCAACATGACATTAAAACTGTGTGGCGCTTTCATCGTCCAGCATGACATTAAACTGTAAAAAATCCCCAGAACTGATATCCTCATATTGGTTCACCTTAGTCCTAGCTACATGACTTTAAACTGTACAGCACCAGTTCGTCCTTGCTATATGACGTTAAACTATACAACAATGGTCCCGTATGACTTTAAACTGCATCATTCCTGGTCCATGTATACGACCATAAACTATTTGCAAATATGTCCAGCAAGACGTTAAACTGTGACGTCCTAACTACATGACGCTAAACTGTATAAAAGTCCCTCACGTCCGGAAAGACGTTAAACTATATAATCATCAAAAGTCCAGCATGACATTAAAACTGCACAATCCCCCTTTCGTCCAATATGACGTTAAACTGTATTGTCCCCATCGTCCTAACTACATGACGCTAAACTGTACAGAAAGTCCTTGATATGTCCTACATGACATTAAACTGTGCATCGTTAAGGTTGTTATTACCTCTTGTTTCTCACACCGAGTATGACTCACGTGAGCTTAGAGCGAACATCAACCATAACACTCCCTTTGGGCCACTAACCATGTGTAAGTCCCAACAACATTTTTTAGATCATTGTCCACAAGAACAACTTGATCATTAATTCATTCTTTAATTGAACTACACGGACTTTGATCCTTGCCCTCCAGGCTGGGTATGTAGGCAACCTCCCAAAGGTTCAAGCCCAAAAACAATCTCTTCACATTGGTTCACCACCATCTCATATGATGATGATTTGTGAAACCACCCCTGGAATCAATATCTTTACATTGATTCACTTTCGTCCTTGTTATATGACGTTAAACTATACAACACTTTTGTCCGGTACGACAATAAACTACAATATTCTTTGATTTCCTCATTTGAGAAGGAACCATTATTAACATTGATTCTTTTTTCAATCATGGTTTTCATTTTTTCAAAAGACTACGTACATACATGGTAATGCCTAAAATTTTTATCTTAGGTTAAAACCATCATTGCACTAAAGTCCCCTTTTCACCCTTCACATGTACGAACCAAATTTGTACAAAGGGTAGATCTAGAACTACGTGGACTTGATTCCCATCCTTATGGGATACGTAGGAACATTCGAGTGTCCCTCGAATCCAGTCCCAAGTCTTTTGGGCCTAACCCCAAATTTCACTTTCAGTCCCTTGGCTGAAAAGTCTTCATGAAAACACACACTGTGTATTCATTATTATGGTCCGAATTCTATGACCCTAAACTAAGATCACTCATACTTTCGTCCTGCACGACGTTAAACTGCATTTCAAGAACTACGTATGGCTTGATTCTCATTCTTATGAGATACGTAGTGAAGTCCAAGTTTCAATTCAGGACCCAGCCACAACATGATTATGGTTATCATTGACCTATGTATCTCTATATACATTGGACAATACCCATCTTTATGTATTATAATCCTAACCTTAAATATTTTCAGATCTTCATAACCCTTTTCATGACTTATAGTCACAAAAATGTCAAACTTCTGAGAATTCTTTTGCCTGACTATGCAGCATGTGCCCATAGGTGGCCTTGCATAAACAGTCCACATAACAGACTTGTCAGCCAAGAGATGCTATTTATTTGACCATGCAGCCAATGCCCATAGGTGTCCCTGCATGTTTTCAACCCCCTAACGGGTTTGTTAAATAATAGTAACTTCATTCTTGGGAAGAATGCCTCTTTTGTCCTTATTTGTCTTAAACGACAGTATGTAGGGATCCGCAAAAATAGCCATCCTTAACGTATTTGTCCCATATCCTTTTTCATGATCTAAAAGTATTCAAGTCTATGGTTTATTATTCTTCCCTACGTTTGGGTCAGACCTTCGTAGGAGTGATATTCATCCAGTTCTTCGATATTCTTGTTTGGAAATATCTTCTCCATATTCAAGTACCTCTTTCCATACAACAAACTCTATGCTTTAGAAAATTTGAATCTCCATAAACATTCACTGGCTTTTAGCACTAGGAAAGTAAATTTCTGGGAGTTCTTTTGCCCGACTATGCAGCACGTGCCCATAGGTGGCCTTGCATAAACAGTCCAAATAACAGACTTGTCAGCCAAAAGATGCTATTTTATTTGACTATGCAGCCAATGCCCATAGGTGGCCCTGCATATTTCAACCCCCTAACGGGTTTTGTTAAATAATAGTAACTTCATTCTTGGAAACTACTTCTTCTAATGCCTTTCAGCTCTTTTTTCATATCATTCCTCGGATTCAAATATTCTTAAGCCATAGTTTACATTTTTTCCCTCATACTTGAGTATGGTAAATATGTTTTCAGATAAATTGTCAAGGAATTGAATCCATTTTAATCAATTTTCGGTCAAAGCTATTTCGACCTTAAACATTAGCCCCTTTATGTCCGGCGTGCATGACTTTAAACTGCCCACACAAAAGACAAAGGAACTCTGAATAAAAGTCAAGTTCCAGCTCACTAAATATACATTTTTTGTATGATTTAGGTAATATTGAGCAGTTAAAAGGTTCAAAGTTTCTAGGATTATTTGTAATAATCCTAGTAAAAATCAAACTATGCTTACTAGGCCCATTTGCTTAAGTAAATTTGAAGCAGGTAATGGAAGAATGCAGGTACAAATGATTGAAGACAAAAGTGTTTTTCATTGATACACAAGAGTTAGAAGGACATCCACAGACTGGAGTCTCTTCTTTTCTTTCAAGAATTACAAGAGGCTTTCAACATAACACTTCATTTGATTTACGGCATACCGATCTTCATTAGCAACCACCTAGAATTCATTCATTCAACTGGATACAATAAGAGATGCAGTGATACCAGCTCTTCTTGGAACAATTGTAAAAGGATGTTCTTGAGTGCGGTTTGAGAAAATTTTCTGCTGATCAAACAGTGACTCTGTTTCTGTCCAAGAGACTTGGAAGATGGATACGTGGATTTGGGAATGGAGCATTGGAAGTAAAGAGCCATTTGGAGAGAGTACTCTTTTCAGATATTGCTCTAATACCATGTTTGTCTTCTCTCCACCAACCGGCAGTGGAAAACATTTCAGCCCATGGGTTTGCCATTTTCATATCTGCAAGGGAATGACATGGAGGAAGAATTTGAAAGTTCACACCATTGTTGTTACTCTTAATGCACAGCATAACCGAAATAGAGAAGTAGCAGTGCAGCTGCATCTCAGGTGTATAATTGTTTGCATTTGGAACATTGACTCCTTGCAGATGACCATGAACACACAGAGACAGGTAGATGCTCTGTGGGAAATTAAGATGATATTTCTTCAAATACTTATCCAAATTTGGGAAAGTGCTGTCGCAGATATCATAGTAATCATGGCCAATAATGTTCATCATGTCATCAATCCGCTTGCTAGCCAGTTCATCAGCCGTTTCAATTCCCTTGGGAACCACTGAATCTGCACAAAAGATGAATAAACTAACTCTTAAATGGGTTTATTTTCATAAAATTTGTAAAGAAATTTTGGAAAAATGGCTAAGGCATTTAAGTCGCGCAAGTATAAAACATGGCGCGCAAGTATTCTTGTGTCGCGCTAGTTTTTGACGCGCAAGTATAAACCGCGCAAGTACAAATACCTTTACAGTGGCGCGACATCGAGGAAAACACTAGAAAACAGAGCAACCTGCACGGTCAAGGTGACCTGCGCGGCGAGAGCTCGAGAAGGGATGATGTCCGGAAATCCGGATACTTGTACGGAGGTGAGGCCATGTATTTATAGGCTCGGAAGCCTACCTGCGCTCCGTACCCAGAGCAATTAAGGCCTGCGCGACGCACACTTGTGCGCCGCCCTGTGCGTACTAAAAACTTGCGCGCCTCCCTTTTCCTTTTGAGGAATTAAATTTCCTCAGAGTCAAATCCTCATTTTCTCTCCGGATCCAACTCTGAGGGGGGACTTTTGTTGACGCTCCTTTCGTCACAGAATCTAAAGATCGGAAAAGGGAATATCTGAGCTCAAAGTGATTAAATCCTTTGAAGAAACATCAAAAATCGACAAAGGGATGAAAAAGGAGAACATTGCCCATAGGTCGCGCAAGTTCCCTCTTGGTCGCGCAAGTACACTTGCGCGCCGCCTCAATACTTGCGCGACTCCTCATGTTCGTGCAAGGGACTTGCGCGACATATGTGGTAACCGCCTGGTAACCGCCCAGTAACCGCCCGGGGTCTTCTTTTGCCTATAAATAGACCCTGTGGTCCCCCCATTGAAAGAAGATCTTTTTCCAGAAACACAGATTGAAGCTCCCGACGCCCAAGTCTCTTCTCAAAGCTTCCGGAACACTTCTAAGGTAATTTCTTACCTAGAACGGAAGATCTAAAGAGAAAAAGGAAGGCCTAAGTGTTGAAACTTATCAAACACTTGCGCGCCGACTTAATTCCTCCAATATAACTTGCGCGTCCCTCTTCTGGAAGAACCTCAAGAGAATGGTAAAGGGTTTAATAAAGAGTCGCTCAAGTATTTCAACTCTGGTTGAAAATCGCGCAAGTACCCCTAATGTCGCGCAAGTATACTTGCGCGACCAATACTTGCGCGCCGCCGCAGGACTTGCGCGCCTTTCAGGACTTGCGCGCCCCTATCTTTTTGGGTGCCCATCTTGCCCATTTTTACCCCTCTTAAGCCATTTTCACCATTCCTATTCAAGATTCAGTCTTCAAGATACTCTTCAAAGCCATTTATGACATGATTTCTTGATTTGACATCCTTATCTGAAAAGAATTCTGTGAAATATCTCTCAAAACCTAGTGATTTAAACATATTTATATCACCAAAGATTGAGAGTTCATTCATTTCAACCTCATCCTTTAAGATGAGAGAATCCTAACCTGGGTCTCCTTTTCAGGAATAAATCCCCAGTTATAAAAACCTAACTTGGGCATCTTTCTTAAGAATAAGCCCCAATCAAGTCCTTTAATCTTGGGCATCCTCCTCAGGAGTAGGCCCCAAACCTTAATCCCTAACCTGGGTCTCCTTTTCAGGAATAAGACTCAGTCATAACCTTGGGCTTTCTTTTCAGGAGTAAGCCCCAAGTCCCCTAACCTAGGCTTCCTTCTCAGGAATAAATCCTAGTCATAAATCTTGGGCATCCTTCTTAGGAGTAAGCCCCAAGTCTCTTAAAATTTCTCTTAACCAGTCATAAATTACCTTTGATTTGGGTTTCCTTTTCAGGAATAAAACCCAATCATAAGTCCCCTCCTAACTTGGGCATCCTTCTTAGGAGTAAGCCCCAAGATTAGAGTATTCAAATCTCCATGAAGCACATATAACTTTGTGGACCCTGTTCTTGGATTTTCTCCCTAAAAGTAAATCCTAAACTTTCGTCTATCTGGGCAGTCATCTATACATAAGCCCCAAAACAAATTCTTATGATTGCATCTTTTATGGCACAATTGTCTGAATTTTACCAATACCTCTTGTTTCTCACACCGAGCATGACTCACGTGAGCTTAGAGTGTAAAAGTAATTATGACATTCATCTTTGAGCCATCAATCATAAAACATCATATCCCATTCCTCGAACTACGTGGGTTCTGATTCCTTTTTTAAAACAAAGGATACGTAGGTAGCCCATTTATGGGTTCGATCCCAACATTGAAATAATCTCTGTCCTTCTGAATGACGATAAACTTCAAGTGCCCCACTGAGTGGCTTTAAAACCAGCCTGGTCATCAAAATGACCAAGAGACTTTTTATGTTTTGAAGGATACCATTGACCAAGAATCTCTAAACAAATATAGATGATTCTATATTGATGAAGAACCTCGAATACATATAAAAGATTCTCTAAATTTCTTGCATATTTAATCATTGATTGTTAAAACTAAAGGAAAGCTCATTTTATACTTGGTAATGTAATAAGGATTCACGAACTTAACTTAAATCTATAAAGAGAGTCCCGGAGTAGACAATAATTCCCCTCAAAAAGGTGTGATGAGTCCGACCTCCCATCCTCTCGACCAATGCAAATTCCTAAGACTCATTAGCCCACAAGCTAATGAGCGCCTGCCTTTGGAAAGTAGGTCCAAACGGATGTGGAATCATTGGATGTTTCCGGTTCTACGAACAAACCCGTTAGAAACCGATCGGAACGTTTGAATCTTCCGTCCAGGAGGTCATCCCCGGATTCCGCGCGAAACATAGGGATTCAGAAAGGAGGAAATTATGTATTAGTTGAGGGATCGCCCAAATCTAAGGCAGCCTATTTTTTTTGGGTATGCACACCATTACTCTCGTTATGGACATCCTCTAGAAGGGAACCATAAAATCTTGCATACTGATCATTTGGAATATCTTTAGTAAGGTTTCTGGGATTTAAATCCATGGTTTTCATCAATTCATACCATAATGGGGGTGGCATAATGAGTTTTGAATGGTAGGAGAGCATCTTCCATCTCTTTTTGGATCTTCTCCTTCCATTATAAGACCCTTTTCGAGTTTCTTTGAAAAGGGTGACTCAAAGGGAGCCTTGATATGTCCTGGAAGTATGCCTCTTCCCTAAGGTACATGAGTCAAGAGACAAGATAGATCAAGTATCCTCTTTATTTTTTATTCTCCCCATGATGGAAAATACTAACTTTTGTTGGGTGGGTGGTTGAGGTAAAAAATCACCCAGTCCTGTGGGATGGGGTTACACCCTTATTATGGCAGTTTTTGCTGATATCACTAGATTCTTGATTTCATTCATTCACCTGCAGGAATGATCCATATATGGTACCATATTTTCACATGAATTAGTTACTTCAGATGGCATGATTAGTGCTCTTTGGTGGATTCCCTTTGACAAGAAGCCTGCTGAATGTTCTCAGTGCCCGGTTTAGGAGTTTTCTGATTTCTTTCTTTCATCAAGAGTAATTCTTTTTGAAACTTACTCAAGGCTGGTTCTTCTCCATCAAGCCACTCTTCCTAAATAATTACTTAATTTGGATTCCATCTTGGGATGATGACATTGAAAGATGCCATTTTTAGTTGGGTCTGCTGGATGGGACATGGGGTGTAGTGGAGAGCTACATGTTCTCCCCACCCTCATATTTGAACACCATACGGGGCATCATTGATGAGGAAACACATATTGTGGTAGAGTGTGGAGGAATTTAAACTCAAGAATTTTATTTTTTTTCTTTATGTTCATGGGTTTCATGTAGATAGAAGGTATTATAGGTCAATTTGCTGACGAATCTCCCCAATATAATAACATAGTTTTTATACCCATCATAGGGTAGAAACTTCATTTTCAAATGGGGATATTTTTCAAGATTTTGAGGCAAATGTTATGCATGGATTACTCTAAAAACACTTTTTTAATGCTGAAATGAGAAGGGGTTGTGGGCCAAAACATAACTGGTACATCATCCCTAGATAGTTTTCTTCTCATGAGAAACAAATTATGTTATTATTATTCTAGATATTCTTGTACTTATTGTGCCTAACTAGGATGCTTTGTGGTGATTTCATCCATAGTAGTTGGGCTAGTAGGGATTTCATTGATGCATGAACAGTGAGTGGTTGGCACAGAGGATGAGTGTGGCCCCAAGACATCTCTTGGATGATAAAAGATGTCACTTGACATCAAAATATTTTTTAGTATATCTGACATTGTCCTTGCAAGCACCTCATAATATGAGGGTTTTATCATATTTGGTCTGGCAACAGAGGACCTTCTTTCTTGTGCGAATTTGGGCTGTGGGGAGGACATTCATAGCTAAGGCTGTGGTGGTGAGGAATACCATCACAACATATCATCTGGCCACTGGGATATTTTACAAAACGTGTACCCTAGGAAGGACCTTCAAGGTGTACTGCAGCAAGGGGAGGACCTTCGTGCAATTTTTTTGTCATTACAGGGAGGACCTTTGTAATGAATCCCAACATAGAGAGGGATACCATTATGGCTTTATGTCTATATATAGAGAGAATATATTCCATGTACATTCTAGAGAGGAACTTCTTGATGTACTATAATAAAGGGAGGGTCTTCTCATTTCTTGATTTCACTGTAGGGAGGGCCTTTGCAGTGACTGCCATCTTGCTGAGGACTACCATCATGCCTTGATGTCCGACTACAGAGAGAATAATATCTACAGCATATACCCTGGGGAGTACAATAGGGTGGATGATAGTAATGGGGGCCTTATTATTGTTCGATATTCTAGTCAAGGGGAGGGCTAACCTGACACACATCAGGCGATAGGCTCTCACGATCGATCATTTCTAGCCCATAGAGTAATCCACTATCGGTTCTCTTGGGGGGACCTTCAGAACTGTTGGTAGAAATAACGCGGGGAGGGCCTTCAAAACTACTACTATTGATTCCATAATTCGGTAATGAATCAACAAGATTTTGGACCTCTATTGATAGATGTCTTATGGAATCAATAACTCCATCTTCTAGAAGATCCGAATCATGAGTGTGATCTTAATTTTCTAGTTCTCTTTGGAATCATTCATTTTTGGGTTCTCTCTTGTGGGCAACTAGGTCCACCTGTTATTGGTAACAACCTTCATCAATGGGTCCCTATTTGGATGGTTCCCATGAGGTCATCAAGATACGTTGATGAACATATTGTGTTCTGGAAGTGATATATGTCTACCCTGGAGAAGAAACCACATTGGACCAATGTCCCCAAGTTGGAACATGTGTTTTTTCTCAATCTGGTTGTCCCTATATCAAAGAATATAGCCATCGACCCTCCTGGACTAGAGCATGGTTGAAAGTATGCTCCTGAGTACCATCTTACTTTGCGGATGAATCACCCTAAATGAGGAGATGGGATCATGGGCTCGACTCCTCTATTTTTCCACAGTCGTGATGAAGTATTGAAAGTTTTGAAAGATAAGGTCTGTAATAGATGTTTGATCATCCATCATTTCCAGGATGTGCTAAGATATGTATTTGGTTGGAACTGGATTAAATTCCCATTCCACTGTTAAAGCAAGATTTTGTGCTTTCTTCAGTCTCCATGTGTTCCTAGTGGGTACAAGATGTTCTCTTATACCAGGGTAGAGAAACTATTCTTCCCCTGACTTGTAGTTAGGATACGCAAGATACCTTCTTTTATTGCCACTTTATTTGGCTGGTGGGATTTATATTTTCAAGTAGGAATTTGTGTCTACTCATTTTCTATTGTATTTGAATCATGGGATTGATGTGAATACGTAGTTATTTTACTCTTCATATATTTACTTTTTACTATATTTGACTAGTGGGATTGATATTGGTAGCTTGGAGCTTGCGTCTATTTATTGATTTCCACTGTATTCGACTGGTGGGATTCAAATGCATTGGCAGTGTTTCATGACTTCCCATAATTTTATGCTCTATTTAGATAGCAGTCTTGGTATGCATTAGCAGGAAATTTTCCTTCTTGTTGCTGGTTGCCGCCCAATTTGGTTGGTGGGTTTCTTGTGCATCGATAGAGATTTTCATCTGCCAAAAATTTGTCTCCCTGATTGCACAATGGGACTAGATAAAATTAGAAAAAATATGTATTTTCTCATAATGTGACACCCAATTTCAATGTTGGGATTCACAATAGGGGACATGGATATATACCTACCCAAATCCTTACACCATGTCTATTTAGAGGATATCCTTCTCAGGAACAAGGATGACGACTTTCTTCTAATTATGTGTTCGCTGCCCTGGGCGGGTAACCTGAGTGAACTGTGTCTATTAGAGTTTAGCAGGTTCTCTCAGCATGAGATCCTCTTCAGAGTGAGGATATTGGGTTGCATGTTGCTGGTGGTGATGTCCTATTGAAGGATCCCTCAATATGGGTTCTTGTGCAGCTGGGATGAATTAATTAGTGTTGACTTCATATGCCACCCTGAAATAAGGTAGGTACCTGTTATCATAGTCTAGGGACAGGCTGCCGAAGCAATTGGAGATGGAAAGTGGGGCTGACTTGTGTTGGATTGCTGACCATGGCTGAAGAGGTGGTTGGTGGGATTTCACTGATTGGAGGCCCTGATTTGCTACCTCCACCATGGGGAGTGTACCATTTTGGTGGTACTCTTTGATTAACGCATTTAAAACCCAATGATCAAGATGTTGGGTGTGATATGGAGTCTTATCATTCATTGGGGACCTGACCACCTGTGTGGTCGCTGATATGCATGTATGAAAAAACTATTGTGATTCCATTGGATTGAAGGTATATCTACATAATTCTTGCAGTATATATGACATATACAGACAACAAAACCCCATCAAAGTAGAATCTCATAATCACATGCATAATTAATGATATTTCTTGACCCTATTCCTTTTGAATGTGAATCGGGATATAGGTGGGGTAACCTGCCACATTGGTTAAGGATTCACATTTGGTTCACCATTTTTTCAGCTCATGGTGTGTGTGTGGGAGCAAACAAAATGGACTGATTGATAACAACTAATTGACTGCTACTATAGACAGCTTCTTGTTGGGTTCATCAATATGTTTCGGCCTGATTCACATCATGACCATTTTTGGTGGGAAATATGGTAGTAGAGGAACTCGAAAGTGTGAATTTTTTATATTGTGAAGGAGGCTCTATAATTGAATAGACCCAATGAGTGATTGTAGGGGGTTCAGTGTTGGTGAAATAATCCCACATCGGGTGTGATGTCCTTAGATATTCTTCAGTAGGTTTATTTAAAAAATCCATAAAAACCCAACAACCCGTTGATCCAGGATTCATGGAACTTCTTTACAAAGGTAGGCACTCATTAGATGTTTTGGACGGCGAAACTTAATAAATCAATTGGCCGATAGGATGGGAGGTCGCGATCATACACCCTTTTGGGGGAAAATTATTTCCTTCTCCAAGACTCTCTTATAGCTTTAAGCAATGTTCATATATTCATGGATCCTTGGTTCATTCCCAACCATGTGTCCGCTATGTACCCCTAGGTCATAAGATCAATTAGAAATATGTATGGGTTTGTAATCATCTATATATATCTAAAGTTTTTCATCATTGTTACCCTCTTACAGACACATTAATGATTATATAGTATATTTCTAAGACAATGATGATTTAATCCATGTGATGAGGCACTATAAAGTTTATTGTCATCCAGGGAGAAAGAGATCTTGTTGATATTGGGATAGAACCCATAATGTGGGCTTTCTATGTATCCTCATTAGAGGAATCATATTCCACATAGTTAGAAATCACTATACTAGATACATCACCATTTAAGGTTGTGTGATAGGGAACCATCCATGAAGTTTAACGTCATGCAGAGAGGATTTCTAGGTGGAAATTGCTTAGTCAATATTTCATGTGGTACTTACGTTGAAGCAACCCAATATTCCAAAAAAATATATGGTCTCTTGGGTGGATATGAACCTACTAGGGATATGAAATAGATAATATTAGGGAGATTTGGGTGTCAGGTTTGGACCTAAGAGAGGCTTATAATGTATCCTAGTTAGCTGTCAATAAAATCCCTCATTATTTGGTTTGATTTGGGGATTATACTGTATAGGTATCCCATTTTTGGGGGAATGATTGGGGCTTACACATGGGAGCTTTCCATTTGAGTGAAACAAGTTGCGGATTACTATTAATGAAGATTCCATATCATGTTCAATGGAATTTTTAGGGATTGAATTCATTGGAGAACGTCCCTTGAGCTTGGTCCTTCGGTAGGCGTCCTACTTATCCTGGTTAGAGTAGGAATATATGTTCAAATAGTTTATTGAATTTGGGGATTACACCTTCTAGGAGGCCCACAGTTTGTGGTTATGTGAATTTCATGATTTCCACCAGCCTCTAAGACCATTTGAGTCATGCTCAATGTGATAAACAAGAGGATGTAGTGGGTCTAAATATCACACATCCCACATCATCTGCTGATAGATGGTATCAGAGACCAAAGGGAGGGAGAGAGAGGGATTTGAATGTGACAATTTCCCTCCCATTTTTCATAACCTGTATGGTTAGATTATCTTATCTAGGTACTCCATGGGAATAGGCAGAGAGGAGCACTGATGCAACCTCTTGAAAAAACATATAGGGTCTTACCTTGGTAAGAGTAAGATAAAATTGGTTCTAGGAAAGGGGATGAATGTTTTTCCTTGTATAAGGGAATAGAGAGAGAGAGAGAGAGAGAGAGAGAAAGATTTTCCTCGGATATAACTAACCCTCATCGAAGGGAAAGGTCAGTGATCACCCTTGATGCCTATAATGGGACGGTTCATGTTAGTATCCAAAGGTTGGACCCTGGGTTACCAAGGGAATGTAAACCCATGGACATTCTAGGTGTTCTGCACTATGGAGATGATTACTTACATGACTTTTCTTACCATACGTATGTAAAATCAAAAGGGTGAACTGATGTGCTTGGTGGTTTTAAAATATGGGTCTTGTTTCTTTGGAGGAGGCTTTGTCCAAATGACTTTGGACTGGTTCCTGGAGGGACTGTGGACAAGGCACTGGAAATGGAAGGAGATGATTGAATCCAGAGAGTTGAACATCTGAGGGTACCCCATTTCATGTACTGTTTCTTCATGTGGGATGGTGGACTCCCTGCGTAGCATGTTGAGGCATGCGAGGGGGACTGTCCACATACCATGATGGTATGCGGGCCTGTATGAGGATTACATAGTTTTATGATATGCAGGACCAGGTTCTGGCCGCGTAGCTTGATGCTATGAAATGTTGAGCTCTATCCACATAGTGTGTTGCTACACAGTTCAAGGGTCCACCCATGTAGCCTCATACTACATGGGGTTCCAATGTGATGAAGGGAAACTGGTTGAGTCCCTTGTATAAATTTCATCCGCAAAAGAGATATGGTTCTCCATCTTATAGTTATTATATTTCCTTCTTTATTTTTCCTATATGCGGTTCATTTATACCTGTGATAATTTTTCAGAAGCGGTTAGCACATTGTCGATCGATCTCTTCAAAAATAATGTATGTCCAAATCCTCTGAAATTCAACCTCTTCCTCTGTGCTCCACCGTAACTTTTCTTGGAACCCCTTGGGGTCCTTTTATAGATTTTTGGGGAAGCTGGATCTATGGATCACATGAAACCTTTTATATATTCCCATAGAGAGATCACTCAACTCATGGATGACTCAATCAACAGAGGCCCCTGGGGTTGTGGTTCACAGTGGATAAAATCACTGCCTCAATCTTGCAAATGCCTTTGTCTTATTCGTGGGTTACTGCTTGTTTTTCCTTGTCCACAGACTATTGAGTTCATGGGGATGGTATTAGTGGGAAGAATTCTCAGCCCCCATTTTCCCAATGACATGGTTTTCAGTGGTGGTACGCGGGGGTATAATTCTATTCATCCATATCACAAATGACATGGTTCACGACGACGGTATGTCATTGTCTTCACAACATGTATTACACGGTTCGCGGGTGATGCCTTCTACAAACTATTCTTAAGATTTAGTACACAGATGGATTATTATCCTTATCCAAATTTTCCTTCTTCAACAATTTTCTATAAATCCGTCATCTAATATTTTTCATTCCTTTTCAATAATTATGTGAGTATTTACATTCCCTTTTCAATGTTTTTTGGACCCTACAAAATTATTACATCAAAAGAATAATAAAACACTTTAAGGACCCTATGAACCATAGAAACTACAATACCAATAAAACCCCATAAAATATCATAAAACTCTAAAATCCCTAAACCTAAAAAACTCTAAAAACACTAAAACCCTAAAAAACTCTAAAACCCTATCAAACCCTTAAAATACCATAAAAACCCTAAAAATATAAAAAAACTAAAACCCCTAAAATACCCTAAAACCCAAAACCTCCAAAAAAACACAAATAACCCCAAAAAAACACTAAAAACCATCAAAACCCAAGAAGAACCTAGAAAAATAAAAAAATACCCTTAAATACCCTATGAACCCTAAAACAATAAAATCCCCTAAAAGACCCTGAATCCCATAAACCCTAGAAGATCCTAAAATACCCTAAAACCATTAAATGATTCTAAAACCCCAAAAAGGACAATAAAAACCTTGAATGATCATAAAAACCTTAATAATTCAGAAACCATACTAAAACCCCATAAAATCCAAAAGGCCCTAACACCTATAAAAATCCATAAAAACCCAAAGGACCCAAAAACCCCAAAAAACCTAGAAAAATTAAAAATCCTAAAACCCCTACAAACCTATAAAATCCCAAAAAATAATAAAAAACAAAAAAAAAACAAAAAAACCCAAAATACCAAAAACCCATAAAAATAAACACATAAAACCCTAAAAAATAAATTCCCTAAATACTATAAAATCCATGAACAACTATAAAGCCCGTAAAAAAATTAAAACCCCTAAAAATCCTATAAAAACCTTAAAAAATTTAATAACCTAAAAACCCTAAAAATGATAAAAACCCCTAAAACATCCCAAAACTACTGAAAAAACTAAAAACCAATTCAATAAAAAAAACTCTAAAACCCCTAAAAATCCCCAAACAACCAATAAAAATATTACAAAAACCTAAAACCACAAATCCCTAAAATCCATAAAACCCCTAAAAAGCATAAAACCCCTAAAACACTAAAACCCTAAAAACCACATAAAACCCTAAAAGAACCTAAAACACCTAAATTCCCTAAAACCCTAAATAACTTCAAAAGCCATGAAAACCCTAAAACCCTTAAAAATAATAAAAACCCAAAAAAATACCTAAATAATCCTAAAAGACTAAAACGTCAAAAAACTCCTAGATACCCTAAAAACCATAAAAACACTAAAACAATAAAAACCCTTAAACACATAAATATGCATAAAGACTTTAAAACAATAAAACCTCCTCAAACCCCTAAAAACCCCAAACCCAAATCCCTACACCCTAAACCCTAAACCCTTTACCCCAAACCATATACCCTATACCATAAAACCTAATCCCTACACAAGAAAGCCTAATCATACATCGTAAACCCAAAAACCTACACCCTAAACTCTAAACTGTATACCCTAAACCCTAAACCCTACACCCTGAACCTTATAACCTACACCATATATCTTAAACCCTACACCTTAATCCCAAAACCAAAAAACATAAACCCTAAACCCCAAACCCAAAACAATAAACCCCAAAGACCCTAAAAATTGTAATAACATGTAAAAAGTAAAAAAACTAAAACCCTAAAACCCTTAAATCCATAAAAGAACCTAAATACCCATAAATCCATAAAATACAATTGAAACCCAAAAAATGTAAATAATCTTAAAAACACATAAAACCCGTAAAAACCATAAAAACCCTTAAAACCCCAAAAAAAACTTCATAAAACTAAATAAACCTAAAAACATAGAAAAAACTGAAAAACCCAAAAACACTTAAAGAACCACTGAACCCTTATAAAATCCTAAAAAATAACCTAAAACTCCGAAAACACTGAAAACCCTTAATATATCCTAAAAGTCCCATAAAAATCCAAGCCAACCGTAAAACCCTAAAATGCTCCAAAAAACATAATGCCCAATAAAAAACTAAAATAACATAAGAAAACCTATAAAACTCTAAAAAATCATTAAAACCCCTAAAACCCCTAAAACACCCCAAACCCTAAAAACCCTAAATACCATAGAAACCCCTAAATCACCTAAAAATATAGAAAATAATAAAATCCATAAAAGGTCACTAAAACACCCTAGAAACCATATAAAACTCTTTAAAAACCCTATAATCCCCTTAAACCCCTAAAAACCATAAATCCCACCAAAAAATCCAAAACCCTAAGAACCCACAATATAATAACCCCTAAAGACCCAAAAATACCAAAGGTACCTAAAAGACCCTAGAACCCTTGGATGACCCAACGACCCTAAAACCCTAAAACAAGACTGAGATAATAAATAAACTAAGAAACACAAAACCGTAATAAAAAAAATCCATAAAAACTATAAAAACCCCTAAAACCATAAAATCTATAAAAAACTAAAACCCCCAAACCCCTAAAAACCCTAAAACTACTAAAAATTATAAAAATATAAGAACCCTAAAATCTCCTAAAAACACTTAAAGTCCCTAAAACCCCCATAACCCTAAAGATCCTTAAAAACCACTGAAAACTCTAAAAGTCTAAAAAAACAAAAGATACCTAAAAAAATTAAAATTCAAATACTCTTAAAGATACTAAAAGGCCCTAAAACCCTAAAACCCCAAAAATACTTCAAACCAACAAAAAAACCCGAAAAACCCTAAACCAATAACAATCCCTAAAAACATAAAACCCCTTTAAAACCCTTAAAAACCCTAAAATCCAGAAAAAACTATTAAAACCACTTGAACCTCATAAAAAGACCATAAACCCCTAAAAAGTCCATAAATACACTAAATCCCAAATAGAACCTTAAAACCATAAAACACTATAAAGACCCTTAAACCCTCAAACTCTAGAAGTCCCTATCGATCATAAAATCCTAAATGACCCAAAAGAATCCCAAAATACCCTAAAAATATATTTAAACCTACAGAAGACCATAACAATGCTTAAAACCCCTAAAATAAACTAAAAACCAAAAAAACTAAAATACCCTAATATATACTAAATACCCTTAAACCCCCTAAAAGACCCTCCAAACCATAAATACCATAAAAGACCCTAAATAACCATAAAAACCCTAATATACCCCTAAAACCCTAAAAGACCCTAAAAACCCTAAAACCCCTAAAAATCACTAGAACTCTTAAAACCCCTAAAAACAATAAAACAATAAAAAAATTATAAAATCCAAAACACTCAAAAATATCTAAAAAAATAAAAACCCAAAGAAAACCCTAAAACCTATAAAAATGTAAAAACCTAACAAACTGCACAAAACCCAAAAACTCTTAAAAACAAGAAAAACCTAAAAGAACTAAAAACTAAAAAAATACATAAAACCTGAAAACCCCTAAAAAATAACAAAAATCTATAAAACTACCCAAACCCCTAGTAAAAACCTAAAAACCCTTGAAACACCATAAAAACACAAAAAACAAAAAAAAAACTCAAAAAACCAAAAAAGACCATAAAGATACCCCAAAAACACTAAAAAAATAAAAAATACATAAAAACAAAAAAACCTAAAAACCCCAAAACCTCTAAAAACCATAATAACACCTGAAACCCTAAACCTTATATCCTAAAACCGAATCCCTAAACTTACTACCTAAAACCTATATCATACACTTTAAACCCTACACCTGAAACCCTATCCCCTACCCCATACCCTAGAACCCTACTCTTTATACCCTATATCATACACCCTAAACCTTAAACCCTACACCTTATTCCCTATACCATGCACCCTAATCCTTAAACCCCATAACGTATACCATAAACCTTAAACTCCACACACAAACCCCTAAAAAATGCACCCTAACACTAAAAGACCATAAAAACACTAAAAACCCTTAATGAAACTAAAAACCCCAAATACACTAAACCCATCTAAAAACCCTTAAAAAATAAAATAACCTAAAACACCTTAAAACCCCTAAAAGAATGTAAAACCCTTAAAATCCATAAAAAATCATGAAAACTCAAAATACCTTACGGATCCTAAAAAATGAAACAAAAAATAATAGACCCTAAAACCCATTAAATACTATAAAAACTTCAAAACACCCTAAAACCCCCAAAACCCCTAAAATCCCATAAAAACACTAAAACCGTAAAAAAATAAAAACAATAAAAATATATGAAAAATCATAAAAATTGTAAAAACCCTGAAAAACCTAAAACCCCAAATAACCCAACCACCCCCAACCCCTAAAAACCTATGAAATTATTAAAACTCATTAAATACCCTAAAATCCCCATGAAACCAAAATAGCCCCATAAAACCCAAAAACCCAAAAAATATTCCAAACACAAACAAAGAACTTGAAAACCACAAAACCACATCAAACCCCAAAAACCCCCAAAAACCCTAAAACATGCTAAAAACCCCTAAAAAATACAAAACCACCTAGCACCCTAAAGTGACTTAATACAATAAAAACATAAAAAAAATAAAAACCATAAAAGTTCTGATACCCTAAAACCCTAAAACCCCTTAAAATCATACAAATCAGTAAGTGACCCTAAAATTCCTAAAATTCCCTAAAAACCCTAAAAACCCTAAAAACCCTAAAACTCCTAGAGAAATATTATCCCATAAAAACCCTAAAAAACTGAATCACTTAAAAACCATAAAAAAGAAAAATTCCCCTTAAAATCACTAAAACCACAAAACCCCTAAGAACCATAGAAAACTTAAAAAACCCTAAAAACACATTACAACCCAAAAAACCATAAAAACATTAAAATACCCCAAAAACATAAACACCACTAAAAAAACTAAACCCCTAAAACCATAAAACCCCTAAAAATTACTAAAAAAATAAAACAACCTCTAAAAATCCATTAAAAACTTGAAAACCCCTAAAAACCCAAAAAAACACAAAACCCCCTTAATATCCCTAAAGAATCTTAAAAACCCTAAACAACACTAAAAGACCCTAAATATGAAAAAGACATTAAAACCCCAAAAAACCATAAAATCAAATTAAAACTCTAAAACTCATAAAAACTCCAAAATACCTAAGAACCCCCAAAATCCCATAACCCCCCCCCCCCCACACACACACAAAACGTAAAACCTCCCAATCCCTAAACACCCCTAAAACCCCTAAAACACTAAAACACTATAAAAATCTAAAAAATAATAAAACCTCTAATCTCCCTAAAAATCATAAAACCCCCTAAAATCAATAAAACCCCCTAAAACAATAAAACCCATGAGAATCCCTTAAAATGTTAAAAACCCTAAAACCACTATAAAATCTCTAAAACCCCTTAAAGAGTAAAAAAATCTAAACCTCCTATAAAAGTAACAAACCATGAAACCCCCTAAAAACCCTAAAAACCTGTAAAAACTAGTAAAATGACTAAAAATCACGAAACCCCTAAAAATTTGTAGAATAATGAAAAAAGATTGCTCCCATGTCTCTCAGCTCCTCTCACGTTAGGGTTCTACAGCGGCGTCCTTCCCTCACCGCGTGATGCTTCTCCGGTGCGGCAGGGGAGTTCCAGGCGTTGGATTGCTCCGCGCTGCTGCTCCCCCCCCCCTCTCGAGGTACTCTTCCTCGGGCTTGATGGTGCACTCACAGATCCCCTTAGATGGATGCTTCGGTCGAAGGCTCCCTTTAAGGGATCATTCGGATTTGGTTCTTCCTCTGTGTGGTGATTCAGATCCATGGAGGAGATGGCCAAATCTGGCCTTTCCGGAGTGCGGCTGTGCAGTTTCTCGGAATCTTTGGGAAAATCTGGACCTTCTAGCATGCGGCACTGCTGTTCTTTGGAGGCGATGAATGGCTTTGTTCATTCCCTAGCATGGTGCTGTAGGTTTTTGAAGGAGTGGTCATGATATGTCATCCTTGATCTTTGCTACAGTTCCTCAGCTTCAGGTGATGCACTTTCTATGGATATGGGTCCTCCTCAGATGGGTCAATGGCTTCATCAATGGTGGAGGGGTTTTCACTAGAGATGTGGGTTCTAGACTCCTCGACGATGCAGCGCAGTGGTCTGTTCTCGGTCGTCACTGCTACACTCTTCCCATCCGATTTTAGAGCTGAACTTGGTAGTTTTTTGGTGGCCCCTTTGGCGCTGCATCAATTCTTTTTGGATGTGGAAGGTTCATTCCTCAGCCCTATCTTCAGTTCATGCTGCTGTTCCCAGTCTTTTTGTGCTTTGGGGTGATTTGGTTTTGGTCATTACTTTCTGGCGGTGCCAAAGCGGCTTCTTTGGCCCTGCATATATTGCTGAATTTCTTGGATGGATCCTTCTGTTATGGATCTATTTTAGAGATAGATTGCTTTGCTATGGGTTGATGTTCGTGCCATTTTTTGGTATTGATATGAGGCTATGGGTTCTGGTGATGCACTGTGGGTCGTGGGATGCTAGAAGGGAATTTTGGGTTGCGTACTAGTTCTTACGCTGGGTGAGGGTGATCTTGGCTACCGGTTGCTAGCTGAGTGATTGGTCTTTTCTGTTACGTGCAGCTTGTTGTTGCTGGTTTGATGGTGAAGTGCGCTGTTGTTTGCTGGTGCTGTTTGGTTTGATGGTGATGTGTGATGCCGGATGCTGGTTGTGGTTGTGATGATTGGTTTTTGGTGCTGTTGGATGCTGGTGGTTGCTGGTATGTTTTTTGGATGGTGATGATGTGTGATGCTGTTTGTGGTGATGGTGCTGTGGTTTGAAGATGCTTGTGACGAATGGCTGTGGTGTCTGGTATGGGTGCTGTTGGATGCTGGTGAGGGCTGGTTTGGACGTGATGAAGCTGTTGGTTGTGTGGTGATTCTATGTTTGGTCTTTTGTGTCCTTTTTTCCTTGTTTTCTATTCTTTGCTTTCCTTTTTTTTGTGGTCGTTAAGGGTTTTTTGGTGCGGGCTGTTTGACCCCTCCCCTCCCTTGTCTGCTGTGTCGCTTTTTCTTTCTAATATATTTGGCGGGGCCGGGAAAAGCCCGACCCTCGCATCTTCCTTGCCCTAAAAATTTCTAAATAACCTAAAATTCCATAAAAATCCAAAAAAACATAAAAACCTTAAAAAATATAAAAAACATAAAAAACCAAAACAATACAAAAAACCCTATAATATATTAAAATCCATAAACCCCTAAAAATTTTAAAACCCCCAAATGCCTAAAAATCACTAAAACCCGATAAAACCCTAAAACCTCCTAAAATGAACTAAATACCATAAAAATCATAACAACCCTAAATTATCTAAAACCCTCTAAAAAATTTAAAACCCCGTTAAAAAATAAAAACATTTATAACAACCCAGAACCCCTTAATGCATAAAAACCTAAAACCAATTAAAACCCTTTAAACCCTAAATAACCCTAAAAATGTTAAAATACCTTATAAACCAATAAAAACAAAAACCAAAAAAAATGTCCTTGAAACATAGAAAAACATTAAACCCATAAAAAATTTAAAATACCATAAAAACCATTAAAAATACCCTGAACCCCTAAAGATCCTAAAAACACTAAAACCCTTAAAATCGTACAATCCATATAGGATACTAAAAAAATAATAAAAATGCTAAAATGCCAAAGACACTAAAAAGTCCATAAAAACTTAAAAACGTAACTACACCTAAAAAACTATAAAAGATCATAAAATGGCCAAAAATCCAAAACCACTAAAAGACCCTAGGAATCCTAAAAAACCTAAAAGGTTGAAAAACCATAAAACACCATAAAACCCCTTAAAATGCTAAAAAATATAGAAAAAAACCTAAAAAACATTAAAAATCCTAAAACTTCTAAAATACCTATAAAAACTATGAAAATCCCTAAAATCACTAAAACCCATAAAACACTAAGAAATCTAGAAACCCCAACAAACCAAAAAAACATGAAAAACTAAAAAAATCATAAACCCCCCAGAAAAAAATAAAATCTCTAATTACCAAAAAAACCTTCAAAAACACAGAAAAACCATAACACCCCATAAACCTCGAAAAATTTTGAAAACAAAAAGTTCTTAAAACACATTAGAACCCAAAACTCTCTAAAAGCCATTAAAAACCTCAAAACCCACCTCAAAACCAAAAAAACCTAAAAACCATAACCCCTCCACCCCCTAAAAACATACAAACATATAAACCTTGAAAAAAACCCCAAACATCCTAAAAACCCTAACAAACTATAAAACCCCTAAAAACCTAAAAACCCATTAAAAATATCTGGAAACCCTAAATACCCAAAAAACACCTAAATTCCACTAAAAACAACTAAATATCCATAAATACCTAAAATCCAAAAAACATATAAAAATCCAAAAACACCCTTAAAAGACCCTAAAAACCTAAAAGACCTTAAAAACATGAAAACAATAAAACCCAAAAACACCGTAAAAACACTTAAAACCCCCTAAAATCCTCTAAATACCCTATAAAACGGAAAATACTAAAAAAATACCTTCAAACACCTGAAAAATATAAAACCCCTGAAAACCATTAAAACTCTTAAAATCCCTAAAAACATAAAACCATAAAACCATAAAACCCTAAAACACCCTAAAACCCCTTAAAACCCCCTAAAATCTTCTAAAAACCCTATAAAATGGAAAATACTAAAAAATACCTTCAAACACCTGAAAAATATAAAACCCCTAAAAACCATTAAAACTCTTAATATCCCTAAAAACATAAAACCATAAAACCCTAAAAACCCTAACAATATTTTTAAAAACCTAAAACTCCAAAAGACACCAAAAGAACCCTAAAACCCCTAAAGGTTATAGAAAACCGTTTAAACCATAGAGAAAACCTAAAACCCTCAAAACCACCAAAAAATCTAAAAACACTAAAAATCATAAAAACACTAAAACCTTAAAAAAACTAAAAATCTAAAAACCTTAAAATCTAAAAACCCATAAAAGAAACCTTAAACCATAAATCCCTTAAAAACTAAAAACATAAAAACCCTTAAATCCTTAAAAAACTAAAAATTTGAAAAATTCAAAAAATCCAAAAAAATACAATAAAAACCCTAAAAACATTAACAACCCCTAAAAACCTTAAAAACCTAAAATACTAAAAAACAATAAAAATATAAAAAAAATATAAAACCCTCTAAAAGACACTAAAACCCCTTAAAAGTCCTTAAAACCCCCCAATACCCCTAAAACCCCAAAAGAACTCTGAAAAAAAAACCACATAAAATATAAAAATCCTAAAAAACTTTAAATTCCCTAAAAACCTAAAAATAAACTAAAAACTATAAAAAAACATAAAAAACCTAAAAACACCGTAAATCACATTAAAATATTAAAACCCTAAACAACCCCGAGAACCCTTAAAACCCCTAGAGAGCTTTTAAAACCCTAAAAACTATAAATACCCCTAAAAATATAAAAATACCCCTAAACCACAAAAAAAATCATAAAAAAACTTTAAAAAAATTTGAAACCCTTAAAACCACTAAAAACACCAAAAACCCATAAAACCCCATAAAACTCTAAAACCAGGAATACACCTAAAAACACCAAAAAAATTGAAAATAACCTAAAAACACTATGAAAATATTAAAAAACCATTAAACCCCACAAAAACCATAAAAACCCAAAAAACAAAAAAAAATCTGAAAACCCTAAAATCACCAAAACCATTAAAAATCAAAAACCCCCCAAAACTACTAAAAGCCCTAAAAATATGTTAAAATCCAATAAAACCCATAACCCCTCTAAAACCCTTAAAACCCCATAAAACACCTAAAATACCATAAAAACACTAACCCCCCACCCTAAAAACCATTCAAAATTCCTCCAAGACCCAAACAAACCCATTAAAATAAAATAAAACTCAAAAGTCCTAAAAACCATAAAAAATACTAAAACCCCTAAAAACAATAAAACCTCCTAAAAACTAGAAAAACCCCTTAAACCCATAAAATCCATAAAACACTAAAACCCCAAAAGTCCTTAAAAACTATCAAGTTCCTAAAAACCCTAAAATAATTCAAAAAACCCAAACAAAACCTAAATACCAATAAAAACCCTAAAACCCATAAAATTCACCAAAAGACATAAAACACAAAAAACCTCTCATAAATATAAAAAACATTTAAAAAATAAAACCCTGAAAATGAAGGTGGTGTTGGTTGCTAGAAACATAGGTGCTGGAGTTTGGCTGCTTGTTGGCTAAAGGATGAAGTCGCTGTCTATGGCTCTGTTATTGGCGGTTCTCTATTTCTGGTTGTTGATTGCTGTTATTTCTGGTGGTTCGATGATGACGATGGTGGATATTATTTGGATTGGAAGCGATGGTCACTGGATGTTGAGCGGCTGGTCACTAGCCGTCGTTGTTATGGCTTTGATGATTAGAACTGGTGTTGCTGGTTGATGGAACTGAAGTGGGGTGTTGGGAGATGTCTGGTGAGCGAAAGATGTGTTGGTTGTCTGAAAATGAGGTGTTAGATCCTAGTTGTTGTATGTATGGGATGTGAAAAGGTTTCTGCTTATGATTTTAGTGCTGGTGGTTCTGTGCTGATGGTGGTGGGCTTGATTAGAAAGGAGGTGATGGATGATGAAAGATGTGATGTGGGATGCTGGTTGCTGTTTTGGTTTTTTGATTTTTATTTTTTTGGGGTCTTTCGTGTCTTGGATTGTAAGGGGTTTTTGGGTGTGGGTTGATTGAACCCTCTCCTCCCTTGTCTGCTGTGTCTATTTTTTCTTTATAATAAATTGGGGGGGGGGGGGGGGGAATAGCCCAACCCTTGCATCTTCCTTTCCCTAAAAACCCTAAAAACCCTAAAACCATAAAATATCTAAAATCCACCAAACCCCCAAAAATACTAAAAACGCTAAAAATCCAAAAAACCAAACAAACCCTCAAACCATTAAAAACATTAAAAAACATTAAAACATTAAAAAACTAAAAAAATTTACAACACCTTAAAAACCATGAAAATCCCTAAAACCCCTAAAAACCCCTAAAAACCTAACAACCATGAATAATCCCAAAAACCCTAAAAACATGAAAACCCCTTAAATTCTGAAGTACTCTAAAAAAATAAAAAATTAAAATCATTATTAAAACCCTACAAATTTGAAAAAAATTAAAACCCATAAAACCCTAAAAACCATAAAACTCCTAAAAACCATTAAAAAACAAAAAAAGCCTAGAGAAACATTAAAATATTAAAAACCATTAGAAACCCTAAAAACCTAAAAAAATGGTAAAACAGTAAGAAACATTAAAGAATCCTAAAACACTAAAACCTAAAAAACCCCCAAAATCCCTTTAAAACCCATAAAAACCATAAAATAACCACAAAAAACCCTTCAAAACCATAAAAAACATTAAACCATAAAAATTATTAAAAACCATAAATATCCTATAAAACCCTTAAATACCCTAAAGGACCCTAGAAACCCTAACCCCCCCTAAAACCCTAAAACACCTAAAACCAGAACCCCCACTAAAAATACCATAGAAAAAACTAAAACCCATAAATGATCCTAAAACCCCTAAAAATACCTAAAAGGCCACAATACCCTAAGTCACTCTTGAAGAACTTAAAAACCCTAAAATATATTATAAACCATAAAAACCCTAAAAGACACTAAAACCCCTAAAAACACCACCAAAAGAAATAAAATAACATAATAGTGTTAAAAGACTATTAAAATCCTAAAAACCCTCAGTGGATCCTAAAAATACTTAAAAATTATAGAAGGACATAAACCCCAATAAAATATATAGGACCCTAAAACAACTAAAAAAACCAAAGGATCCTAAAAATATTAAAACCAATTAAATGATCCTAAAAAACATAAAGGACTCTAAAAACTATAACAAAACCTAAAGGACCCTAAAACCCCTAAAATATCCAAATGACCCTAAAAGTCCAAAAAATCATAAAAGCACAAAAAAAACTAAAAACACGAAAAAACCTTTGAAAACCCCAAAAAACCATAGTAACCCTAAAGGATCCAAAACCCTCGTAACTCTATAGGTCCCTAAAAACCCTAAAGCTCCCCAAAACACCCCAAATCCCCTAAATTACTCTAAATCCCCTAAAAACCCCTAAACAATCCTAAAATCAGAAAAAAAGGATAAATAGACTAAAACCCCATAAAATTATGAAAACTGTTACAAACAATAAAAAATTTAAATGGCCATAAACCCCCTTAAAACTCCCGAGGTCCCTACAAACCCAAAAGCTCCCAAAAATTCCCTAAATCCCCTAAATTACCCTAAATTCCCCGAAAACAACTTAAAATCCTTAAATGATCCCAAAATCACAAAAAATACATAAAGACACTAAAACCCCACGAAAATATAAAGTTGTTAAAAACATTAAAATAATATAAATGGCCCAAAAAACCCCAAAAAATTTATAAGACACTAAATAACCCAATAAATACCTTAAAAGTCCCTAAAACCATTAAAGACACTAAAAACCTTAAAGAAATAAAAAACAAAAAAATACATAATACCATAAAACCATAAAGATCTAAAAATCCAAAATACCCAAAATACCATAAACACCTTCAAACCTCTAAAAACACTGAAAACCCTAAAACCCATAAAATATCTAAAACCCAAATAAAAACGTAAAAAACCCAAATAACCGTAAAACCAATACTATCTAAAAAACCCCGAAAAACCAAAAAACCAAAAAACCAAAAAATCCAAAAAATCTAAAAAACACAAAACACCCTAAAACCTTAAAAACCAAAAAACACTCAAACACCCAAAAATGATAAAAAACTATAAAACCCATAAAATGTTCAAAACCCCTATGTAAACCAAAAACACTAAGAGACAAATAAAAACCCTAAAAACTAAAAAACCCTAAAAAATATCAAAAAATCAAAAATCCCATAAGAATCACTTAAAAATACTTAAAATCCATAATTTAAACTAGGAACCCTAATTACCCTAAAATCCCTAAAAACTGTAAAAAACCATAAAACACCTAAAACCCTAAAACACCAACAAAAGACCCTAAAATCATTAAAAACCCTACAAGATCCTAAATCCCAAAAAAACACTAAGAGACCCTAAATGTTTTTAACAAAATTATAAAATACACAAAAAATACACTATAGAACCACTACAATACCAAAAAAACCCATTAACACCCAAAAAATTCTAAAAAACCAAAATACCCGAAAATCCCTAAAACATATAAAAACCTATAAACACTATAAAACACCTAAAACCCTAAAAAAAGAAAAGAAAACCCTAAAAATCAATAAAATTCCCTAAAAAACATAAGAACCCTAAAACCCCCCTAAAAACCCTTGAAACCTAAATAACCCTAAAAACAAAACCCCCTTAACAACACAAGAAACCCCTAATAATCATAAAAATATTTTAAAACCCTAAAATCCCTTTAAAACGCTAAAAAATCCAAAAAACCCCCCTCAAATTCCAAAAAAACTCTAAAAACTCAAAAAATCCTGAAACCCTAAAAACTACTAAAAACCCCTAAAAACCTCAAGAAAGTCCTAAAATCCTTAAAAACACAATGAAAAACTAATAAAATCCAAAAAATACCTAAAAACATTAAAAACCATAAATTCCTAAAAACATTAACCCTCCAACCCTTAAAACCTAAAAATACAATAAAGCGTTACAAAAAATTTAAAACACCTAAATTCCCTAAAACCCTAATATCACTAAAAACCCACAAATAATTATAAAGAACCCTCAAATATTAAATGTAATTTTAAAAAATGTATAAAAAACCTAAAAACCTTAAAATAATCCCAATGAATACTAAAACTAAAAAAAACTCAAAAAACCCTAAAAATAATAAAACCCCCCAAAACCCTGAAAATACCTTGAAACAACAAAAACAATTATAACCATGAAAAAAACCATTAAAAACCATGAAGTTTCTGCTTGGTTTGGACTACTGCTAGATCTTTCTTACTTGTCTTTGTGTGTTTTTTCTTTTTTGATCTTTCCTTTTTTTGGTGTCTTTTGTGTCTTGGGTTTGTAAGGGGTTTTTGTGTGCAGGTCGTTTGACCCCTCCCCTCCCTTGTCTGCCGAGTCTTTTTTCCTTCATAATAAAATTGGGGGGGGGGGGGGGTCGGGAATAGCCCGATCCTCACATCTTCCTTGCCCTAAAAGACCCTAAAAACCCTAAAAATCCTAAAACACACAAAAGGACCCAAAAAAACCTAATACCCCTTTAAAGATAATAAAAACCCCTAAAGATCCTAAAAGATGCTAAAAGCTGTAAAAATATAAAAAACATAAAAAATAACTAAACCCTAAAACCCCATTGAAAATAGTAAATCACCCCAAAACATTAAAAACCCTAAAAACTATAAAAATCCCAAAAATGGAAAAAATATTAAAAATTATAAAAAAAACTCCACAACACCATAAACAAATCATTAACCATAAAAACCCTTCATAGCTATATAAAATCTCTAACCCCCCATGACTCTTACAGAAGTGAAAACCCATAATAAACCCTAAAAACCCTAAAACTCCCAAAAAACCTAAGAAAAAACTAAAAACCACTAAAAACATTCAAATCATTAAATGAACTAAAAATACTAAAAACACTAAAACCCTTAAAAACCTTAAAAGAACCGTAAAAATACCTAAAACACAGAACAACCCTTAAAGGACAAAAATCCCTAAAAATAAAAAACCCCTAAAAACACTAAACCCCCTATAAGTAATTGAATCCTTAAAGAATGTAAAAAACCCATAAAACCCTAAAACCCCTAAACCCCACTAAAACCCTAAATACCATAAAACACTATAAGACACTTTTAAAGCCCCAAACTCTTGAAACCATGTAAAACCCTAAGAATATGAAAACCCTAAGAACCTTATAAATTAATAAAAAATATAAAAATACCTAACAGCTGTAAAAACCCCTATGACCCTAAAAACATGAAAAACATCCAAACTCTATAAAATCCCTAAAACATCTTAAAAATTTAAAACACTAAAAAACACTAAAACCCCTAAAAACCCTAAAACCCCTAAAACACAATAACCGAAAAAACCATAAAAACCCCAAAACCCTTAAAAACATTTAAAACAAAAAAGACCCAAAAAAAGACTAAAAATACAAAAATATCCCAAGTCCCTTTATGCCACCTAATAATAATAAAAAACCATAAAACCCCTAAAAGACGTTAAAAACATAATAAAATATCTAAAAACCCAAAAAACCCAAAAAACCTAATAGACCCTAGAAACCCTAAAAATACTAGATGTCAATAAATATACTATAAAACCCTAAAAAATAAAAACACTTAAACACCCTAAAAACAATAAAAACCAAAAAACCAAAAAACCCAACAAACATTAATAAACCAAAACACAAAAAAACCCTAAAATCCCCTAAAAACCCTAAAACCCTTAGAAACAATAAAATCCCTTAATAACGATAAGAAATTGAAAAAGCAGAAGAGATGGCGGCGCACTCCCTTAGGAATCTCTCTCGCTCGACGGTTCTTCTAGTTTTTCCCCTGGATCCAGATCGGAGCTTCAGCAATGGACCCCTTCCTAGTTCTCGGCGATGGAATGCCCTGGATGTGATCTTCAGCCTCAAGACGGTGGTGGCTTCCATGCTTCGATGACATCGACTTCCCCGAGTTTGTTTGCTCTGGGATTCAGACATTGACGTGGTTTTTCCCCGTTGTTGGCGCGTCTAGCCTCCGACGACTATGATGGTTGTGATGTCTTCAGATCGGTTAGATCTGGAATGGGTTGACATCTGCTAGCAGCCGCGGATCAGGGTCATTTTTTCAGATCTAGGGTTTCTGTAGGTGGGTCAATGAGGTAAAACAGATCAACAGTAGAGTTGGTTGCTTCAGCATCCAGTTTCTCCTTAGAAGGCGCTTCATTTCTGCAGATGGTGTGATGATATGGTCTAGAGGCGCTGGTCGGACCCTTCTCAGCAGATCAGTTGCTATGGTGACAAGCTTAAGCAAAGGCGGTTCTGGTTCTCTCGGATGCTGGTTCTCTAGCTGTCTCTTTAGGAAGATCCGTTTTCTGGTGAGCTTTGTTGTTGCTCTGAGCTGCACGATGGAAGATAGCAGATTCAGAAGTATCTGGTTCGATCTATTAGTGATGGACTTGGTCAGATAGCGTGCACAATTAGATCTACCGGTCGATGACTTACGTTAAAGATTCAGGTCTGGATTTCTGGTCCCTTGGATCTGTCTATATTTCTCACTGTTGACATTGGGTGGCTCAAGCTATGCTGGGACCTGAATTATTTGCTGGTCTATGGTTTGTCGGGGTACCAAAACGGTCCCTTTGGTCCCCTGCATTCTACTGATAATCTTGGTTGGAGCCTGTTTCTTGTAGATGATCTTGGTGGGTTCACATCCTACTATGTTTTGGTTTTGATTTATTCTTTCATAAGGTGCCAAAGTAGTTTTTTTGGTCTCGAGATGCTAGTTTTGTTTGCTGGTTATGATATGAGGTGTTGCGTTTTGGTCATTTCTTTTGGTCTGTGTGTTGATGGAAGGTCCCTTTGTCTTGAGGAGCTGGCGGTTCTTCTCCCTTGGTTGTGCTTCTGGGTGCGCTTTGCTGGAATGTTATTTGTTTTCTGGTTTATATGCATGGATGATGATGTCTTTTCTTCTGGTGTTGGTGATTCTGTTCTACTGGAAATGGACCTGTTGAAACTTCGGACTGTGTTATGTTGTTTTGTTGCTGGTGTGGTTATGATTCGATGTGGATGCTGACTATTAGTTCTATTGTGTGGTGCTGGATGTTTTTCTGCCTTTGGGTGCTGTGAAGGTGTTTTTGGGTTTGATACTAGGTGTGAGTTGCTGAAGGCAGACTGGTTTGAAGATGATTGTTGCTGCTGGTGCTTGGAAAGGGTTTCTTCTTTGCACCGAAGTGATGAAGGTGAGATTTATGAATATGGTGCTTATGGTTCTATGTTGTTGGTGGTGTATCTTCTTGGTAAGAAGGTGCTGGATGCTGGATTTTGTGAGCTTGGATGCTGGTCGTTGGTTGTCTATGAGCGTGTGGATGCTGGTTAATGCTGGATAATGGTGGTGGCTTCTTCGGTATATGTGATCATTCTTTTTCCTTTTTTGTCTTTTCCTTTTTTTGAGTCTTTTGCATCTTGGGTTGTAAAGTGTTTTTGGGTGTTGGTCGTTTGACCCCTCCCCTACCTTGTCTGTTGTGTCTCTTTCTTCTTTATAATAAATTTGGGGGGTCTTGGAATAGCCCAACCCTCGCATCTTCCTTGCCCCTAATAACGTTGAAATACTCTTAAACCCCCTAAAATGATAAAAAAATGAAAACCTAAAACCCCCTAAAAATCCATGAAAGGCCCTCAAACAGTAAACCAACTAGAAACCCTTAAAAACCATAAAATCCTTAAAAACCTTGAAAACCCAAGAATACCTAAAAACCTAAAAGCCTCTTAAAACCCTAAAATCCTATAAAGAATAAAAAATCCTAAAAACACTAGAAAACCTTTAAATCTATAAAAACACTTTAAACCCCCGAAAAAACTATAAATACTATAAAATAATAAAAAACTAAAATATTTAGAAAACTCTAAAGGACACTAAAACCCCAAAAAACTCAAAAAACCCTAAATCTCAAGAAAAATAAAAAAACCCTAAAAAACCCAAAAAAAAACAAAAAATCATATAAAGACACTAAAATCCATAAAACCTTTTAAGCCCGTAAAAATCCATAAAAATTCTTAACAACTCTAAAAACCATAAAAACAACCTAAACCCCTAAAAAATCTAAATCCCTAAAACACCTTAAACCCCTCAAACCACAAAAAAAACCCTAAACACTAATGGAACCGTAAAAAACATAAAAAACCCAAAACCCCACAAACCCTTTAAAATCCTTAAAAATACAAAAACACTAAAAACCCTTAAACCCCCAAAAATCCTTAAAACCTCAAATAACCATAAAACCCCTAATAAAAATTTTAAAGTAATAAAACCCTAATACCCTAAAAATCATAAAACCTTTAAATAATTATAAAAGACCCAAGAAACCAATGAAACCCTTAAATTCATAAACCCCCCCAAAACACTATAAACCTTAAAACCCCAAAGAACCATAAAAACCCTTAAAACCCTTAAAACTCCAAAAATACTAAAAAAAAACACAGTAAATACCCTAAAATTCTAAAGACACCCAAAAACAGTTTAACCCCCTAAAGTCCATAAAACACTAAAAATCCTAAAAGATCATAATACCCCCAAATGACCCTAACAACCCAAAAAACCAAAAACTCTAAAACACCCTAAAAACCCTAAAACCCATAAAACACACTAAAACCCCTATAATAACCCTAAAGGACCCTAAAATCACAAATATACTTAAGGTCCATAAAAACCATAACTGAACATAAAAACTCTAAAAACTAAAGGACCATAAAACACATAAAGGTCCCTAAAAAAACCTAAAGGTCCCTTAAAATAGAAAAAAACATAAATAAGAATAAAAGATTTTAAACCCACTAAAACATTAAAATAAACTAGTAAACCTTAATACCCTTTAATGAAACTAAAAACCCTTAAAGATCATAAAAATTACTAAAATAATAAAATCCCCAATTAGCATAACAAATCCCTAAAGACGATAAAAATACTAATAACTTTTAAAGGTTAAAAACCATAAAAATCCCTTAAAATCATAACTTATCCTAAAACCATAAAAACGCTACAATACTCTAAAACCCTAAAACCCTAAAAATCCTAAAAACCCTAAAAATAATAAAGCCATAAAAAAATTATAACCTTTAAAACCCTAAAAATCAATAAAAAATTTAAAAAAAAAACTCCAAAAACCATCAAACAACTCAAAACCATAAAATCCTAAAAAACCTTAACAACCCTGAAAACCATAAAAACCATAAAAACCAAAAACCCATAAAGTAAAAAAAAATATAAAACACTAAAAGGACCCAAAAAACTCTTAAAACCTTGAGTGGAAATAAAGGATAAAACCCCTAAAGGATCCTAAAACCCCTTAAAAGACCTAATAGACCCAGAAATTGTTATCCTAAACAGCTTAAAACACTAAAGACCATAAAACCAAAATAATATCTAAAAAACCAAAGAATCCCTAAAACACCTAAAACAATTGTAAAAAACCCCTAAAAGATCCTAAAACCCATAAAAGGCCCAAAAAACCCATAAAATTAAAAAATCCCTTAAAATACCCAAAAACCATAGAATCCTTAAAAACCATAAAGAACCCTAAAAATTATAAAAAACACTAATAACATATAAACATACCTAAAAACTCTAAAAATTGAAACCCAAAAACCCCAAAAAACACCCCAAAATCCCCCAAACCATAAAATCCCAAAAACTCTAAAAATACTAAAAACACTAAAATACACAATACACCCCTATATTTTTTAAAAATCACTAAAACCCCTAAAAGATAGTAAAAAACCCTAAAATTATAAAAACCCCTAAAAACCATTAAAGACCTCAAGAGAATGTAAAAAAAATATAATATATAACAAAAAGCCATAAAAAACTAAAATCCAAAAAGACACTAAAAAATATCTAAAAACCCTAACAACCTAAAAATCCCTAAAAATCCCAAGAAACTAAAAATTCTTAAAAACCTTAAACCACTAAAAATACTAAAAACCTAAAAACCATAAAACATATCTAAATGATTTTAAACACCCTAAAATACCATAAAACATTATAAAACCTAAAAGACCATAAAAACCCCAAAAACCCTTAAACACGCTAAAAACTCTACACACCATAAAAACACTAAAAACCATTAAAACCCTAAAAACACTAAAACCACTAAACACCAAAAAACACACCTAAAACGCCCTAAAACACCATAATTACTGTAATAACCCTAAATATACCTAAATAAACTTAAATAAACTTAAAAAACTTAAAAAACCTTAAATACCTAAAAATATAAAAAAATAAATAAAATACATAAAAAACATAAAACCCATAAAAAAATTAAAAACCTTAAAACTCAAAAAACCCTAAAACCTTCACATAACATTAAACCACAAAAATGTCCCTAAAATCCAAAAAAGATCCAAAAACCCAAAAAATCCAAAAAACCGAAAGAACCTAAAAACCTAAGAAAATCCAAAAGCATCTGAAGTAATCCTAAGAAAACCCAAAAAACACAGTAAAAATCTAAAAAAAACTAAAAAAACTTAAAAACAATAACAAGCCTGAAATTCCCTAAAAACCCTAATAACCAACAAAATCCAAAAAAAACCTACAAAATCATAAAAACCACCAAAACACCCAAAAGACCTAGAAAACCCTAAAGATCGTAAAAATAGAGAAAACCCAAAACAACCTGAGAAACCCTAAATACCCTAAAATATCATTAAAAAACCTGTAAAACCTCAAAACACCTAAAACCCCTAAAAACCCAAAAACTGTAAAAAAAGCAAAGAATTCCTATTAATCATAGAAACACTAAAAATAATAAAACACAAAAATCCATTTAAACCCCCCAATATAACCATCTAAAACCAATAAGAACTCTAAAAAATCCCTATTACCTTATTACCCATTAAAAACTCTACCCCACTCCCATAAAAACCCATAAACCCCTATAAGTACTTAAAAATCCCTAACGACCCTTAAAACTTCAAAAAACCAAAAAACCCATCCAAAAAACTCAAAAAACCTAAAACCTCCAAAAATACCATGAAATTTCCTAAACCCATAAAAACCCTAAAACCAAAAAACCCCTAAATAATTAAAAACCCTAAAAACCCTTAAACCATTAAAATAATCTTGAAAACCCTAAAATATACTAAAGCCCTTAAAAACACTTAAAACACTAGAACAATCTAAAAACCTAGAAACAAATAAAATACCTAAAAACACATAAACACCCAAAACCCTAAAAAACCTCAACACCATAAAAACTCAAAAAATCCTAAAAAACCTAAAAACTATAAAAGATGCTAAAAACATAAAAACACTAAAATACACTAAAAACCTGAACAATTATAAATCTTCAAAAATCCCTTTAAACACTATAATGTCTTAAACATCCAAAAAACTCTAAAAACATAAGACCCCTAAAAAACCATAAAACCCCTAAACCCTTAAAAATCCTAAAAATATAAAAACCCATTAAAACCCTAAGACACTCTACAGCACCATAAAACCACTAAAATAACCTAAAACCCAATAAAAACCCATAGGAAACCTAATAAACCTAAAAATCCTTAAAACACCTTAAAATATGAAAAATAATAAGAACCCTAAAATGCACTAGAAACCTTAAAAATTCATAAAAAACCAATTTAAAACACAAAAAACTCATAAAACCCCAAAGAACACAAAAAACCTAAAAACTCAAAAAAAAAACAAAAAAAAATGAAAATCATAAAAATCCCAAATAAACATAAAAACCCTTAATAAAACTTCAAAACCCTAACACACCATAAATAACATAAAAACCCTAAAACCCCATCAAAACCATTAAATACCCCCCAAAGAATTGATAAAACCTTAGAAAACTGTAAAAACACTGGAAAAAGTAAAAACCCTAAAATAATAAAAACCCAAACAAACATAAAAATAATAAAACCATTATAATACATTAAAAAAACTAACACCATAAAAACAAAATAAAAACCCTAAAACTTGTAAACCCTAAAAACCTCTAAAAGAACAAAAAACCCCAAAACCCCAAAACCCTTAAACCTTCTAAAAATCCCTAAAAATAACTAAAATCATGAAAAATAAAAACATAAAATAATACCCCTAAAATCCAAAAAACCCCTAAAACGCCCTAAAACCCATGTCAAACCCTAAAAACCTTAAAATTGTAAAACCCCTCAACCCCATAAAAATTATTCAAACCCCTTAAAACCCTTTAATGACCCTAAACCCCCTAAAAAGGTTCTAAAATATCATAAAAAAACTAAAATGACTGAAAACCCCAAAAAATCACTAAAACCCCTAAAAAACCTAAAAACTCTGAAAAACTAAAACCCATAAATGCCTAAAAACCCCTTAAAACTTAAAAAAACTGAATAATTTGAATACCCTAAGGAAACACGAAAAGAAATAAAAACTCCAACAAGACCTAAAAACTCTAAAAAACTATAAGAAACCCCTACAACCCTAAAAACCCTTAAACCATATAAAACCCCAAAAGAATCATGATAATAATTAAAATATAAAAAACCAGAAAAACCAAAAAAACCCTAAAACCCCTTATAAACCATTATGCCACTAATAAACCTAAATAACCGTAAAACTCCTAAAAGACACTAAAAACCCTAAAACCCATTAAAAAAACTAATCGGCCTTAAAAACCCTAAAAACACTAAAAGAGCTTAACATACATATAAATACATAAAAGTCCATAAAAACCATAAAAAATAAAAAACCCCAAAAGTCCCTAAAAACTCTAAAAATACCAAAAAATACCTAAAAATCTAAAGAAAACTAAAATAACTAAAATAATTCTAAATACACTAAACACCCTAAAACCCATAAAACACTAAAAACCCTTAAACTAATTGAAAATGACTAAAACCCTTAAAAATACATGAAAGTCCCTAAAACCTAAAAAGCACCTAAAACCATCTAAAACCCTTAAAATTCCAAAAAAACCAAAAACAATGTAAACCATAACAAGACTTAAAAAATATAAAAAATCCTTAAAAATATTTAAAATGATTATAAACCTAAATAACCTTAAACCATATAAACTCTAAAACCCCTAAATACACTAAAAGATCATAAAATTTCTAAAAAACAAAAAATACCTAAAAACCATAAAACAAAAAAAGGCCCTCAACAATCATTAAAAACCATAAAAACCTTTACTATCCCTAAAAATATAAATACTCCTAAAAGCTAATAAAATCCCCATAAAACCCAAAACCCACTAAAACATCTAAAACCCCAAATATTTCTAAAAAAATCCATCAGATACATTAGAAACCTAAAAACCTCTAAAAACCTCATACACCTTTTCCCTAAAAACCTAAAAATCCATAACCACTAAATATTCTAATTACCCTAAATCCAAAATTAAAAAATATCCAAAAAAACCTAACCCCCTCCCCCCCAAATAATGAAAACCCTAAATCCCTTCAAATGATTTGTTTCGGACTCTCTTGATAAGGTGGGTTGTGTGTCTTTATATGGTTCCATGACAAAGATGATCTTATTTCCTGAAATTACATCATTCTAAATGTGGGAGACATCCATCAAATTAATCGGAAACGTATGCCCCTTGATCTAAATGGGGTTATGGGATGTGAGTTTCTCCTTCCATGGATTCCTCCTTTGAATTCATCGCCTAGTTCGGGTCTCCCTCATAGAGATAAGTATATTCATGGAACACATTCTTGGTTCCAACAATTTGTGGATTCTGATTAATTACACTGCTCTTGTTTGTACATTCCAAGTGGTCTTGACAAGGAAGAATCCATTGGTTAGGAGATTAGTCAGAGCTTGGAGGTCCACCAATATGGGTGTTGAAGTAGATGGGAGGACCTCTTATTTGGTATGTATGAACATGGATCGGACCTCTGTGTTTATTGTGAGAGTGGGGAGGACCTCTACATTAGTGGGTTGAAGTTTGAGGAGTCCCTTTACATTGATCAAAATGGACACAAGGTGGGCCTCCATGTTATGTATCATGAATATGGGGAGGATCTCTATACAAGGTGCTGAACATGAGGGGAGGACCTCCATTGTGGTTGATGGAAACATGGGGATGACCTCAATTCTGGTTGGATATTGCCCAAGGAGGACCTCTATATTAGCCGATGGTTGTATGGTGAGGACCTCTATATAAGTTTTTGTTGAAGAAGGGAGCACACAATACTTGGTCGATGTTGGATCGAGGAGTAGAAATGCTTGAGATGGTGAAAATAAGGGGAGGGCCTCTGCACTGGCTATTGAAGAAGTGGGTAGAAAATCCACCCTTGTTGGATATTACATGGGGAGGACCTCTATGTCGGCTAGTGGTGGAGCAGGGAGGGCCTCCACTTGAGCAAGGAATGATGCAAGGAAGACCTTCATACTGATGGTCTGTGAAATAGGTAAGACCTCTGTATTAGGAACCATAAGTATAGGGAGTACATTTATACTAGATTTCTACAAAGAGGGGACGAACTCCATTTTTACTGATGTTGGGTAAATGGGGTGAACACTTATGTTGATTACGAGAGCGAGGAGGACCTCCACTCTAGTTGGTGACTATACGAGGAGTACCTCCATACTAAATATCTTTGTCACGGATCAGTTAGTAAAGGATCATAGTTATGTCAGTGGTTGATACTATCAACCCATACATCCTATAGGGTGTCTTAGGCCTTGATCCCAACCGAGAATTGATGAGTCCCTTCTCTATAAGGGAATGGATCTGGCGTGATATGCTTCAAGTGGTAAGAGGCATTAGAGCTATGGATGATGATGACCATTTTCTATATTCCTCATGTGTTTTCACATGAAGTTGGAATCATGTCATCCAGACTGGGGCTGGAATAGTGGGGGTGTAGTCCACCTACCCCTCAGCCTGGGGGCTGGCCACAATTGGTGTTGATGGTTCCTAGTGGGAGCCCTCCTTGGAGGTTCCCAAGCAGTAGTCCTAGCTGGGATGTCATGAGAATCCACTACCTCCTCTACATATGGAAGTTAGTCATAGAATCATCCTGGGAGGATTTTCCCAAAGTGTTTCTTTATTGGAGTGGGGAGTAGTGGATCCCTACATGGTCCTTGGGGTGGTGATGTATGTAAGGTGTAGAAACCTCCAAGTCCTAGCGAGCCATATCCCTCATGGGAATAAACCCATCCTACAATAATTTTCATAAGATGGTTTCTATAACCCTCTTATGAATGATATCCAAGGGGGAGATGGGGAATTGGAGCCCAGTATCCATATTCATGTCTTATGTCTTGGTGGAGGTGGTTTCCTGCAAGATTTTCACGTTACCAATCTTCTTGAATATGTGTATTTAGGAATTTGGCGATGGATTTATAGCACCATGGGTTCTACAAAGTAGGAATATTTAGCTATCGGTATCAATACATTGAAATAAATTCCTACTTCCTCAACATCTTTAAATATTTCATTGATAGAGAGTGTACTAAAGATTTCACAAACCAGAATTCCCGAAATTTTACTGCCCCCAATTCTGGAGAGTTTCACACAGGGTCCACTTTTTAATATAGTGGGAGTTAGTGCCAGATAGATGGATCTGGTGAATTGATAATCTATTTTGGTCACTAATTCTACTATTCCCCATGTTGAGGAGAATTGGATCATTTTGGGTTCACCATTTCAGTTTCTGATGCTTTCACCAGGGAGCTGTCGTGCATCCATACAAGGTTACATGAGCTGACTACTCTTGTTTCCCAACATTCCCCCTTTACAAAGGTGGGTTAAATACATCACTTTCATTGATGATATATGATCCTTTATTGAAATGGCATGTTGTGATGTTGGTTTCTGCTTCCCTATATTCCTCCTTTGAATTTTTCGCCTAGTCCATGTCTCCCTCGAAGAGTTATGTATGTTGTGGAACTTATTCCTAGTGATAACTCTTTATGGACGATGGTTAATTTTGTTACTTATCTCTAGAAATAAAAAGGGGTCAAGATTGAGAAGGAACCTTTTATCTGGAGAGTACTCATTATAGGAATCAATGGAATGCATGGATTCTGGGAACAGTGGTCACCTATATTATTCCTCATGGTAGGGCACCTCATAGAGGCATCTCAAGCACGGAATATGAAGAATCCTGTGTTAATCACTGGTTATCTGATGAAAAAGGAATATCTTCCAAGGTTTTAATATCAATAAACCCACACTTAGCATGAGGTATACAATTCAATAGGTTCATATCTTCCAAGTACTTCACCTTAGGCATCCAATTTTTAGAATGTGGTAACATTGTGAGTCAGGTCATGAGTTTAACATCTTATAGAGATGGAGTGAAACTAATTTTAATTCTCCATGGAGGGTAACAATGGAGGGGCATCCCTATAAGGGAACACCTGAATGTTTTTTTGATGGATGGATAAGAATGGTCTCTATAGGTGGATCTAGGTGGTGTGTCACATAAAGATAATATGTCACACTGTGAAGGTTGATTTAGGAACCCGTGGAGGAGGATCAGGGAGGTTCACCACATATAGGTTTGGGGAACCAAAGATTACCATTGTACGTGGTTGAACCTCAATGAAGATTCCTATAGACCCTTTTTAAAAAGTAGGGATCTGTAGGGTCCTGAAAATTCAGCAAGGGGGAAATCCAATTACCCCAAAACTTGGAAAAGTACCGAACTGGTCTGCATACCGGCTCCCAGCAACAGTACGCAGCCGGTTTGGAGAACCTCCCTCCTATAGACGCTATTGTTCACGAAATGGGGGTGGAGAACCTATGTGGGCGTGAACCAAGAAGACCACCGAAAGACACTAGGCCGGTCCACCATTGCGAACCGTGCCAACCGGCCTATGCTGCATGCGCCGTTGTTCGCAAAATGGAGGCAGAAGCCATATGCGACTGCAGACCTTTTCATTTACCGAATAGAGGCAGAGTGGTGCATGGCCACAGAGAAATTCCACGAAACTTGGTTCCATAAATCCTTGGTTGACCGAATCGTTCGCGGGTGGGGATTCCTTAATGGGATTCGGAAAAAAGTGTCATGTGCCCATCAATACAGCCTCTTTGAGACTCTATACATAGTCACCGAGGGGCACCAAAAATGGAAGGATGAAAGGACGAGTGAAAAACCGTCTGGAGATGCTAGAGAAATCACTCCCAGTGGTAAAGTTCCACGACCGTCCATAGACCGCATATCATCCGCGGATGCACTCTTCCGCATAGAGGAGAAACCAAACCACGAACCACATGTGGACAGCTCCTCCGAGGCCAGACCTTAGCGGCCATTTCCTTCACGGACATCCTAGGTGGCCCGCCTCCTCCGCGGCCATCTCAATCGCAAACCACATGTGACCAGCTCCTCCGCGACCAGTCCTACGTGACTCTCTCCTTCGCGGCCAGTCCCTCATGGCCAACTCCTTCATGGACACCCCCTCTGTAGACACCCTTTGCAGCCCGCTCTGCGGACAGTTCCTTAGCAGCCAGCTCCTACGCATCCAGCCCCTTTGCAGACACACTTCGTGGCCATTTACTCCATGGTCATTTTCTCTACGGCCATCTTCTTTGTGGTTATCTCATTAAGGCCATCTCCTCCACGGATTCCCTTCACGGCCGGACCCTATGTGGCCAGTTCTTATGCGGAAAACCCCATGCACTCGCTGGTCCATACTACGGGGGCTATGCCCCCGCACCCCCTCATGGGGTCAGTGTCGGGCTGCAGTCTTGGCCCGATGGGCCGGTCCCTTCGCTACCGTCACTGACCCCCATGAAAAATGGAGAGTCGCACCACATACTTTTCAGGGTGGGTCAAAAATATTTTCTATTGCACCCTTATTCTGCCGCAACATCTGTCCTATACATTCCAAGAGTTGAGCTACTCTTCATGACTCTATTATAACCCAATTACCTAGCTCCTTTTTCTAGGTTCATCCAGAAAGGGCTGCCCTTGAGTAAGTCCCACACCTAACATTTCTAGGTGCTTTATTCCGAACAGTCCTATCTACATGAATTTAAACTGTAGTAATACCTATGTTCCAAACATAGAATGCCTCTTGCTCTATACGAGAGATGCCTTGTTCTCCAAGCATAAGATGCTAACAGTCTTATATACATGACTTTAAACTGTAGTAATCCCTGTGTTCCAAACATAGGATGCCTCTTTCTCTATACGAGAGATTCCTTGTGCTCTAAGAATAAGATGCTAACAGTCCTCTATACATGACTATAAACTGTAGTACACCCTATATTCCAAACATAGGATGCCTCTTCCTTCAAACAAGAGATGCCTTATGTTCCAAGAATGAGATTCCTAATGCCATGATTACATTGGTGTAATTCCAAGAGTGTTGGAATCCGTTCAAAAATTCCATCACTCCTCCTCACGCTTTCCGAATCCTTCATTTGGATCCTCATCCACTTCCATGTCTGAAGGGACCCCTAATGGCCTGGTACCATGCCACATCAGCTCACCTACCATCCTGGGCCAACGCCCCATAATACTTTTGACAACACTTTGAGTTAGGTCCTGTGTTTCGAACATGGTCAGTAGTCGACCCACATTTTTTTGTCCCCATTTCAGGATAACACGATATGGATGCTTTGTTTCGAACACGGTCAATAGTTATCCTCTATCGCCACGCTACCCTGATTGTGTTCTGAATGTCAGGCATGTGATTCACAATTATCATCTCCCTTTGTTCGGACAGATTCCAATGCCCCTTGGCATTATCCCGCTTTTGCACTGGCGCATAGGTTAAGGCCTCAACCCACCAGTGAGTTGGGATGAACTCATGGTCGGACATGAGGAAGACATTATGGGCAGATTTCTTGCGTAATCCCCATACACAGTTGTTTCCCCATAGAGGCAACTAAGCATCCCTCCTGGAGTAAGCCCCACACCATCCTCGCCGGAAACCAATGGCACTTCCCCTCTCATCACGGAAGGTTTGTTGCTCCGCTGCCTGACTCCTACCTTCCTCCAACACCAGGGAGAAGGAGAGTCCAGTGGTCCCGACCGTCTCCTCTGCTCGTTGTCTTCCTCCCATTCTCTCAGTAGGGTGAAAGTGCGAGGCTCACCAAGTCTATTTCATTCTATTGTTTCTCACACTGAGCATGACTCACGTGGGCTTAAAGATTTGTGATGGTCACGACATCTGCACGATGGCAGTGGTTAAATGAACTACGTGGGTTTTGATCCCTATTTCTTAAGCAGGGTAGGTAGGATGCCTCCCCAAAGATCAATCCCAATTCAGGCCACTGACCATGTGTAAGTCCCAATCATTCCCCTCAAAATGAACTATGTTGGTTTTGGTCCATGTTTCCCTAAATAGGGTACATAGGACGCCTCATCAAGGTTAAATCCCAACTCGGGCCTCCATCCTGGAGTAAGTCCAAATATCCAATTCCCTAGGCCGATCCATGCGTAATCTGCACTCCACTTCCTACGGACGCACCGTTCACAACATGATAGTCAAGTCTATGTTGCCTCTTATTTCTCACAATGTGCATGAATCACGTGGGCTTAGAGTAAGAACCGACCCTGACCCTAACCTCCTGTGAACTACAAGGACATTGATCCATGTAAAGGAATGGTATGTAGGAAGCCTCCATGAGGTTCAAGCCCACCACCCAGTCGTTCTGACCCCTTCACATCGGTTCACCAACTCTATGGGCTGCCTCAGCGTGTAAGCCCCATCCACCATCTCATTGTTCCACCTCAGAGTGTAAGCCTCAATCCTTCGTTTTGCATGACGTTACACTACACTATTGAACTACGTGGATTTTGATTCCTCTCATGAGGACACGTAGGAAGCCCATATCATGGGTTCGATCCCAATGCTCAAGTCATTATCTTACCCCCTAGATGACAATAAACTCCAGAGCACCCAGTTATGGGGCTTCAAACCAGTGTCGTCTCAATGATTCCAAACTTCTCGAAGTCATTAATCTAATGAGGGATGGTAAACATCGAGCCCAAATGATTTAGAATTCCTACGTTCAGCTGACCATTTCCAACAAGGAGTAATCTGTGGATACTATGCTTGGGTATAAACCAAATATTCGTGAACATATGAATGCGTCTTAAATATATAAGAGAGTCTCAGAACAGGAAATAATTCCCCCAAAAAGGGTGAGATGATCCCGACTTCCCATCCTCTCAACTAATGTGAGTTCTTAAGCATCGCTGGCCAAATCACCCAAAAAATGCTTACCTTTGGAAAGCAGGTCCATGTATCGTCGGATATGGAACCGTTGGGAATTTTGAACCGATCCGAAACAGGATCGAAACCCATGTAGTTAGATATCGTATTTTATGTTCATGTAACATGACCTATCCATGCAGTTTAACTTCACGTGGTAAAGACACTTGCACCATGAAATGAGCATTAGTGAGAGATGGTCTGGGGAATTTTCATGGAAACTGCCATTTTCAAGAGGAATTTTCATGGTTGGATTGGGTGGTGTGGGGGCTTACACATAGGAGCTTCTGGAGTGGGTGTCATGTTATTATCAGGATATGGAGGCTTGGGTAAAATCAGGATGGATTATGGGTGGATTGGATGGAGTGAATAAAGTGTTGGGGTGCTGGTCCAATCCCTCAGGGAGGTTTCCTACATGTCCCAGTTAGTTAGGAATCAATGTGCACATAGATCAGAATGGGTTGGGGCTTACACATGGAATTGGCCTGAATGATTTAGCTGGATGAGTGTTAAGATATTATTTAGATGTGGATTCCAAGGTAAAGGCCAGGATGGTTATGGTTTTTGGGGTGCTGAGATTGAACCTCATGGAGGCTTCCTATATATCACAGTTAGATGGAAATAAAATTCCACATTGTATGGGAGGGGAATTTGGGCTTACACATAAAGAGTATACCTATGTAAATGGAGCATGTTGTTGGGGATTATGCATGGGATCTACCCGTTTGGTTGGGGATTACATGTAGAATTGGCCCATTTTGTTGGAGGTCTAGGACTTGTATCTATGGAGAGGGACTAGTTGAGGTGTGGGATTGAGTGGATGTCATGATCACTGCTAGACTCTAAGTCCATGTGATTCATGCACAATGTGAGAATCAAGAGGTAGTAGTAGACCATATGATCACACAACTTACATTTTCTGCTGGTGGACAGATACTGAATCCCAAAGGTGGAGAGAGGGAGGGAGTTGAGGTACCCATATCCTCACATATTTTGGTATCTATAGGTGGTGGGGGGTGGGGGTGTGGAAGGTGCTTGCCTCCTACAATAAAGTCTATGAGATTACTCTATGATGGATTCCTAGTTGGATTTCATTACCTGTGTAGAGGATGTTATTCCATATAAGGAGGATCTCATTCCATGGGATAAAGATCTCATTCCCTTTCCCTCATACATGGGACATCCTGTGTTTTCCACATCGGGTAAGGCAAAAAATTAACCTCATCTATTTAAGAAGTTTTATCTAGATAGTTTAATTTCATGTACCTTAGACATAGATGTACTAACTTTTTACTCCTTAGTCTTATATAAATGTTGCTCATTCATATTTGGGAGGGGGATGGACTCAAAAATTCCAAGGTGTAACGGTGTTGATGAGTGGTTAGTCATGGGGTCCTCATTAGCATACCTATGATGAAAATCAAGGGTTATTAGCATACCCATAATGAAAATAAATGGGTAAGACAACACATGTGTTGGGGGAATTGGGGATGAATTGTGAGGGACCAAGAAAGTTTTTTGTGATATCATATAGGGTTTTGTATAAGAGGTTCACACAACGAATGGTTCATAAACGCAAGGCCAGTCTTGTACACAACATTGGAGTGTTGTACACAAGGTCAAGGTTGCACGTTGGAGGATCCCTTTCACACACCAAACGTAGGCTAAAAGAGTTTGGGTGAGGATAACAAAACTGTGGGGCCACTCCCTGGAGGTCCCATAGGGAACCCATCGAACATGATCTCTACCTTGAGGGTTCCATGCATTTTGAGATGTTGTGGATGTTAAGTATTATATGTAGTAGAGAGGGGGATATACTTTTAGAGGATCACCCTGAAGATGGTGTTGGACTTCAATATATAGATGAAGCCTTCAGTGGCGACCCACAAGGCTTTGGTGGTGCAAGAGGCCTTCCGTGCAAGTGTGACTTTGAAAAGGGCATAAGGGTCTATTTTACACCATATTTGGTGCGAGATATGTCTCATTTTGGTGTGAAAGTATCTTCCACACATATTTTAATCTTTTATGCACACCTCAAAACTTGTGTGTGCCTTCCTTTTCTTTCTCTGAATGCTCTGTTGAGTTAGATGATGCCTTCAATTTACCCAAACATGGTCATTTGTGGGTTTTCATAGAATTCAATGCCCTCACACTTAAAACCCATAAGAACCCCACAAACCATAAAAATCTTAAAAATAGTAAATACCAAAAGTACACTAAACACCTGAAAATAACTAAAATCTCTAAAACCCCTTTAAAATCTGAACAAAACCTACAAAACATTAAAAATTCCTAAAAACCCTAAAAATATAAAAACAGGAAATCCCTAAAAATCCTAAAAACACTAAAAACCCTAAAAGACCATAATAACCCATAAAAAACAAAAAATACCAAAAAAAAATTAAAAAAAATTCTAAAATACCTAAAACCCCTAAGACACCTAAAATCCCTTAAAATCATTCAAATTCTAAAAACCCATACAAGACCCTAAAACCCCTAAAACCCCAATAAACCCTAAACCCTTAAATAAAATAAATAAAATAAAAATCCAAAAAATAATCTAAAACCGTTAAAAGAAAATCAAATACCCTAAAACCATTAAAGACTATAAAATTCACTAAAACCCTAAAGGACCCTAAAACCCTAAAATACTTAAATAATAAAATACCCTAAACCCCCTAAAGGACCCCAATCCACTAAATAAAGCTAATGGAAACAAAAAACTGAAAAATTAGCTAAATAGCCCTAAAACCCCCAAAAGATACTAAAACCCATAAAAGAACCTAAAAAAGAATACATAATATTAATGGTCCATAAAACCACTAAAAATCCATAAATGTCCAAAAAACCCTAAAAAACTAAAGGACCCAAAAGCTATAAAATTCCTAAAGGAACCTAAAAACCATAAAATAATAAAGGTAATAACAAACACTAAATGACCCTAAATATACTAAAAGGTCTAAAAATCCCTAAAACATTCATACCCTAAAAGCACAAAAAACCCATGAAAAACACATTAAAAATCCAAGAAACCCCAAAAATAACAATAAATGAATCTAAAATGCTAAAAAACCCTAAACCCCATAAAAAATAAATAAACATAACACCAATAAAAGTACCTAATATCCCTAAAACACTTTAAAAGACCCTAAAAGATAAAAAATCCTAAACCCCCCTAAAAGACACGAAAACCCCCAAAACCCAAAAAACCCCTAAAAACATTAAAAAAGCCCAAAAAAACAAAAAAACCCAATAAAAATGAAAACCCTAAAAACCATAAAAACTTTTAAACTCCGTGAAAACCTAAACCCCTAAAAACCATAAAAACAAAAAAAAACCCTAAAAACCTACGACCAATTGAAAACCCTAAAAGTACCTAAAACTCTAGAAAAATTTAAATGAACCTAAAAACCCTAAAAACATTGAAAGGCCCTAAATAACCCTATAAAACCCATAAATATACCTAGATAACAATTAAAAACCTTAAGTGGCCCTAAAAAACCTTAAACACACTAAAAACCTCAAAACCCTAAAATTCTAAAACCCATAACAACATAAAAGACCCTAAATAACCTAAAAACCTAAAAAACTAAAAACCTTAAACCCCATAAATATCGCTAAATTCTACTAAAACCAATTAAAACCCCACTAAACCCTAATAAAATCTTTAAAATAACATAAATTTTACAAAATCACAAATCCCCCCCCAAACTAAAAACTCCAAAAAACCTAAAACTCTAAACCCCCAAAAAAACCATAAAAACAATAAAATCCCCTAAAACGCATAGAAAAATTCTGTTCATTGGCTTAGGGAAGATTTTGTGGGAACTTATCAACCCATATCAATTTGGTATTTTTTCCTAGGAGGAGTATTCAATCTTGCCTCTATATAGACTTTGAAGGTTTCAATATCACGACGAAGGAAAGGAAGCATGGGAGTTTTGCATTGAAGTTGGATATCTCTAAAGCCTTTTCACACCATTAAGTGGAGATTTATCTTCAAGATTCTTGGAATGTATGGCTACTCTAACACATTCATCAGAATGATTAACACTATCATGAATAGTGTTGGGGTTTCTATCCTTATCAATGGGTCCACAAAAGGGTTCTTTCAATGTTCCCATGGACTCAGGTAAGGGGACCCACTATCGAGTATTATATTTGCAATTACTAAGGATTACATGAGATGGAGAATGATTGATTTCTTGTAGGCAGGTTTCTACAAACACATTATGTAAGGAAGAGACCTTCACATGACCTCCCATATTATTTATGTGGATGACATCCTTCTGTTCGGGCTAGAGAATAATCAAACCTTATCTTCAATTAGAATGATATTTTTTTCATTATGAAAGTTTGGTTGGGCAGTCGATTAGCTATAATAAATCCTTTATTATCATTTGAAAAGGGGTTTCATCCTATAGACATCTCCACATTTCCAGATCTCTTGGGGTGAAAAGAGGCTCAATCCCCTTTACATATCTGGGTGTCCCTCTTTTCTAGGGGAAGGACAAAAGTTGTTACCTTGAGAACATATCAACTAAAATCACTCAACGAATAGCCAAATGGAAAAAGAAAATGATTATATCAGGCCAACATGGTTCGTTTGATCAACTCAGTCATCACATCCACATTTTTTGATGTGTTCATTATTTATTGATGGTCGACTGGCCTTGTTAAAAGCCTTCATGCCAACATTAGAAACATTTTGTGGATGGGCGGAACTAGTGAAAGGAAACTAGTTTCTATGAATTGATTGAATGGCCCGAAGGCCAATATTTTTATTGATTTTGGATAAGCCCCTTTTAAGGGTAAATGGGTAAACCAAGACTTCAGAAAAATCAGGACTTAAAATAGATTTGAGAAATAAAGGGTTACAACCCAGGACAAGACTACACAAAAGTGCCTCACCTAGCATTACTATCATTAAGGTATGCCTCCACCAAAGTATGTCTGATCAGCAAGTTGTCCTGCACAAGGACGCACTGGCCCGATACCGATGGCTATGCCATACCCTCTTAATCGTCCAAATCCAAAAATCCATACGTGATAGAGACGACCAGATCTATCCCCATCTCAAGAAAAACCAGGTAGAATGTCTGGATTCCCCAACAGACATCGACTTCACCTCCAACAATAGTTAATCAGCAGGTAACCGGCAGATTCTTAGCCAACCACGTCAATTGCACCACCACAATACCACCAATTTCACATCTAATCAAACAAGATCTCACTTTAACCAAATTAAAACATGAAAAAACTAAGGAGTGCCAAAATGAAGGACCACCCCCCTCAGGAACACTGGAGTCGACCCCGATCACACCAGCACAAGACAGAGCTGATGTCAAGCTATAATGAGGTCGTGCTGATATCACGGAGTCAGAAAGCACGCCAAGGCCAACATTGAGCACACCGTAGACCACACTGAGCACACCACAGCCGAAAAAGAATACAGAGCAGTCGGCAACTAGCACAGGGGAGTTGATGACGAGAAGACCATCTGTACGACAAGATCCCGAATCCAAAGGCACAACGAGGCCGACATCAAGCACAATGAAGTGGACACCAAACACCTGAATCTTTAAAGAGATCCAGGAGCCGAAAGGACCATCGCCACCACCTGAATCTATACCACTAGGAGTTGACGCACCCATAGTCCTAGCAGATCCGAATCCAGTAGTGACGAAGCCATCACTAAGCATACCAGTACTGACACCGAGCACACCAGAAGAGAGACGAGATCCCAAAGCTGATAGGTGCCACAAAGCCACCACCGAGCCAAGAACAAAGCCAGACCACATAGATCCAACACCCATCGATATCGATATGAGATGAGAAGGCTGCTGTCGTGGCCAGGACAAGCCAGGGGAGGGGAGGAAACAGATTGGAGGATAAACCCTAGGCGCGTGCGGAGGAGGGGAGAAGCCGCATCTCAGAGGTTTCAGGATTTTGGTAACTCATGTCCATTTATTAATAAGCTTGTTGATCTAGGCGGGATTGGTATTAAGGACCAAAGTAGATTTAATAATGTCTTTCTTGGAAATTTCACCTAGAATTTGTTCAGTCCACATGATTATGGTATGTGTTTTCTCTTTCAGAGGTTCACGCAGAGACTCTTTGATGGTTTAAAAAGTCATATACCTTCCTCTATCTGACCTACACTCAGGTACTCGTATAAGGACATTATATCTCAATCAAAATCGATTATGTCAAAACAATTGAACTTAAACTATTGGACAACTACCTGGCTTGAAATACACTTATCATAAATTGTGGAACCTCCCCATGAGTTGTTGTACATGTCTATTACTAATCTCAACCAATGAATTAGAGATTTACCCGAGACTATTCTAGACCACGTTATTTTTCATATCCAAAGGTATATTTTTATGGATAGTGACAACCTCATTTGGAAGCTGAACTTGGTTGGGCAGTTCAATATACGAGTTATATTGGATGAAATGTCCACAAGGCATGGTCCCACTATCTTGTTTTTTAAAATTCATGGTACCATTACTTCCACTAGTTTACCACCTACTGCTATGGAAACTCTAGAGGAATATGATGAATACTCAAGAGCGGCTAAATAAAGATTATGGGAATATGGACTTTGTTTTCTACCTCTGACATTAGTCTGAGGAGAACACCCATAACAACTTTATTCACTGGAGGTTCACTGCTGAATTGTGGGCACACCTATAGTAGATGTTCTGATTTACTTGTATCACGCACGTATTGTTGGATGATCTGATCAACATTCTAATGGATAAAAAATCTAGTGAATAGGTGCACAACCTACTACATGTAGGTTCTAGTGCGATGGTTTCCAATATCTAGACTTCTCGTAATGCAATGGCCTTCAACCGTCATCCTTGCTCCTTCCATGGTGGAGTCCTGGAAATCCACAAGGCGTTACAGGCAGTGTCTCTCATAAAAATAGGTTCGATGGTTAATGACATTAATGAATTCATACTCTTGTTATTTCATGGATTTTCTGTTTGGGTAAAAAATACACAGGTTATAAAATTTATCTGTTGGATCCCCCTGATTACATTATGGATCAAGGTCAACATGGACGATACATATTTGGGACCACCCGGACCCTCAGGGTTTAGTGGGGTATTCCATACATATAGAGGATTTTTGAAGGGATTATTTTACCACTTTATTGTAAGAGGATCTGAATATGAAGATGATATTTTGGAAATAATAAAGTTAGGTAGATTTGTGGATGAATTCGGGTGGATGTTTCTTTGGCTTGAATATGACTCGATGCATGTGGTGGAATAACTCAAGAAAAAATCTAGGAAAGTTCACTAGATACTCCTTATACAATGTATTGAATTCCTCATCCTTTCCCAGACATTCACTCTGAATTTTAAACACACCTATAGGGAGTTGAACATGGTAGCAGACACACTTCAAAAAGGAAATTGAAGAAAGGATCTCGTTATGGTCCTTTTTCACACCACTTTTTTTTCACCCTACATGGACTCTAATATGAAGGGTGAACTACAAATTCGTGTTTTTAAATATCCCTATAACACTTTGTCTTTATTTTTCTAAAAAAATTTGGTGGGATAGGCAATCTTGGCCACAAGGCTTTTTTGACTTAAAACTTCTAAAGGACCGTAAAAACAAATGAAACCCCTAAAACCACTACAAAACCTTTAAAAAACAAGAAAACGTAAATGAACATAAAACCGATAAAAAACCTAAAAACAATAAAGCCTTAAAAATCTCTAAAACCCCACAGAACCATAAAAATTTCTAAATACCCTATACCCCTAAAAACCCTAAAACCCCTAAATACCATAAAAACCTCGAAAACCCTAAAGAAATGTAAAAAACCCAAAATCCTTAAAACCCTAAATAATTCTTAAACAACCCACAAAATAGTATGAAATCCCTTTAAACCCCTAAAATACCCTAAAAACATTAATAAATCTAAAATATCCTAAAAAACCTAAAAACCATAAAAGACCCTAAAAATATGAAAAACATTAAAGACCCAAAAACCCTATAAAACACTAAATGTCCCTATAAAACCCTTTAACTCCCTAAAAAACATTAAAACCCTCTAAATACATAAAACCCAAAAAAATATAAAAACCCTAAAAGACCCCTAAAAATCCCAAATACCCCTAAACCCCTAGAAAGACTAAAAGACCCTAAAACACCCTAATGTCCCTAAAAACCATAAGAACCATAAAAACCTTAAGAAACCTAGAACAATACTAAAACCCATAAAACCATAAATAAGTAAAAAAATTAAAAATATAAGAAACCCGCTGAAACTTAAAAATCAATACAAACCCACAAAAACATTTTAACATCCAAAAAATATTAAAAAAATCCATAAAACCCCTAAAATATCTAAAAACCCTAAACACCTAAAAACCATAAAAACTCTAAAAACTCTTAATACCCCTAAATCCATAAAACTATAAGAAAGTAATAAAAAACTAAAAAACAATAGTAATTCAAAATAAACTTCTGAAAAGCACTAAAAACCCTAAAAATCCAAAAACCCCTAAGAATAGAAAAAAACAAAAAAAGACCCTAACAAACCCAAATAACCCAAAAAAACCAAAGACCCCTGAAAAACCCTAAAAACCCATAAAACCCCATAAAATACCCTAAAATACCATAAAACCCCTAAAAACAGATAAAACACAATGAAAACATTAAAACCTCCAAAACAGCCTAAAAGTCCTTCAAAACCCCTAAAACCCTAAAAACCAAAAAAATCCCAAAAAACCATTAAACCCCAAAAAACCCCTAAAAATCCTAAAAAACATTAAAAACACTGAAAACCCCTAAAATCCCAAAAATATCCCATAATAAAATCCGAGAAATAATGAAAACTTATGAAACCTAAAGAAAACCCTTTGAACCCTAAAAGAACCCTAAAACCCAAAACCCATTAACACCCTAAAAAACCATTTAAAATCCCAAAAGCCTTAAAACCATTAGAAACATTAAAAAACACTTAAAATATAAAAAACATAAAAACCCTAAATTACCATTTAAAACCATAAAACCAAAATACCTTAAAACCCCTTTAAATGATGAAACATAAAAATATTACACCCCCCAAACCCCCTTAAAGCCCATAAAAACCCTAAAACCACTAAAAACTCTAAAACCTCCCTAAAGACCCTAAAGAACCTAAACACCAATAAAAATCCAAAAGAAAATCCATAAAAGTCCATAATACCTTACAATCCCACAAACCACTAAAACCCTAAACTCCAATTAAAAAAATGTAAAACCCTAAAGACATAAAAACTGTAAAACCCCTCAATATCCAAAAAACCTAAAAATCCCTAAAAACAAGGAAAACAAATAAATATTAAATTTCATAAAACTCCATAAAAACCTAAAACACCCAATACCCCTACAAGAAATAAAAACCCTAAAACACCCCTAAAAGACAAAAAAACCCTGAATACCTCTAAAATAACCTCAAAACCACCAAATCCCTAAAATAACCTTAAAAGAGTAAAAGCCCTAAAAACCCCAAAACCCTAAAAGCCCTTAATCACCCTAACAAACACAGTAACCCCTAATCATTAAAATCCTTGAGAACCCAAAAATACCTAAAAACCCTAAAGACCATAAAACCCCAAAACACTCTAAAACATCCTTAAAACCCTAAAAACACATAAAAACCTAAAAATCATAGAATACTTTTTCAACCATAAAAATACCCTAGAAACAAATGACCGTAATTTTTTTAAAAAAATTACTTAAAACCCAAAAAACATGAAAACCACTAAAAACCATTGAAAACCCCAAAACCCCAAGAACTCCTAAAAATTCTAAAATACACTAAAACCCCAAAAATATCTATAAAACTAAAAACCATAATAGACTCAAAAAACCCTTAAAACCCTAACAAAACCCTAAAGCACATAAAACATTATAAAACCCTAGAAAACACTAAAACCCTAGAAAACCATTAAAATCCTAAAACTAAAAAAACCCTAAAAACCCCTAAAAACACCAAAAAACCCTACAAAACCCTAAAAACCCAAAAAACCTTATAAAAAAATAAATGAATCCTAAGATGCTTAAAACCTAAAAAACATGAGACAAAAAAATCCTAAAACACAAAGAAATATAAAACCATAAAAACTGTAAAAAGACTCTAAAAACTCTTAAAACCCTGAAAACCCTAAAAATGGTAAAAACCCATGAAAACATAAAAATCCATATAACCCTCTAACCCCCCCCCCCAAATCAAAAAACACCATATAAATCCTAAAAACCCAAGAAATCCCAAAAAACCCTAAAAAATCCCAAAACCCATAATAACCTTTAAACCCCTAAATGCCTTAAAAGCCCTAAAAGCCAACAAAACCGTAAAAAATTTAGAAAATCTCTATAAATAATAAAATCCTAAACCCCTAAAAGATCCCTAAATCCCTAAAACCACACAAAACTAAAAACATTAAAAAACATAAAAACACTAAAAACCCTAAAAGACAATAAAAATACTAAATGACCCCCAAAAATGTAAAATCCCCTAAAGCCCCTACAAATCCCAAAAAAAACCTGAAAACATTAAAAATAAAAACTCCCCTAAAAGAACCTTAAAACAATTCAGGACCCTAAAACCCCTCTAAAACACTTTAAAACCATAAAACAATAAAAATTTCTTAAAATCTCTAAAAACCCCTAAAAATTGAGAAAACTCTAACACCCCATAAAACCCTTTAAAACTACGATTATCCTAAAACCACCTCAAAAACAGAAAAATCCCTTAAAACACTAAAAACCTAAAAATCGCCCAAAATTTCTAGAAAACTGTATAAATATCTAAAGACCCTAAAAGACCTAAAAACCCCTAAAACCTTCATAAACCATAAAAACCCAAGAATACAATTAAAAAACATAAAAAATCTTTAAAATCCTAGGAACCCCTAAAAATATTTAAAACCCTAGAAACCCTAGAACCCATAGAATCCCTAAAGACCCTAGAAAATATTAAATCCTCTAAAACCCCAAAAAACTATAAAGAATATAAAAACCTTAATAACCCCATATACCCTGTAAAGGCACTAAAAACAACAAAACCACATAAAAGACCCTAAAATCCTAAGACCCTAAAAACACATAAAAACACAAGAAGAACATGAAAACCTTAAAACCCCAAAATACCCAAAAAACCTAAAAAATTCCCTAAATACCTTAAACACCCTAAAAAACTAAATCTTTGAAATTCCTAAAAACCCAAAAAAATACAAAAGAACACTAAAACCCCTAAAAATGATAAAACCCCTAAACCCCCTAAAATAAAAAAATATGCTACCCCCGCCCAAAAAAAACTCAGAAATCCTAAAAACTAAAAACAAGCATATAAAACCCTAAAAACCCTAAACCAATAAAACTTTAAAAACCCCCAAAACCCCAAACACCCCCAACCCAAATAACCCTAAAACCACTAAAAATCCCTGGAAAAAACTATAAAACCCCTAAAAACCAAAAAATTAGAAAAAATCCCTAAAAACACTAAAACCCTCTAAACCTCTAAAATGACCAAAACACCCTAAAACCCCTAAATGACACTAAAATCACCACCAACCCTAAAAGCTCTAAATCCCTGAAATTCACTAAAACCCATTAAAAATTCTAAATAAGTTAAAAACACTCAAAATACCTATAAAACCAAAAATATATAAAACCCCTAAAAACCATAAAAATAATAAAAAATATAAAAACTCTTAATGCCAAAAAAAATCTAAGAAATTTAAAAATACCATTGTAACCCAAAAAAACCCAAAAAACATTAAACCCCCTAAAAATCCATGAATTCTTCCAAACCCACTAAAACCCCTAAAACCCCTTAAACACTAAAAAATCCCATAAATCCACAAAAAATAAAAACCCACTGAAAACAACTAAAATTGCCTAAACCCCTTTAAACCCTGAAACACAATGAAAACTCTATAAACACAAAAAACTCTTAAACCCTAAAACCCCTAAAAATCTCTAAAATCCCTTAAATCCCTAAACCCCTAAAAATATTAAAAACAAAAAAACCCCTAAAAACACCAAAAACCCATAAAACCATAAAATTTTTTAAAACCAAAAAACCCCTAAAACACCTTATATGTCGTAAAAATCCCAAAAACCCTTAAAAATAAACACCTAAAAACCCTAAGAAAGCATAAATGTCCATAAAAAACCTAAAAACCCTAGAAAACCAAAAAAATGTTAAACCCTAAAAAACATAAAATTGCTAAAACCCTAAAAGACCTTACTACCCCTAAAAACACTAAAAATTCTAAAAAATCTTAAAATACCTAAAAAAATAAAAGACCCTCAAACTAATAAAACCCATAAAAGTATCTAAAAACACTAAAAGACAATAAGGACCACAAATACCATAAAAGAACCTAAAAACCAAAAAAAAACTAAAATGAATAATGTGCCCTAAAAACCCTAATAGATTCTTAAAACCGTAAAACCCCCTAAAAACCCTAAAAACCATAAAACCATTAAGGGTCCTAAAAACCCTAAAATCCCAAAATGTATCTAAATCAATAAAATATCTTCAACAGCCCTAAAAACAATAAAAACCAAAAATGAACATAAAATCATCAAGAAAAATATTAAAACTGAAAAATCATAAAAATAATAAAAATAATAAGGCTTAAAAGCCCTGAAAGACTAAAACCCTTAAAAAACACATAAAAATCCTAATACCATAAAAAAACCGATAACAATAAAAACTTTTAAAACCCTAAAAACAATAAAAAACCCTAAAAACTTTGAAAAAAATCTTAAAAACCGAAAAACCAAAAAAATACCCTTAAAACCCTAAATATAACCAAAAACCCTAAAAACAATTAGGACCCCTAAAAACAAGAAAAAAACCTAACACCCGCTAAAACCCCAAAAACACCATAAAAACCCTATAAAACCGAGGGAGACCCCCTGGTGCGGATTGTGATGATGATGGTGGGGAAGGCTGGTAGACATGTGATGGTGTTTTCCCTTGATCTTTTCGGGTTTCTTCTCTCCTTTGGACTTTCTCTTTCTCTTTGTTTTCATTTTGAGGCTTCGTTTTTGGGTATGGGTCAATTTACCCTACCTCACCTCTGTCTTTTGCATCTTTTTTTCTTAGTAATAAATTTTATGGGGGTCGGGAATAGCCTAACCTCACACCTATTCTGTCCTAAAACCCCCTAAAAACCCCGTGAAAATCCTAAAAACCCGGAGAACCTAAAAAACACAAAAGACTTTAAAAAACCTAAAACCCTGTAAAGATACAAAAAATACCTAAAATCCCCCCAAACCCCCAAAACACTTATAACCCTGGAAAACCCATGAAAACCCAAATAAAAACTTAAAACCCCTAAATAACTAAAAACCACAAAACCCCTAATAGACTCCAAAAACCTAAATAACCCTTAAACCCCCGAACATATTAAAGTACCTTAAAAGATCTAAAAACTCTAAAGACCCTTAAGAACCAATAAAAAAAATATAAAGCCTTTAAAATACCTAAAAGGCATTAAAATCCCATAAATGACCATGAAACCCAAAATCACTAAAAACTCTAAAAACCTTAAAAAAACTAAAAGTAAATAAAAAATAAAAAACTATAAAGACCATAAATAACTCTAAAATATCCTAAAAACCCATAAACACACTAAAACCCTATAAAATGCTAAAACCCTTAAAATCGTAAAAAATGAAGAAAACCATAATAACCCATAAAACCCCTATATATTTATAAAACTCCAAAAATAAAAAAACCCCTTAAACCCCAAAAACCCAAAAAACTCCTAAAAATATAAAATCAATAAAAGATCATAAAATCCAAAAAAATAGAAAAAAAGGAGAAAAAACCCTAAAAAGCCACAGAACCCCAAAAATTCTTAAAAACCCTTAAAAGACCTAAAATAAAAAAAACCCTCTAAAAATGGAAACCCCTAAAAACTTAAAAACATTAAAAACCTAAAAACACTAAAAACCATAAAAAACCAAAAAACCACAAAAAACCATGAAAAATCTTGAAAATAATAAAATCAATGAAAACTCTAAAAACCCGAAAACCCTTTAATCACTAAAAACCTAAAAAACCTAAAAAACCCATAAAACACCACAAACCTGGAGAAAAAATATTAATAGTAAAAACTCCATAAAATCCCTAAAATCCATAAAACCCTTAATACCCTGAAACTCTCAAAAACACATAAAAAACAAAAAAAAACAAAAAATTCCCAAAAACCTAGAAAACCCCCCAAAACCCTATAAACAAAAAAACCGCTAAACATTATAAAAACATTAAAAACCCCTAAATCCCCTAAAAACACTAAAACTATAAAAACCATAAACCCCATAAAATAGGAAAATACATAAAAAACTGTGGAATTACTATATCCCCTAAAATCCGTAAGAACCCCTAAAAACCATAAAAACCTTTAAAAACTAATAAAAACCCATAAAACCTAGAAAATATAAAAAAACCCATTAAAACTCTACAAAATACTAAATACAATAAAACCCCTAAAAATACTAAAGAAACACTGAAAAAACATAAAAACCCTTTTAATTCCAAAAAACCCAAGAAAACCTTAAATACCTTACAAACATTAAAAGCCATTAAAACTCCAAAAAAAACATAAAAAATATTATATAACATTAAAACCCGAAAACATGTTAAACCCCTTAAAACCCAAAAGAATCTCCTAAAACCCCTAACAAAATCCTCAAAAACACAAAACACCCAAAAAACACTAAAACACATACAAAACCCAAAAAACCATTAAAACCCAAAAAAATTTTAATAACCCTAATGACTCTCAAAACCCTAACAAATAGAAAGAATTCTAAAAATTATGATAATATCGTAAAAATAAAAAAACCCCTAAAAATCATATAAATCCCTAAAAACCCTAAAATAACCCCAAAATCCTAAAACAACTCTAAACCCCCTTCAAACCCATAAAACCCCTAAAACCCTAAAAATACTAAAATAACTAAATCCCATAAAAACCTTACAAAACCCGGAAACCCCAGAAAAACAATAAAAAACACCAAATGCACTAAAAACCCTAATCCCTTAACAACCTCAAAAATACCCTAAAACCCCCTAAAAACTATAAAAAGGTCCTAAAAACCTAAAACCATAAAAATACTAAAAACCCTGAAACCATAAAAGACCAAAAAACCCTAAAAACCCAAAAAAAACCTAAAAACCTATAAAAACCCTCAAATGAAATTAAAATCCCCTTAAAAACCAAAAACCATAATATCCCTTAAAAAATAAAAACAACTAGAAATCCATTAAAAAACTAAAACCTCTAAAACCCCTGAAAACTTTGAAAACCATAAAAGCCTTAAATAATCTAATAAACCATTAAAAACCATAAAACTCTAAAACCCAAAAAACCTTAAAAACACTAAAAACCATAAATCCCTAGAAAACCTAAAAGAAATTAAAATCCATAAAAACCTTTAAAATCACAAAAAACTCAGAAAAACCTAAAATCACAAAAACTCAAAATACCCTAAAACCCAAAAACCGTAAACCCCTAAAAACTGAAACCCACTAAAAAACATTCAAAACCCTAAATCCCTTAAACCCTCACTAAAGAGCCCTAAAAACCATAATATAACCAAAAAACACTAAAAATCCTAAACACTCTAAAAGAAACTAAAAACCCTAAATTCCCTAAAAACAATTTAAAACCTTAAAGGTCCCCAAAATCCAATAATTCCAATAAAAATATAAATAAAATAAAACTATAAAAACCCCTAAAAACCCAAAAATTCCCTAAAACACTTAAAAAACTTTATAAACTAATAACCAAAGAGTCTAAAAAACCCCCATAAATCCCCTAAAAACCCTATAAAACCCTAAAATACCAGAAAAAATATATAACCCAAAAAACCCATTAAAACTCTAAAATACTCAAAAAAATCAAAAAATTGATAAATCCCCCAAAAACCCCCATAACCCCCAAAATCATAAAAACCCTGAAACTGTATGAAACCATTAAAAACTATAAAACTTCTAAAAAACCTAAAAAAACTATAACACATAACAATAAATGAAAAAACTAAGACCCTAAAAACCAAAGAAACTCCTAAAACCCATAAAAATAGCTAAAGAAATTATAAATCCTAAAAACCCCTTAAATACCTAATTTTTATTAAAGATCCTTTAATCCCTAAAAACCCTATAACCCATTTAAACCCGTTGAAAACCCTAAACCCATTCAAAACCCAAAAAAACTGTAAAAATCCTAAAAAAAATAAAGAATCCATTAAAACCCTATAAAAATCATAAAAATCCCCTTTAAACCTCTAATAATCATTTAAACCCTTAAACAACTAAAAACTTCTAAAAACCCAAATAATTAAAAGATCCAATAAATTACTTAAATATCCTAAAGTAACCTAAAACCCCATAAAAACCTTAAAAAAACTAAACCCCTAAAAACCAAAAATACCATAAAACCCCTAAAAACATAAAAATCTTAAGAAACCTAAATCCTTTAAAAAACCTGAAAAACCCTAAAAACCCTTAAAAGAACCTAAGACCACTAAAATTCTAAAACACTGTTAAAAACAATAAAATACCCTAAAACCAATAAAATACTCTAAAAACTCCTAAAAGAGACTATAAACCGTATAAAACCTAAATAAACTAGAATACCCTACAAACTCTAAAAGACTATAAAACCCCAAAATTCTATAGAACACAAAAAACCCAAAAAACACTAAAAAGACATAACACTATAGAAAATCCAAAAGGGTCCTAAAAACCATTAAGTACCTAAAACCCTATGAAAACATAAAAGACTCTAAAATTCATAAAAACCCTAAAATCCCTTAAAACTCAAAAAAACCAAAAAACAAAAAAAAACCCCTTAAAAACATAGACCACTAAAAACCATAAAAAATCGTTAAAACCTACAAAACCCTAAAAACTCAATAAAACCCTAATAATCACCAAATACCCTAAAAACAGAAAAAAAGAAAATAAAATGCCCTAAAACACTAAAATACATAAACCCCCTAAAACCATAAATTCCTTACAATATCATAAAACACTCTAAAACCCTAGAAACACTAAAAACCATAAAAATTCATTAATCACCTAAAAAAACCACTAAAATCCTTAAAAATCATAAAAACCCTTTAAAATCCATAAAAAACAATAAAAACGCTAAACCCCCACCCCAAAAACCCAAAAAATCTAAAAACCAAAAAATACCTAAAAAACAAAAAACCCCAAAAAACCCAAAAAAACCCCAATACCCAAAGCCCCATAAAAATGCAGAAAACATTTAAAAACAAAAAAACTACACAAAACACTAAAAACCTATAAAACCAACAATATATCTACAAAAACCAAAAAACTCTTACACCCCCTATAAAAATCCTAAAAAAAATCCTAATAACCATAAACCCCAAAATACCGTAAAATCCCTAAAATGAAAAAAAACATAGAAACTCAACAAATCCTGAAAATACCAAAAAAATTAAAAACTCTACAATTAAAATCCCCAAAAAAACCCAAACAATCATTAAAACCATAAAATACCTCAAAACCTGAAAACCCAAAAACCCTTTAAAAACCATAAAAACCCTGACCAATAAACATGGAACCCAATAACTTAAATCAAACAGCCCTATATCATATCCCTTAAACTTTATACCATCATACCTAAACCCTAAACCCGAAACCTAAAACCCTTCACTCTATAACCTAAACCCAAAACCGACACCTTAAGCCCTATACCCTACACCCTACACCATAAACCTAAAACCTACACTATAAATCATAAAAAATACAGCCTAAACCCTAAACCCTAAACCCTACACCTTAAACAATAAACCCTAAATTATATATCATAAAACATAAAAGATACTGGAAAAATACTAAAAGAAAACAAAACCCAAAAACAATAAAAAAATTAATGACCCATAAAACCAAAGAATTCGCTGAAAAACATAAAAACCTAAATGACCCTAAAAATCATAAAAACCCATATAAACCATTAATTACCCTAAAAACCTAAAAAACATAAAAGACCCCCAAAGAAAGTTTAAACTTATAAAACCCCCAAAAACTCTAGAACACCATAAAACTCCATTAAAATTCTAAAAACTATGAAAACCATTGAAACACTAAAAATAATAAATATAAAAAAACCCTAAAACCCCTAGAAATACATAAATACAATAAAAAACCCTAAAATATCTATAAACACAAAACCCCTAAAATCTCTCTAAAAATGTATATAAATCCGAAAACTGTAAAAAACATAAAACCTTAAAAACCATAAAACCCTTAAAACCGTAAATAGACCCTAAAACCAAAAAAAATATCCTAAAAATATCCAAAAAACCAAAATAAACTTAAAACAATTAAAAATACACCTGAAATATTATAAAACCATAAGAACACTTGGAAACCCAATAAAGCCTAAAACCCTAAAAATCTTAAAAACCCAAAAAAAACAATAAACACTCGTAAAACACCTGTAAGCCAAAAAAACCCTTTATAGAACCTTAAACACCCTAAAAACAAACTAACAACTATAAAACCCATGGAAACCCATAAAAAACAATATATCATAAAAACCCTAAAAACCCATAAAACATTAAATAGCCCTAAAAACACTAAAAAATCCTAATTACCTTAGAAACATTAATAAACAAAAAAATCCTAAAAACCCTTAAACCATTGAAAACACTAAAAACACTAAAAACATTAAAACACTAAGACCCTAAAAACCCTAAAGTATCATAAAAAACCTAAAAGGGTGAAAATTACCGTAAAAAACCCTAAAACACCCTCAAAGACCCTTAAATACAATAAACCCCTGAAAACCATAAAAACACAAAAAACCCCTAAAACAAGCATAAAAACCCTTAAAACTCTAGAAACCCTAAAATACCTTAAAACCCCTAAAAACTTCTAAAACAATAAAAACCATAAAACCCATAAAACCCCTTAAAAACCCTAAATACCTTGAAATCCACTAAAACCCTACAAGCCCATGAAACCCCAATAAAATCCAATACTCCCTAAAAACCCTAAAAATCTGTAAAAATCACAAAAACCTCCTAAAAACACTAAAATTTACTAAAATAGTAAAAACCATAAAAACATAAAATCCCATTAAAACACATAAACACCCTATAATATCCTAAAAGTCCATAAAAACACTAAAAGACCCTAAACCCCATAAAAGTCCAAAAAATACTAAAATCCCTAAATATGCCAAAAAAGCCCGTGAAATCCTAAAGACCCAAAACCCCATAAAATGCCTAAAATACCCAAAAACCCAAAAGGATCCGAAATAACACTAAAAGTCCATGAATTGACAACAAACCATAAAAAACCTTATAAAAGACCCTAAAACACTTTAAAAAAACCGAAAAAACCATAAAAATCAAAAAACCCAAAAAAGACCCTACAAATCATAAAAAAAATCCATAAAAGTTACTAGAAACCTCTTAAACCCCCAATAATAGACTTTTAAAACCCTAAGACTATAAAAAAACTAAAAAATTAAATGACCCTAAAAACCCAAAAAGTAGTAAAATCTCTTACAAATACTAAAAGAACCTAAAAAACCGTACAAACCATAAAAACCTTAAAACCATAAAAATAATAATTAAAGGACCTAAAATCTTAAAAACCATATATTATATTAAAAAATTAAAAAAACAAAAAACCCAAAAAACCCGAAGAACCCAAAAAACGATTAAAACCCCAAAAAACTTTAAAACACTAAATACCCATAAAACCCATAAAACCCCAAAAACCAAAAATAACATGAAAACAATAAAACCCCAAAAGGCCCCAAAACCCCCTAAAACTCTAAAAATCGTAATCCACTTGAAATCCTAAAACACTAAAAAACCATATAACCCACCAAAAATTCTAAAAACCTATGAAAACCCAAAAAACCCTAAAAAATATAAAAAACCCTATAAACACAAAAAACCCTTAAAACACATAAAGACCTGAAATCCCATAAAAACCCAAAGAAGACCTAATACCCTAAACCCCCCCAATCCCCAAAACAGAAAAATACATAAAAACCATAAATAACCATTAAACCACCTTAAAACCCTAGAAAAAACCTAAAAAACCCAAACCTTAAACCACACACCGTAAACACTAAACCCCAGACACTAAACCTGATTCCCCACACCTTAAACCCTATAGTGGATACCCAATATCCTACACCCTAAACCCCAAATCCAACACCATTAACCCAAAACCACACACCCTAAACCCTATACCCTACATTCGTAACCTGAAATCCTATAACCTAAAACCTAAACACTATACCTTAAACCCTAAACCATATGGCCTAAACCCTAAACCCTACAACCTAAACATTGAAAGTCACTAAAAGTCTCTAGAAACCCATAATGAAATTAGAAATCCTAAAAACAATAAAACCTTAAAATACACCTAAAACCAAGAAACACATTTAAAATTAATAAAATAACCTAAAACCCTAAAAGATCCTAAAACCCCTAAAAACTAAAAAGACCCTAAAAACCATATACACCCTAAAAACCCACCCTACATTGAATCCCCTAAAACCCTAAAAACATTAAAAATGATAAAAACCATAAAACCATTAAAAACACTAAAAAATCTTTAAATCCCAAAAAACGCTGACAAAAAAACCCCCAAAAATCCTAAAAACCATAAAATCTCTAAAAGCCCTAAAATACCAAAAAACCTAACCATAAAATACCCAAATAATACCCCAAAAAGGGAAAAAACCTAAAAACCTAAAATACCCAAAAACTCTAAAAAATCCTAAAAAGACCCTAAAAATACAAAAAACACTAAAAAGACCCCAAATCCCTGAAACTCCATAAAATCCATAAAATTTATAAAAATCCTAAAATATCTAAAGATAACCTAGAACCCCTAAAAAGACAGTAAAATCCCCAAAACCCATTAAAAACATTGAAAACCATAAAACCCAAAGAAAGACATAAAAACTACAAGATAATAAAAAACAATAAAAATTATAGAACACTAAAAACCCTAAAACTCTAAAAAATCACTAAAACACCTAAAAACCTAAATTTCATAAAATTACCAAAAAAGATAAAACCCCATTTAGACCCAAAAACCCAAAATATCCAAAACAATCCCATAAAATCAAGAATCCCAAAAATCCATAAAACCCTAAAAGCCATAAAAACCCAAACCCCCCCCCCCCAAATTAACATCTAAAAACCCTAAAATTTTCTAAATACTTTGAAAACTCCAAAACCCCAAAACCCCCTAAAGGACCCTAAAATCCCCTAACACCGAAAAGAAATGTTAAAACCATAAAAAATACTAAAGTTATTTCAAACCAAAAAAAACATAAAGGACCCTGAAAACACTAATAGTCTCTAAATGACACTAAAAACCTAGAAAAACTTAAAAAACCTAAAACCCCCTAAAAACCCTAAAAGACCATAATAACCATGAATGACTCTAAAAGACTCTAAATAAACCAATAATATAATAAAATTTTATAAATACTATTAAACACCATAAAAACTGTAGAAACTGTAGAAACCCCAAAAATCCCAAAAAACCCAAAAACCAAATAACCCTAAAAACTTGTAAAACCAAAAAACCCTAAATAACACAAAACCCCTAAAACCCTTAGAAAACTCCTAAAAATGTTAAAAATCTAAAGTCCCAAAAAACCTTAAATACTTATAAAAATAGGAAAACCCCAAAACCCTAAAAATTATAAGGGCACCTTAAAACCCTAAAAACCTAAAAACCCTAAAAAACACAAGACCCCAAAGAAACCCCTAAACACTAAAAAACTGAAAACCAATAAAAAATAAAATACCAGAAAAAACCTTAAAAACTCTTTAAAACCCAAAAAAACAATTAATAAATTTAAAAATCAATAAAAACCTAAATAAAATTAAATTCCCTAAACTATCCAAAACAATTCCTCAAAACCATAAGAAAGTAAAAAAATCCTTGAGCGATGCATGGATCATGGTGGGATGTCTTGGATTTGGAGTTCTTGGACTCTATGCTGAGAGTCGTTGACCTGGTTCTTCTCACTTCGTCATGCACTTGGGCCAATTTGTGGATTTCAGAGTATTTGCTGGTTTGTTTCTGGGACTCTTTTCTGTTGCATGATATTGTTGCTGGTCTTGATCAAAGTCTTGCTCTGGGTTCTTGGTTGGACTGTGGTGGCTGGTTCATGGAGTGGTCTGGGTTTGGTTTGGTTTGGTTATGGTTGATGGTCACGGCATGAGGTGATGGATGTCGGCTCTCAGTGTGTTGTGGATTGGTTCTTGGTGTGTGGGTTGTTGGTCCTGTACTGCTAGTAGTAAAGCTAGAAGCATAATGCTGGATGAAATTTGCTGGATGTTGGGTCTTGAATGGTTTGAAAGGAACGGTTTCTATTTACTGGGTTGCTGTCCTTTGTTTACTTCTCTTAGAGGAGGTGTAAGACATGGTGCCACTGCATGGTCTGAGTTCATGGTGGGGGTGTGTGGTTAGATCGGTTCTGAGTTGTTGTATGATGCTTGTTTCCAGCTATTGGTTCTTCTATGAGTTGCTGTTGTCTTTTGGATGGATCCTGAGTTGTTGGATGATGGGATGTTGGTCATTGGCTACCGCTTCCTTGGTCTAGAGGGGGTGGGTGATGGAAGTTTTTTACGACTATTTTGTTTTGAATTGGTGCTGCTGGATTTTGGAGTGGAAGTGGGATGCTGGGAGATGTTTGGTGGTCGAAAGAGGTGCTGGTTGTTTGAAAATGAGTATGTTGGTTGTTGGTTGGCTAGGAGATGCTGGTTGGCTGGTTGCTGCTGCTGGATGTTGATTGCTGTTTTGGTTTGAATTCTGGTTGTTGGTTAGGTGTGAGCTGCTTGATGCTGGTTGATACTGGATGATGGTGGTGGCTGCTTGGCTTTGTGTGGTTTTTTTTCTTTTTTCGATTTTTATTTTCCTTTTTTGGGGTCTTTTGCGTCTTGGGTTGTAAGGGGTTTTTGGGTGTGGGTTTTTTGACCCCTCCCCTCCCTTGTCTGTTGTGTCTCTTTTTGTTTTTCTAATAAAATTTGGGGGGGGGGGAGAATAGCCCGACTCTCACATCTTCCTTTCCCTAATACATTGAAATTCCCTAACTAACCCTAAAACCCCTTTAACTCCACTAAAATAAATTTAAAAAACATTGAAAAAACTTTTAAAAACCCTAAAAAACCTAAAACATTAAAAACACTAAAAACCAAAAAATCCAAAAAAACCCAAAAAACCACTAATAATACTAAAACCCTTAAACAGCTATAAATAAACTAAATCCTCCAAAATAAAAAATAAAGTCCAAAAAAACCTAAAACCCTATAAAACTATAAAACCATTAAAAACCATAAAAATACCTAAAACCCTAAAAACCCTAAAAATTATAAAACACATAAAACCCTAAAACTTAAAAAAACCCTAAACCCAAAAAACCCCAAAACCTACAAAAACATATACATAATCCTGAAAAAGATTAAAAATTCCTAAAACCCATAGAAACCCTAAAAACCTAATAACTCCAAACCCATAAATAAACTGTAAAATCCCCAAAACTCCCCTAAAAGATACTAAACCCCCTTAAGAATATAAAACCCCCTAACATACCCTAAAAATAAAAAAAATCCCTTAGACCCTAGAAACCCTATAAAACATAAATGGATCGTAAAACACTTGAACACCCTAAATACTTTAAGAAAACCCTAAGAACCTTAAAGTATCTAAAAAAACCATAAATCCCTAAAAACACTAAAAACCGTAAAAACCCCTAAGAACCTTAAAAAACCATAAATATCAAAAACATTAAAACCTAAAACTCATAAAAACCCAAAAAACCCTTTTAAACCCCAAATAAAAAAAACACAATAAACCATAAAATCAATAAAAACCCTAAAAATACTAAAAAGCTATAAATATAATAAAAAACCCCATAAAATATTAAAAACCCTAATAAAACCCTCCAAAAAATCTTAAAACCCCTACAAAACCCTAAAAACTCTAAAAAAATAAAACCCCTAAAACCCTAAAACCCCATAAAACCCTATAATAACCTAAACCCCATAAAACACCAAAAAATCGAAAAAACACTAAAAAACCTAAAAAAATAAAAACCATAAAAACAATAAAAATCCTAACAACCATAAAATCTCAAAAAAAAAAATTAATTCCCTAAAAAGAAAATTAAAACCCAAAACAAGCCCAAAAAACAAAACAAAAACCGCTAAAATCGTTAAAAACTTAGAAAAACAATAAAAACCCTAAAAACCCTAAAAACCACTAAAACACACTCAAAAACCTAAAAACAACTAAAATAACAAAAAAAACCTAAAACCCTTAAAAAAAATTAAAACACACAAAACCCCTAAAAATACCCTAAAACCTCTAGAAATCCTAAAACACCTAAAAGCCTAAAAAGCCTTAAAACACCCAACAACCTTTAAAATCCTTAAAAACCTAAAACCCATAAAAATCATTAAAACCCCAAAAAATCACAAAAACCCAAAAGACCCCTAAAACCACTAAAAACATAAATAAATAATAAAGTCCTAAGTATATTGCAACCCCCTAAAATCCTTAAAACCTTAAAATACACTAAAACCATAAGGAAACCCTAAAAACTCCAAAGAAATTGTGAAAATTATTAAAACCAATAAAAAAACTAACAACCATGGAAAAACATGAAAACAATAAAACCCATAAAAACCATACGTCCCTAAAACCAAAAAATAAAAAAAAACATTAAGACCATAAAACCCCTAAAATACAATAGAAACACTAAAAATACCTAAAAAAATAAAACACAGGAAGATTCCCTAAAACCCATAAAAGACCCCACAAAATCCTTTAAAAAATAAAAAAAATCAAGAACCCCTAAATAATCTAAAAACCCTAAAAAACAAAAAAAAATCCAAAAAAATCTAAAATACACAAAAAACCCTAAAAACTCAAAAAAACCTAAAACCATTCTAGAAACTCGTAGACCCTATATAAAACCCTAAATCCCTTAGAACCCCTAAAAACCTTAAAATCTCCTAAAAATACCTAAAAGAACATAAACTCCCATAAACCTTGAATCCCATAAAATTAATAAAAAACCCATAAAACCCTACAAATCCATGAATTACTTAAAAACATAAAAACCTCCAAAATTATTTAAAACCCATACAACCCTAAAACCCAAAAAAATCCCTAAAAATAATAAAAAAACCCCAAGAAAGCCTTAAAACCATTGAAACACATAAAACCCTAAAACCCTAAAAACCCTAAATACCATAAAATCTCAAATACCGCTAAAACACAAAAAAAATATTAGAAGACTATAAAACTCTTAAAAATTCTAAAAATCCAAAAACCCTAAAAACCATTAAAACCCTAAATATCATTAACAACCCTTTAAACCCCTAAAATTATTTAAACCCCCTAAAATCCCTAATAAAATATAAAAACCCTAATGACCATAAAAATAATAAAATCCCTAAGGACTCAAAAAATACCAGAATCCATTAAAAATACTTTAAAATCCTAAAACTTCAAACAAACCGAAAATAACCCAAAAAATGATTAAAATCTAAAAAAGATAAAACCCTAAAATTCCTAAAAACACTAATAACCCAAAGAACCATAAAACCTAATAAAAATATTTAAACCTAATAACACTAAAGTACCCTAAAAATACTAAAAAAACCATAAAAACATAAAAGAACGCTAAAAATCATTAAAAATCACAATAACCCTTAAAAATTCAAAAAATATAAAAAATCCTAAATTTCGAAAAAACAATAAATCCCCTTAAAATCGTAAAACTCATAAAAATTTAAAAAACACTAAATGACCATAGAAATAGAAAAAATCCCAAAACCCCCCAAAACCCCAAAAACCCCTAAGAAATATAAAAACCCTAAAACCCCTAATAAACCCTAGCAAAAACCTAAAACCCCATAATACCCCCAAAACCCTAAAAATCCCAAAAAAGCCCTAAAAAGCCCAAAACCCCAAAGAACACTAATATCCATATAGCTCCCCCCCACCAACATCATATAATATAACAGAAAACTCGTAAAAGACTCTAAAAACCCATAAAACTTATAAAGGACCTTGAAAATCATAAAGGACATTAAAATCCCATAAAAACCCTAAAAGAATCTAAAAACTTTAAAAACATGAAAGGACTATAAAAATAATAAGAAACCCTAAAGTACCCTAAAACCAATAAAAACTCTAAAACACCCTAAAACCTTAAAAGTCATTAGAGAACCCAATAAAAAATAAATGTCCCTAAAAATCACTAAAACCCTAAAAACTCCTTAAAAATTTATAAAAAAAAGATAAAAACCCTAAGCCCCATAAAAACCCAAAAAATTCCCAAATGCCTTAAAATCCTAAAAAATGTAAAAAAACATAAAAACCATATTAAACCCTAACACGTCTAAATACCTAAAACCCCTCAAAATAAATAAAAAATCTTTAATGATAAAAAATACAAAAAATGTAGAAAAACATAAAATCCCTTGAAACCCCTAAAAACAAAAAAAAAACCATTAAATACCCCGTGAAACAAATAAAACCCTTAAAATTCCCTAAAACCCTAAAGGACCTGAAAAACCATAAAACCCCCTAATAGATCCAAAAAAACATAGAAGGACCCTGAAAAACATAAAAATCCCTAAAAACCCTAATAACTATAAAGCTCATAAAATTTATTAAAAACCATAAATAACAAAAACACAAACCCCCCTCAATGTCCCTTAATAACCAAGTAATCTTATAAAATTCAATAAAACCCTTTTAAAACCTATAAAACATTAAAACCTAAAACCCCTAAAAATTCTCAAAAATATTTAATAGCATAAAAACCCAAAAAAACCCACCAAATCCCTAAAAACCCTTAAAATGCTAAAAACACAAAAAAAAACCCTAAAACCCATGAAAGACCCATAAAACCCCTAAAACTAAAAAAACCCTAAAAACCATAGAGACCCTTAAAACCCCCCAAAAAATCCATTAAGTCCCAAATATCATGATACACACTGAAAAATACCTTTAAACCATAAAATAACCTTAAATACATAAAAACCCTAAACCATAAAAAACTTTTAAAACCCTAAAAACCATAAAATTTAATAAAAACCGAAAAATGTAAGACCCTTAAAAGTTCATAAAAGATCCTAAATCCCCAAAAATACCCTAAAACCCTAAATCCACTAAAAACACTGAAAAAACCCAAAATCACTAAGAACCCTAAAATCCCTAAATAACTCTAAAACACCAAAAAAACCCTTAAAAATCAAAAATCGTAAAACACCATGATAAAAACCATAAAATATTAAAAACCCAAAACACCCATAAAATTCCCTAAAACCTAAAATGCAAAAAAAAAATCTTAAAAACCGAAAGACAGTAAAAACATTGAAACCCATAAATGACCCTAAAAACATGAAACAAAACACTAAAACAACATAGACAACCCAATACAACCCTTAGATGTTATAATAAACCCTTAAAAACCTCAACAACTCAAAAAACTATAAAAACATAAAACATTAAAAGCCCTAAAGATCCCTAAAACCCTAAATAAAAAAAAATAAAACCCTAAAACTCCCAAAAAACATTAAAAAACATAAGATCACTAAAAAACAGTAATATTCTTAAAAACTTTTTAATACATAAAAATACCTCTAAAAACCTGAAAAACAATAAAATCATAAAACTATAAAATCTCTAACAAATACAAAAATATATCTAAAAACCATAAAATAATGAAACCACTAAAAATATTAAAATAACAAAAAATTACTTAAAACCCAATGAAAATACTAATACCCAAGAAAAACATAAAAACAACTAAAGACCAAGAAACCCTTAAAATCATAACAACCCCTAAAAACCTATAACAAAATGTAAAAACAAAAAAGAAAACCATAAATGCCTAAAAACCCATAAAAACCATATAACTCCCTAAAAACTCTAAAACAACTTAACAACAATAAAAAATGAATAATACTCTAAAAACCATAAAAGGCCCTAAAAACAATAGAATCCCCTAAAACCTTGAATACATTAAAAAATAAAAAAACTAAAAACCATAAAAAATCATTAAAACCATAAAAAACCGTATAAATCCATAAACAACCTAAAAATCCCAAAAAAAACCAAAAAACACTAAAAACATAAAAAAACATTTTAAAACCACTAAAAATATTAAAACCCCTAAAATCCACTAAAACCGCCCAAAAAACCACAAAGACCCTAAACCCAACTAAACCATTAAAAACATTAACCCCCCCAAACAAAAAACTCTATAAACCCATAAAAGAATCCTATAATACCCTACAAATAATAAGAAATCCTTCAAAACCTAAAACACCTAAAAACAATAAACCCCAAAACCCTTAAAACCACCAAACCCTAAGAACCCAAAAAACACTTAAACACAAAAAGGACTATAGAAACCAATAAAACACTAAAAACACATAAAAAACTAAAAACCACTAAAAACTATAAAACCCATGAAAAGATCCTAATAAAAAACTGTAGAAGACATTAAAAACCTTTAAACCCCGAAACCAATAAAAGGCCCAAAAAAATATAATACTAAAAAACTCCCTAAAAATAAAAACTCTAAAAGAACCTAAAACCTGATTAAATACACTAAAAAAACATAAAAACATATAAAAACCATAACAACATCTAAAAATACCTAAAAAATAAAAAACACTAAAAAATATAAAAGGAAGTAAAACCCAAAAAAACATTAAAACCCTAAATACCTAATAAACCTAAATCCCTTAAAAATCCCTTGAAGCCATAAAAAACACAACCAAACTCTAAAGACCCCTACAATCCTTTAACCCCTAAATCCCCCTGATATATCCTAAAAGTCACTAAAACCCAAAAAAATACTACAAAAACTTCAAAAAAACATACAAACTCTAAAAACCGAAATCCTCAAAAAGACCATTAAAACCCTATAAAGACTCTTAAATAACCTAAAACCCTTAAACACTCTAAAAAATATAAATTCTATAAATTCCATAAATTACATAAATATCTTAAACCCATAAAAACGATAAACCCTATAAACCACAAAAAACCTTAAAACACCCTAAACTCCTTAAAACAACATAAATACCCTAAAATTAAGAAAAAAATCATAAATACCGTAAGAACCCTAACAGATTCCTAAAACCCTAGTAAACCTGAAAACCCCTAATAAATCATAAAAAAACATAAAAACCTAAAAATAGTAAAACCCTTAATCCCATAAAATATCCATAAAAATTCTTAAAAAAACTAATAAATCTAAAAAAACCTAAAAACTCTAAAAACCCTAAAAACCTAGAAAAACCAAAAAAAATCCATAGAAACCACAAATAACCCATAAAACCCAAAAAAAACCGTAAAATCCAAAAAAAACACCTAAAACCTTTAAACCCCCAAAATATCTGGAAAACAATAAAAACAAAAAAAACTTGAAACACTAAAAACACTAAAAACCCATAAAACCACTAAGAGCAATTAAAACCCTAAAATAAAATAAATACCTAAAAATACTAAAATCCGAAAAACAAAAAAACCCTAAGTGAAACCCTATGAAACCCCTAAAAAAAAATTTAAAACCCCAAATAACCCAAAAACCCAAAAAAAACACAAATGACTGCAAAAAAAACTTAAATCTCCATAAAGACCCAAAAAATCCCTAAAACCACATAAAACACCCTAAAACCCACAAGTAAACCAAGAAAATATTTAAACCATAATAGAAACAATAAATAAATCATAAAATCCCACAAAACATTAAAAACCCTAAATGACCCTAAAACCCATGAAAACCCCTAAAAACACCTAAAAACGCCTAAAAACACCATAAAAACCACTATATAACCTAAAAAACTAAAAACATAAAATATATTAGAAACATGTTAAACCCTATAAAAATAAAAAAAAACCTAAAAATCCCTAAATTTTTTTTTATGAAACTAAAACCTTAAAAACCCTAAATATCCTGAAAACCCTGAAAACCCTAAAAATCCATAAAAATCCTTAAATAACCTAAATAATAATAAAAATCCATAAAAACAATGAAAAACCCTAAAACTTATTAGAAACCCTAAAAACCATAAGAAAACCCTAAAATCTTCAAACAATAAGACCCTAAAAAACTAAAAACCACTGAAAACCATTAAAACCCTAAAAATTCTCAAAAACCAAAAAAACCCCTAAAACCCTAAAAGATATAAAATCACTTAAAGGCCTAAAAATTTAAAAAATTTAATCCCGTTTAAAACCTTAAAACTCATAAAAATCCCTAAAAGACCCTAAAAACCCTAAAATGCTGACACCCTAAAGTCCTCAAAAAACCCTAAAAACACTAAAAGACCCTAAAACCAAAGAAAAACTAAAAACCATATAAAACCCCTAAAAGGACCTAAAGCACATAAACACCATAAAAACATTCAAAACCTAAAAAACAATAAAACAGTAAAACCCTAAAAATAAAAAAACCCAAAAAAACATAAAAACTCCTAAAAACTCTAAAAACACTAAAACCGTAAAACAATCCTAAAAACCCTAAATTCCTAAAAATCCGTAAAACCCTTAAAAACCCCTAAAAATCAACGAAATAACTTAAAACCCCCAAAACCCCAAAAACTCGAAAAACCCGAACCCCCATAAAAACCCAAAAAAACCAAAAAATACCGTAAAATCCCTAAAAAAAACTAAACATTATAAAAATATATAAAACCCCTAAAAACATTTAAACCCCCAAAAACCCCTAACAAAACCATAAAATCTCTAAAATCACAAAATAAAACCAAAAAACCCTTAAAAACTTTAAAATCCCTAAAAACATAAAATAAAACTCAAACCATAAAACCCTAAAATCTTTTTAAAAACCATAAAACCCATAAAATCACTAAAATCACTAAGAACAAATAAAACACTAAAAACCCCTTAAAAACCAAAATTCCCAAATAACCCTAAAAAACTAGTAACCCAAAACACCATAAAACCCATAAAAACCTAACCCTTATAAAAAATACTACAAAACTCTAAAACCCTAAAAACCCAAAAAAATGGAAGTCCATTAATTTCCCTAAAACCTTTAAAAAACCTAAAAACTATCAAGGACCATAACGACCCTAAAAACATTAAACCCCTAAAACCCATAAAAACAAAAAAAAACCTAAAACAATATACAACACTAAAAAACCCTAATAACCATAAAACACCTAAATAACCACAAAATACCCTAAATACCATAAAACCACTAAAACCCCTTAAAACCCTAATAGAGAAAAAAACAAAAAACCTAAAAGTCACAAAAAAACCTCAAGAGACACTAAGAACCCTAAAACCCAAAAAGATCATAAATACCCTAAACGAAATTAAAAACCCTAACAATCTAAAGGAACTTAAAACCCTAAAATACCCCAACAACCTAAGAACCCAAAATACACTAAAACCCCAATATTACCTTAAAGCACCCTAAAAACCCTAAAGACCTTAAAATCCCTAAACTACCATAAAAAATCCTAAAACTATAAGTTTCCCTAAAACCCATATAAACTATAAAGGAACATAAAAACAATAAAACCCTAAAGGGCCCTAAAAACACTCAAAAACCCTAAAAACCTAAAAATTCCAAAAGAAAAGATTCAAAAATCCTAAAAACATTAAAAAACTAAACCCCTAAAACCATTGAATACCCTGAAAACCACTGAAATCCTAAAATCCAAAAATGACCTAAACCCCCTAAAAACCATAAAAATCCCCAAAAAATCACAAAAACATCTAAAAATCAAAAAACTCAAGAAACCTTAAAATCTAATAAACACTAAAAGATCTTGAAAACCACTAAAAACTATTAATCAAAAAAACCCGAAATATATTAAAACCCCCCAAAAACCTTAAAACTCCAAGAACCCCTAAAAGAAAGTAATAAAAACTAAAATTCATAAAACCATAAAAATCCCTAATACCCCTAAAAACCATAAATTCCATAAAACCCTAGAAAACAACAAAAACATAAAAAATCCAAAAAACACAACAAATTATGAAGTCTGATATAAATCCCAAAAAACACTAACAAATAAAAAAACTGCTAAAATATCCTAAAACCCTAAAAAATATTAAAAAATCCTAAAACCCTTAAAATCCTAAAAGTCCCTAAAACCATATAAAACCAATAAAATACCCATATAAATTTTTATACACCCTAAAAATCCTCAAAAACCATAAATAGTATAAAAACATTTAAAAAACATAAAACCCCATAAAATACCCTAAAACACCCTAATAAAACCCTAAATTACCATAAAATAATTTAAAAGACCGGAAAATCAAAAAAATAAATGATAATAAAATCACTAAATCTGAAAAAAACCAAAAAACTTTTTAACCCCTAAAATAACTTAGAACTAAAAAAACCAAATTAATCTCTTAAAACCCCTAAACAACACTAAAACACCCTAAAAACCCAACAAAACACTAAAAATCTCTAGAAACTCCTAATAAATTTTAAGACCATATAAAAACCATAAAACCATGAAAATACCTAAAAACGACATTAAAACCCTAAAAAGGCACTAAAAACATAAAATATACTAAAAATAAAAAAATCTTAAAACACTCTAAATAACTAAAAAATATCCTAAAAACCATTGAAACTATAAAAGTCCCCAAAAAACCTAAAAGGACCTCAAACCCTAAAAACTCTAAAATACCCTAATACCAACAAGACTATAAAAATCCTAAAACAACTTAAAACACCAAAAACCATAAAATCCATCAAAATTCCAAAAAAACAAGAAAACCATAAAAACCCATAAAGCCCAAAAAACCCTAAACACCCAAAAAACAGTAAAATAGCCTTAAAATCCAAAAAAAACCTAAAAAATATAAAAACCCATAATCCCTAAACACCCTAAGAGACCAGAAAAACACCTAAGACACTATAAATCCCCTCAAATATGCTAAAAAGCCTTAAAAACCCTAAAAAACATAATAATTCTAAAATTCTTAAAATTCTTGAAAATCGTAAAAAACAATAAAACCCTAAAAATTCTAAAACATCCTAAAAACCCTAATAAAACCACCAAAACACTAAAAAAAATTAAATAACTTAAAACCATATAAAGACATTAAATGAACCTAAAAGCCCCTTAAATTACATAAAACCCCTAAAAACCTAAACCCCCTAAAAGACCCTTAATAACCTTTAAAACCCTCAAAAACACCAAAAAACAAAAAACAAAAAAACCCATAAAAATAATAAAATCTCTAAAAATCCAAAAAATTCCTAAAAACCCCTAAAACCCCCTAAAACCTGAAAAAATCACAAATACCCCTAAACACCCTAAAACTTAAAAAATCCTAAAAACAACTAAACAACCCAATATACCTTTTAAACCCTAAAACACCTTTAAAATCCCAAACCCCTAAAAACCCAAAAATATCACTAATAACACAAAAACTATAAAAATTCACTAAAAACCTAAAAGATACCCTAAAATTAATAAAGTGTATAACATAACCTAAAAACGATAAAGGATCCTAAAAATCCATAAAACTCCTAAAACCCTATAAATCCTAAAAAACATTAAAATCACTAAAAATATGAAAACCCCTAAGTACCCTAAAACATTTAAAAACCCTAAAAAATATTTAAAGGACCTAAACCAATAGATACTATAGAAGACCCTAAATCCCCTTAAAAATCCTAAAAATACTTAAAAGGTCCTAAGAAACAAAAATATGTTAAAAACCATAAAAGTCCCTAAATACCCTCCTTAAAATACCCTAAAACCATTAAAATCACTAAAAGACACTAAAAACCTTAAATAATATCTACAAGATAATAAAATACCCAAAAACACTGGAAACAATTTCAATTATCCTTAAAAGTCACAGGGAACCAAAAAGTACTAAAACCTAAAAGGACCATAAAAACCATAAAGGACCTAAAAACCCCTAAAAACACCTAAATGACCCGAAATTCCACCAAAACACTGAAAAACACTAAAGGAACAAAAAAACTAAAAAATATATAAGTCACTGAAACCCAAAAAAATCTGAAGGTCCTTAAAAACCCTAAATACCCTAAAAACCCCAAAACCCTATAAAACCCTAAAAACTCTAAAAACCCCTATATAACCCTAAAAAATCTAAAAAACACTAAAAATCGAAAAACATTCTAAAAATACTAAAACCCCAAAAAAATTCAAAAAGACTTAAAAACCCCTGAAAAGCATTTAAGACACAAAAACCTAAAAAACCTAAATCACCCTCAAAGAACCTAAAACCAAAACCCCCAAAAATATCCTCAAAACCCAAAAAAAATTAAGACACTAAATACTATAATAACAGTCAAAAACATAAAACATCTAAAATACAATAAAAATCCAAATCTTGAAAACTCTAAAAACAATAAAAACCCATAAAACACTATAATCAATAATAATATAAAAATTATAAATCCCTGAAAATGATAAAAACATCCTAAATACATTAAATACTCTAAACCCCCTAAAACCCCCTAAAACCCAAAATACCCTTTAAAACCTTAAAACCCTTAAAAAGATATTAAAAACCCTAACAAACCATATAAACTCTAAAAGAACTTAAAGACCCATAAAAATATTAAAAAAATTTAAAACCCTAAAACACCACAAAACCCATAAAAACACTAAAACCTAAATAACCAAAACCCCCAAAATGCCATTAAAAACTAGCGAAAACCCATAAAACCCTAAAAACAATAAAAACCCTAAAATCCCTAAAAACAAAAAAATATAAACAGCACTAAAAACCATAAAAACCCATAAAAACCATAAAACCATTAAAATCATTAAAACACTAAAAACAATTAAAAACCCGTAAAATGCCAAAACACACTACAGACCCTAAATACCTCTAAAACCCCAAAAAATAATTAAAACTTTTAAAACCATTAAAACCCTAAAACCCCTCAAAAAATGTAGAAACCCCTAAAAATACCTAAAACCACATACACACTAAGAAAACCTCAAAACCCAAAAAATCCTACCCCCCCCAATCCAAAAATCCCCCAAAAACTAAAAACCATAAAACCCTAAAACCCTAAAATTTCTAAAAACCCCTAAATATGGTAAAATCATTAAAATTCCATAAAATAGTAAAAAGCAAAAAACACCATAAAAACTGCTAAAACTATAAAACCCTAAAAATCCCTAAAAACTGTGAAACCCCCCAAAACCACTACAAATGTTAAAAACCTAAAACACCTGTAAAAACCCAAAAAACCCATAGAAACCAAAAAGACCAAAAAGACCTCAAATGAACCCTAAAAATCCATAAATACCTAAACCAATTAAAAGGCACTAAAACACTATAAACCCCCTAAAATAGATTAAAACCCTTAAACTCCCTAAAAACTAAAAAAATTGTAAAACCCTAAAAATCATAAAACCCTAAATACCAAAAAAACTCTAAAAACCCTAAAACCCTAGAGAACTAAAAAACCATAATAAACCAAAAGCAACACTATAACCCTTAAAACCCATTAAACCCCAAAAAAACATAAAAATCCCTAACAAACATAAAAACCTAAAAAACCCAAAAAAACATTAAAAACCCTAAATCTATAAACCCTAAAAACTCTATGAGCCCAAAAAACCCAAACATCCCAAAACCCTAAAACCATAAGAAAATCCTAAAAACCAAAAAAAACCTACAGTTTTCTAAAAATTGTAAGACCCCTAATACCCTAAAAACCCTAAAAGAACCCAAAAAGAACTATAAAAACCCATAAAATCTAAAATACCCTAAAAAACTATAAAACCCATGAAAAACTAAAAACTCCAAAATTTGTAAAAAAAAGACTCTAAATACACTAAAACCCCCTAAAAGCCCTAAACAAACCCTAAACCCCCCCAATACCCTAAAAATTATAAAAGTCCCTAAATCCTCTAAAGAACCATAAAAGCTATAAAACCCCTAAAAGAACCCTACACCCCCTAAAACACGTAATACCCTAAAAACACTAATGAACCTAAAAAACCTAAAATATATCCTAAAACCCATAAAAACCCAAAATGACCTAATACACCCCAAAAACCCTGAAAACCCTAACCCCCCCCCCCACAAAACTATAAAACCCCTTAAAATATCCTAAAAAGCTATAAAACCCTAGAAACCTATAAAACCCTAGAAACCCTAAAAAACTAAGAATCTCTAAAAATCCCAAAAATCCTTAAAAATCTAAAAACACTAAATCCCTCGAAAACCCTGAAAACCCATAAAAACAATAAAACCCCTAAAAATACTAGAAATCACAAAATAACTTAAAAGACCATAAAAAATTCCTAAACAACATTAGAACCTTTAAAACCCTAAAAATCGTGAAAATAATTGAAACCCATATGAAAACCCGAAAGACATAAAAAACCCCTAAAACCGTAAAAACCCTAAACCCCATAAAACCCTAAAAACCCTAAAAACCATAAAATCCATTTAACTCCCTAAAACCAATAAAACCACTAAATACCTGAAAAATACATAAAATATACTAAAACCCCTTAAACCATTAAGTCCGCTAGAAAGCATCCCCCCCTAAAGACCCTAAAAACCAAAAAACCCAAAAAAACCCCCCAAAACACTAAAAGTACCTAAAACCCCTAAAACACTAAAAGTCCCTAAAAACCCAAAAATTTTAAAAATACCTTAAAATCTAATATAATCTCTAAAATAACCTAAAACATGTAAACACCAAAAAGAACCTTGAAAACACTAAAAACCATAAAACCCTAAAAATCTATAAAAACCATATAATATTCTAAATCCACCTAAAACACTGAAAAATCCAAAAAACCCTAAAAATCACAAAACCCTTAAGAACCCTAAAAACATTAAAACCTTTAAAACACCCAAAAAACCCAAAAAAACCCCTAATGACCAATAAAAACAATTAAAACCCTAAAAGACCATAAAAGTTCCCTAAAAATCCAAAAAATCCCTAAAAATAACCAAATACCTAAAATTTACCTTAACCCCCACCCCAAAAAGCCATAAAAATTTCATGAACCCTAAAAACCTCTAAAAATATTGAAAATCCTAAAATACCTAAAAACACTTGAAACCCATCTAAAAACCTTTAATGTACTGTCAAATACCAAAAACATTAATTACCCTAAAAATCCTAAGACCCCAAAATCTATAAAAACTATAAAATCATAAAAACTCAAAAAAAAACAATGAAAACCCTAAAACTTAAAAAATGTAAAACCCTAAAAACCCTTAAAACTCTAAAAACCCAAAAAAGAAATTAAAAAAAATAGAAACCCTAAAAACCAATAAAACCCTAAAACACCCTAGAACCCTTAAAACCCTCTAAAATTCCCCTAAAACCCGAAAAACCCTAAAATCTCAAAAAGGCCTGAAAACACCAAAAAGATCTACAAAACCCTAAAACCCCAAAAAACAACTTTTAGAACCTAAACACAACTAAAACCCCTAAAAAACAAAAAACAAGTAAAAAACCAATAAAACCCTAAAACCCTTAAAAACACTAACCACCATTAAAACCCATAAAACCTTAAAAAACACATAAACCCCCTAAAAATACCAAAAACCCCTTAAAACACTAAAAACAATTAAATCCTTATAAACCCCTAAAACCCAAGAAATTCTATTGACCCTAAAAACCAAAAAATATTAAAAAACAATAAAACCCCTAAAAACAAAAAACACTAAACCTCTAAAACCACTAAAATACGTAAAAACTCGTTGAAAACCTAAAATACCCTAAAACCCATAAAACCCTTAAAAACTAAAAAACCTAAAACCCCAAAAAACAATAAAACCAAAAAGTAAATTTAAAAACCCAATAAATAAAAAAAATTAAAAACCCTACAATATCCTAAAACTCCACAAAACCCCTAAAAACTATTAAACCATTAAAAACCCTAAAATGGTAAAAACCATACAAACCCATAAAATACCCTAGAACCCTAAAATCCCCTTAAAACATAAAAAATCCAATATGACCCTAAATCACCCAAAAATATTAAAAGACACTAAAATCCCAAAATCACTAAAAGACAATAAAACCTTGAGAACCCCATAAAAGACCATAAATTTCCCTAAAACACTAAAATAAAATAAAAAACCAAAAAATACTAAAGGATACTAAAAGTCCTTAAATTCACTAAAAACCTTTAACACCCATATATGAACCTAAAAACTCAAAAACTAGTAATGGACCCTAGAAACCATAAATATCCATAAAAACCAAAAAAAACCCTGAGGGAGCCTAAAAACCCTAAAAGCACTAAATCATCCAAAAAATACTAACACCCCTAAACCCCCAAAAAACAATAATAAACCCTAAAACCAACTCCATCCCCTAAAAGAACCTAAAAACACATAAAACACATAAATGACCTAAAAATAATATCCTAAACACCCTAAACCCCTAAAATCTTAACAACCCTTAAAATACCCTAAAAACCAAAAAAACATTTAATGACCCTAGAACATGTAAGAAAACTAAAAGAACCTAGAAACCTTATGCCTCTAAAAACCCTTAAAACCTTAAAAACCCATAAAACCATAAAACCTTTAAACCCCCTGAAAACATAAAAACCTTAAAACAACTAAAAAGACCATAAAACCCAAAACCCCAAAAAACCGTAACGAATCCTTAATAAATCTTGAAAACCCCAACACCCCTACAACCCCTAAAATACTCTAAAACACCCTAAAAACCCTAAAGGACCCTTAAAATACTAAAACTCCTAATTGGAACTAAAAAATATAAAAACACCTAAATGTGGTTAATAAACCATAAATGCCCTAAAACCCGTAAGGGGTGCCAAAGAACCCAAAAAACCACAAAAATGACCCTAAAACATAAAAACCATAAAATATCATAAATACCCCAATAAAACCATAAATATACCAAATAACCCTTAAACACCTAAAAGACCATAAAAACCATAAAACCCTTTAAAACAAAAAAACCTAGAGACTGAAATACCTAAAAAACACAAAGTACAATAGAAAAACTAAAAACTATAAAATCCCTATAACTATAAAAACTCTAAAAACCTACTAAAACCCCTAAAAACTAAAAACCCACTAAAAATCCATAAAACCCCATAAACCCCTAAAAACCTATAAAAACCTTAAAACCCTAACAACCCCTCCCCAAAAAGGCCACAAAAAATCATAAAATCCCTAAAACCATAAATCACTAAGAACGCTAAAACCCTATAAAACCCTAATAAAATGAAAACCCCTAAAACACTAAAAAACCAAAAAAACCCATAAAAACCCTAAAAACCCTAAAAACCCTAAAAGTATGTAAAGAACCTTAAATACATTGAAAATGAAAATCCCACAAATACACTAAAAACTCTAAAACACCCCAAAACACCCTAAAAGAAAAAACCATAGTATCCTAAAATAACCTTAAAATGCTAATAACCCCAAAACCCATAAGGACCATTGAAAACCCTTAAAATCCCTAAAACCCCTAAAATAATTAAAAACCTAAAAAACCCCTAAAAACCCCCTAAATGTCCCTAAAACCCTTAAAAAAACAAAGGATCCTAAATCCAAAAAATATCCATGAAAACCGTAAAAACACTAAAACACCCTAAATCCATATAAAACCCCTAAAAGTCCCTAAAATAATATAAAACCCTAAAGACCCGAAAAACCCAAAACCCCTAAACCCACCCTTAAAACAAGGTAAAACCTAAAAATCCTAAAAACCCTAAAAACATAAAATGAATCCCCTAAAATCCCAAAAAATAAATAAATCCCTTAAAACCTAAAACCCTTCAAAGCCAAAAAATCCCCAAAACAACCAAAAACCTCCAAAACACTAAAAACACTAAAAATCCCTTAAAATAAGTAAAACCCCTAAAACACTAAAAAACAGTAAAACCCCTAAAGAGCCCCAAAAAACCTAAAAACCCTAAAAAAATAAAAAAATCCTAAGAAAACCTAAAAACCCTAAAAACCATTAAAACCCTGTAAAAAACAAAAAAACCCTAAATTACATAAAATCCATAAACCCCCAAAACCCTAAAACCCTATAAAAATTGTAACATCCCTAAAAATACTTAAATATCCCTAAAACACATAAAAAACCCTACACCCCTAAAACCGCTACACCCCTAAAAAACACTAAAACCCACCAAAAACCCTAAAACCCCCAAAAACCTCAAAAATCCCTAAAAACCATAAACACACCATAACTCCCATGAAACCCCTAAATGACCATTAAAACCCTAAAAATTCTAAAAGACTCTCAATTCCCTTAAATTCTTAAAAGACCCAAAAATTTCTTTATTAAAACCCTTAAATGTCTATAATACCTCTTAACCACCCTAAAAACACTTGTAAAACCCTTAAAATCATAAAACCCTACATCCCCAAAAAAAACCTAAAAACCTTAAAAAGAAAAAAATATTTATAATCCTAAAAACCATAAAGCACTCTTAAATCCCTAGAAAACATGAAAAATCTAAGAACCAAAAAACAATCCTAAATTATCAAAAAACAAAAAGAAAACTAAAAAATTTTAAAACCCCATAAAAATAAAAAAACACAAAAACCATTGAAAATAAAAAAAAACACAAAATTTAAAGGGCCCTAAAACGCCCTAAAATATCCGAACACCCTAAAAGCCCTAGAACCCTAAACCCCATAAAAACCCTAACAACCCTAAGTAATTCTCATAAACCCTATAACATAACAAAAAACCCTAAAACCCTAAAAAATCATATCACACAAAAAACCCCTAAAAATCATAAAAACTATAAAAACTCTATGACCCCTAAAACCCCTAAAACCAATAAAATACCCGAAAACCCCTAAAATAACCCAAAACCTCTATTAAATCTTTAAAACCCAAAAATTCCTATAAACTATTAATACAACTTTAAACTCTTACAATGTTAAAAAACACTAAAAACACTAAATTTCTCTAAAACCCCCCAAAATATTAAAAACTATAAAAACCCTATAAATCTTAAAACCCCTAAATCCCTTCAAATAATTAAAACCCCTAAAAGACCCTAATAACCTTATATCCCTAAAATCCAAACCCCCTAAAAGTATAATCAATTTAAAATTCCATAAAACCCATAAAAACCATAAGACCCTTAAAAACCATAAACCCTAAAAAACTCTAGAAACCTCTAAAACCCCCTAGAACTCAAAAAAAAATACTAATAACCTTATAAAACCATGAAAATAATCGAGAAACCCCCAAAAAAATTCAATATTTTTAAAAACCACTACAAACCCTAAAAAATTCTAAAAACCTATGAAAAAAACTAAAACCCCAAACCCCTAGAAACACTGAAAACCCTTAACCCCTAATAGTCACTAAAAAACCAATAACCTCTAAAAACCCTTAAAACACTTATAGACTTTAAAAAATATCCTAAGATCCCTAAAAACATAAAAAAATATATTTAAAACACCTAAACCATAAAAATGGTAAAAAAACAAAAAAGCAAATAAAGGACACTGAAAACCCCAAAGACCTTAAAAACAAAAAAAACAATAGATTAACTTGAATAACCATATAAATAACATAATAGATCCTAAAAACCCTTCAAAATCCTAAAAACCCTAAAAACATTAAAACCCCCAAATTACTTAGAAACATTAAAAACACTTAAAATAATAATAAATAGCCTAAAACCATAAAACTCTTACAACCCATAAAACCCTAAAATACCTAAAACCCTAAATCAATACTAAAAACCTTTAAAATACTATACAACCATAGAACATTAAAACCTTGTAAAACTGTAAAATAAAAAAACCTATAAACCCCCAAAACACCCTAAAACTCGTAAAAACATAAAAACTCTTAAAACCCTAAAATCCCTAAAAAACCTAAAAACCCTAGAAACCGAAAAAATTATAAAACCCAAAAAACCCAAACCCCAAAAAACTCCAAAACCATAAAACCTTAAAAAACCAGAAATAACCCTAAAACACCTAAAAGGACCTACAAAAAATTAGATCTCTAAAGTGACCTAAAACCCTAAACGACCATAAAAAAATTAAAAACCCTAAAAACCCCTAACCCCCAACTAAAACCCTATAGTATCCTAAAAATCCCAAAAAATCCAAAAAATCACTAAAAACCTAATATCCTAAAATCCCAAAAATATCACTAAAAGGCCCTAAAAACTCTAAAAACCAGAAAGATGGTAAAAACACTAAAAACCTAAAAACAATTAAAACCATAAAAACCATAAAACCTTGATAAACCATTACAACACTAAAAAACACAAAAAAATCCTAAAAATTGAAAAACCCTAAAAACCTAAAAAATTCCTAAAAATCCATAAAAAACCTTTACAAACCCCAAAAAACCAAAAAACCATAAAATCCCTAAAATCCAAAAAAAAACCGTAAAACCCCTAAAAATCCAAAAAACACTTAGAACCTTTAAAAACTAACCCCCCCCCCCAAAGAACCCTTAAAACCAAAAATCACTAAAAACCCCTAGAGAAATTGAGAACCGTAATACCATGAAAACCCCAAAAAACCTAAAACCCATAAAACCAATAAAATAATAAAAATCAAAACCCCCCAACTCTTAAAAAATATAAAATCCCTAAAAACCGTGAAAACACTAAAAAACTCAAACCACCCTAAAAACCCTAAAGTAGTTAAAACCCACAAAACACTAAAACCCATAAAAACCTCAAAAACACTCTAAAACCCTAAGAAATCCTAATACTCTTAAAGATCCCCAAACCCCTTAAAACAACCAAAAATTGATTTTAAACCCTAAAAGATAGAAAAATACTATTAAAATTTAGAATAGACATAAAATCACTTATACTTCCTAAAACCGCTAAAAACCAAAAAAACTCTAAAATCCCATTAAAACCATAAAAACCCTAAAAATGCTGAAACCCCCTAAAACCCCTTAAATGCCCTAAAACCCTCCAAATTCCCTTAAATGATTAAAACCATAACCCCCACCCAACCATAAAATTCATATAACCCTTAACCCCCCTTAAATCCATAAAATACTAAAATCCCTTAAGAAAAACCGACCCCCCAAAACAAAGAATTCCTAAAAAACCTAAAATCTCTAAAAACCCTAAAAACCCAAAAAACTACAAAAAACATGAAACCCCCATTAAAAACCCTAAAAACCATAAAATTAATCAAAACCATGAAAACCGCCTAATATAAACCAAGAACCCCTAAAACGCTAAAAAACCTAAAAACCATTAAAACCATTAAAAATAATAAAAACCATAAATGACCCAAAAAATACAAAAAACACTAAAAAGATAAAACCCCTATAACCATATAAAATAATTGAAATTATGATAATCTTTAAAAACCCAAAAACCCTAAAAAATAAATTTAAATCCTAAAAACTCCAAACCCCCCTAAAAACCACCAAAAAACACTAAAACCCCTAAATATGTAAAAAATTCTAAAAGACCCTAAAAACCCTCAAAATCTTAGAAACCCTAAAAATAAATTGAAATCCACTAAAAACCCCATAAAACACTAAAAACAATAGAAACCATAAAATCTTCTACAATCCTTTCAAAATACTAAAAATTCCCTAAAATCCCTAAAAACCCATACAAACTCTAATAATTAATACAAAACCTTGAAAAAACCTGAAATCCCTTTGGAAACCATAAACCCTAAAAAAACACTAAAACCCTTAAAACCCCTAAAAACCTATAATCCTTATAAAGACTTAACAACCCATAAAACCTTAGAAACTATAAAAATCCAAAAACACCTAAAAACACCTAAATGACCATTCAAATCCATTAAAAGCCTAATTACACTAAAAGGAATAACACCATCTAAATAAACTAAAAACCTTAACCCACCACACAAACAAAAAAACTAAAACCCTAAAAACCATAGAATACCCTAAACACCTTAGTTGCCTAAAAGTCACTAAATAAACCCCAAATTAACTTAAAAACCATGAAACACCCAAAAAACACTAGAAAACCTAAAAACCTAAAAAATGTAAAAACCCCTAAAACCCCTGAAAACAAAAAAACCTAAAAATTACTAAAAAAACTAGAACCCTAAAAACCCATCAAAACACCACAAAAATTAAAAATAGTAAAAAATCATTAAACCCCACAAAAACCCAAAAATCCATGATAACCACAAAAAAACCAAAAAAATTCTGAAAATCCATTAAAACCCAAATAACTATAATGAAACCACAAAAATCCCTAAAAATAGCAAAATTATAAAAACAAAAAAAAAATCATAAAACCCATAAAAATAATAGAACCCCCTAAAACCCTTAAAAAACCAAGAAACCTTTAAACCCCCAAAAACCATAAAAAAATCCTAAAAACCATAAAACCGTAAAACCCCATAAAACCCCAATAAAACCCCAATAAAACCCAAAAAAGTCAAATTAAAAACATAAACCCCAAAAAAATCCATAATAACACTAAAAACACCAAAACACCATAAGAAACCCTAAAACCCCAAAAAACCCAAAAAACCCCAAAAAGCTCTAAACCCCTAAAATACTAAAATTCATATAAAACCTAAAAAAATAAAAAAGCTTAAAAACCCTAAAACCCATAACACCATTAAAGACATAAACCCCTATAAATACTAAAAATCTATAAAACCCATTAAAAAACTTAAAGCCATAATAAAACCTGAACCCCCCCCCCCTTAAAACACTAAACCCCCCCAAACCCTCAAAACAAAAAATCATTAAAAACCCTAAAAAATACATAAAATATCCAAAAAAACCTAGAACCCCTAAAAGTACCTAATTCCCAAAATGGAATCCGAAAATTACTTAAAAACCCTAAAAAAACCAAAACAAACTAAAAATCTATGAAGTACTCAAAAAATATGTTAAAACACTTAAAATCCCTTAAAACCACTAAACCCTCCTCAAACCCCGAAAACCGTAAGAAAACACTAAAACCCCCACCACAAAACCATGAAATCTATTAAAACCATTAAAACAAAAAAACCCTAAAAAACCATCAAACCTCATAAAAATTATAAATCCATAAAACAATAAAAGTCCTTAAAAATACAAGAAACCCTAAATCCCTAAAAGATCATATAACCCACAAAACATTAACAATTGAAAAAAAAAATTAAAAGCTCTAAAAACACTTAAAAAACACTAGAACCATTTAAAACTACACTAAAACAATATAAACATTGAAAAACCCTAAAAACCTAAAAACCCAAGAGATCCTAAAAAACCTAAAAAGACTAGAAACCTAAAAAAACTTTTAAAACCCTAAAAAAAAAAACTCTTAAAACCCTAAAAATGAAAAAAATAATAAAAACAAAACAATAAAAAATCCCTAAAAACAAAAAATACCCTAAAAACCATAAAACCCCTTAAAATCCATAAAACCCCTATCAAATTCTCAAAATTGATTAAAATTCTAAAAAACCCTAAAATTTTAAAAACCCTTAAAATTTCTAAAAAATAAAAAAACCTAAACAACAAAAAAACCATAAAATCCCTAATATCCATGAAAATTCTAAATATCACTAAAACCCCCATAGACCCCATAAAGACATTAAAATCCATATAAACCCCTAAAAACACTAAAAACCTAAAAAACCCCTAAAACCCCTTAAAACACTAAAAACCTAAAACCCTTAAAAACATTAAAGACCCTAAACCCATAAAAACCATAAAACCCATAAAAACCAAAAAATCTCTAAATACCCTAATAAAATAAAAAACTATAAAAATATTAAAAAAACCATAAAAATTTAAAAAACCTAAAAAACCTAAAAACCTTTAACACCCTATAAATCCCAAAAACCAAAAAACCCTAAAAATCTAAAACCACTAAAACCGTTTTAAAATAATATCTCTCTTTGAAACCAAAAAAAACCCTAGAAATACTAAAAACCCTGAAAACACTAAAAATCCTAAAAACCCTTATATACCGAAAAAACCCTAAAACCCTCACATAGCCTAAAAATACCTTAAAATTGTTGAAACCCCTTGAATACACATAAAAGTAAAAAAACAAAGAGAATCTCTAAAAGAATGCAAAAAATATAAAAACCCTAAAAAAAGTGAAAACCTCAAAAACCATTGAGAACGCTAAAAACCATAAAACACATAAAAGAACCCTTAAATACCTAAAAAACATAAAACCTTATCAACCCTTAAAATCCTGAAATCCCCAAAACCATAAAAACTCTAAAAAACTGGAAAAATTCTTTAAAACCCTAAAAACCAATAAAAGGTCTCAAAAACACTAAACGACCTTATAAACACCCTAAAATCACTAAAATCATAAAAAACCATAAAATACAAAGTCCCTTAAAAATCATAAAAACCCTAAAGAATACTAAAAACTCTTAAGAACCATAAAATATCCCCAAAAACATAAAAACCAAGAATACCCATTATAATAACTAAAAAAAATCTAAAAACACATAAATACCTTTAAAATTACTATAAGATCCTAAAATCATTAAAATGTTTAAAACTCTTAAATATCCTAAAACCCTAAAAAAAATCTAAAAACACTAAAAACCCAAAAAATCCTATAAAATCTTAAAACCAAAACCCCTTTGGAAATCCTAAAAACCCTAAAATTCATTACAAAACCCTAACAACCCCAAGAACACTAAAAAACCAAAAAAACACCCTTAAAACCCCTAGAAATCATACAAAATAGTAAAAAAACTTTCAAAATCTAGAAAGACAATTAAAACCCAAAACCACTAATTGAACCCTAAGAAACATAAGAACCTCATAACCCTGAAAATCCCTAAATTCCCTAAAACCCAAAAATAACACTAAAAACCCTAAAAATACAATAAATCCATTATAAAGACCTAAAACCCTTGAAAACCATAAAAAACCTAAAACCCCTGTAAAACTCTAAATACCATAAACACTTAAATGATTCCTAAAATAACTAAAAACTCTTACAATTCCATAAAATCCAATAAAACCCCTAAAAGTTCTTTAAAATACCCTAAAACACCATAAAACTTATTAGTCTCTACAAATCCAAAAAAAGATCATGAAAATCTCGATAAAACATTAAAAGAACCCAAAAAATCTAAACTGGTTCATAAGGCCTTAAAATTTTTAAGAACCGTAAAACCACAAATAAAACATAAACACCCATAAAACCATAAAAACTATAAGAAAACTCCTTGAATGATAAAAACACAAAACCCCCCTAAATTATTTAAAAAAGATAAAAGGATAAATCCCAAAAAAAAACCTAATACCAATAAAAACCCTTAAACCCTATAAACTCTCAAAAATCCTAAAAACCCTCTAACAAATATACAAAAAATTTAAACTATAAAATCCTAGAAAACCTAAAAACCCTTAAAATCCCTAAAAATCCATAATACCCATAAAAACACTGAAAACACTCAGTAACCCCTAATAAATCCCTAAAAACCATTGGAGACACCTAAAACCCCAAAAACTCCAAAAAAAACTCTAAATCCTATAAAAACATCAAAAAATTAAAAAAAATTCTAAAACCCCAAAGAACCCTAAAAAACCTAAAAAATATCCAATCCCCTAAAAACCTTAAATAACCATAAAACACTAAAAATACCATAAAACTTCTAGAATAACCTAAAAACCAAATAAAAACTAAAAAACCCCGAAATCCATTAAACACCATAAAAACAAAAATAATCATAAAAAATCCTTGAACACCCAGAAAATCTATTAAAAACATAAAAAATACTAAAAACACCTAAAAACCCTAAAAAAACTAAAAAAAACTAACACCATAATGCCCCTTAAATCCCTATAAACACTAAAACCCACTAAAAACCTTGAAATCCATAAAATCCATGCAAAACACTAAAAACCCTCAAGACCCTTATAAGACACTAAAGAGAAAAAAACCTATAAAATCCGTAAAAAATCCATAAAGTCCCTAAAGTTACTAAATCCTTATAAATATCAACAAAACCCCTAAAACCCATAAATACCTCTAAAATCCACAACACCCTAAAACTCTTAAACCCCTAAAACCTTAAAAACCCTTTAAAAACATTTAAACCCCAAAAATCTCTAAGAACCCAAAAAATTCTAAAAGCCATAAAACCTGTAAAAACCCATAAAAACTCTAAAAACCCTAAAAACCCCCCAAAAATGTCCATGAAATCCCCTAAAACCACTAAAATAAAAGAAACCCTAAAGACTGTTAAAACCCAAAAGACATAAAACCCATTAAAACACATAAAATCACTTCAAATCCATTAAATACCTAAAAAATATATAACCCCTAAATATCCTAAAAAACAATAAAATTATTAAAAACCCCAAAAAATCTAAAACCCCAAAAAATAATAAAAACTTTAAATACCCAAAAAAATATAAAAACCCTTGAATCCGTAAAATATCCATAAATTTATATAAATACCCCTTTAAACCCCAAAACCCTAAAATCCCTAAACCCACTAAAGCCCCTAAAACCCATAAACAAATTGTAAAACCCCCTTAAAAATATTTGAAACACTGAAAACCCAAGAAAACCTTAATCCATAAAAACCCATAAAAGAACCCACAAAACCATGAAAACCCTAAAAGACCCCAAAAAAACTAAAAACCGAAATAGAACATGAAATACCCCAAAGACCCTAAATCCTTAAAAATCCTCAAAAGGCACAAAAACACAAAAATCCCTTAAAGACCATAAAATACCCTAAAAACCAAAAAAACAATAATAACCGAAAATAAAACTAAAACCCCTAAAACACTAAAAGAGTATAAAACCCCTAAAACCCATAAAGGCCCATAAAAACCCTAATACCCAAAAGGACCCTAAAAACCCCAAAATGACCACAAAAACGCCTAATGGACACTAAAAACCTTTAAATACCCAAAGTTCCCTGAAAACCATAAAACCCCATCAGGGACCATAAAAACCTTCATTACCCACAAATGACCCTAAAACAGCTAAACTATAAAATACTGTAAAATTCCCTTAAAATCTTGAAAATTTTAAAACCCACTAAAAACCATAAAATGCTACATAAAACCATAAACGTCCCTAAAACCCCTAGAACCTAAAACCCATAAAAGACCCTAAAACCTAATAAAATACCCTAAACCCACTAAAAACCGTAAATAACATTAAAATAGTCTAAAAATCATAAATCCCATAAAAACCCAAAAAGACACTAAAAAGCATAAACCCCTAAAAACCCTAAAATCCCTAAAACCCTAAAAACCTAAAATCCCAAAAAAACCATAAAAAACCTTGAATCCCTAAAAATCATTAAAAAACATGATAATTAAAATAAATTCTAAAGAATCCTTAAAACCCTATAAAATTTAAAAAACTCTACAACCCTAAAATACCCTAAAGGATCCTAAAAATCCTAAAAACTCAAAATGACCCTAAAACCACTAAAAACCCTAAAGGACCCTAAAACATTAAAATTCTCCTAGAAAGCAATTGAGGATGGATGTTCCATGTGGTCATTTATTGCACCAAATTTCTGCACTCCTCTTGTGGACTCAGACATGAAGGGTGAATTGCACACTCGGCAGTGCAAACCCTCCTTATAATGCCTTGTACCTTTATTTTATGTTATTGAATTTTGTGGGGCTGGGATCCGCCTGGACCCAAACCTGTTTTTCCTAAAAACATTAAAAGAAAAAAGTCCATAAAAACATGAGAACCCCTAAATCCTCTAAAAGACCCAAAAAACAAAAAATGTCCATAAAAAACAAAAAACCCCTAAAATAACTGAAATAACCCTATAAAACCATAAAGTGCCTAAAATACCTTAATAAACTAAATAAACCAAAAACCAAAAACCCCTAAGAACCCTGAAAAACAAAAAAAAATCATTAAAAAATCTAAAAACCAATTAGAAAACCCTAAAAACATGAAAAGCTCTTAAACACCCTAAAAACATCTCAAACCCCCTAAAAAACATAGAAATTATTTTAAAACCAGAATAACCCAAAAAAAACAATAACATAATTAAAACCCAAAATTACCAAAGAACCCCCTAAAGACCCTAAAAATGAAAAAACTATAAAACCCCCTTTACAACCCAAAAAACAATAAAAAACCAAAAAACCCTTAAAGCACTGTAAAAACTCAAAATTTATTAAAGAAACAAAAAATAATAAAATATTGTAAGAACTGAGAAAACCCCTCAAATTCCTAAACAAACTAAAACCACGAAAAACCCTAGAACCCTAAAAACCCCTTAAAAGCCTTGAAAATCAATCAAAATCCACAGAATCCCTAAACCCCCTAAAAATCTTTAAAATCCCTAAAGATATTAAAAATCCTATAACTACTTAAAAATTATAAAACATTAACCCCCCTCCCCCCCCCAAAAACCCCTGAAGTCCCCTAAACACTCCTAAAAGACCCTAAAACCCCAAAAGTCCCTAAAATCCCCAAAAAATAACCAAAAGACCCTAAAAACCTAAAAGACCATAAAAACCATATTAACCCATTAAAGACTCTAATAAAAACCCCAAAAGAACTTAAAATTATTTCAATACCCTAAAAACATTAAAAACACTAAAAACCTTTAAAACCCGTAAACTACCATAAAATCTCTAAGAACCATAAAACCTCTAAAAACCCTAAAACCATGAAAACTATAAAAATCACTAAAACAGTAAAAACGCCCAAAAAACTTAAAAAAACAAAAACCGCTTAAAACCCTAAAACCCTAAAACCCTAAAACCCTGAAAAAAACTAAAAATATTAAAATCTCCCAAAAATCCCTAGAAATTCAAAATCACTAAAAAATCTAAAAACCCTAAATAACCCCCTGACGCACGCCTGTCGTGGGGCATGGCAAAAGCATATTTAATTTTCCTAATGCAGCACAGTGGCTGACCAGGGTCGTCTCACTTGAGGAGCGTTATAGTCGGTTCAATCACTTATACTAATTCACTTAATCTAATTTTTATTTCTTTTTTTATATTATTAATGAATATATATATTTTTATAGTTTTAGAAAATTTTAAATTTAAATTAAGAAATGCAATATTAAAATCTAAATGCAAATTATTACAAAATGAAATTATAGAAGAAAGGTCTTGGTCCTAGGTTTGGATAACACGAGTCCATTCATTATTTGTTGATTATTTAAATTCTATTTGATAATTCATTTAGTGAAACCTCATTAATGAATTACATCCCATTGATTTATTATGTGTGTGATTTTAACATGCCTTCGGCACACCAAACCACACCTCCTCCAGTAATCCAGTAGAGTAACACCTCAACCGAGAATATTATCCCTACAAGACCCGACTCCACATTATGCCGTTTCAAACCTTATAGAAACCCCAACTCCACCGTATGATGGTTTTTCCTAAGATAATTGAGGGGAAATGATTAATAAATGAAAAGAAATGGAATTGAAAATAATGTCGTAGTGGACGACCGCCACACCCGTGCAATATTCTCTCCTCCACCACAAATAGATTTAAAACATTTTTCTAATTTGAAGTGAAATAATGAATAACGTCATGAATCCTCCCATATTTCCAAGCCTCAAGTTAGTCACTTTCCATGGAGAAGTGCAAATAGATCACAATGGAATGATGGAAGAGAGATAAGAAAAATTAAAGTTATAAGTGAAAAGGGGTGGAAGAAGAAATGGGAAACACTTTAATAAAATGATTATGAATGAATTACATAAGAAATGAAAACTAAAATAAAAATGGAAATAAAGAAATATAAATCCTAAATTTCCCTTTGGCCTCCTCTCCTTGGTGCCCCGAATGTTGTTGGGAAGGAATTGGAATGTCTTGAGGAGGAGGAGCTCTCCTCCTTTTATAGCCAGATTTCTGTCCTCCGAATGTTGTCGCATTTCGGACCCCATAAATGACCTCTTCACGCGTTGCGCCCTTATTCAATATTGTTCATAATTGTCTTTTCCGTGTCCCCTAAAATTATCATTGGATGTGGACAAGAGATGAATGAGTTATGACCAGTTTACTCTGAGAATTTATTCTGTCCAGTCAGAATTATCAAACCGAAACCACCGTTTTGTAATGAATTAATGTCCCTGAAAACGGCCATTTAAGGCGTGTCTCCCTTAATGAAAAGTGTTCCCAATCTTCTTATCCGTATATACACAAAATTTCAGCTCCATTAAAGTCGTTTGGAGCGAGTTATGGATATTTTACTGAACCTTCTTTTTTCTGGAAGAAATTTCCTGGAAGCTTCCTTGGTGTTCCTCAATAATCTTCAACTTCATTGAATTGTTTGGTCCTCAAGATGGTCGAATCAGATCCTGGTCCAGAAGACAAAGTTGAAGGAAATTAAATTAGGATTCTAAAAAAATTATAATCATAAAATTTGGATTTATATTTTTTGTAAATGACCAAAATACCCCTGTAGTGAAAATCTGTCCAAAATGCAGAATTTGGTCATTTTTGCATTTAAACTTAAAATACTTCTTAAATCCAAAATTGTTACATATAAGCTCAAAATGGTATCTTGGGATGTTTAAAACAATAGAAATGCATTAAAAAATGTGCAAATTATAAGCCCTGTCAATTCCCCCACACTTAAACCATGCTTGTCCTCAAGCATAAAATCTCAACATGGAATTCAAAGGGAACTAATGTCACCAATATTTAAATTTCAAATGAAATAAAATCAAATGATTTTAAATGTCCAATCAAATTTTCCAGTTCCACAAAAATACCAATTTAATTTCCCATTTTTCAAAGAAACAATCAATTCATGCATTTTACTTTTCCCCTTTAAAAAATAATGAATCTTCTCCTTTCATTCATTCAAGCTTCTCAATTTATTATTATTAAACATGCCAAATCATGAACTACCTCACTTTTGAATCTTTTCTCTCATCACTCATGATAGAATTAATAGTGGAGTTATGCTCATATCATGAGAACATGCTCCTTATCCATAGGCTTGTAAAGTAACTACTTTCTCCACTTTGTAAAGACAAAACACACATAAAATCATGAGGACTTGCAATAAAGGTTCAAATGACTCTGTGGCCTAGGGTTGGTGGGTAAATGATTTAAATAATTTAAGGCCAGAAGTAGGAGGTTTTACTCTTAAGTACAATGCATGATTAATCAAGTGAAAAAACAAGATGAACCTCACTCAAATCCCCATGAAATGTGAATCACAACACCACTCCCCTTTCAATGACATGGGTAATGAGTCAATAAATGATTACAAAGAATTATATCATCCAATTTCTCCCTATTGTTTTTGTAAATCTCCAGAAAGACACAGCTTTATTTTGAATTTTTTTTCTTTTTTTTTTCGGAGAACCGGATAAAATGAAAGAAGCATAATGAAATTATGACTCATGCCAAATTTTCTAATAATACATTGCCCAAAATGATGACTCACACATTACACCACCCAAAAATGATACATATCCCAAGGAACGCACACGAAAGGCCCTTCCCCCACACTCAAACTTGAAATAACCATGCAAAAATACTAAAAGTGCAGGTAGGTAAGGAAAAATTGGATTGTAATGTGGCTTAAACCTATAAGGCAATTCATGGAATCTAAGGGATTACGAAGGATAAATGTAAAGGTGGGTCTTAGGATAAAATGTGGCTAGCCAAAGTGATGCCTCAATCATTTTAAATTTGGTTTTGTACAGTCATAGCTTTGACAAGTTTCAATACAAGTTCTAGCAGGTGGCACGTCCCAAGATTACTCAAGAAATATGCTCAAGATAAAATAGGAAATATTTGGTCTAGAAATCCTCTCAGGAATGAGAATATGATATTGGACAATCACTCATGGCATGATTAATAATAACAAATTAATTCACATGAATTTCAGAAATTCAAAGAATGAAAAATGGAAGGAAAATTTCATTTACATGAATCAATTAATTCCCTTAAATCATGAGTCCTTATTTCAATATCCTTGCTTCACTTTAATCATCCAATTATCCATTTTAATCATTCAATCTCATTAACATTGAAATTTAAAACATGGCATCACAAGATTCCTAAGAAACTCATGTCTCCTAGATAAGTTGATTAAAACATTAATTCAAGTGAGGGTATGCAATTCTTATCATTAAAGCTTAAAACATGTTTTGGACAAAAAATTTAAGGATTTTAAAATTTAAAATTTAAAAATGAACTCCCTTTTGAAATAAAGATTCAGTCCCCTTTAACAAATTTTTGGGGCTTCCTTCTACCATCATGATCCTACAAAAGAAAATTTCAAAATTAAGAACAAGTATCATGTCATTAAAGCTCAAATGATAAGGAGTAAAGGGATGAATGCTAAACTACTTCTAAGAAATGAAATTAAAATCTCAATTCATATAAAGCAAGAGATAAGTCTTGGTACGATCCCCCAAGTGGGCCCTGAATTTTTACTGCCTCCAGTGGGCAGTACCAGCTGTTATCCAAAGTCTGATGGTGGATGTAGCTTCTTTGATTTGAACCACCACATGTGGCTTTTCCCAGCTTTTGCTTTGTTTTCCTTGTTGAGGAGGACTCCATGGATAGAGTACACCATATCCGCCCCCATCTCAATATAGTACAACTTGCATGGTGGGGGTATGATGAAGTATGAAACCTCCTCCTTCTTCATTGATTCTTGTGCAACATCTTCTTCTATTTCCAGTGGTTGCTTCAGATGTGAAGCAGCATGTGTCTCTGGTTCATCAGGCAGAGCCACTAGAATCACTTCATGATGGGGCTCCTCTAGTATATGTTCAATGACTTCAGGGAGCTCTAGGTGTTCCTCAACAGGTGCATCTTCTTTTTCCACATCATCCTCTAAGGCATAATATGATTCACACAATTCTGAAAATTCAAAAACGTTGGGAGTTATACTCAAATCAGATTCAATAAATTTAAATGAGTTTGAGTTCAAGATGGTATCATCTCCCTGAGTCAGTTTGGCTTGAATATCTTCTTCAATAGAAAATTCCACTTGGAGTTGATCTTTAATAGATGAAGATAGATAGTCAGACTCCTCCACCTTGAGTTTGTCTTCAACATCATGGATGTCTTCAATGAAATTTGGGAAGACCAGTGGAACATCCTTGTTGGCCTTGAATCTTTGAATGTCTTTTTGGAGTTCATCGGCCAAGACCATCAAATCTTCCAGTGAGATCCATGTTGCTAATCCTTTTTCCTTTTGTTTGAGCCTTATCATTAGAGCATCAGCCCTTCATTGGAGGGACTTCTCAGTGTAGTCGGTTTCTTCTTCCAGCACATGTGAGTAATTGTTCCATGAATTTGAATTTGAGATTGAAGGCATTATGGGAAATGGTTTTTTTTATGATTTTTTTTTTAAAAAAATTAAAAATATTAAAAAAAAACTGTGAATTTAGAAAAAAGTGATTGAATTAACTACTTAGCTCCCCGGCAATGGCGCCAGTTTTGACGCACGCCTATCGTGGGGTGTGGCAAAAGCATATTTAATTTTCCTAATGCAGCACAGTGGCTGACCAGGGTCGTCTCACTTGAGGAGCGTTATAGTCGGTTCAATCACTTATACTAATTCACTTAATCTAATTTTTATTTCTTTTTTTATATTATTAATGAATATATATATTTTTATAGTTTTAGAAAATTTTAAATTTAAATTAAGAAATGCAATATTAAAATCTAAATGAAAATTATTACAAAATGAAATTATAGAAGAAAGGTCTTGGTCCTAGGTTTGGATAACACGAGTCCATTCATTATTTGTTGATTATTTAAATTCTATTTCATAATTCATTTAGTGAAACCTCATTAATGAATTACATCCCATTGATTTATTATGTGTGTGATTTTAACATGCCTTCGGCACACCAAACCACACCTCCTCCAGTAATCCAGTAGAGTAACACCTCAACCGAGAATATTATCCCTACAAGACCCGACTCCACAGTATGCCGTTTCAAACCATATAGAAACCCCAACTCCACCGTATGATGGTTTTTCCTAATATAAGGGAGGGGAAGTGATTAATCAATGAAAAGAAATGTAATTGAAAATAATGTCGTAGTGGACGACCGCCACACCCGTGCAATATTCTCTCCTCCACCACAAATAGATTTAAAACATTTATTTAATTTGAAGTGAAATAATGAATAACGTCATGAATCCTCCCCTATTTCCAATCCTCAAGTTAGTCACTTGCCATGGCAATGTGCAAAGAGATCACAATGAAATGATGGAAGAGAGATAAGAAAAATTAAAGTTATAAGTGAAAAGGGGTGGAAGAAGAAATGGGAAACACTTTAATAAAATGATTATGAATGAATTACATAAGAAATGAAAACTAAAATAAAAATGGAAATAAAGAAATATAAATCCTAAATGGCCCTTTGGCCTCCTCTCCTTGGTGCCCCGGATGTTGTTGGGAAGGAATTGGAATGTCTTGAGGAGGAGGAGCTCTCCTCCTTTTATAGCCAGATTTCTGTCCTCCGAATGTTGTCGCATTTTGGACCCCATAAATGACCTTTTCACGCGTTGAGCCCTTATTCAATGTTGTTCATAATTGTCGTTTCCGTGTCCCCTCAAAATATCATCGGATTTGGACACGTGATGAATGAGTTATGGCCAGTTTACTCTGAGAATTTATTCTGTCCAGTCAGAATTATCAAACCGAAAACCACCGTTTTGTAATGAATTAATGTCCCTGAAAACGGCCATTTAAGGCGTGTCTCCCTTAATGAAACGTGTTCCCAATCTTCTTATCCGTCTATACACAAAATTTCAGCTCCATTAAAGTCGTTTTGAGCGAGTTATGGATATTTCACTGATCCTTCTTTTTTCTGGAAGAAATTTCCTGGAAGCTTCCTTGGTGTTCCTGAATAATCTTCAACTTCATTGAATTGTTTGGACCTCAAGATGGTCGAATCAGATCCTGGTCCAGAAGACAAAGTTTAAGGAAATTAAATTAGGATTCTAAAAAAATTATAATCATAAAATTTGGATTTATATTTTTTGTAAATGACCAAAATACCCCTGTAGTGAAAATCTGTCCAAAATGCAGAATTTGGTCATTCTTGCATTTAAACTTAAAATACTTCTTAAATCCAAAATTTTTACATATAAGCTCAAAATGGTATCTTGGGATGTTTAAAACAATAGAAATGCATTAAAAAATGTGCAAATTATAAGCCCTGTCAACTCCCCCACACTTAAACCATGCTTGTCCTCAAGCATAAAATCTCAACATGGAATTCAAAGGGCACTAATGTCACCAATATTTAAATTTCAAATGAAATAAAATCAAATGATTTTAGATGTCCAATCAAATTTTCCAGTTCCACAAAAATACCAATTTAATTTCCCATTTTTCAAAGAAACAATCAATTCATGCATTTTACTTTTCCCCTTTGAAAAATAATGAATCTTCTCCTTTCATTCATTCAAGCTTCTCAATTTATTATTATTAAACATGCCAAATCATGACCTACCTCACTTTTGAATCTTTTCTCTCATCACTCATGATACAATTAATAGTGGAGTTATGCTCATATCATGAGAACATGCTCTTTATCCATAGGCTTGTAAAGTAACTACTTTCTCCACTTTGTAAAGACAAAACACACATAAAATCATGAGGACTTTCAATAAAGGTTCAAATGACTCTGTGGATTAGGGTTGGTGGGTAAATGATTGAAATAATTTAAGGCCAGAAGTAGGAGGTTTTACTCTTAAGTACAATGCATGATTAATCAAGTGAAAACACAAGATGAACCTCACTCAAATCCCCATGAAATGTGAATCACAACACCACTCCCCTTTCAATGACATGGGTAATGAGTCAATAAATGATTACAAAGAATGATATCATCCATGTTCTCCCTATTGTTTTTGTAAAGCTCCAGAAAGGCACAGCTTTATTTTGGATTTTTTTTTTCTTTTTTTTGGAGAACCGGATAAAATGAAAGAAGCATAATGAAATGATGACTCATGCCAAATTTTCTAATAATACATTGCCCAAAATGATGACTCACACATTACACCACCCAAAAATGATACATATCCCAAGGAACGCACACGAAAGTCCCTTCCCCCACACTCAAACTTGAAATAACCATGAAAAAATACTAAAAGTGCAGGTAGGTAAGGAAAAATTGGATTGTAATGTGGCTTAAACCTATAAGGCAATTCATGGCATCTAAGGGCTTACGAAGGATAAATGTAAAGGTGGGTCTTAGGATAAAATGTGGCTAGCCAAAGTGATACCTCAATCATTTTAAATTTTTTTTGTACAGTCATAGCTTTGACAAGTTTCAATACAAGTTCTAGTAGGTGGCACGTCCCAAGATTACTCAAGAAATATGCTCAAGATAAAATAGGAAATATTTGGTCTAGAAATCCTCTCAGGAATGAGAATATTATATTGGAAAATCACTCATGGCATGATTAATAATAACAAATTAATTCACATGAATTTCAGAAATTCAAAGAATGAAAAATGGATTGGAAATTTCATTTACATGAATCAATCAATTCCCTTAAATCATGAGTCCTTATTTCAATATCCTTGCTTCACTTTAATCATCCAATTATCCATTTTAATCATTCAATCTCATTAACATTGAAATTTAAAACATGGCATCACAAGATTCCTAAGAAACTCATGTCTCCTAGATAAGTTGATTAAAACATTAATTCAAGTGAGGGTATGCAATTCTTATCATTAAAGCTTAAAACATGTTTTGGACAAAAAATTTAAGGAGTTTAAAATTTAGAATTTAAAAATGAACTCCCTTTTTAAATAAAGATTCAGTCCCCTTTAACAAATTTTTGGGGCTTCCTTCTACCATCATGATCCTACAAAAGAAAATTTCAAAATTAAGAACAAGTATCATGTCATTAAAGCTCAAAATGATAAGGAGTAAAGGGATGAATGCTAAACTACTTATAAGAAATGAAATTAAAATCTCAATTCCTATAAAGTAGGAGATAAGTCTTGGTACGATCCCCCAAGTGGGCCCTGAATTTTTACTGCCTCCAGTGGGCAGTACCAGCTGTTATCCAAAGTCTGATGGTGGATGTAGCTTCTTTGATTTGAACCACCACATGTGGCTTTTCCCAGCTTTTGCTTTGTTTTCCTTGTTGAGGAGGACTCCATGGATAGAGTACACCATATCCGCCCCCTTCTCAATATAGTACAACTTGCATGGTGGGGGTATGATGAAGTATGAATCCTCCTCCTTCTTCATTGCTTCTTGTGAAACATCTTCTTCTATTTCCAGTGGTTTCTTCAGATGTGAAGCAGCATGTGTCTCTGGTTCATCAGGAATATCCACTAGAATCTCTTCATGATGGGGCTCCTCCAGTATATGTTCAATGAATTCAAGGAGCTCTAGGTGTTCCTCAACAGGTGCATCTTCTTTTTCCACATCATCCTCTAAGGCATAATATGATTCACACAATTCTGAAAATTCAAAAACGTTGGGAGTTATACTCAAATCAGATTCAATAAATTTCAATGAGTTTGAGTTCAAGATGGTATCATCTCCCTGAGTCGTTTTGGCTTGAATATCTTCTTCAATAGAAAATTCCACTTGGAGTTGATCTTTAATAGATGAAGATAGATAGTCAGACTCCTCCACCTTGAGTTTGTCTTCAACATCATGGATGTCTTCAATGAAATTTGGGAAGACCAGTGGAACATCCTTGTTGGCCTTGAATCTTTGAATGTCTTTTTGGAGTTCATCGGCCAAGACCATCAAATCTTCCAGTGAGATCCATGTTGCTAATCCTTTTTCCTTTTGTTTGAGCCTTATCATTAGAGCATCAGCCCTTCGTTGGAGGGACTCCTCAGTGTAGTCGGTTTCTTCTTCCAGCACATGTGAGTAATTGTTCCATGAATTTGAATTTGAGATTGAAGGCATTATGGGAAATGGTTTTTTTTATGATTTTTTTAAAAAAAAATTAAAAATATTAAAAAAAACTGTGAATTTAGAAAAAAGTGATTGAATTAACTACTTAGCTCCCCGGCAACGGCGCCAGTTTTGACGCACGCCTGTCGTGGGGCGTGGCAAAAGCATATTTAATTTTCCTAATGCAGCACAGTGGCTGACCAGGGTCGTCTCACTTGAGGAGCGTTATAGTCGGTTCAATCACTTATAATAATTCACTTAATCTAATTTTTATTTCTTTTTTTATATTATTAATGAATATATATATTTTTATAGTTTTAGAAAATTTTAAATTTAAATTAAGAAATGCAATATTAAAATCTAAATGAAAATTATTACAAAATGAAATTATAGAAGAAAGGTCTTGGTCCTAGGTTTGGATAACACGAGTCCATTCATTATTTGTTGATTATTTAAATTCTATTTGATAATTCATTTAGTGAAACCTCATTAATGAATTAAATCCCATTGATTTATTATGCGTGTGATTTTAACATGCCTTCGGCACACCAAACCACACCTCCTCCAGTAATCCAGTAGAGTAACACCTCAACCGAGAATATTATCCCTACAAGACCCGACTCCATAGTATACCGTTTCAAACCTTATGGAAACCCCAACTCCACCGTATGATGGTTTTTCCTATGATAAGGGAGGGGAAATGATTAATCAATGAAAAGAAATGGAATTGAAAATAATGTCGTAGTGGACGACCGCCACACCCGTGCAATATTCTCTCCTCCACCACAAATAGATTTAAAACATTTTTTTAATTTGAAGTGAAATAATGAATAACTTCATGAATCCTCCCCTATTTCCAAGACTCAAGTTAGTCACTTGTCATGGAGAAGTGCAAAGAGATCACAATGGAATGATGGAAGAGAGATAAGAAAAATTAAAGTTATAAGTGAAAAGGGGTGGAAGAAGAAATGGGAAACACTTTAATAAAATGATTATGAATGAATTACATAAGAAATGAAAACTAAAATAAAAATGGAAATAAAGAAATATAAATCCTAAATGGCCCTTTGGCCTCCTCTCCTTGGTGCCCCGGATGTTGTTGGGAAGGAATTGGAATGTCTTGAGGAGGAGGAGCTCTCCTCCTTTTATAGCCAGATTTCTGTCCTCTGAATGTTGTCGCATTTTGGACCCCATAAATGACCTTTTCACGCGTTGAGCCCCTATTCAATGTTGTTCATAATTGTCCTTTCCGTGTCCCCTCAAAATATCATCGGATTTGGACACGTGATTAATGAGTTATGGCCAGTTTACTCTGAGAATTTATTCTGTCCAGTCAGAATTATCAAACCGAAAACCACCGTTTTGTAATGAATTAATGTCCCTGAAAACGGCCATTTAAGGCGTGGCTTCCTTAATGAAACGTGTTCCCAATCTTCGTATCCTTCTATACAAAAAATTTCATCTCCATTAAAGTCGTTTTGAGAGAGTTATGGATATTTCACTGAACCTTCTTTTTTCTGGAAGAAATTTCCTGGAAGCTTCCTTGGTGTTCCTGAATAATCTTCAACTTCATTGAATTGTTTGGACCTCAAGATGGTCGAATCAGATCCTGGTTCAGAAGACAAAGTTTAAGGAAATTAAATTAGGATTCTAAAAAAATTATAATCATAAAATTTGGATTTATATTTTTTGTAAATGACCAAAATACCCCTGTAGTGAAAATCTGTCAAAAATGCAGAATTTGGTCATTTTTGCATTTAAACTTAAAATACTTCTTAAATCCAAAATTGTTACATATAATCTCAAAATGGTATCTTGGGATGTTTAAAACAATAGAAATGCATTAAAAAATGTGCAAATTATAAGCCCTGTCAATTCCCCCACACTTAAACCATGCTTGTCCTCAAGCATAAAATCTCAACATGGAATTCAAAGGGCACTAATGTCACCAATATTTAAATTTCAAATGAAATAAAATCAAATGATTTTAAATGTCCAATCAAATTTTCCAGTTCCACAAAAATACCAATTTAATTTCCCATTTTTCAAAGAAACAATCAATTCATGCATTTTACTTTTCCCCTTTGAAAAATAATGAATCTTCTCCTTTCATTCATTCAAGCTTCTCAATTTATTATTATTAAACATGCCAAATCATGACCTACCTCACTTTTGAATCTTTTCTCTCATCACTCATGATACAATTAATAGTGGAGTTATGCTCATATCATGAGAACATGCTCCTTATCCATAGGCCTGTAAAGTAACTACTTTCTCCACTTTGTAAAGACAAAACACACATAAAATCATGAGGACTTGCAATAAAGGTTCAAATGACTCTGTGGCTTAGGGTTGGTGGGTAAATTATTGAAATAATTTAAGTCCATAAGTAGGAGGTTTTACTCTTAAGTACAATGCATGATTAATCAAGTGAAAACACAAGATGAACCTCACTCAAATCCCCATGAAATGTGAATCACAACACCACTCCCCTTTCAATGACATGGGTAATGAGTCAATAAATGATTACAAAGAATGATATCATCCAAGTTCTCCCTATTGTTTTTGTAAGGCTCCAGAAAGGCACAGCTTTATTTTGAATTTTTTTTCTTCTTTTTTTTGGAGAACCGGATAAAATGAAAGAAGCATAATGAAATGATGACTCATGCCAAATTTTCTAATAATACATTGCCCAAAATGATGAATCACACATTAAACCACCCAAAAATGATACATATCCCAAGGAACGCACACGAAAGGCCCTTCCCCCACACTCAAACTTGAAATAACCATGAAAAAATACTAAAAGTGCAGGTAGGTAAGGAAAAATTGGATTGTAATGTGGCTTAAACCTATAAGGAAATTCATGGCATCTAAGGGCTTAAGAAGGATAAATGTAAAGGTGGGTCTTAGGATAAAATGTGGCTAGCCAAAGTGATGCCTCAATCATTTTAAATTTGGTTTTGTACAGTCATAGCTTTGACAAGTTTCAATACAAGTTCTAGTAGGTGGCACGTCCCAAGATTACTCAAGAAATATGCTCAAGATAAAATAGGAAATATTTGGTCTAGAAATCCTCTCAGGAATGAGAATATGATATTGGACAATCACTCATGGCATGATTAATAATAACAAATTAATTCACATGAATTTCAGAAATTCAAAGAATGAAAAATGGAATGGAAATTTCATTTACATGAATCAATTAATTCCCTTAAATCATGAGTCCTTATTTCAATATCCTTGCTTCACTTTAATCATCCAATTATCAATTTTAATCATTCAATCTCATTAACATTGAAATTTAAAACATGGCATCACAAGATTCCTAAGAAACTCATGTCTGCTAGATAAGTTGATTAAAACATTAATTCAAGTGAGGGTATGCAATTCTTATCATTAAAGCTTAAAACATGTTTTGGACAAAAAATTTAAGGAGTTTAAAATTTAAAATTTAAAAATGAACTCCCTTTTGAAATAAAGATTCAGTCCCCTTTAACAAATTTTTGGGGCTTCCTTCTACCATCATGATCCTACAAAAGAAAATTTCAAAATTAAGAACAAGTATCATGTCATTAAAGCTCAAAATGATAAGGAGTAAAGGGATGAATGCTAAACTACTACTAAGAAATGAAATTAAAATCTCAATTCCTATAAAGCAAGAGATAAGTCTTGGTACGATCCCCCAAGTGGACCCTGAATTTTTACTGCCTCCAGTGGGCAGTACCAGCTGTTATCCAAAGTCTGATGGTGGATGTAGCTTCTTTGATTTGAACCACCACATGTGGCTTTTCCCAGCTTTTGCTTTGTTTTCCTTGTTGAGGAGGACTCCATGGATAGAGTACACCATATCCGCCCCCTTCTCAATATAGTACAACTTGCATGGTGGGGGTATGATGAATTATGAAACCTCCTCCTTCTTCATTGCTTCTTGTGCAACATCTTCTTCTATTTCCAGTGGTTGCTTCAGATGTGAAGCAGCATGTGTCTCTGGTTCATCAGGCAGAGCCACTAGAATCTCTTCATGATGGGGCTCCTCCAGTATATGTTCAATGACTTCAGGGAGCTCTAGGTGTTCCTCAACAGGTGCATCTTCTTTTTCCACATCTCCTCTAAGGCATAATATGATTCACACAATTCTGAAAATTCAAAAACGTTGGGAGTTATACTCAAATCAGATTCAATAAATTTAAATGAGTTTGAGTTCAAGATGGTATCATCTCCCTGAGTCGGTTTGTCTTGAATGTCTTCTTCAATAGAAAATTCCACTTGGAGTTGATCTTTAATAGATGAAGATAGATAGTCAGACTCCTCCACCTTGAGTTTGTCTTCAACATCATGGATGTCTTCAATGAAATTTGGGAAGACCAGTGGAACATCCTTGTTGGCCTTGAATCTTTGAATGTCTTTTTGGAGTTCATCGGCCAAGACCATCAAATATTCCAGTGAGATCCATGTTGCTAATACTTTTTCCTTTTGTTTGAGCCTTATCATTAGAGCATCAGCCCTTCGTTGGAGGGACTCCTCAGTGTAGTCGGTTTCTTCTTCCAGCACATGTGAGTAATTGTTCCATGAATTTGAATTTGAGATTGAAGGCATTATGGGAAATGGTTTTTTTTATGATTTTTTTTTTAAAAAAATTAAAAATATTAAAAAAAACTATGAATTTAGAAAAAAGTGATTGAATTAACTACTTAGCTCCCTGGCAACGGCACCAGTTTTGACGCACGCCTGTCGTGGGGCGTGGCAAAAGCATATTTAATTTTCCTAATGCAGCACAGTGGCTGACCAGGGGCGTCTCACTTGAGGAGCGTTATAGTCGGTACAATCACTTATACTAATTCACTTAATCTAATTTTTATTTCTTTTTTTTATATTATTAATGAATATATATATTTTTATAGTTTTAGAAAATTTTAAATTTAAATTAAGAAATGCAATATTAAAATCTAAATGAAAATTATTACAAAATGAAATTATAGAAGAAAGGTCTTGGTCCTAGGTTTGGATAACACGAGTCCATTCATTATTTGTTGATTATTTAAATTCTATTTGATAATTAATTTAGTGAAACCTCATTAATGAATTACATCCCATTGATTTATTATGTGTGTGATTTTAACATGCCTTCGGCACACCAAACCACACCTCCTCCAGTAATCCAATAGAGTAACACCTCAACCGAGAATATTATCCCTACAAGACCCGACTCCACAGTATGCCGTTTCAAACCTTATGGAAACCCCAACTCCACCGTATGATGGTTTTTCCTAAGATAAGGGAGGGTTAATGATTAATCAATGAAAAGAAATGGAATTGAAAATAATGTCGTAGTGGACGACCGCCACACCCGTGCAATATTCTCTCCTCCACCACAAATAGATTTAAAACATTTTTTTAATTTGAAGTGAAATAATGAATAACGTCATGAATCCTCACCTATTTCCAAGCCTCAAGTTAGTCACTTGCCATGGCGAAGTGCAAAGAGATCACAATGGAATGATGGAAGAGAGATAAGAAAAATTAAAGTTATAAGTGAAAAGGGGTGGAAGAAGAAATGGGAAACACTTTAATAAAATGATTATGAATGAATTACATAAGAAATTAAAACTAAAATAAAAATGTAAATAAAGAAATATAAATCCTAAATGTCACTTTGGCCTCCTCTCCTTGGTGCCCCGTATGTTGTTGGGAAGGAATTGGAATGTCTTGAGGAGGAGGAGCTCTCCTCCTTTTATAGCCAGATTTCTGTCCTCCGCATGTTGTCGCATTTTGGACCCCATAAATGACCTCTTCTCGCGTTGATCCCTTATTCAATGTTGTTCATACTTGTCTGTTCCGTGTCCCCTCAAAATATCATCTAATTTGGACAAGTGATGAATGAGTTATGTCCAGTTTACTCTGAGAATTTATTCTGTCCAGTCAGAATTATCAAACCGAAAACCACCGTTTTGTAATGAATTAATGTCCCTGAAAACGGCCATTTAAGGCGTGTCTCCCTTAATGAAACGTCTTCCCAATATTCGTTTCCGTTTATACACAAAATTTCAGCTCCATTAAAGTCGTTTTGAGCGAGTTATGGATATTTCACTGAACCTTCGTTTTTCTGGAAGAAATTTCCTGGAAGCTTCCTTGGTGTTCCTGAATAATCTTCAACTTCATTGAATTGTTTGGACCTCAAGATGGTCGAATCAGATCCTGGTCCAGAAGACAAAGTTGAAGGAAATTAAATTATGATTCTAAAAAAATTATAATCATAAAATTTGGATTTATATTTTTTGTAAATGACCAAAATACCCCTGTAGTGAAAATCTGTCCAAAATGCAGAATTTGGTCATTTTTTAATTTAAACCTAAAATACTTCTTAAATCCAAAATTGTTACATATAAGCTCAAAATGGTATCTTGGGATGTTTAAAACAATATAAATGCATTAAAAAATGTGCAAATTATAAGCCCTGTCACCCCCCAATACCCTAAAACCCTGAAACCCTAAAACCCCTTAAAAATTAAAAAATCCTAAAAACTATAAAAAACTATAGAAACCCCTAAACCCCATAAAAATCAAATAATTCATAAAACCCCACAAAAGCCCCCAAAAAATAAAAAATCCCACAAACTATAAAAAACTCCAAGAACCCCAAAAAAACCTAAAAATCATAAAAAACTATAAAAACTATAAAAACTGTAAACAACAACCTAAAACCCTATGAAACCTTAAAAAACTAAAACCCATAAAATCCAAAAAAATCCATAAAACCCCTAAAAACTCCAAAAACAACCTAAAACCAACTAAAATCCATAAAACCCATTAAATACCCAAAAAACTTTAAGAACCCTAAAACAATATAAAATCCCTTAAGGACTCATAGAATCACTTAAACACCATAAAAACCCCAAAACCATTAAAACCCATATAAATCCATAAAAAATAATAAAACCCTAAAAACAAAAAAATGTAAGAACCCAAAACAAACATAAAGCCCAAAAAACCCAAAAAAACCTATAAAACCTTAAAATGTTACAACCTATAAAACCACCTTAACAACCCTAAAACCCTTATAAACATTAAAAAACTAAAAATCCCTAAAACCCTATAACCTATTTAAAACCCAAAACCCCTAAGAAAATTGTAAAATACCATAAAATACCCTTAATTCCTTAAAAGACTCTAAAAAATCTTAATCCCCCATAAAGGACCATAAAACCCATAAACCCCCTAAGAGATTCTGAACACCCAAAACCCCTAGTTAATACTAAATGTCTCTAAAAAGACATAGAAACCCTAAAGCAATTCAAATAAGGCTAAAAACCCTAAAGTACCCTGAAAACACTAACAAACCTTAAAGACTACAAAAAACCAAAATACCCCTAAAATACTCTAACAACCCTAAAAACCCAAAAAAGAATATTAAAACCGTTAAACCCCTTGAAAATGTAAACACCCCAAACACCAAAAAAGATCCCAAAAACCCTAAATAACCCTAAAAACCCCTAAAAACCAAAAAATTACCCTAAAATATTGAAAACCGTAAAAACCGTAAAAACCCTACAAACCCTAATAGACCGTGAAAAACCGTAAAATTTTTAAAAGGACCTAAAAACAAAGAAAAACCCTAAAAACAAGGAAAACCCTAAAAGTTCCTAAAAACCCTAAAATCATTAAAACCAAAAAAACCAAAAAAAAACACTAGAATCCTTAAAAACCATTCAAAACCATAAAAATATTAAAACCATAAAAACCATAAAAATCATTAAAACACCCCAAAACCCTTTAAAACCCCTAAATATCCTGAAAATAAAAAAAATAAAGGACTAGTAAATAACCAAAAAAACATAAAAGACCCTAAAAGTCATGAAAATCCTAAAAGCCCTAAAAGTCATGAAAATCCCTAAAACCCTAAAAGAGAACCCTAAAATCATGAAAAGTCAATAAAATATAAAAACCCTGTAACCCCTAAAAACAAACAAAATAATAAAACCCACTACAAACCCTAAAATATCATAAAAATCTAAAACTCCTAAAATATCCTAAAGGAACCTAAAACCCTAAAGGGCCCTAAAAACCCTAAACCCCCTAAAGGACCCCAAAACACCTAAAAACCTGAAAATGTTAAAAGACTCTAAAAACACTAAAAGACCCTAAAAACCCTGAAACCTTAAAATAACCTAAAACCCCTAAAACCTATAAAAAATAATACCCCTTCAAAACAGTACAATACAATGAAAATCTCTAAAGCCCCTAAAAAACGTTAAAACTCTGTTAAACTCATAAGCGATCCTAAAAACACCCAAAAGTACATAAAAAACCCCAAGTCCCCAAGAGAAACTAAAAACCCCTAAAAACCCAAAACCACACTAAAACCTTTAAAACACCCATATAATCCTAGAAAACCCAAAAAAAATCATAAAAACCTTAAAAACCGTTAAAACTCTAAACCCCAAAAAACATTAAAATCTCCTAAAAACCTTAAAAACCTTAAAATACCCAAAAAACATAAAAAACCCTAAAAATATAAAATTATGAAACCCATTAAAAACCTAAAAACCCTAAACCCCTAAAATCCATAGAAGTAGCCAAAATTATAAAATCCCTAAAACACCTAAAACCCTCAAAATCAATTGATCCTTGAAAACACCTAAAAACAGAAAACACCCCAAAAAATCTCCAAAAACCCACCAAACCCCAAACCCCAAAACCCTATAAATAATAATAAAACCATTAAAGACCATAAAAACCAAAAAACCGTACAAAACGTAACAAACCCTAAAACCTTAAAACCCCTAAAACACTAAAAACAACAAAAAAATGAAAAACTGCAAAAAAACTAAAAAAAACCTAAAAATCCTAAAAAACCAAAACACCTAAAATACCTAAAATCGTAAAACAATAAAAACTCTAAAAAATTTATAAACCTTAAAATACATAAAACCCTATAAAACCTGAAGCCCTTAAAATATAAAAAATCCTTAGAAAAAAATAAAAGCCCCTAAAACACTAAAAACCCATAAGAGAACCTAAAACCCTATAAACCCCCTAAAATACCCATAAAATACATTAAATAGCCTAAAACCCTAAATCCCAAAAAACCCCTAGAAATCATTAAAAAACTAAAAACCCTAAAACAACCCCAAACCCTACCCCCTCCCCACAAAAATCCTAAAACCCCAAAAATAACAAAAAACCCTAAAAACCCTAAAACAATAAACCACTAAAGAATCTTAAGATCCTAGAAGTGATAAAACATTAAAAACCCTAAAAATACTAAAACACTTAAAACCATAAAACCCCTAAAACCCCTAATAAAGCCAAAAGTCCCTGAAAATCATTAATAACCTAAAAATTCTTAAACAACCCTAAATATCCCTAAAAGACCCTAAAACCCTAAAAACACTAAAAGTACATAATAACACTAAAAGAACCATAAAACCCCCTAAAAACTATAAAACCTTAAAAAACTATAAACCTTGAAAAACTAAAAACCCTAAAAACACAAAAAAACATAATAAACCAAAAAATCCCTAAACCCCCCAAAAACCATGAAAAATCCTAAAAATCCTAAAAACCCTAAAAGCCCCAAAAATATCTAAAACCCTTAAAACCCCAAAATAATACAAACACCACAAAAACCCTAAAACCCCTAAAACCGTTAAAAACCCTAAAACCCTAAATACCCTTAGAACCACTAAAATCCCTAGACCCCTAAAACCCATAAATATCCATAAAAACACCTAAAATTACCATAAAATCACTAAAACCATAAAACATATAAAACCCCAAAAATCCCTATAAAACTATAAAACCTACCAAAACTCTTTAAAAGTACTAAAAACCTAAAAAACCATAAAAACACTAAAAATCCTAAAACAACCCAAAGACCCCAAAGACCCCAAAATCCCATTAAACCTGATTAAAACACTATAAACCTAAAAAACCCTACAAACCCTAAAACCCTAAAAACAATAAGAACCCATAAATTTTTTAAAACTTTAATATCCTAAAACCCACAATAACCCTAAAAATGATAAAAAAAAATATTTAAAGCCCTAAAATCTATAAGAAAAACCTTGAAATCCCCTTACACCATTTAAAATCCCTAAAACCCCATAAAAATAATTAAAACTCCTAAAAACACCTAAAATTATAAAAAAGATAAAAAACCTACCCTCCCACTAGTGGACCCTAAAAATCACTTAAAACCAAAAAACCCTTAAAATACCAACAAACCCCTAAAACAGAAAAAACCCAAAAAAATCAAGAAAACCCCAAAAAACCCTTAAAACCCAAAACATTAGTATCAGGCCATAAAAACACTAAAACCCTAAAAACATTAAAAAACCCTAAAACCCTATAATACCCTAAACACCTTGTAAAATGCTAAAAACACTAAAAACCATATGATATCCTAAAAAGACCATAAAATGCCTTAAAATATGCGAAAACCCTTAAAAACCTAAAAGAACCTGAAAACCCTAAAAGACCCTAAAACCCCTTTAAACCCCCAAAAGTCCCTAAAAACAAAAAAAAACAAAAAAAAAGCCCTTAAAATTGTTAAAAAAATATAGAAAACCCTAAAAACCCCTAAGGACCCAAAATACCCCAAAAAACACAAAAGGCCTGAATAACCCAAAAAAGAAATAAAGGACCCTGAAAACCCGAAATGTCAATATAAATCTATAAAAAACCTAAAATACGATAAAAACCCCATTAAAACTCCAAAAACCACTAAAAAATTCCTAAATGAAACAAAAAAATATAGAACACCATAAAAGAGCATAAAACCTGTAAAAACCCTAAAAACAGTAAAAGAACTTGAAAATCCGTAAAAACATTAAAAACCTAAAACCCTAAAATGAAATCAAACCGTAACAATCATAAAAATTCCAAAAAAATAAAAAGAAAAATCACTAAAAATTCTAAAATCACATAAAAATATTGATAAAAAACCTAAAACCCCTAAAAACACTAAAAATCCTAAAAAACACTACATGACGGAAAAGAAACCTAAAACCATAAAAGAGACAAAGAACCCCTTAACGCCCCAAAAAGTCCCTAAAAATTCTTAAAAATTCTTAAATACACTTAATGACCCTAAAAATCATAAAAATCTAAGAACTCCTTAAAACACCCTAAGACCTTAAAACCTCCTAAAAAACATAAAATACCCTAAAATAGTAAAAAAATTCAAGAAACCCCAAACACCATAAATATAAATATAACAACCCAAAAATCCCAAAAAACCATAAAAATGTAAAAAATCACTAAAAATATAAAACCCTAAAACCCTAAAAACATTATTTTTTTTAAAAACATCAAAATACCCAAATACCCAAAAAATATCCCAGAAACCTGAAAAACTTGAAAAATCTTAATAAATTAAAATATTTAAAAGTAATAAAAAATCATAACAACTTGAATTCCCCAAAAACACTAAAAACATAAAAAATATAAAAACATCTAAAAAATAAAAAACCTTATAACCACTAAAAACACTACACCCCCCCCCCCCCCAATAAACCCCACAAACCCCATGAACACCCTAAAATCCAAAAATAGAAAAAACCCATAATAGCCCACAAAATCCTAGAAACCCCAAAAAAAACTCTAAAAATCCCTAAAAATGTAAAAACACCAAAAACCATAAATAACCATAAAAACCTTTTAAAACTAAACCCAAAAAAGTTTTAAAAAATATAACATTCTTAAAATAATATTAAACACTAAAACATTGAAAAATGTGTAAAACTCCAAAAAACATTAAAAATCCCTTTATAAAACAAAAAACCCAAACACCCCTTAATTACCATAAAGACCCCTAAAACCTTAAAAACATTCAACCCCTAAAAACCCTAAAACCATTAAAAAAACCCAAACCCCTCAATCCCCAAAAAATCTCTAAAAAACCAAAACCACTAAAAATAAAAATAATCCATAAATATAATAAAATTCTCAAAACGAGAAAATCCTAAAATCCTAGAAAACCAACAAAAATATTTTAAACCCAAAAACCCCTAAAAGACCCTAAAACCACTAATAAAACCTAAAAACAGTAAAGTAAAAGAAAAATCATCAAAATTCATAAATAACCTAAAAACCCACAAAGATCCTAAAGTCTATAAAACTCCAAAGACACAAAAAAAATTAAAAACATTAAAAAGATAATAAAATAACATAAAAATACTAAAATCCCTAAAAGACATAAAAAAATATAAAGGATCCAAAAGACTCTAAAAACCCATAAATGAACATTAGAAAACCTAAAAATAATAAAAGTTTCCTACAATTATAATAACCATAAAACCCCTTAAAAGGACTAAAATCCAGAAAATCTCTAAAACCCCCAAAAGAACCTTTAAAATCTTAAAAACACATAAAACCCCTAAACCCTATAAAAACTATAACAGACCCTAAAAATACTAAATCTCTAAAAGGACTCTAAAAATAATAAAAGACCCTAAATGACCCCAAAAATAACTGAAGATCCTAAAATACTTTAAAACCCCTAAAACCCTAAACACAAAGAAAACCATGAAACCCACTACAAAACCTAAAATAGAATAAAAACCAAAAACCCCTAAAAGATCCTAAAGGAAACTAAAACCCTAAAGGTCCCTAAAAACCCTAACCCCCCCCCAAAGGACCCCAAAATACCTAAATACCCTAAAACCCTAAAAGAAAATTGAACCCTTAAAGCCTTAAAATAAACTAAAATCTCGAAAACAACAAAAAAATATAACCCCTTAAAAACCCTAAAATATATTGAAAAAACCTTAAAACCCTAAAAGAATTGAAAACCATGTTAAACCCCTAAGAGATCCTAAAAACACCTAAAAGTATGTAAAAACCCCCAAGTCCCCAAGAGAACCTAAAAACCCAAAAGAGCCCAAAACCACTCAAAACCCCTTAAAAGACCCATAAAATCTTAGAAAACCCAAAAAGTTAATAAAAACCCTAAAATCATTTAAAACCCTAAACCCTAAAAAACATTAAAATCTGCTAAAAACTTTTAAAACCATAAAATACCATAAAAATGTAAAAAAACCCTAAAAACATAAAAATATAAAACCCATTAAAAACCTAAAACCCTAAACCCCTAAAATCCATAAAAGTAGCAAAAAATTCTAAAATCCCTAAAACCCCTAAAACCCTAAAAACCAATAGATCCCTAAAAACACCTAAAATCTGAAAACACCCCAAAAACTCTCCAACCACCGACCCAAAACCCAAAACCCAAAACCCTATAAACAACGAAAAACCATAAAAAACATAAAAGACCATAAAACTAGACAAACCTTACAAAACCTAAAAAACACTAAAACATTAAAAACCCTAAAAACAACAAAAATACCCAAAAGCCAAAAAAAATTTAAAACAAAAAAACCTAAAAATCCTAAAAAACCAAAACCACTAAAACACATAAAACTGTAAAACCCTAAAAATGCTAATAAATTTATAAACCATAAAATCCCTAAAACCCTATAAAACCTGAAGCCCCTAAAAGACAAAAAAATCCTAAGAAAAAAAATAAAAGCCCCTAAAACACTAAAAACCCATAAAAGAACCTAAAACCCTATAAAACCCCTAAAATACCCATAAAATCAATTAAATATCATAAAAACCCTAAATCCCATAAACCCCAAAAAAAGTCTTTAAAAATCTAAAAACCTTAAAACAACCCCAAAACCTACCCCTGCCCCACGAAATCCATAAAAACCCCAAATATCCCAAAAAACTCTAAAAACACTAAAACCATAAAAAATATAATGAATATTAAGAACCTAGAAATGATAAAACATTAATAATTCTAAAAAAATAAACACTTAAAATCGTAAAACCCCCAAAACCCCTAATAAATCTAAAAGTCCCTGAAAATCATTAATACCCCAAAAATTATTTAAAAACCCTAAAAATCCCTAAAAGACCATAAAACCCTAAAAACACTAAAAGTACATAAAAACACTAAAAGAACCATAAAAACGCCTAAAAACTATAAAACACTAAAAAAACTATAAACCCGGAAAACCTGAAAACCCTAAAAACACAAAAAAACCTAATAAACCAAAAAAATCCCCCAAAAACCATTGAAAATCCAAAAAACCCTAAAATCCCCAAAAATATCTAAAACCCCTAAAAACCCCAAAACAATAAAAAAACACTAAAAGCCCTAAAACCCCTAAACCATTAAAAACCCTAAAACCCTAAATACCCTAAGAACCACTAAAACCCCAAGACCCCTAAAACCCATAAATATCCATTAAAACACATAAAAAACCCTAAAATCCTTAAAACCATAAAACACATAAAACCCCAATAATCCCTAGAAAACTATAATACCTTTTAAAACTCATTAAAAATACTAAAATCCGAAAACCATAAAAAACTCTAGAAATCATTAAATAACCCAAAGACCCCAAAAAACCCAAAAACCCCTTAAACCTGATTAAAACACTATAAACCTAAAAAACTGTTAAAACCATAAAACCCTAAAAAAAATTAAGAACGCATAAAATGTTTAAAACGTCAATATCCTAAAACCCACAATAACCCTAAAAATGATAAAAAAATTTATTTAAAACCCTAAAATCTATAAAAATAAACCCTTAAATCCCCCTACACCATTTAAAATCCCTAAAATCCCATAAAAATAATTAAAATCTCAGAAAACCCCTAAAATCATAAAAAAGATAAAAATCCTTCCCTCCCCCTAATACTCAAAAAATACCCTAAACAACTTGGAAAATGATAAAAACACTAAAAACCATATTATAACCCTAAAAGACCATAAAATGCCTTAAAATATGCAAAAACCCATAAACCTCTAAAAGAAACTGAAAACCCTGAAAACCCTGAAAACCCTAAAAGGCCCTGAAACCCCTGAAACCCCCAAAAAGTCCCTAAAAACAAAGAAACCAAAAAAATACCATTAAACCCTTAAAAATCTATAAAACAGTAAAAACCCCTAAAGAACCAAAAATACCCCTAAAAACACAAAAGGCCCTAATAACCCAAAAAAATAAATAAAGGACCCTGGAAACCCTAAATGACAATATAAATATCTAAAAACCCTAAAATACCATAAAACCCCATTAAAACTCCTAAAACCCTAAAAAATTCCTAAATGACACTAAAAAAATATTCAACACCATATAAGATCATCAAACCCGTAAAGTCCCTAAAAACAATAAAATAACTTTATGAACTGTAAAAAACATTAAAAAAACCTAAAACCCCTCAAATGACATCAAACCATAACAATCATTAAAACCCCAAAAACATAAAAAGAAAATCCCAAAAATGGAAAAATCCCATAAAAATATTCCTAAAAAACATAAAACCCCTAAAACACTAAAAATTCAAAAATATCCTAAAAACACTTAAAGACCCTAAAAATCATAAAAATCCAAGAACTTTATAAAACACCCTAAATACCCTAAAACCCCACCAAAAAATATAAAATACCCTAAAATAGTAAAAAATTCAAGAAACTCAAAACCCCATAAATGTAAATATGACAACCTTAAAATCCCAAAAAACCGTAAAACTGTAAAAACCAATAAAACCATAAAACCTTAAAACCCTAAAATAACATTACAATATTTTAAAAACCTCAAAATACACAAAAACTAAAAATAACCCCAAAAACCTGAAAATTCCAAAAAACCAAAAATCTTTAAAAATAATAAAATATCATAACACCTTGAATTCCACTAAAACACTAAATACATAAAAAATATAAAAACATACAAAAAATCAAAAAACACTTATAAACACTAAAAACACCCCCCCAATAAACCCCCCAAACTCCATGAACCCCCTAAAATCCAAAAACCCAAAAACCCATAATTGCCCACAAAATCCTAAAAACCCAAAAATACTCTAAAACTCCCTAAAACTGTAAAAACACCAGAAACCATAAATAACCATAAAACCATTAAAAAAATAAAACCCTAATAAATTTATAAAATGTAATATTCTGAAAAAACAATTAAACCCTAAAACATTGAAAAATGTCTAATTCCCAAGAAAACATTGAAAACCCCTTTATAAAAAACCCTCAAACACCCTAACAACATTAAAAACCTCTAAAACCATAAAAGTATTCAAACCCCAAAAAACCCTAAAACCATTAAAAACCCAAAAACCCATCAAGCCACTAAAAACCCTAAAAAACCTAAACCACTAAAAATCCCAAAACTCCATAAATACAACAAAACCCTCAAACCGAAAAAATCCCAAAATTCCTAGAAAACTAAAAAAAATATTATAAACCCCCAAACCCCTAAAAGACCCTAAAAACTCTAAAACCCCATATAATACCCTAAAACCCCTTATGAAACCTAAATACACTAAAGGAAAATAAAAATCCTTAAAATTGAAAAATAACCTAAAAACCCACAAAGATCCTAAGACCAATAAAACCCCAAAGACACAAAAAACATTAAAAACATTAAAAAGATAATAAAATAACATAAAAACACTAAAACCCCTAAAAGACTCAAAAAAATATAAAGGATCCTAAAAACTATAAAAAACCTTAAATGAACATTAGAAATCCTAAAAATAATAAAAGGTTCTTAAAATTATAATAACCATAAAAAATCAAAAAAGGACTAAAAATCCATAAAAACTCTAAAACCCCCAAAATAACCTCTAAAATCTTAAATAAACATTAAACCCTTAAACCCTATAAAAACTATAACAGACCATAAAACTCATAAATCACTAAAATAACTCTAAAAATCATAAATAAATCTAAATGACCCAAAAATACCTGAAGATCCTAAAGGACTCTAAAACCCCTAAAACCCTAAAAGTATCTAAAAACCCCAAATGGCCCTAACAACCCCTAAATAACTAAAGACCCTAAAACCCCCAAAAACCCTAATACCCTAGAATTACTAAAAAACCCAAAATGTCCCTACAAGTTCCTACCACCTTGAAAACCTAAAAGTCCCTAAAATCTATAAAACAGTAAAAAACCATAAAAGAACCTAAAAACATGTAAAAACACCTAAAACTCAAAAACCCATAAGGGACATTAAAAACCCCTAGAACCCAAAAAACAAGAAAACCCCAACCATCACTAATAACCCTTAAAACACCAACCCCTAAAAATAGAAAAAATCATAAAACCCTATGAAACACTAATACCATTAAAAACCCAAAAAAATTGAACCATTAAACCCCTAAAAATGAACCAAAATCCCTAAAACACTTAAAATACCCTAAAAACAAAAAAAACATTAAACATCATAAAAATGAAAAAAACCCTTAACACCATCAAACCCTAAGAACCCTAAATCCATAAAAACTCAAAAACCCTAAAACCCCAAAAACCCATAAAACCCATAAAATAAATAAATCCCAAAATGAACAAAAAACCCAAAAATCCTAAAAACCCACAAACACTATTAAATTATGAAAAAACCTTAAATTCTATAAACCCAAAAAACTCCATAAAAACTAAAAACCCTTAAATCCCCTAAAACCCATAAAACTCCCAAAACCCCCCAAACAACTCCCAAAAAACCCCAATTCCAAAAAAAACTCGAACAACCGTAGAAAAACTATAAAAACCAAAAATAAAAGAATAACCATAAAACCCCTAAAAACCTAAAAAAAATAAAAACCGAAAAACCACTAAAAATCCAAAAACCCATAAAATACCCAACAACCCAAAAAACATAAAAACCTTAAAGACCCTATGAAAACCTATAAACCCCTAAAAATTTAGAAAAACATAAACCCCCTAAAAACCTAAAAAAAACTCTAAAATGACCTAAAAACCCTAAAACCCTAAAAACCTTTATAACCAATACAACTTCTAAGAGAACTTTAAAAGAAAATAAAAAACATAAAATACCCATAAATCCCTTAAACAACATTAACCCCTCTCCCAAAACCAAAAATTCCAAAAATCCATAAAAAATTAAAACCCCTTAAAAATTAGTAAAACAAAAAAACAAACACACTAAAGACCTCAAAACCATAAATCTCTAAAAAGACCTTCAAATGAAAAAATCAAAAAACAAACTGAAAAACCAACAAAAAACTAGAATTAATAAAAAAACCATTAAAATTTATAAAACCCTTGAAAACATAAAATTATTAGAATCCCTGAAAATCCTAAAAATGAAAATACCCCTAAAAACCCAAAAACCCCTAATAAAACCTAAAACATAATAAAAACCATAAAATTCATAAATCACTAGAAGAACTAAAAACCAAAAAATACATAAAAAATCTAAGAACCCTAAAACAAAAAAAACAGAAAGGACCCTAAAAACTCCAAAAAATCCATGGAACCATGAAAACCCTAAAAAACATAAAAACCCTAAAACATCTAAAACCCCTAAAATCCCCAAAAACCTAAAACCCCAAAAAAATTTAATACGAACCTAAAACACAGAAACCCCCCTAAAACCCATAAAAATACCTTTCAACCCTAATAACAATAAAACCCTGAGAAACATTAAAAACTAAAAAAACCCCAAAAAACCCAGAAATTGTTAAATACAAGTAGAATACCACACACCCCTAAAACAATCAAAAAAACCCAAAAACCCCTTGAAGTCACAAATACCCTTAAAACGATATAAAAATTAAAAAACCCATAATTCCTTTAGAAAAACGTAAATACCCCAAAACACTAAAATACCCTAAAACCAGTAAAAATAATTAAAAACCATAAAACCCCTAAAACACTAAAACACTTAAAAGCACTAAAAACATGAAATTCCATTAAAACCACGAAAAATATTACATCCCTAAAAACAAATTTTTTTTCTTAAACCCTTTAAAACCCCTAAATCCCCATAAAACACCTAATATATCCTAAAACCCTAATATAACTTACCCCCAATGAAAATACCCTAAATAACCCTATAAAATCCATAAATTCTCTAAAACATTAAAATTCTTATTAAATCATAAAATCCCTAAAAATCCCTAAAATACTGAATCTTCTTAATAGCCTAAAAATAATAAAAACCATTTGAATTACCAAAAAACCCCAAAAACATTAAAAAATCCTGAAAACCAAAAAACCATTAAGACTCTTAAAACCCTTAAAATTCATAAAAACCATAAAACCCCTAGAGCATCTTAAAAATCCTAATACCCCTAGAACTCTGAAAGACCTTAAAAACACTGAAACCCAAAAAGATTATAAATAATCCTTTAAAACCCCTCAATGACCATAAAAAACATGTATACACCCCTAGAAAACCCAAAAACCCAAAAACACATAAAAAACCCTAAAATAAATAAAAACAATAAATGCAATAAAACCCCCTAATATCTTAAAAACCCTAAAACACTATATACAATTAAAACCCTAAATGACACAGAACATTGAATAATTTATAAACCCCTAAAAATGGTAAAAAATCCTTACAACCCTAAAATATTAAAACCCTAAAAATCCAAAAAAAAACCCTAAAAATCCACAAAAAAACATTAAAAACACTTAATACACAAAAACCCTTAAAACACCTAAAATCCATGAAATTATCCCAAAACCCTAACATAACAGAAATACCCTAAAACCCCTAAATCCCTAAAAATATTTGAAAACCATACAACATGAAAAACCCATTAAAACAAAAAAAACCTAAAACCCTAAAAATCCTAAAAGATATTAAAACAAATATAAAATCATAGAAACCATTAAACCCCTAAAAACACCAAAAAATATAGAATCTATAAAATCCATTAAAAATATAAGAAACCACTATAAACCTTAAATACAGTAAAAACCCCTAAACCTCATTAAAGCCATAAAATCCATAAAACCCTTAAAATCATAATATCCCTAAAAACACCTAAAAACCATAAAAACACTTAAAGACACTGAAAACTTTAAAACCGTAAACAATCATTAAAACCCTAAAAATCATAAAAACCCATTAAAACCCTAAAAACCGCAAAACCTAAAAACACCTTAAAAACATCAAAACCCCTAAAACCCTAAAACCATAAAAACCCCAAACCCCTATAAACCAATAAATACCAAAAAATCCATAAAACACTATAAAAACATTAAAAGACTCGAAGATACCCTAATTTTTTTAAAATATAATAAAAACCCTAAAAGAACCTAAAGACCATAAAAACTATAAAAGACCATAAAACCCCTAAAACCAATAAAAGAACCCCAAACCCCTAAAAGACTCTAAAATCTAAAAATCTCTAAAAGTCAATAAAATACCCTATAAGCCCCAAAAGACTGTAAAACCCTAAAAAGGACTCTAATAGAGCCAACAAACTCTAGAAAATATTAATGTTCTTTTTAAACCTCTAAAAACCCTAAATTACCCTAAAACCACTAAAAACCCAAAAGTCCCTAATACCACTAAAATCCCCAAAAGACCTTGAAAGACCCAAAAACCCAAAGACATTTCTAAAAGGCCCTCAAAATGATTAAAACCCATATAAGTCCCTAAATTTTTTAAAATAACCAAACAAAAGTAAAAGTCCATAAAACCCATAAAATATAGTAACTAACCCTAAAAACAGTAAAACTCTGAAAGAATCCCTAAACAACTCTAAAACCCCTAAAACCCATAAAAAACCAAAAAACACCAAAAAACCCATAAAAATTTATAAAACCTATCAAAAGTACTAAAAATCACTAAAAATTAAAACCCTAAACTTCATAGACTACCCTAAATCCCCTAAAACCCTTAAAAACTAACCCCCTCCCACCCATAAAAAAACCATAATCCCCTCCCCCCAAATAAATTTCCTCTAAGGATTGGTTTCATTTACTAAAAAGGGTGGTGGAATCATAAAATCTAAGTGTCACATGATCCAATTTGGAATCTTACCTCTTACATTATATAGATACCAACCCAACCATCGATTATTTTTAATATATCATCAAGATAAATTATCTTACTATCATACATATTAAATCCAACACACATTTTAGGAGTCACACCCAACATCACATATTCATGATGTATAATGAAATATGTTTAAAAAAATTAATAAGACCACCAGTAAAACCAAGTTTCTTCAAAAACAAAGAACAAAGATCCTCTTTAATAAGCCTCTAGGATAAAAAAGAAAGAGTATCTCATAGTGTATTATTAAAAATTCTGCACAAAAAGTCACAAACTCAAATTCAATATTCTGAATATGCATGTTTTATAAAATTTTGATCACTAAAGAACAAAAACCTCAACTTCATACTCACCCAATTTATTTTATGTGTCTCTCACTATCATCGCTTCATTGTTAATCAATAAGTTCTTGTATTTTTTTCAATTTTGACCTTACAATTCTTGTCAAAGGATACCACCTTACATAAGTTATTATAGTGAATAACATTTACTCATTAAATCACCACGATCTACATAATTAATTTCAACAATTGTATCTTCAATGTAGCTTTAGAAATGGAAACCTAGGATTTGAGAGGCATTCATGACCATCCACCTAATATTGTAAGTAAAAAACATTAAAAAAATTAGTTCTTAAGACCTATATGAATGAAATTTGTATATAGTAATGACTTAGAATCGGTAACGTAGATAAAACAGCTACATGGTTCAGAATAAGAAATGGAATATGTAGAATATTCTTCTAAAAGATTAGGAATTCAACTATTTTTCAAATCAGCCACGTGATTCTCAATTGGATATATAGAAAATAATCCATGTGAAACATTTAGTTACATTCATAATTTGTTTACATGTATGAATCATATATGTTATTACCCTACGTAGAAAACATAGATACATGAATTGCCTATGAAAATTTTCTATCACCAACTCAGATAAATAGAATAAATGTCTATGTGAATATTCCTTTTACAAAAAATAGAAATATGAATCAAGAAACAACTCAAACTCAAATATAATAGCTTCATCTAACCTCTATACCTTATTAAAAACACTTTCCTAAATCATGAACTTTTCTTCCATGACATTTAACACCATACAAAATAGATCACGTCTCTTAAAATTTAAGAGATCCACATATTAGTTTGTCGAAAAATAAAACAATTCATAATAAAAAACCGTGGGATCTTCCGGATTTATCATACATAAATACAACAAAACCATAAAATCCAATAAAAAATAAAAAAACCATAAAAAACCCCAAAAAACTATAAAAAACCCTAAATTCCATAATTACCCCTGAAACTCTAAAAATATCAAAAACACCTTGAAACCTCTAAAAAACCATAAAAAAATTCATAGAACAACTCTAAAACTATAAACAACTCTAAAACCCCTAAAAACCTAAAAACCCTTAAAATCCCAAAATGAACATAAAAACCATAAAAACCATAAACCCCTAAAAAATCCATAAAACCTCTTAAAAACCATAAAAGCAATTAAAAAAAATCCTAAACACCCTAAACACCATTAAATACCAAAAATAATTAAAACTGAAAAACACATAAAAATCCTAAAAACCCTGAAAACTGAAAAAACCCCATAAAAACCATAAAACCCTAAAAACCATAATATCCATAGAACCATAAAAAAACATAAAATCCGCTAAAATGACAAAAAACCCAAAAAAAATCCTTACCCCTTAAAATATCTAAAAACCCTAAAAACAAAAGAAATCGTAAACCCCATAAAAGTCCCAAAGAACCCAAAAAAACCCCAAATGACCCAAAAAACCATAAAACCCCTAAAAGACCCAAAAATAAAATAAAAACCCTAAAAACCCTAAAACCCCTTAAAACACTAAAAATATAAAAAATTAAAGACCCCCTGAACATACTAGAAACCCCTAAACACCCTAAAACAATAAAAACAAAAAACCCCTTAAAACCCTGAAAAGTCAAAAAAATACCTAAAAACCTGAAAAACTCTAAAACACAAAAATTCTAAAAATATTATAAAACCACTATAAACCCATAAAAATTCCAAAAAACCCAAAAAAATCTAAAAACATTAAACCCTAAATACCCTAAATACCCTAAAAACTCTAAAACCCTATAAATTCAAGAAAACATAAAGACCCTAAAAACCTAAAAGACCCCAAACCATTGAAACCCACTAAAATACCTTAAAACCATAAAAATAATAAACTAAAAAAACACAAAAAACACCTAAAAACACTAAAATAACCCTAAAAACACGAAATGAATCTAAAAACCCTAAAGGACCGTAAAATCCCGGAAGGAACCTAAACCCATAAACAAACCTAAAGGACCTTAAACACCTAAAAAAACCTAAATGACCCTAATAAACCAAGTATGCCTAAATGACCCCAAAAACTGTAAAACACACCAAAAAGACCCTAAGAACCTTCAAAGACCATAAAAACCCAAAAAACCATAAAAGATCCTAAAAATAATAAAAATATCAAAAACTCAAAAAATATTAAACACCCTAAAAATCATAAGACATAGTTAAAAACCATAAAACACCTAAAACCATTAAAACCCCTTAAAAACCTAAAAACCGAAAGACCCTAAAACTATCATAAGACCCTAAAATCCCTAAATCCCTAAAAAATAAAAAAACCTTAAAAGACGATAAAAACCAGAAATATTCTAAAACCCCTAAAAACCCTAAAAGAGATGGGGGGCGCACTTCCCCGGATCTCGGTCTCGCTCGACGGTTTTTCCAGGCCTTCCCCGGGATTCTACTCGGGACCTTGGTGCTGGATTCTTGCTTCATCGGAGATGGGTCTCTCTGATCGCGCTCTTCGGTCTCAAGATAGTGATGTCGTTTGGTCCTCGGCGGCTTCGTTCTCTCCATTCCTTGTTTTGGATCTCGTCTTTGGATGGAATTATCTGATGTTGCACCTGGGTTTCATCGGATTTGAAGGTTGTGTGAGATTCTGTGGTTTCAGATCGGCCAGATCTATCTTGCGGCGAAGCAAATGTCTCCTTGGCACTCGAATACCTCGCTAGAAATATGCCGCGGTGTGGGGTTGATTTTGCAGATCTTGGCCCTCGGGAGGACCAGCGGAGTCTGGGGCCTCATTGACGTTCAAGGTTATGGAGTTATGGGCTTTAACGGATGATTCCTGGAGTTTCAAGTTTTGTGAGAAGTCATGGAGAGGAGGCTCAGTTGATCTCAACTCGGCAGCGGATTTTGCAGAAAATGCCAACCAGTTCTTGATCTGCGCAGAGGATCCAGCGGGTTTGGCGCCGATCTGCTGGTTGTGTGCTTGGTCCCGTGGCTTTCACTTTTAGATATGCTCTAAATAAATCACGAATAGGGTTCAGGTTTGGTTTTCTAGTCCCTTGGACTTGTCTACTTTTTACTCTGTTGTTGCGAGGTGGCTTAAGCGGTGCTGGGACCTGGTCATTTTGCTGGTCTTTGGTTCGTCGGGGTTCCAAAACGGCTTCTCTGGTCCCCGGTTCTCTGCTGATATTCTTGAATGGAGCTTGCCCTTTGCTATAAGGGCTATTTGGGCTGCAGAGCTGGAAATTCTTCACCACTGTGCTGGTGATTCTGTGCTGCTAGGAACATCCCTTCCTGGCGTTGTGGTGATGGCTGATTTAGTTGGTCGTTGGTTGAAAGGTGAAGAAATTGTTGATATTTTTCCTGCTCGTGGTAGTTCTGTTATGGTGAAGATGGATCTGTCCTACGTGGTGGAACGGGCTGAAGTGGGAGCTGGTAATTTTGGAGATGTTGCTGGATTGGTTGTGTTTTTTGGTAATGCTGATGTAGGCTGATTACTGTTTGGCTGTAATGTGATGAAGTTTGCAGGTTGGAATTTGGTTCTATTCGTTCTGTGCTGCTTGCGGTGGACCTTCTTGGTGAGGAGGTGCTGGATGCTGGTTTTTGTGAGAATAGATGATGGTTTTTTCAAGGATATGTGCTCTGGTTGCTGGTTTTTATGTGTTTCTGGTGCTGATGGTTACATACTACTGGTGGTGGCTTGTTCTAGTGAAAAGTTGCTGGAAGGTGGTATTTGTGAGGATGGAAGCTGGTTTTTTCTTGGTAGCGAGCTGCTGGATGCTGGAGACTGCTAGACGAGGGTGTTGGCTGATGTTTGGACCTTGGTATTCTTGTTTGGTTTTTTTTTTTTTTGATTTTTCTTGTTTTGGCGTTGGTTGTAAGGGGTTTTTGGGTGTGGGTCATTTGACCCAGCCCCTCCCTTGTCTAATGTGTTTTCAGGTCTTTTTTTAATAAATTTTGTGGGGTGTCAGGAATAGCCTGGCCCTTAATCTTCCTTGCCCAAAAACTCTTGAAAACATAAAACCCATAAAAACACTAAAAACCTAAATCCCCATAAAAACCCAAAAAACCATAAAATCCCTAAAAACCATAAAAGTAATAAAAAAACCCCTTAAATATACTTAAAATCATAGAAACCCTAACTACTAATAAATTCCATAAAGCACTGTCAAAAAAATAAAAACCGCAAAAACTAAAAAACCCCAAAACCCCCAAAAAAATAAATAACCCCTAAAATTGTTAAAAACCATTAAAATCTAATAGAAATCCCTAATAAACCCTAAACCAATAAAAATTATAAAAAACCTAAAAACCATAAAACCCCTTGATAATAAAAAAATCCAAACCCCCTTAAAATCCATAAAAAACATAAAAAATAAAAAACTAAATAAACCGTAAAATCCATAGACAACCTAGAACCCAAAATACCCAAAAAACACTTTAAAAATTCAAAATACCCTAATTACCCATATAATATCCAGAAAAACTCTAATAGACCCCTAAAAACACAAAAATACCTTAAAACACTAAAAACCCAAAAGACCATACAAACCCATAAAACCCAAAAACACCATAGGAAACCTTAAAACCCATAAAACTATAAAAACTGTAAATATCATTAAGAGAATAAAACACCATAAGACACCTAAAACTATAAAAGACTATAAAAACCCATAAGACCCTAAAACTATAAAACCCTAAAAACATAAGACCCTAAAAAATACCTAAAACCCATAAAAACCATAAATAGCCCAAAAAAACCCCCAAAACACTTTAAACCAAAAAAAGCCCTTGGAAAACCATAAAACACACCTAAAAGAACATAAAATCCTTTAACCCCCAAAAAACCCTAAAACACTTTAAAAAAACCTAAAATACCCCCAAAACCCCTAAAAACATTAAACGACCCAAAAAACCCTAAAACTAAAAAAGGACCTTAAAACCCATAAAAATATTTAAAGACCCTAAAACCCCTATAAAAACCCAAAAATGACGCTAAAAATCTTAAACACCCTAAACTCTCTAAAAACCCTAAAATGCTAAAAACCAAAAATAATAAATAAGTACCCGAAATACCCTAAAAGGAACTAAAACACCATAAAACCCATAAAACACTAAAAAACGATAAAACCCTAAATAACAAAATAAACATGAAACACTAAAAAATATTAAAAACCCTAATATCCCTATAGAACATAAAAACCCTAAAAACAATAAATACCCTAAAAACGAATGCCCTAAAACCCTAGGAAATTCTAAAAATCCTAAAATCTCTAAACTCCCAAAAAACCCTATAACCCCTAAGACACTAAAACATTCTAAAACCCAAGAAACCTAAAAACCTTAAAAGAATAAGAAAATCCTAAAAAACCTAAAAACCCTAAAGAACGTAAAAAACTAAAAGAATACTCAATACCCTAAAAGAACCCTAAAAACAACTAAAAACCCTATAATCCTAAAAACCTAAAAGCCCTAAATAACCATAAAATATTAAACCCCCTTAAAACCATAAAACCCCTAAAAAAATAAAAAATATTTAAAAGACACTAGAAACCGATAAAAAACTAAATGGTAATAAAAAACTAAAACCCCTAAAAACATGAAAAAACTAAAACCATAAAACTCCATAAAACCCCTAAACCCCTAAAAATATCTAAATAAACCCAAAATACCCTAAAAACTCTAAAAATAATGAAAACCATTAAAATACTAAAACCCCTAAAAACCTCTACAACCCCTAAAATTAGGAAAAACTTTTAAAACCCATAAAAACTGAAAAACCGAAAAACCCCTTAAAAATATAAAAAAACCTAAAAACTATAATCTCCTTAAAAACATAAATATAATTTAAAAATGATTAAAACCTCTAAAACACCCTAAAAATGTTAAAAATCCATCAAACCCTCTAAAAACCCTAAATAACCTCAAAATCCTTAAAAAAGAGTAAATGCCTAGAAAAACATTGCAAACCTAAAAACCCTAAAAAGAATAAAAAACAATAAAAATATTAAAATACCCTAAAAACACAAAAAATACAAACACCCCTAAAAACATAAAAAACCATTAAAACCATAAAAGCCATAAAACCCCAAAATGACCCAAAATGCCTAAAAACTCTAAAATAAATTAAAAAACTACAAAACCTACAAAACATAAAACCCTAAAAACAATAAAACACTTAAAACATTAAAAAACAAAAAAAAATATAACCTAAAAACACTAAAACCCTAAAAACCCAAAAAACCTAATGAACCCCTGAAAATGTTAAAACCCTAACAGTATAGAAAATCCATAAAATCCTAAAAACCATTAAAATCCTAAAAAGAAACATAAAATCCTAAAACAACCTTTTAAACCCTAAAAGTCCCCAAAAAACTATAAAATCCTAAGAAAACATAAAAACTATTGAAAGTCCCAAAAAAATTAAAACCCACAAAACCTATAAAAACCCTTAGAGAGAACCACAAAAACCCCAAAAATCCCAAAAATACCTATAACCCATAAAAACCATAAAACCAATAAAACCATAAAATCAAAAAATCTCTAAAATCTAAAACCCAAAAAAAACCTAAAACCCTAAAAACCCTAAAACCCCACAACAAACCCTAAAACCCTATAAAACCATAAAAGTCCAAAAACCATTTAAAACATTTAAAAACCCTTAAAACTCAAAAAACCGGAAAAACCATTTAAAAACCATTAAAACCTAATTAACTCTAAAACCCCTAAAAACTAAAAATAATTAAAAACCCTAAACAATATAATACCCATAAAACCCTAAAAACCCTCAAACCCTAATGAACAATAAAAAAACAAATTAAAATCATAAAAACCCTAAAAAAGCTAAAAACTCATAAAAAGAAAAGAAAAAAAATCCATAAAATGTTAAAAAACATAAAAAAAAAATTAAAACCCAAAAACCCTTAAAAACACTACAAATCCATAAAAAACTCTAAAAATCCATGAAAAACTAAAAACAAATTAACTACAAAGAATGTATTAAAACCAAAAACCCAAATAAAACACTAAAACCCAAAAATCCCAAAAACATGAAAAATATTTGAACTACCTGAAAACCCTAATAATCTCAAAACCCCTACAAAACCCTAAAAATCCAAAAAATCATTCAAAACAAAAAAAATCCTAATACCCCGTAAAGAACCCTAGAAGACACTAAAATAATCCTACAGAAATACCAAATACCCTAAAAAACCCTAAACCATAACATAACCCATACAAACCTATTAAATCTAAAAACATGTAAAACCCCTAAAACCTTGAAAAACATAAAAAGACCTAAAAACACTAATAACCGTAAAAAACTAAAAATAAACGAAAAATATAAAAAAAATTAAAAGGGCCTAAAATACCTTAAAAGAAAGTAAAACTTCTAAAGAAGACCCAAAAGACCCAAAAAAGCTAAAAATACTTTAAAAGGACACTAAAAAACAAAAAATCAGAAAAACATCCAAAAACACTTTGAAACCTCTAAAAATCCCTTTAAAACCGTAATAGCCAAAAAAAGACCCAAAACCCCTAAAACCTAATTAACCCTCTAAAAACATAAAAAAATAAACATTAAACCCTAAAAATCCAAAAACTCCTAAAAATCCAACAAACTCCTAAAAACCTCCAACAACCAAAAAACCTCAAAAAATCCAATAATAATGCAAAATACTGAAAAAATCCAAACAAATGGAAACCCAAAAAACTCCAAAAAACACATAAAACCAAAATTCATTAAGTACCCTAGAAGACTGTAAAGAAACCAAAAAACCCAAAGGTCCCAATAAATCCTAAAACCATAAAGGACCTTTAAAAACCCTAAAAAATCCTAAAACCCTTAAAAACCATTAAAACCCATAATCTCCCAAACTTGAAAAAAACCCTAAAAACTAAAAATCTTCGAAAATCCTAAAAAAAGAAATTAAAAAGCATAAATACCCCTAAAAAAATAAAATAATCCTAAAAATCCATATAAATCTGTAAAACCCCCTAAAATTCCCTAAAATCCCTAAAACACTAAAAACCCAAAAAATACTTAATAATAAAAACCCTTAAAAACCTTTAAAACATTAAAAATACTAATAAAATATTACAAATCATAAAACCTCTAAAGACTCTAATATTCTAAAAATAACTTAAAATCCATTTAAACCCTAGAAACATTTTTTTTAAAAACACAAACCCCTGAAAACCCTGAAAAACCCTAAAAATCATAAAAACTCCAAATAACTCTAAAAAAATACAGAAACCTTCAGAACCCTAAAACCTAAAAAAATAAAAAATTGAAAATGCCTCTAAAAGAGCCTAAAAACCAAAAAATACCCTAAACATCTAAAAACCCTAAATCCTCTAAATGTCCCTAAAAATAATACAAAACTCTCAAATGTAATTTAAATCCCTTAAACACCATAAAATAATAAAAAAATCCCTAAAAACCATAAATAAACCCTAAAGCTACTAAAACCCCTAAAAACCCTAAATCCTCTAAAACCCTAAAACCCCTAAAACACTAAAAATTCAATAAATTCAAAAACAATTCTAAAAAAATAAAAGTAATAAAGCCCTAAAAACCCCAAAACCACCAACACCATAGAAAACCATAAAACATATAAAATCATAAACCACACAAAATTAATGAAAAAATCTATCAAACTTCAAAACCCATAAAACACCAAAAAATCATAAATCTCTTAAGAACACCTAAAAACCCAAAAAATCCATAAGAACATAAAATAACTAATCCCTAAAAACACTAAAAAAATCTAAAAACGTAAAAACCAAAAAATACAATAAAACCGTAATGATCCTGACAACCTGAAATACTCATAAAATCTGCTAAAACCCCTAAAAATCATAAAAAATATTAAAAACATGAAAAATCTTTAAATCATTTAAAACACTATAAAAACCATAACACCCATAAAACCCTTAAAAACCTAAAACCACTAAAACCATAAAACCTCATAAAGGACCCTAAAACTCATGAAAAATAGTAAAAATCCTAAAACCACTAACACCCCTAAAACTCATACAAACCATAAAACCCATTAAAAAATCAAAAATTCCCAAAAATTCCGAAAACCTATAAAAACACTAAAATCTACATAAACCCAATATAATATTAAAAAATCCCCAAAAACCCATTAAAACAATAAAGAGTCCCTAAAAAAGATGATAAAACACTAAATGACCCAAGAAACAAAAAAAATGCACAAGTCCCTAAAGACCCTAAAAAATCTTAAAGGCACTAAAACCCATATAAGACTATAAAATATCCTAAAATTTTATAAGACTATAAAAATAATAGTAAACAAAAAAATCCAAAAAACCCCAAAAACATATAAAATAACCTAAACACCTTAAATGACTATAAAAACATAAAACACCATAAAGGACACCAAAACCCCAAAAATTCCCAAAATCTCCCAAACCTCCTAAATAACATAAAGGGTCCTAGTAAATCCTTAAACCCCAAAAAGGTCCTAAAACCATAAAAACTAAAAAATGACCTCAAAAACACTAAAACCCCCAAAAACCCCTAATATACCCTAAAACCCTAAAAGACCCCCAAAACACTAAAATCCCTAAAGAATCTAAAGACCCTAAAAAACCTTAAAAACCTAAAAATTATTAAATGGATTATAATTCATAAAAATACATAATAGACCTTAAAACCATAAAATCGATAAAATACCCAAAAAACCATAAAAAACTAAAATACCTAGAACTCCTCAAAAATGAAAAAACCCCATAAAACACTAAAACCCATAAAAACCCTAAGAGGCTTTAAAAACCCTAATACCATAAAACTATAAAAAACCTAAAACCCCTTAAATTCTTAAAAACCCAAAAAACTACCAAAAACACATACCTCATCGCCCCCCAAATAACCCTAAAGGAACAAAAAAACCAATAAAATAACCTAAAAATAGAAAACCCACAAAAGGCCTTAAAACCACAGTGGACCCATTAACCTAAAAACCCTAAAAAGCCCTTAAAACACTAAACGTCCCTTAAAACCCTAAACGACCATAACAAACCTAAAAATCTACAACACCATTAAATCCTAAACACTCTAAAAAACATTAAAAGACCCTAAAACACGAAAAAATATATAAAGACCCTAAAAACCCATAAAATCCCTAAATGACCTAAAAATTGTAAAACCGTAACAAATCTCTAAAACCCTAGAAACCAAAAAAACCTTAACAGATCCCTAAAACCCTAAAACCCCAAGAAACACAAAAAAACATTAACCCCCACCCAACCCAAAAAACAACTTAAACAATAAATATCCCAAAACAACCTAAAACCATATAAACCATAAACACCCCTAAAACCCATAAACACCCAATAACCTAAAAAAATCCCATAAAAACATAAAACCCCTTAAAACCTAAAACCCTTAAAAATTGTAAAAAACACTGAAAATCCCCACAATCCCTAAAAATCATAAAAGCTCCTAAAAAATAAATACCCTATATACCCTAAAACCCCATTAAAAACAAAAAACACAAAAAACCCTAAAATATCCTAAAACCATATAATCCTTAACATACTATAAAAATCTAAAAACTCAAAAAATACTCTAAAGACCCTATAAACAATATAGAATTCAAAAAAAACCTAAACAACCTAAAGCCCCCCAAAAATAAACAAAGCCTAAAAATCCTTGCCACACTAAAATAGACTTAAAAACATTAAAATACACTTAAAATATAAAAAATACCGAAACTCTCAAAAAACCAAGAAAACAAAAAACATTTAAAACCCATAAAAACCTTAAAAGGCCTAAAAATCCTGAAACACAGAAAAACCCTAAAATTTCAAAATACACTAAAATCAATGAAAAAAATACTAAAAACCCTAATAAAATCCTAAAACCTGAAAACCCCTAAATAAAACCCTAAAAATACTTAAAAACACTAAAAAACCAAAATCCCATAAAATTTGTAATGAACCATAAAAACCACACAAAACCTAAAAAGCTCAAACACCCTTAAAAACCATTGAAATCCTAAAAATCATAGAAACCCATAAAAACTAAAAACCATATAAATTAAAACCTATAAAACACCCTAAACACTTTACCATACACCCTAAACCCAAAAACTAACTCCCAAAACGATATACCCTACACCAAAAACCTAATTCCCAAAACCCTAAACCCTTAACCATACATCATAAACCTTAAAACCTACACCTTGAACCCTAAGACCTACACCATAATCCCACTACCATATAACATAAACACTAAACCCAAAACCCAAAACCCTAAACGATTAAAAAAACCCTAACAAAACTAAATAACCTAAAACCACCCAAAAACCCAAAAAACCCCCAAAAAACCCCAAACAAACCTAAAACCCCATAATACTATAAAACCTACTAAAATTACTAAAATACCTTAAACCCCTAAAGGATCCTAAAACTCACTAAAACCTTAAATAACCCCTTAAGGACTATAAAAACCACTAAAAAATTAAAATACCATAAAACACCTTAAAACCCATAAAAACATAAAAACCCAAAAAACCATTAAAACCCATAAAAATATTAAAAAAACACTAAAATATCCTAAAAAACATAAAACACTTGAAGAACCAAAAAACCCTTTAAAAATATTAAAAAACTATAAAACCTAAAAAAACTGAAAACCCCTTAAAATACTAAATAGACACTAAAACCCCAAAAAACCCTAAAAGCCCCATAAACCACATAAAAACCTAAAATACCATAAAAGTGAAAAAATAAAATTTAAAAACTCAAATGATCCTAAAACCCGAAACCGATAAAAGACCCTAAAACAATATAAAATCCGAAAAACACATAAAAAATCCTATAAATGCTAAAAATAACAGAAACCCTAAAGAGCCCTTGAACCCTAAAAAATCCTTAAAACCCAATAAAAATAAAACACAAAAAAATATAGAAAAATAGAAAAAACCCAAATAAGACCCTAAATCATGATAAAAATACACTAAAACCCCTAAAACCCATTACAAAATCTTAGAAACATATAAATCATAAAAACCTAAAAACCATAAAAATGCTATAAATTCTCAAAACACTAAAATACTCTAAAACTGATAAAAAAACATAAAACCATAAAAAATCCTATAACGCCTATAAAATACTTAAAACTACCAAAAAACCTAAAACACCATAAAAATCACTAAAATACCCTAAAAACCCTAAAAACAAAAAAAACAATACAAAACCTGAAAACCTTAAAATCCCCTATAACACTAAACCCCCAAAAAACCAAAAAACCATAAGAAATCCTAAAGACCCCTATAAACCATTAAACACCCTAAAAACTATATAATCTCTTAAAAAACCAAATCCACAAACCCTAGAAATCTGTAAAATCTATAAATATCGCTAAAACATTAAACAAATCATAAAAACCCATAAAACCGTAAAACAACCTTTAAACCCCTTAAAGACTCTAAAAAGACCATAAAAACCCAAAAAACCAAAAATGACCCAAAAGAACAAAAAATACTCGAAAAAAATCTTAAAACCACAAAAGACCCTAAAACCCATAAAGGATCTTGAGAACCCTAAAAAATGTCAAATCCTTAAGAGACACTAAAAGATCCTAAAACCCCTAAAACCATAAAATATCCTAAATCCACTAAAATCCACCATAAAAATAAATACCTAAAAATCTAAAATACACATAAAAGAACCCTAAAACCCGTAAAACCCCTAAAAGACCGTGAAAAACTTAAAAAAGATAAAAGAACACAAACCCATATAAGACATTGAAACCCCCAAAATCTATAAAATACCATAAACACATAAAATAATCTAAAAACCTAAAAATTCTAAAGGACGCTAAAAAGAAAAAAATACCTAACATACCCCCAAACCCCACCTAAATCCCAAAAGACCAAAAATTTCCCAAAACCGCTTAAAACCCAAAAATACACTAAAAACCATACAACCAAAAAAGACCCCCAAAATAATTAAAACCCCTAAAACACCCTAAAACCACTAATAATACCAAAAAACCCAACCCCCCTAAAATAATTAAAAAAATAAAACCCTAAAAAATATAAACACCTATAAAAATCCAAAAGACCATAAAGAAAAAATATAAAACACATAATAGTATAAAACGATAATATATCCTAAAACCCTAAAAAAAATTAAAACCCCTAAAAACTATAAAACCCCCCAAAACACCTTAAAATCCTAAAACCATAAAAATCACTAAAAACTCCAAGAAACCCAAAAAATACCTTAAAAAACCAATTACACACAAAAATCCAAAAAAAACAAAAATCAATAAAACCACTTAAAACATAAAAAACATAAATCCAGAAAATAATACAAAACCCCTAAGATACAAAAAAATCACTAAAAAAATAAAACCCCTAAATTACATAAACATCCTTAAAAACTAAAACTCTAAAAAATCAGAAAACCCCTAAAGAACATAAAAAATTATAAAAACCATAAAAACAATATACACTAAACCATATTCCTTATTCCTTAAACCCTATACCATATACCCTACATCCTAAACCCTACACTCTAAACCCTATACCCTAGACCCTAAACAAAAAACTCTTACACCATAAACTCTATAACCTACACCCTAAATCCTAAACCCTACACCATAAACCCTATACATCATAAACTAAACCTTAATCCCAACACCTTAGACCCTGTAAAATACACCATAAACCCTTAAAACCACACTAAAAACTCAAAAACCTATACCATAAACCCCAAAAGTCCCTAAAACACTAAAACACCCTAAAAGAACCAAAAATTCCCAAAAGTCTGAAAAAAACCTTAAAATCACAAAAATATCCTAAAATCCCCTAAACCATCTAAAAGACCTTAAAAATCCTAAAACCCCTAAAGAACAATAAAAAACCCTAAACAAATAAAATATCTTAAAAACCATAACAAACATTTTATAACCTAAAAACTATAAACCTCCAATCTTTTTTAAAACACACTAAAAATTCCTAAAAACGCAAAAAATTTATAAAATACCCTAGAACTCCCAAAAACTCTCAAAAAACCTAAAACACTTTAAAAAGTTTTTAAAAAACCCATAAAACCCATAGGAAGTACTAGAAACCCCTAAAACCCCTAAATAAAACCCTAAAAACTAAATCTAATCACTTTCTAAAGCCTTAAAACAACTAAAATCCCAATAACAACTAAAACTACTAAAACCCTAAAATGTTTCTGGAACCCAAAAATACCTAAAAACCATAGAAAGAATCTAAAAACCCAAAAAACCATAAAAAAATAAAACCAAAAATCAAAAAAACCCTTAAAACATTGAAAAACCTAAGAAGACTCTAAAACACCCTAAAAATACCCAAGAACCCTAAAAATGAAAAAAAACATAAAAGATCTAAAAACAATAAAAACACTAAAAGACCAAAAAAAATGTTAAAACCCCTAAAAACTCTATAAAACCATATTAGTCATAAGAACCCATAAAAACGTTAATAACCCTAAAACCAAAAATTTTAAAACCATAAAATATTTTTGAAGATCCTAAAAAACCTAAAAGACACTAAGGATCATAAAACTCATAATAATACTAAAAACCCTAAAACACCTAAGAAACCCAGTAACCCTAAACCCCATAAAAACAATTAAAAACCCCCTCAAACCCCTATACCCTAAAACCCTAAAAATCCGAAAACTCATGAAACAAAAAACACCTAAACCCCATAAAAACCTTAAAACAACATAAAACCCCTAAAAACCATAAAAATAGTCTAAAATACTAAAAGAACGTAAAAGACCCTAAAACCACAAAAAAGACACAAAAAAATCCCTAAATGACCATAAAACCATAAAACAATTAGAAGACCATAAAATCCCCTAAAAAACCCAAATACCTCTATAACACCTAAAATGAACTAAAAATTTTCATGAGTACCTAAAAACACATAAACCATAAAAGTACTAACTCCTCCCAACCCCTATAACCGCTAAAACCCCTAAAACACTAAAAAATAAAAAAAAATACATAGAACCCTAAATCCATAAAAAATAAAACCCTTTAAAAACTAAAAACATAAATAAACCCTGAAACCCTACAAAATACTATGAAACCCTTCAAAACCCTCAAAAACTGAGAAATCACTAAAAATTTAAAAAACCCAAGACAAACCTTATAACCCCTAAAAGAACCTATAAACAAATAAAAAACCCTAAAACCCATAAAATAACCCTGAAACATCTAGAAACCCTATATTACATAAAATAACTCTAAAATCCTCTAAAAATTAAAAAAACATTAAAAAAATAAGGATCCATAAAACTCAAAAAACACCTAAAACCTTAAAAACCCATAAAAACCATAAAAACCAAAAATCCATAAAAACCAAAAAAAACCCTAAAACCATAAAATAATTAAAACCATAGAGGAATTAAAAGACCCTAACAGAACCAAAAAACACAATAAAATCTTAAACTCCCATAAAAACCACAAAAACACTACAACCCCTAAAAACAATAAAAATCCTAAAACCCCTATAAAACCATTTAAACCCCTATAAACCCTATATCCCCTAAAAACTATAAACATTATATAAAAACATAGAGACATTAAAAAACTCTAAAAATCCCTAAACACCAAAAAATCCTAAAAAATATTAAACAAAAAAACCTTAAAACCCATAAAACCTTGAAAAATCTTAATCCCCCACCCTTAAAATCCTCAATAAAACTAAAAACACATAAAAATTGTAACAAATCCTAAAAATACTAAAAACCCATAAAGCACCCTAAAAACCCCTAAAACCACCAAAAATTGTGTAAAACCCTAAAAATACTAAGACCCCCAAAAAACCTCAAAGACCCAAAAAATACTAAAATGCTAAACAAAAAAAAACCAAAATGTCCCTAAAACCCAAAAAAACTCATTATAACCCTAAACAACCCAAAAAACCCAAAAAAACTAAAAACATTAAATGGCCTTAAAACCCATATAAACATAAAATACCTTATGTCCTTAAATTTCGTAAATACCTTAATAACCCTAAAACCCTAAAAAACCTAAAGACCACTAAAAACCTAAAAACATAAAAACTGAGAAAAATTATTAAAAACCAATAAACCCATAATATACCTTAAAATACTTAAAAACTAAAAATAATATTAAAACCCCATAAAAACAAAAAAAAACGCAAAAAAAACAATAAAAAATTCAAAAAACCATTGAAACCCCAAAAAACTGTTAAAACCCCCAAAACAACCAAAATCATGAAAATCACTCTAAAATCCCAAAAAACCAAAAAACCACAAAAAACTAAAAACCCCAAAAAACATAAAATCACTAAAAACCCTAAAAATGCTAAAACACTAAAAATCATAAAAATCTAAAAACCCAAGAAAAATACTAAACATTATAAATAATCCTAAAACATTTGAGAACACCTAAAACAATAAAAAATAAAAACCATAAATACCCTAAAAAACCCTAAAAACATTGAAACCCTAAAGGAAACTAAAAAAACTAAAGGATCATAAAAATAATAAAAACCCTAATGATCCAAAAAACTCCGTAAAGTGTTGAATAAGTGGGTTCCATATATACAACATGAAAAGTAATTTTTGATTAAAATATCTTATATACAATGATTTATCCATGATATATACTTACTATAATACTTTTGATAATTTTATATCCAGTATTTACATAGTAATTTCCTTACATTAAATTTCATATATCTGTAGATTATATCTGTTCTCAACTATAGTGAGAACATCAATATATTAGGACATTACTCTTAAACATATATCATATAGTCTAGATACATAATAATAATTAGAAAAAATGATGTATAACTATCAGGTTTTGGGGGTCATAAGCATTAAGACTTCTTCTCATGATGTTCAAACATGGTGATCTCAAGAAGATAAGATCGCAAGGATTTTCCCGCCAATAGAAAAACCACAAGTTTTGCATGTAATTGGTAGTTCCTATATGTGAACATGTGGATTGGTCTCTCAACATGATATCATTATTAGCGTGTATCATTTTTTAATGCAGATTACTACAAGACAAAAACCAAGGCATTTGTGTCATGGTGAAATAGAGTTCTTGGATGTGTCATTTGTGGAATGACATTTATTTAATGATCAATATTGTTTTTTAACTTATGAAAGAGGGTATATCTCGAGAAAAGTTGACCAAGATAGTAGTTATTTTATTAAATTCATGATGGTGGTGATTAAATGTATGTCCATCCATTAAGGTAAAAATGTAATAAAGTAATAAAGGATGATGAAAGGAAGTGTGTGTCCTACTTTTCCAGATGTCATGAGATAAAGATATAATGTTACAAAACATTTTATTATTGAATCTTTTCATTTCTATGTCTATTCCTTAAATCCTTATGGTCCATGATATATTTCTAATCTCTACTCATAATTTAGGAATAATAATCACTACTATTGAGATAAGGGCATAGATGTTTAGACAAAAAATTTATTTAGGATATTGGCCAATTCTAGTGAATTGGAGTTTATGACATGGTGGGTCCCACATTGGTGGATGGGTAATGTCCATGATTAAATGATCACAACCGAAAAAAAATCAGTATTATTTTAGCTTAAAATAATATATATTGAATTTATTTACTTATTATTGTTGCAAGTTATTCATGAAATATAATGAGAAATATTTTCTAAATGAATATTAAATACTTAATATTCAAGGATTCGATTATTATTTATAGAAGATCCTAGCTGAGATAATGACACATATTTTATCATGTAATATATTTAATGTGTTAAAATCGTGTCATAAAATATCTGCAACAATTATGGTAATTTTTAAGTGTCTTTTATGTATTTTTTTATATTTAAATGGTCAACTTTCATAAATATCTAAATAAAATTTATGGAAATTATAACATAAATGAAAAATAATTTTTAACACCGAAATTTTAAATGATAAGTGTTTTCATGAATTATCTTTATCCTACCCGTCTCTATCATTTTTTAGAGAGATATGTATAAGGGAAGATCAAAGATTTCTATATTCAAGTTCATGGATCATCATAGATTGACCTCCAAGGATCAAAACGATTTCGAAGATTCTTTGATTCTACATGATAGAATCGCGATTTTATAGGTTAAATATTGATTAGTATTTTGAAATATGTGTGGATGAACTATAGTGTTCTGTGCTTGGTCCCTTTAAGCAAAGATCACTAATGATGAGTGAAACATGTTTCTGATAAAAATTGAAGAAGATATGATTCCAATTTAATTTTTCATTATTAATTCATAATGCACATTGAAATTTCACATGATTTTTGGATGAATTTGGGCTAGGGTATAAAATATTTGATCTTTTGACACAAATCCACACTAAAAAAATTAATATACCATATTTCGTGCTTTCCACAAAATCATAGGGTTACTTAATTTGGTATCTGAGGGAGGAAATAATTTAATTAACTTCAATAAAAAATTATTTTTTTTATCCTAGAATATGTTTTAAGTATGATCCTGCTTCTGAAAATATAACATCGATTAGTGATCGGATGACCAAGTTATGGTCATCTAAATATCGAGAAAACAATTTTTCAAACTTTTAACCAAAAAACCACAAATAAACACACCCATCCAAACACACACATTTGTATGTATATATATATATCACTATGTAGGTTTATTTCACTAATGATCAAATGTATCATGTCAGAAGTAGTGCTTAGAACCCTTCCTGTGTAGGATTTTTCTAGCGTGTTTCAATTCTAGGGGAGTCCGAGACAATACATACTCTGTTTAAAAAATAATTCAAATATATACATATAGTAATAATAATATATAATATATATATATAATACAAAGATTTGTTAATGTGTGGGGGGATCCATCTATGCCCGAAGTATTTTTTATGCTATTGAAAACCCACACTTCCATGCTTTTTGTTTTAAACAAATTTCAAGACTAATTTTTAAAAATTTTGAATAAAAAATGGGTGGAAGTGGGGTGGAGGCTCACCTTTCATGGAGGATAAAGAATTGTGAGAAATTGTATATGGAAAATCAAGGTTCCATAGGTTTCACTTTACTTTAAAATTTATTTTAAAATCTATGAAGGTCTTTGGGTAGACACTTCATAGCAAAAAAATATAAAACTTTTTAAAAATTTAAATGTGGTGCCCCATTGAGGGGTTCATAACTCATACCCACATTCATTTCACCCAGTTGCATACACTTCGTAGCCTGGAGCCCCTTCTAGGTCATCTCTACACTAGGTAGGTTGAGTAGGGTTCTTCCAGACCCATCTGGTCCTTCCATGTTTTTTCTTATTATTTGAAACCCATATAAGAGGTTTAAAAAATCCCGAGAAGCCCAAAAAAATACATACAAATTATAAAATATTTTCAATAATATTATTAATTTAACCAAAGACACAAAATATGAATTTTATTAAATAAAAACCCCAAAATCATGGTGGTATAAAATGGTGAATCCAAAAGGAATCATCTTTAACAATGCTCAGTCACTCATTAGAAAGTGAGCTAGTACATAAATAAATAGTGAGAGTGTCCTCTTGGGTCCCTTGAGAAGCCATAATATCCCATTCTTTGTTACCCTCTCACTAGGTATGTTTTATTTTTACACTAATATTTAAAATGGATTTGAATGATCTTATTTGAAAAATAATAGACCAATGGGGAGTATCCTCACCTGAAAAGGTTCTATACACCCAAGATGAATCCAGCTCAACCTCCAAGATAAAAATATAATAATCCCTAAAAATAATAACACTTCTAAGAAGATCATTAGATTTATAAAGAATATTAGTTTCCATATCATAAAAATAAATAAAATTAACTTCCATAGAACCCCATGGGATCCTAACCAGACCACCTCCTCAAATAACCCTCTTCTTTCTAGACCCATCCATATTTAGATTCCTTCTATATGCATTTATATTTCAGCACAACCCCAATTATTGTAACCACTGGTTGAATAGGAATGAGGATCATGTTTCTTTATAATGTATCTAAGAATAAATGATCATGATACATTGACCAACCAATGCATGTCTGAAATTTGTTTATTTATTTAATTAATTATTTCAATGTATGGTTTGTAATAAATATTTTATAATTGAAAATATATGTTTCAAATTTTTTGGAAATATATGTATAAGGTTATGTTCACCTAAATAAAAATTATTTATCAATATTTTATATTAGTAACATCCCCTCACAAGAATTTGAGTATTTATTTTATAATTATAATAATGATAAGTGATGTAGTCAGCATCAGGATTTAGCAACATAGTAGAAATTTTTTTGATGCATTTGATGGGTGAGTACTACAACTAAATTAACATGTTTCATAACTCAAGGAGTTGACACTATGGTCTAGGTTGATCCATTATTAATTCAATGGATCAAACATTAGTATACAATCATGATAACATTTTTTAAATTAATTTATCTATTGTTTTTTATTTATTTATGTGTAGTTTTACACATGATCACAAAAAATTATAAGAGATCATTTTTAGATAAAATGAACATCTGTGGTGAATATTTTACTATTTATAACATTTTTAAAATTTTATTGTGGTCACATAGATCAATAATATCTAAATTTAAACTAATTATATACATTAAGAATAATAAAAACCTCAAATAAATTTTATGTTATATCAGTTTCCATCTCTTAATTTTGAACGAAAATGATTGCACAATGTGATTATATACCCTATTTAAGGATGCCTCCTACTATTGAGGAGTTATTATGGGAGTGGTGAGTCGAATAAACCAAATTCCGAAGTAATAAAATAGAAATATCAATATTTTTGTAACTTAAGAGGTAAAGAGTTGAGAAATATAATTTTATTCATTGTAAGAGATGAGAATCTACTCAGTAGATGAGGGAGTCATGAGTGAATATAGTTGGAAAAATGAAATTCTACCTTGAGAATCATTGAGTAGTGAATTTTCCAACATCTTAGACAATGATAATAGGTTTTAAATATCATTTTCAATAGAATAATCAAGTGACTCAGTATTCTAAATATAATATTTAGGACTACTATAATATAATAAAACAACGAGAGATATTTATGATAATAAAATATATAAATTATAATAACAGATAATCAATATAAAATTACTAATATACTTAGTATTGTTTTATAGATTAATTTCTAGTAATATCATAGGTCCACTACATTATATATTGTAAAAAGTAATTTCCTATATGGGATTAATTTCCATGTATAGTATAAATTCTTTCACAAAGTAATACAATGTGAATGGAAATTCTATGTGAAGGAGTCCCCATTTTTATTGATATACCTTAATAGATGAGGGTAAAGAAGGAATCTTATAGGGGGGACATAATTAACACAACTAATTTTTACATCATAATGTTATCGTCAATGCCTAATGAATTTTCAAAACAATATTAGTACATGGATAAATTCACGTGCCGTCTCATCTCCAAGAATCCATATAGTAGAAGGTGAAGCAAGAAATGAATGAGATGATTATTATACTACACATATGTAAATTGAAATATGCACCATGATATTTCAATACATCCTTTTATAATATAATTATAACCTAAATACACCAATATTTATTAGGATTAATAAATGACCAATATGGATAAAATTATCCATTACCTTTCGGGAAAAGTTCTCTAAGAATATAAGAACATAATGAAATATTAATAAATAGTTCATATAGTGGAATAGTTTATAATTAATGAAAAAAATATAATGAAAAGTGTGACACAAAAAGAAACTTCACAAAACCCTTCACAGAAAAGAGGAAACCAATCATACAGAAAGATATTTGATTTTTATGTTACCTGATAAGTCTAGGGATGATAAAATTCAATGAATTTATATAGAATCAAGAAGAGGATTTGAATTATTGTATATTCATAATCGTATATGATTTTTCCATTTCACTTATTTGCCATTAGATATTGAATATGTCTTACATATTTTCATCCAAATATAGTAACCAAGTAAGTATATAAATTTTGTAAGATGTAAGGTGAATTATCCTAGTGGATAAGAAAGGGTGATTCCAATGTTATTAGTGAGAAGTTCAAAACTTCTAATTACCAAGTTTAATGATTCTGGTTGAGAAGTTATTAAGTATTATCGAAGCATTTATATCATGTGTTTATTATATAAAAGGATACTTTATTTAATTTTTTGAATGAATTTTGTTTGTGGTGTTTCATAATTAAATAATAGTTCTACAATGCTTGAATAATTAGAAATAAATTATGAATATAAAATGTAATACTTAAATAATTTTTTTTGTAAATATGATTGTTTGTCTATTAAAATTGAAAGTATTTGTAAAATATATACCCAGTATGGTATTTAGACTCTTTTTATCTAAAAACCAAAGGTATTATTAACACATTCAATTATCTAGTTTTAGAAAAAGAAACCATTAAAAATAAGGATAATCCAAAATGGAATTGGAATTAGTTTAACTCAAGAGCATGACCTATTCCAAATAAAAGGTAGAGTTAGATTCATTTACATCATGAGACTCCTTTAAGAGTTTTAAGGAATGTGAAAATGAAGTAATGAATATGAACAGTTAAAAGATATTAGTTTCTTTTGGACCATGATCCGAATAATATCATGACCAAGAATTCATTGTTCATGAAAATATAGAGTGGATTTATTCCTAAAAGAACATTTCCTTATTCACATCAAAATTTTGATGTTTTTAAAGGGAGGATCTATAATTAGTATTTCACTCATAGATCATACATTAAAATTTACCATACAATAATTTCAACATACACATAAAAGTCTTCATGTAAGTAAAAGGTGCATAAATGATGAGATTTGATAATAAATACTAAATATTCTATTATCTTTTTGAGTCATTCTTCAAAAATAGTGGTGTTAACCCATAACCATATAAAAAATATAATGAAAAATAAATTATTTCATACTCTATGTGTTTATATGTAAAGAGTTTTTAAAAGATAAGTCAATAAAAAACATTCATTAAGAATAATAGAATGTGCAACTAAGGTAATTACTCTAAAGGTTTCTAAGGATATTACATGAACCTTTAAGATATACATGTTCTAAAAAAGTGATAGAAAACTTTTCTATAACTATTTTAGATATTGGGAACTAAATTGACTTATTTAATGACAATTATTGAGATTCGCATGTAGTTATCATAAGAAAAAGTTTCGCAAGAGCTCATGGAAATGGAATATTCCATAGACACATTCTACCTGGGAAGATTAAAACCATAATGGAGTATTTATATTCATCATAACAGGTGATATATTATCTAATAATAATATTTTATCCTACAAGGATGAATTAAATTAAAATAATATATTATTTACATGATCATATTAATTCAGGTAAATGAATTCCATGTAACAAATGAAGTCTTTATTTTTGTAGTTTCTCTAATTTATGTAAATATGTTAGAAGGTATTAAAGAGAAACTATAAATGGGTGGTACATGAATTTTACTTATAAGGATTGATTGGTTATACCAAATAATCATACAAATTTACATTTTAATTCCACTTATCATAAAAAGTTTATATGATCATTATGTTGGGAATTGGATATTAAGAACACCTTTCTTGGGGGTGTCTATACAACACAACCAGAAAGGGTTGATGAAACAAAATATTTCCAATAAGAAATTCATGTTATAGTAATACATTTACAGATTAAAGGAAAAATTGTAATCATATAATATTCATCAATAATAAAATTATTTCAGGTATCTATAAGTGGTTAGTGGGAACGACACAGTTTCCATGAAAAACGCATTGATTGCATATGGAGAAATGTTATTTGTTTTAAAATTAGTTAAGACTAGGTTGAAAGAAACTCTAAAAATATTAACATAAAATAGAAACTCAGGTTCTATAAAACATTATCTACTAAGTTATATCTATGGGTTTCTTATAAAAAGAAAAAGTAAATATAATGATAGTGTATTGGAATAGTTTGAGAGAGAATTGCTTCCAATGTCACATGGAATAAATCTTCTCCAAGAATACATGTATGATGAATAGAAGGACATTAAAATTTTGAGTATAATTAAAAACACATCTACGATGAATCTATCAAATATTCCATGATATTTACTATATATATTCAATATATAATTTATAATATGAAAATATTTGTTAAATCCAAAATAATTGGGTGATAATTAGTCAGAACTACCTAATTGTACTTGAGAAATCACAAGATACATGTATCTATTACATAGAGAGAAATGGAAACTAGTTATAGGGGGGAAATAATATTTCCTGGATAAATATGATCCATTGTCATATTTAGGCTAAGGTAATGAGAAATAGAAGCTAAATCATGACATTGGTATCAATACATACAAATATTGATACATTTATTCTTATAATATAGATAAAGAATAATAAAAAATGAAATAATTTGTTTCAGCTTTTAGAATCATAATTTAGGTAATAAACAAGATTTAAATATTATGATAGCATAAAAAAGGAATATACTCACAAATATAACCTCTTTAGGATTATTACACAATGAGGTGAAGTTGTAGATAGAATACTACCCATGTAGGGACACATGGAGGACCCAAGGACTAAATTCATAACTTAGAAAAAACTTGATCTTATCACATGATATATAAAAAGTTTGTCATTAGAAAGTTGGATCTTGTATAAGTTGGTGTGTTGTAAATTTTAGTTCCCTATAACCAACATGAAAAGTATTTTTTCATTACCATATCATTTATATAGTGAATTATTCATGATGCAGACTTACCATAATAGTGCCAACAATTTTTCATCAATTATTTACAATGTAAAATAATTATATTATTCACCATATTAGTAGGTTATAGTAGTTACACACTATAATGAGAACCTAAAGATACTATGAAACTAATATTAAACATATTTCATATGGTCTAGATTCATAATACTAATTGGACATAGATGATGCATGACTATCATGTTTTGGGGGATCATAATCATTGAGACTTCTTTCCATGAATTTAAAACTTGGAGATCTCAAGAAGAGTATATCATAAAGAGAGGTCTTCCTATAGGAACACAAATTGTTCTGGGTGGCATTGGGAGTTCTTATATATGAACATGTGTATTGTTCTCTCGACTTGAGATCCTTATTAGTGTGTATCATTTATTTATTTTCTTTGATTAAAGATAAAAACAATGAATTTTTTTTGGTGAGGTAGTTTTCATTGGGTGTTTCATTGTTGGTATGAATGTGATTTAATGATAAATATAGTTTTTGTCACTTCCAAAAGGATTATATGTCTTTATCCTAGTTGAGTAATAAAGTAGTACCTTTATTAAATCAATTTTCATGGTTATTACAGGTATGTCTATCCATTAAAGTAAATGAATAATAAATCAAGAAAGGATGATGACATGAAGTGTTCATCCTTCTTTATGAGGTCTCATGAGATGAAGAGATAATATAACAATATATGTTTTTGTATGATATTTTCATTGATATGAATTATACTTAACTTATAAGGTTCCATGATGGGTTTCTAGACTCTAATCCTAGTCTATGAATTATATTTACTACTGTTGAGATAAGGCCTTATAGGGTCACACACAAAGAATATTCAAAAGCTTGGCCAATTTTAGTGAATTGGGTTTTATGATATGGTGGGACCTATGGTAGTGGACAGGTAAAGTCAATGTTTATACGATCACAAAAAAAATCAATATTATTCAAGATTAAAATAATATCCAATGAATATTTAATTCTTAAATTCCAAAATTATTCAATGCATATAATGAAAAATATTTTTTGAATAACTATTAAATATTTACTATTCAAGGAATCATTTAATATTTATAAAAGAGTTGAACTGAGTTAATGGCTTGTGTTTTATCATGTAACATGGATTATTTGTTACAAGTATGTGGTAAAATATATTTGTCATTTTCTACATGTTTTATGTGTCATTTATGTCATTTTTGGGTATCTTTAAAGGGTTACCTTTAATAAAGACCTAGAAGAAATTTTTAGAAGTTATAACCTAATTAAAAAAGAATTTTTTTATAACTAAAATTTGAGTGGTAATGGTTTTCATGAATTCTATCACTTATTCACCCTCTCTCATGTTTGAGAGGGAGAAATCAAAAGGAATATAAAATATTTCTCTATCTAAGTTTGTGGATTATTGTCAAGAACTCTCATGATTGATAAAAAGTTGAAGATATATTGATTCTTCGCTCTAGCACTTGAATTTTATAGTTTTATGATCAATCATGCTTCTATAACACATGTATAGGATCTCGATGGTTTTTGGGTTATTTTACATCAATTGGAAATCATCGATGATGAGAAAAATGTGTTTCTGATTGAAATCAGAAGAGGTATTATTTCAGTTTAATTTTTCATTCTTAATTCATCATGCTTAATTAAATTGAACATGATATGTGCGAGAATCCGGGATATGGTATAGTGTATTTGATGTTTTGACAAAAATCCATTCCTAAAAATTTTAATACACCATATTTCACACTTCTTCTAAAGATCCATTTTCTGTAATAAAGGACCCTTAAAATCCATACAATTATTAAGACACCATATAACACATAAAATCCCATAAACCACCTCAAAATCCTCTAAAAAACCCCTAAAAACACAAATACTCTTAAAACTCATAAAACACTAAAACCCCTAAAAAACTAAAATAATAAAAACCCATAAAAGACCCTAAATACGATAAAGAATCCTAAAAACACTACCCCCCAAACCCCCAAAATACCTACAATCCTTTAAAAATTTTAAAAACACTGAATCCCCTCAAAAACTCTTAAAATATTAAAAACTATAAAACCCAAAAAAATCCCTAAAACCCTAAGACATATAAGAATAATTAAAATCCCCAAGAAACCCAAAACAATAACCCCTAAATGGTCTAAAAACCCATAAAACAAATAAACCCCCCAAAAACACTCCTACACACCATTAAAACTGAAAAAAACCTAAAACCCCCCAAAAAAACCCCCAAAACCCCAAAACCCAAAAAAAACCTATAAACTATATACCCTAAAAAACTAAAAACCATAAAAAACATAAAAACCCTAAAACCTATAAAAATCCTTAAAAATCTATATAAATATCTAAAAATTATTAAATCCCGTAAAACCCCTAAACCCCCTAAAAGTCCCCAAAAATCCTTTAAACCCTAAAAAATATAAAAAATCTAATAAGCCCTAAAAACCCAACCAAACCCTAAAAACCATAAAAACCCTAAAATATCTAAAACCCCTAAAATCCCATAAAACTCTAAAAACATAAAACACTATAAACCCATAGAACAAAAAACATTTAAAACCATAAAAAAATCATAAAATTCTTAAAAAAACATTTAAAAACTCTAAAAATTTAGAAATCCATAAAACCCTCTTAAAACATAAAAATCCCTAAAACCCCAAATACCCCAAATACCCTGAAACCCCTAAACTAAAAAAAGACCAAAATGACCATAAAAACAAAAAAAACATAAAACATAAAACCCATAAAAACCCCTAATAATCCTAAAAAACATAAAATCCCTAACAGACCCTAAAACCCTATTGAAACATTAAACACCCATAAAACTCTTAAAAACGATGTAACCAATAGTACCCTCTCCCAATAGACAAAAAAACCTAAAACCCATAAAGCAGTAAAAACCCTAAAAACCCATAAAAAACCTTTAAATGCTAGAAATCCTAAAATAGCCATAAAAACCCTAATAACCTAAAAATCCATAAAACCCCTAAAACTCCTAAAACCCATCAAATTCTAGAATACATAAAACCCACCAAACACCATTGACAAGAGAAAAATCAATAAACAATAAAACCCCCTAAAAACACAAAAACCCTTAGAAAAACCTAAAAACCTAAAACCACCTAAAACCATAAAAGTCTCAAATATCATAAAAAGTACCTGAAAAAACATAATACCCTAAAAGCCAAAGAAACCAAAAAATAATAAAAAAACCCAAAAAAACTAAAACCCCAAAACCTCCTAAAAACCCTAAAAACCCTAAAATTGATAAAATAACAATAAAAACATAAAACCCGATTAAAAACTAACACCCCCTATAAATATTCTAAAATACATTAGAAACCCCTAAAACCAAAAAAACATTAAAACCCCTAAAAACAATAAAAACATGAAAACCCTAAAAACCATAAAAAACCTAGAAATCCTAAACACCTAAAAACGCCTAATACCCTAAAAGTCCCAAAACACCCTAAATATTATATCCCTAAAACCCTATAAAAACATTTCTAAATGATAAAATCCCTAAAACTATTTACAAATCTAAAAAATCCCTAAAATATCCAAAACCCCTAAAACCCCACTAAAAACATGAAAAACCCTGAAACCCAAAGAAAAACCTAAAAACCCCTAAAAACTGTACAAAATATAAAACCCTAAAAACCCTTTTAATCCCCTAAAACACCAAAAAACCTAAAAATCCATATAACCCAAATGACCCTAAAAGGCCCGAAAACCCTAAAATCTCATAAAAACACCAAACTCCCCTAAAAGACCATAAAAACCTAAAACCCCTAAAAGACACTAAATAAACCTTTAATACTCCTATAATACTATAAAATCCCTCAAACACCCTGAAACCCATAAAGATACAAATAACCATAAACCCCAAAACACCATAACCCCCTCCAAACCCTAAAATCCCTAAGAACACCTAACACCCTAAAACCCAAAAAAACATGAAAACCCTAAAACCCTTAATATATTACTAAATCACTTAAAAACTCAAAATAACTAAATCCACTAAAACCCCTAAAAACCTAAACCCCTAGAACCATATAAAAACCATAAAACCCCCTAAAAACCTAAGACCCACTAAAAATGCATGACCCCTAAAACCAAAAATGTATAAAACATAAAAATATCGAAAAACCCTAAAACCCTAAAAGCCTCTAAAAATCCCAAAAAAACCCCTAAAACTATTAAAAACACTAAAAACCATAAAAACCCCAAGAAATCCCTTAAAACAATAAAAAACCTAAAAAATAAAAAAAACAATAAAAAACCCTAGAAACAAAAAATAACCAAAAACCCCTCAAACACTAAAAACACTAATAACACACAAAAACACCTTGGACCCCTTAAAAATCCATAAAACCCTTAAAATAAATAATATCCCTAAAAATACTAAATATACTAAAAAACCCAACAACCCTAAAAAAATTCAAAAGCATAAAGGAACCTAAAACACTAAACACCCCTAAAACCCCTAAAACCCCTAAAACCCAAAAAAAAATATTTTAAAACCCCTAGAAACCCTCAAACCCCTAAATAACCCTATAATACCATAAATACAACAAAAACCCTAAAATATTCTAATATACATAAATGGTCTTAAAACCCCTAAAATTCACTCAAAATCCATAAACCCCTAAAAACCCTAAAAACCATACAAGTGTCTAAAAACCTAGAAACCCCTAAATGACGCTAAAAACCAAAAATACTCTTTAATGGACATAAAATAACCTAGAAACTCATAAAGGAACCTAAAAACTATTAAAACCCTAAAAGTACCCTAAAACTCCCAAAACCCCTAAAGGACCCCAAAAACAATAAAAATCCTTAATGGACCCCAAAACCCAAAACCCATAAACACTTCCTAAAGGATCTAAAAAATACCAAAAAAATCCCAAAAATACCCTAAATCCCCTAAATATCCTAAATGAAGAGGAACTCAGCCTCGAAGGATGGGGGATCTCGGCATCGGATGAGAGATTCCATTTGGTTTCTCCGACGAGCTTCTGTTTGGGATCACATCTGGTCTTCGATGATGCGAGATGGTCGTCCTCAGTGGATTCATAAGCTGTGGTGGGTGTTGAGCTACTTCGGCCTTGGTTTCATGCGGCGGTGGTTGACCTCGAAGGCATTGACAGTCCGAGCCTTCGGTTGACAAAGTCACAGTGGAGGCAAGGGAGTTTGTGATGGTAATGAGGGTTTAAATCTGACCATGTAGGGCCTCTCTTCGAGCAGTGGCAGACCTCTATTCGAGCGACGATGGTTGGTTCTTCACGGGGACAACACGGCGGGCAGCGATGTGGATTTTTATTCCATGGTTCCGCACATCGGATTCGTGGCTCTTGGGATCTGATTGGGGGTTGTCTTTCAGTAGGGACAACGAATTGGATCACGAGATCTTCATGCAATGGATATGCTACCGGCAAGGGTTGGGTGGGTCACAGTGATGCAATCCAGCTCAGGTGGAGTATCAGGCATACAGTGAGGCGATGACCTCGGGACAAGCTGCGTGTTGGAGGGAGACCTTGGGATGAAAGTGAAGGCATGTTAGCTGTTAAGTGATAGTGTGGGTCTTTGGACCACTATTTTTCATGGGTATTGTCCCATTGGACCCTCGGGTCATTGAGTCTAGGACTTTGGGCCTCTGTAATTGGTTCTTTTCTGGGTTTTCCATTGGGTTTGATCTCCCTGGGCGTACTAGCTTTTAATGGGTTTTCCCTTGCCCAAATCAAAATGAGTTTCTATTGTATTTTTATTTTTTTTAAATAAAGGGGCTTTCCCCCAACCTATGCACTATCCTAATTGTACCAAAAAACATCCCTAAAAACCCATTAAAGATGCTAAAATACACTAAAAACCCAAAAACACTAAATAGCCCTAAAATCCCATAAAAACCCTAAAGAACCCTAGAATACTAAAAACCCAACAAATTAAACGGACCTTAAAATAGTAAAAATCCCTGAGAAAACCCCTAAATGTCGTAAAACCCGTAAAAACTCTAAAAACACTAAAGGAACTAAAAATTTTAAAACCTTAAACCTCTAAAACCCCTAAACCCCTAAAAACTCATGAAAACCCAAAACCATGAAAATTGAAAATAACTGTAGAAATCCCTAAAAATACAAAAAACATTAACCCAAAAAAACCTTAAAAACTTCAAATAACCAAAAATCCTAGAAAATATACAAAATCATCACATACCCTAAAAACCACTAAAAACAAATAACACCTAAAAACCCCCTAAAAACCATATAAACTAGAAATCTTTAAAAATATTAAAAAACCCTAAAATCCCAAAAAATAAAAACACCCCTAAAACCAATAAAAACCTACAAAAACCGTAAAACCCCGAAAAATGCTAAAATCAATAAAAATAAATCCAAAAAAACATAATAATGCTTGATAAAATAAAAAACCCTAGAAAAACATAAAAGACCCTAAAACCCCCAAAATGATCCTAAAAACCGTAACCCCCCCCCAAAAAAATCTAAATGACACTAAAATCTTATTAACACCATATAAGAGACTTCAAATCCCTTAAACACCCAAAAATCCCCTAAAATTCTAAAAAACTCTAAAAAATCAGTAAAATCCCTAATAAACCTAAATAAATTAAAATATGTAAAAACTTTAAAACAAAATAAAAACACTAAAATCCATAAAAAACCTTAAAACACTAAAATAATCATAAAAATCCAAAAAACCCAAAGAAACCGCCTAAAACATCCTAAAAACACTAATTCTCATAAACCCATAAAACACTGAAACCACTAAAAACCCTTTAAAACCCTGAAAAATGTAATCACCCATAAAAACCACTTAAAATATAAAAACCCTACAAATAAAAAAAATACTTAAATATACTAAAACCCCTAAAAGAACTAAAAACCATTAATACTACTAAGAAACCACATAAACCACTCCAAACTCTTAAAATACCTAAAAAAACTAAAAACCATAAAAACCCTAAAACCAAAAATACTCAAAAACACCCAAAACCCCTAAAATAACCTAAAACCTGCTAAAACCCTAAAAAATCTAAAAATATATATAAATCATAAAAACATTAAGAACTTATATAACCCTAAAATAATTAAAAACTACTAAAATCCTTAAAAACCTAAAAAATCCTAAAACACTAAAACCCTAAGAACCCTAAAAACCCAAAAAAACCTTAAAAATCAAAACCCATAATAATCATAAATACCATCAAACCCCTTAAAACCCCCCAAAACCCCTAAAACATATTCCTTTCACTCTAAAACTAAAACCCAAAACCCTACACATGAAACCATATTCCCTACACCCAGTGGTGGAAATCCCACCTATAGCCACACTTCTTTCCCAATGGTTTGAAAAAACTATTGGGATTAAGATTATAGACAAACCTTTCTATGAAACTGTTGGTATAGAGTAATATTAGTCAGGTTTTCCCAATATTTTTAGTAAACATTTGGAAAAAACCAGATCAATACCAATGGTTCGTGGGAACTGTTAGGATAGACATACCTAAAACCCACTATCCATCACAACCCTTCTCCCATCTGGACTTCTCACCACACCCACTTCTCCATCCCTTCATCACCACTACTCCTGACTCCCCCTTGCTGCCACTCCCATCCTGACTTCCCCTTGCCGCTGATCCTATCCCAACTCCCCCTCACTAACTTTCCCATCCCGACTCCACCTAGTCGGTGCTCTCATCCCCCTCGCACTATCCTACCCAAATTCCAACTTCCCCTCTCCGCTCTCCACTCCCTGCTCACCATTCCCCACTCGTTGTCGCTCTCACATCCCCCTCCTCGTCCTCTTCTAGTCGAGAATCCCCTATGAGGTCACACATCACCCCTAGGTCTATCTTTCCCTCACCCAATGTGAATCCCCCCTAGGTCCAGCTTTCCCTCACCTGATGCGAATCCCCCCCCAGGTCGAGCTTTCCCTCACCCATCCTGAATCTCCCATAAGGTTGAGATGAGAAGGTCGAGCATCCCCTCTGGTCGGACATCCCACCTAGTTTGATGACTCCCTCCAGTCAATCATCCCCTTCTACATTTTTATGATTCGGGAATTCTTTGGTAGTGACTCCCAAATCATCTTCTGGTATGCTTAACTGATTCATTGTTTAGTTTTAGTTTTTTTGAATAAATTTGTATCATTTTATATTGTTTATTTTATTATGATATTTGATTTGTTTTTGTTTTCTCAAAACATAAAAATACTTATCATTTTAGTGTTTCTAGATATAAGTCATTGGAATTTCACATATAAGATACCAAGAGAACATTATTTCTAGAAAATTAGGTGAATAGTATATGTTGTGTTTCTATTTTCATAAATAATATCATATTCTTTGTGAAATAATTTGGATCTCATTAAAATGTTAATTATATTTTATGTATAGAATTATTCATACCATTGATTCTTTTTGGATGTAATTATCATGTGAATGGAGTGTTATAATTTTCAAATTAAAATTTTATCTAATGCATACTATTTTAATATGTACATGATGCATGTGAAGGGAAATTGGTTTATAAATAAATGTGTTGTTTTTTTGGATTCACATACACTTGAATGGGTAACCATATTTTATTAAATTATAAAGTGTTATCTAGATTCAAATATCCCTATAAATATAGAATTAACTCTTGGGAACGGTGTTGAAACTTTTTTAGAGATGTGATTAACAAGAATGTATTTTTTTTATTTTCCCCATGTCGATTTTGTCAATGTAATAACTACACTGTATGAAGGATTTGTGTTTAAAAATTATTTTCCTTAAAAATATATATGTGTATGTAAAGTGAATGTTATGTAATTTTTTCATTCGAGTGTTGTTTTATATCAACAAATATGATTATAAGGTTGGTTTATCAACTTCTAAGTTATAACACTGACTGAGGATTTTTTTCTCAACACTAGGGAACTTTTATTTGTATCTCAAAAGTTTTATTTTTTATGATTTCTTATTTCTCACACTATAAACATGTTTATATCGAAGAAACATGTTTCTATAATCTTCCAAATATTTATTATTGTTTAAAAAATTCATATTCACTTGAGAAATTAGATGATGCTAAATGTTTTACATTTTTTGGTTTATCTTTTTATAACTCATCTGACTATATGATCAAACATTCTTTCTTATCATGTTCAACCTTCTTAATAAGTTTGGATCCATTTATAGAAACTAATTTAGAAAATGATAACATTTTCTCTTTTCCTTTACCACTAATCAAATTCTTTTGACTCAGAATCAAAGTCATACACTTGATAGCTTCATGACCAACATAATTACACCTTCAAAAAACATCTTCAACTGATTTTGATTTTCCATAGGAAATCTCTTAGGATCTTCTTCAAAAATATAAACTACTAATCCAATTGTACTATCTCTTTTTTGGATGGTTTACATTTTTAGTTCAAATTTTCTATCATAAAATTTTTAGATATTTATTTTTATTTTTAAATAGTCTATCCACAATCTGTTTTTTATTTTATTGAAAATCCACTTTAAGGGTAAGTGGCGACCAACAAAAACAACCATTTTCATCAAGGCACACCCTAAAATTTTTTTAAATAGTCTATGATGTAGCCTTTCTTATATAAATAGAATAATATTATTCATACTAAAATCCCATGATGATCATCTCTCTTTAGTGACCTATTGAAAGTGTCGTTTTCTACTTTTTTCTTTAGTTTACACCTCACAGTAGATTTTTTTTCCTTCTTTCATACTTATTCAATCATGGACTCAACTTTCCATTAACACATGCCTCATTTTGTGTTTCTATATACCAAAATTCCTCATAAAAGTTTCCATATCCATTGAAATATTCCCTAAAATTATCAAGGTTTTCAAATATGTTTCTAAGAGATCAATTTATCTTCATATGGAAAAAAATAGTTTTTCATAATAGTTTTGTTATTAGTTTTGACTATGCTATAATTTTCTTATTCTCTTATACCACTTGTATGTATATATATATTACACCTAAAATCAATTTCTATGCACCCAAACTTCCAGAAACACCAATATTTAACAAAAACTATTGTTTCTTTCTCCATTTAGCTTATTTTTATATATTTATTTCATTGATATATTTGGATATATTGAGAATAATTTTTGGATTGGTTTGGGGAACTACTCTCCATATATATTCTCGCATCCACCCTTAATGTATTGGTGAGTTTCATTATATTTCTTATCACTAGGTTTGGCATAGACTTTGATCATTGTACAACACTTACAAATAAAAAAGACATCATAATTATAAATTTGTTAGGGTAGTGGGATACATTATTCCATGAGAACGAAGTGTAGGACTCTAAAAATGTTATAAAGATGTATTTTTTACTAGTATGAATCTATTTTTAGTATAAAATATTCATTGTGATTTGTGTAGTAACAATTTTTTTCTGAGTTATTTTGGGAGGTTCATCTTGGGTTGATTCTAGATTCATCGTGTTTTGGTCCAAGTTGTAAGCACTTAATAATGTGATAATATTTCTTAACCTCAAATAATTTTTATCTCTCTAAATATTATGATTTTGTTCTTTATGAATCTTGTTAATCTATTGTAGTAAACTATAAGGATATTTCACCCTTTTATTTTTCACATGTAGTAAAAAATCCTTGATATTCACAGTGACTTTATACTACTCTTCTAAGCATCTATAATTTCCACCTATCTAACATTGATCCTCATTTATAGGGTGTATCATGGTTGTTTTGGGTACACCTCAGACATGATATGGCATCCTCTTCCAAAGGAAAATCAGTTTGGATCATCGTGGTTCATTTTCCCCCATTTTCCACCATTTGAGGTTGGTTTATTCTGCACTATTTGTCTGGCCCAATTTAATTTGGGGATTTTAGTGATTTATGTTCCCATGAAAAATATATATTAGATATTAATTGAATGAATAAGTAATGTTTACATCATCCCCCTCTTAGTATTTTCCATATATGATATCATTTATTTTTATGTATTTTTTACTCCAAATATGGAACTAATGGGTATAGTTATTAATCTAGATTGACTTGTTATTATTAATTCCATGATCGACTAGAAACCAAATGAATGAAATTTTCCAAGATAATATAATAGAAATAATGAAAACTAAATATAATTGAAATTTATCAAAAAAAACTTGTATCGAACAAAACCAAACTAAACTGAAACTCAAGCCAAACTGATTATATACCCTTAATAGGAAGAATAATTTTTAATTAATAGGAATTTTCTAATTGAGAGTATCATTTTGAAACATGGATATGTTTCCCCCTTGATTTTATTAACATTATTTGACCCATTAGGTGTTGTGGTTATTATATGTTGGGAGGTGAATTGAATAGTCATAGGATATATGTATGTTTTAGTTTAGTTATTATTTTATTTTCTTTATCGCATTGGCCACTTAGGTCTTTTACTGATTTATATGGATAGATGGTAGTTATATTTTGTGAAGGGGTCCAGAAGGAGATCATATTGATTAAGTATTTTTTCTTTGATCTAAGGTAAGATTCTATGGTTAATACTTGTCTCATACCTCATATATCTTGGGATTTCATTGTTTTTTACTCCATATTATGTTTTTGTTGGGTCATTGGTTCGTTTCATGTTGGTTTGGGTGGATTTGGTTATCCTATTCCAATCGAGGTAAAGATTTAATTCAGTTGGTTGGTTTCTCACTGGTTATGTAGCGTCCTTTATGTGCTTTAAGGTTTCTAATATCATTTGTGTAGTGTGTTGATCCCTGATCATTGGTTTTGAGTCTCCAAGTCAAGGGAGACTCGCCTTCATGTTCATAGGTAAGTAAGTATATGTATGTGGGTTCCCTAGTTACGTGTATAGTCAAACATGGAAGTGATTATGCACGTATGGATCTAGGAGTTCCGATGTATATATATATATATATAAATTCATACATAGGTGAGTGGAGAGTGGTATATGCATATAAGAATATGTGCAAGGATCCCCTTGCAGATGCTCATGGCCATACGAGTGTGTGCATAGGGGCAAGGTGTCCTTGCATGTGTGTGAAGGTGTGTATACCCAGTGGGGGAGTAGGAACATTTATTTAGAAAGCTCCAAGAGCTGAAGTGGAAGACTTGGTTCCACCTTGAGGTATGGTCCCTCTCCCAGCCTCTTTAATTCAAAAATTATTTAAGTTGAATTTAGCTTTTTTCTTAATTCGGATTAATTATATTGAATTTAATATCATTAATAAGTCTTCTTTAATATAATTGTTTCATTTGATAAATAAATTCATTGTTTTATAATAAAACCCCTCCCACAGAGGTGCACTATTTTCAAAAACTCACAGTGATAGTTATGTTGATCTAGTTTCTAACTATTTTTCATTTGATTTGTGCTGAATGGGTTTTGGAATAAATGTTAAATATTATTAAATTAATTGTTTGATAAAGATATTCCATGATTTTATAATAAAAACCCTCCAATGGAGGTTCACTTTATTCTAAACTAAGGATGCACTAATATATTTTTACATATAGATGTATACCTAGGTGAATTAAATGTTATAAAAATAAATAGAAACACATATTGTGTCAAATGTCATGTTCCAACTAGGAAACCAAGACACCATGTGTATTGAGTCATAGTGTGATATATAGGATTCCATGATACTCAACCATAGATACATTTTTCTAAACATAAAATATTCATCATTCTACCATCATACATGAAACCCATCCTATACCCAAATACTCTAAATAGTGAGTATCAATGATTACTCAACGACAACCTGAATGTGTAGGATAGAGTCATGTATCCAAGCCCTTGGATATTACTTATCAATCAATATAGGTCATCACTCAACTCCCAACATATACAATAATACTAAAGGTAGTGTCTCATACAACTATATATCACATACCAACCTTCTCTTTCAACAAACATCCATGTTAATACATTATGATCAATTTAAATCCATTTTCTAAAATAATACCATAATAATCATGGTTGGTCTAATATCAGATTCTAAATGCTCCATTATCACTCATGGTTGGTTTCATCTCGAACCTTATCATTCAATGTGAGGCCATTATCTTGACCATTACCTTTTCAATCATGGTAGGGTTAAATATCATGTTTTTTAATATGATAACTTCATTATCACTCAAGTAAGGGTCCTTCCAACAACTTATCACTCAAGGTGTTGTCATTCCTTAAGATATATCACTATACTTGTTATACGTTTTCACCCAAAATATGTATTAAATAACAACATGGGTATTTGGTCCATATCATTGCTCACGAGATAGGTACAGGGTTCTAGTCACTCAAGATCTATACCCCCATCTCAAAAATGTCTCACCATCCAAGTTAAAAATGTTAGTCCTCTTGGTACTCATATATCTTACACCAGGGAATCCACTAGAGTCCTTGAGACACAAATCAGTCTCATACCCAAAAAATAAATAATTACCTCATGATGACATCAAATACTATATGATATTCTTGTAACATTCCTTGAATCCCAGTCTTTATATGCTTACAAGTCATCACCCCCACACTAGTATATCCTCTCAGCCACATAGTCTATACTCATCTCTCGAGGATTATCCCATGCCATGATTAACATCTCATCATCCAACTAGAAAAAGAAGATTATTTACCTCATGATTTTCCTAGTCACAAAAGAACACCATGTAGAACCCATCTACATTCTTATCTCATCTACATGGTAATCCTCTAGGGTCCCTCAGACCCATCCTAGTCTCTACTCACTAACCATAATCCTCATCCTATCCACAATAGTCTTCTCTCATCATGTAGACCATTCCTTAATTATATTACCAATTATGCTGTCAAGAACCTCATCAAAATCATGTATTATAACCCATCCCCACTAACCAGGTTTCATCTTAAGGTAAATCACACCAAGACTCATTGCATTATAATGTCAATCTATCCGACAATACCCAATACCCACAGTAGCGTATCATCCATCATATCTTTATTTGAACTCTTGAATAATTAAATGGAGTAAAACATTTCATAATACATTTTATAGACTTAGAGGGACCATCCCACCCTAATATCCCACCAAAATTCCAACCCATCCTCATAAGTATTTCCTCATCAAACGTTACATGTACAATTTCCACACCTATCACTATAAATCCCAATACTCTTAGGAATATTTTACTTGATCTAAACCCTCATCTAGTCCATACACAAATCATCCCAATTTTAAGACATATGTTAGACCACTCATATCCCAATCTATATCTTATCCACTTGGAGACCTAGTGATAGGGTGATTTTATATCCATAAAATCACTAAAGATCCCTCTATAAACCTAGGCTGCTTGTGAACACCATATCTATAGGTCTTCTAAGTTAATATATTTCTTTTCATTTAAAATCCTTAGAGTCCATGACTCCCATGAAACATAGTTATAATCAATCCCTTGGAAATCTATGACTGAATAATCATGTTAGTGTTTAAAGGTCTATATCGGCTCTTAATGCATTCTTTATACACATGGAATTAAAATGTTTTTCTATGTTGATAATTCAAAATAAGGGAATAATCTCCACATATTTGAATATTTCTCATGATTCCCTAGATAAAAGTAATTTATAATGAATAAAAAATAATGATATTATGTTCTCATATAACTCCATGAGATCTGATATATTTTACCATAGGGAAGATACATATTGGCGTAATTAATCAATAGATGCAGTCCTCACCTCTACATCCTATCATAGTGCCTCTACCTTGGTAGAAACGTCATGTCTGGCCTGCTCTACCACGTCATGGAGCCTATATTGTTCTCTTAATCTGTTATTTTCAATAGTCAACATGTATCATAGCTAGGAAAAATCCTATTGAATCCTATCAATTTCAAAACTCCCTGAAATGAATGAATTTCGGCGAGTCACTAATTCCATTTCATGCTGAGTGAATTTTTTTAGGGCATTATTTTGATGTTGTACAGTTAAACATGAAACGTCCACTTATGATAGATTCAATTAAATGTCCCTATTCTCCTCCCTAATGTTTACCACCTCTTTCACCCTAGGATGTAGTACTTTATATTCAAACTAACTGGAGCTGAGGGTAATGAACATGTACAAGAATTGGTCCAAATGGTCCTTTAGCTCTTCAAAAGGTCCCTCTTAGATCATTATTTATATATCTCCCCACACTTTTCGCCTAATTTTTTTTATTGAAATGTAGAGAACTCTAAATCTTAGCCTAGTACTAGTTAAGGAACATATATGTATTCAAGAACAAGGTGGTGAGTGAGGGACCCGTACTAACATCTCTTGGTGAGCATGGTGTATAGATGGATTCTATGGGAAGAGGTAATGAGGCTAAAGGATATGGGATCTATGATCCTTGAGTAAAAACTTCCATAATTAATCAAATAAGTCTTTTTAGTCAATGTACATAAATAATTTTTTCAAATGAATAGAAATTATGTTAACTGTTGAGGATTTGCCTTTTTTAGTTAATGTAGTAGCTTGTTATTTTACCTCAACATTGACCCAAGGGATGATAGAAATGTGTTCCTATGCTACGCATCATTTATGCACAGATGATTTCCCTTCCACTAAAAAAATATGTTCAAAGATACTTCTAGGAAAACCACCCCCTAAATGAGTGGAATCATAAACAAAGGTCAGGAAATTTGATACAGACCTGATGGTATATTCAATTTCAGGATAAATGCTTACAATATCCTAGTGATGCCTCCATTTTAGCTTGGTCTTTCAGAGAATAATTACCCAAATTAAGATATTATAAGAGTGTTAAGAATCATGTCAAATTAGAAGGTATGAGGAATATTGCACCCACATCCATCATCAGGTTCAAACCTTCCTGGACCTCGGTCGTTTTATACTCACCTTGGACCCTGTCCATGCCTGGGGGAATGGTGAAGGAATGGAAGATGTATCTTTATTGTATATATAACTTTTTCTCTCTAAGTTACATGAAGAGAACTGAAATAGTTAAGAAGGTTAGTAGGAGATACTTAAGAAGTTTTATGATTAAAGTTAGAAAATGCACTACTTACTTGATGAATTTGGGTGAGTTTTCTTAGATGACTACCTCACACTGCCCTCTAGGAAAATGTAAGTCTTGATTCACACTATTAATGATACATAGTGATGTCTAAAAATCATGTCATGGACCAACATATAAACACAATTATTATTCCATCCTAGATATTAGGGATTGTGACACACTCAAGTTGAGCCCCTGCCCCTCCTAGTTCTTAGGTGATTCCCCTTCCTCCTTGTATGAGCAATATCTGTGTGAGAGGTTCACCTAGTTTTTCTTTGGTGATAAGGACATATTAAATTCACATAAGTTATTATTTCCCAACACAGAATTTTCCATCCTTATGTACATGATCACAATCTTTATAGTAATATGATAGTCGAAACACCATGACATTAAATGATATGAACTCATACTTAAGTTGTTCCTAATATTACCTAGGCTATGAAAACATGCTATGTTCTTTTCCAAATATTTATTTATTTTCTATCTACTCCCTTGTTCCTTGCTATAAGACCATAAAAATCTCACCCCTACACTCTAAACTATATGAACTTAAGGTTTATACCCTTTGGTTAAAGTTATTAGACTATAAACTTAGTTGTTTTTGGATCACCCTTCATCTTACCACTAAATCATTCCTAGAACCATTTTTTTTCTATACCCTATCCACATGCTTGAAGTTGTAACCATAAGTGTACTTGAATAATTTTTGAGAATCTTCTCCATTCTAACATTCTTCCCCTAGTCTATATCCACTTAGTGGTTCCTAAATCAAAGAGTCACCACTAGACCTTAGGCACTCCTTCCCATACACTAGAGGATATCGATTAACAATGAGGTTTTAGGGTCTTACCATTTGAAGAATATACCCCATATCAGAGTGCACAATAAAAAATTAAAGTAAACCAATCACCATATATGATATAAACATTAGAGCACAAATGATAATAAATAACTAAATTAAAATTAAATCCATAAAAACTAACACACATTAGTCTCCCACCAGATTGGCCCCATATATAAAATAATGAATATAAAATTAAAAATACTCTCCAATCCATCCTCGAGTCTCACCTCATCTCAATCACCAAACCATGTACACTACTCCATCATTATCATGTAACAATGATACTTTACCTAATTTTATCTTGTTGAATGATAAAATGAGAGGGACCTGAACCCTCAAGGTGCTCTCCAAAGGAGGCCTTGAGGTTCATTTATATCAAATATTAAAGACCACATCGAACCTCATGTCTGATGTAGGATGTAGACTCCAACACTCTCCCTCAAGATAGGCGTACCTATCTTGGACACATAAAGAAAAGAGACCAAACCAAACCAATGAAAAACAAAGCAATCAACAGACTGCCAAAAATCCCCCTCATGTTTGACATACCCAGCTTCATGACAAAAAAAGTCAAAATAAAAAGAAACAAAAGACAATTATAGATCCCCCTCAAGATCACAACTCCCCCCCCCCATGATGATGGATGGATGAATTTGTCGTGGGCGCAGTAGAGAAACCACATAGACCGGTCCATTTGATGGAGTGCCAGGAATGACACACTAGTGGGGTCATTCGATGATACGTCGGGAAATCCACACTATCACCAAGAAATATGCACTTGCAGGGCTGATTAAAGAAGGTTATGATTCTGTAGAATCATTGTGGGATCTGGTGGCACCAAAGGTCCTAATCCTATGTGGTCGAGTTGTTGTGCCACGGTGGAGGAAGCACAAGGGCATGCTGGCGGATAAGGAGGCGACTGCCAATATATTAGCGTAGGAGGGCTCCATACTAGGAGGAGGTGAGGGAAGAATAGGGGCTCTGGAGGTTTCGACGCACTAGATAGGTGGAATACAAGAGTTGTCACTATAAAAGGAGGAGTATGGCATGGATGTGTTACTGCTATTAGAGGGGGGAGACATGGAGGGAGCAGAGTGCTAGTGCACCAATGTGGTGCACAAGAGTCCTTCAAATGGAGGAAGAAGGCCAGCGTAGAGGTAACTATTAGAGAGAGCCATATGGAATAATTAGAGAGAGCCGTGGGAGGAGGATCCTTGATAGGGAGGGGCGCCGTAAGGAGGGAAGGTCATTAGCATCACATGGTGGGAGGGAAATCCATCAAGATCGCGATGGGAGGAAAGGGCCACCGGGATCGGGCGGGAAGAAGGAGTCGTATGAGAGAAGTAGGGTGGAAGGGACGAGATGAGTGTGAAGATGCAATGGAGGATTCTTTGCATAGGATGGCTGGCTGGTAGGATCTCACTAGAAAAGGGCTTGATCCCATAGCGTGATCCAGAAGAAGGCCTGCGCAGAACAGGACCACGGGAAGAGCCTCATCGGGATGGGGAGTAGGGGATGCCGACGGGAGCCGGGAGTCATCGCTAGGAGGGCGGGTGATGGCTTCGGGATCAAGAGGTGGTAGGGGAGTCGCAACCTAGGGTGGAGATGCTACTCGAAGCAGGTAGGTGATGCCCGGGAAGGAGCCGTCATGAGGGAGGGATCCGCCACACAAAACCGAGCGGTCGGACAGAACCGGTTGGCTAGCTAGGAAACGAGCCCATGGGTGGTGGTAGAAAATAAACCCATACCTACATGGGGGGGGGGGATTCTGCCCCCCTTGAGGGAGAAAAATGATTGAGAAACCCTAGATGAAGAAAAATAAATGGGAGATATGGATCAGGATTAGGTTCCCTCTGATACCATGTTGAATGATAAAATGAGAGAGACTCAAACCCCCAAGGTTCTCTCTAAAGGTGGACTTAAGGTTCTTTTATAAAAAATACTAAAGACCACACCGGACCTCATGTCTGATGTGGGATGCAGACTCCAACAGATCCTTTATGCAAGTAATATTTCTTCTCGGGGACCAAAGTGCCATGGCCTCCCGAGCATGGTGAGAGTACAACATTGTAGGGAACCACTAATGTAGTTTGATACATAACTTGTAAATTTGTGTTTGTTCATGATATAATCATATATAAATAAATTTATAAACTATTTAATATAAATCAATCAATCAATATTGATCCTTAGGCTTTAATGTGAAACTTGTGATTGACCACACCAACCTCGTATTGCGTTGAAGTGTCTCTGAGCATGTCATGAAAATATTCCAACTAGTATATCCTTTAAAACCAATTCCCATTCTAATTGGGAAATCCAATATCAAAGTAGAATGTTCAATCACTGTTTCCTAGGTGAATTTCCCTATAAAATCTAATTGCAGCAAGCCCACAACCAATTCTCACCTAAGAAATCAAATACTATCATGCACAATGGTAAATTCAAAGACGTCCTGGGAAGTGAAACATCATCTAGTATCAGAAAATTCCCATGATCCTAGGGAAATAGAGTTTCAATTTACATAGATTCAATTCCAAGACATCTTATAAATTCCCACATTTGTAGTCACATCGTCAAATCTAGGGGGATTACATACGGAATTTCATAGACGTGAAGGATGAATCCCCAAATCCTAAGATTTCAACACTCATCAGGATCAAGGTTGATTCCCTGTATCCTAATAATTACACACTCATTATGATCAATATTTAATCCCATCATCCTAATAGTTTTTGTTTTTTGGATTTAGTGAGTTTTTTGTGTTTGATTGAAGTGAGTTTTGGTGTGTTTTTTATGTGATTTCAGGTTATTGCAGGGAGTTTTTGTGAGTTTTTTTGTGTTTACAGTGAGTATTTTGTGTGTTTGTAGTGATTTTTTGTGTTTATTATTTTTGATTATAGGTAATATATGTGTTTTTGTGTTTTTATGATTTCATCTTGTAGGTTTTATGAGTTTTTTTTTGTTTGTTGTGTGTTTTCTGTGTTTGTAGTGTGTTTTTGTGTGATTGCAGGTTTCAGGTTGCAAGTTGTTTGCTGTGAATTTTATGTGTTTATAGTGTGTTTTACTTCATGATTTTAGGTTTTAGGTTAAATCCCTACATTTGATTGCAGGTTCAATCCCTGTTTTTATAGGTTTTGGGTGGTTAGAAGCGGTTGGCTGTAAGAGGTGGCTATTATTTTTTTTACAATGAAGGGGAAATACCAACGGTTCTATGAACCTTCGATATACATATTGAGTAGTGTATTAAAATGGTTTTAAAACTATTGGTATTCATATATCCCAATGGTTTAAATGAAACCATTGGAATAGAGTGTGTTGTAGGAGGTATACCAACGGTTGCTAAATCGTTGGTGTATACCCATACTGCCTAACCTATGGTAACGATTCACTAAACCGTTGCAATAGGTTTATACCAACGGTTCACTGAACCATTGGTCATGTTGTATACCCATGATTATTAACCATTGGGATAGAAAATATCCAACAGTTACATTAAACTACAGGTATTTTAAAAATTCAGGAAACTAGCCCAACGGTTCAAGGTTGAACATTTTGGATATGGTTATCCCCACGGCCCATATCCCAACGGTTTTGGGGATTTTACCAACGGTTTGTAACCATTGGTATAATCTTATATTACAATAGTGAACATAAATTCTAACCTTATATCCTAAACCTATAAATTACAACCAAAACCCAAAACCTGACACTGTAAACACTAAACCCTACACCATATACCCTATACCATATACTTTAAAACCTACACCCTAAACTCTATACACTACACCCCAAACTCTATATCCTCTATTGTAAACTCTAAAACCTACACCTAAAACCCTATACCATACACCTTAAACCCCAAATAATAAACCCCATACCCTAAACCCTAAACCCTAGACCCTAAACCCAAAACCCTACACCCCAAACCTTTTTCCCTACACCCTAAAACCTACACTATAAACCATGAGACCAACACCCTTAAACCAAAACCATAATCCCTAAACCCTATTCCCTAATCCTTGAAACCTATACCCTACACCCTAAACCATAAACCATAAACCCTACATCCTAAATAATTAACCATACACCTTAAAACTTATATCATATTACCTAAACCCTAAACCTCTCACCCAAAACCATAAATCCTATTTCTAAACCCTACACACTAAGCCTTATTCCCTATAACCTAATCCATAAACCCTACACCATAACCCTATACCATACACCATAAATGCTAAACTCTATTCCCTAAACCCTCAATATTAATCCTTAAGCCCAAAACATTATTCCTTAAACCATTAATCCTAAACCCCGCACCCCGCACCCTAAACCATATTACCTTAACTATAAACCCTAAATCATACACCATAAACCCTATTCCATACACCCTATACCATAAACCCAACACCCTAAACTATATACCTTTCACCCTAAACCATAAACACTACACCCTAGAACCAATACCCTACACCCTAAACCTTGAAACCTACACTATAAACCCTATAAAATCCACCCAAAACCCAAAACCCTACACATTAAACCCTAAACCCTATACCCCAAACCCTTAATCCTACACACTAAACCCAATTCCCTGCACCCTAAACTCTAAAACGCACACCCTAAACCATTTACCCTACACCCTATATCCTATACCCTACACCATAAACCCTAAAACCTATGGCTTAAACCCTATACCCTACACCTTAAACCCTATATCATACACCAAAAACCCTAAACCCTACACCCAAACAACTATACCCTACATGATAAAACATAAACCCTAAAAATCCTCAAATAACCTTTAAACCCAATAAAAAATGAAAATCCTAGAAATCCATAAATACCCTAAACAATCCTTGAAACCCAGAAAACCCCTAAAACCCTTAAAATCATATAACATTAAAAAACAAGAAAAACCATAAAAACCTATAAAAACCCTGAAGCCAATAAATAATTAAGAACCCTAAAAAACTCTAAACCCACTAAAAACTCATAAAAAACTAAAAACCATAAAATCCCTTAGAAAACAAAAAAACTAAAAACCATAACAAAACCCTGAAAACCCTAAAAACCCTAAAAACCCTAAAAACATGAAATCCCATAATACCCTAACACCCTTGAAACCCCTAACCCCCCCCCCCCAAAAAAAACCCCAAACCCCAAAACCCTTACCCCCCCCCCCCCCCCCACACACACACACTAAAAACACTAGAAAAAATCAAAAAAAACTAACCACTGCTAAAAAAAACATAAAAGCCCCTAAAGACACTAAATTCTATTAATACCCTATAACCCTAAAAAAACCCTTAAAAACCGTAAAAAACCATAAAACAAAAAAAAACTAAAAACCAAAACCCATTAAAATATGAAATACCTTTAAAATCATAGAAATCTTTAAAAGTCCCCAACAACCCAAAACCCTAAAACTGAAAAAAACCCTAAAACTCTAAAAATCATAAAAATATATAAAAACGCAAAAAATATCAAAATACCATAGACCCATAAAAGACCGTAAAAATCCTAAAGCCCTAAAAACTGTTAAAAACCCTAAAATACCATAAGTAAACCAAAATACCCTAAACCCCATTAAGTCCCTAAATAACCCAAAAAAACCTTAAAGACCCTAAAACCCTTAAACATCCATAAAACACTAAAAGACAAAAACCCTAAAACTATAAAATACATAAAACCCCTAAAACCATGAAAGAATCAAAATCCCATAAATTTACTCTAAAATACTTGAAAACCTATAAAACCCCTTTAGACTCCTTAAAACCCCATGGATGTAGCAAAGATGTTAGCTAGGAAACCAAGTAGATCTTGTATGAATTCAGATCATGATGCCCCCTAAAGGAAAGAATGGATATTTTTCTCTGGTACAATTAGATCTAGTTGGGATAAAGAGATTTTTAATTTTTGTAAATCTAGAAATGCGAAACCAGATGGTCGTGATGCTTCGGAGGTGTCTGGTTCTATGAAGAACTTTGTGAATGGGGTCAAATCTGCATCCTTTCTCACATTCATGGATTTCACCATGCCTTCCACTGGTCATGTGGTTAGGAAAGGTCATGTGGCACATGTCACTACTAACCATGATTCCATTGAGGAAAGGTCAATACTATGTGTCTTATCCATTATCACTATATTGCTAACCCCGAATGGGGAGAAACATTGGAAGCTTGAAGTCCTCGCCAAAAGAATTTCTGACACTATGAGGTTTAATTATTGGAATATGATATCCATGGGAATGGGCTAATTCCATGTTGTCTTTCCTTTTGATGACCAGAAAAGAAGGGATTGGAGTTGTTCTTTGCACAACATCAAGCGATTCATTCTCAAGATTCATGATTGGGACCATAACTTTGATCCTTTCAGTGTGCAAAAATCTTTTGCGTAAGTTTGGATTCGGATTTGTAAGCTAAATTGGTTCTATTAGCATCCCCAGATTCTCTAGGACATCGGTTATTCGGTTGGTTTCTTGATCAAAATTGAAAAATAAACTGATAAAAATAGATATGGTCATTACACCAAGGTTCTTCTTAATGTTTATATGGCCAATAATTAGGTTGAGGATGTCGCCTTCAATAGACTTGAGGATAGCCTCACCCTAAAGATCCAATATGAACGGAGGCCCAAGTTTTGTTATCATTGCAATTTCTTTGGTCAACTCGTGTTGGAGTTCCAGAGAATAAAGTTATGAACTATCTATAACCTTTAAGGGAATGAGGCCAACCTCTGTAAGAATAAACTATAAAGGGAATGTGTCAGGATTCTAAGGCCTCTGTTCTATAGGACCTTGTTGTTTTACTGCTTGGCTAAGGAAATATTGGCACTGAGGGGACCTAGGATCCCTTTGCTATGCAGGGTATTGGTGATGTGAATTAGGACCCTAACTTGACTCATGAATTATATACATTTTAAATCAGTGCTACATCACATGTTGGCCCTGATCATGTAGGGAGAAATGATTGTCTTGCAGTTTTGGACCCCCCATTCAATTTGTGGATGATAATTATGGAGTACTGCCTTCCATCAAGATCAAGCTATCAGGGTATCACCTTCAACCATGGTGGAACTTTATTATCTATACCATCATTATAAAGTCCATAAATCATAGCCTAATCCCCCTTCCAACAATCATGATTGGTGGAAAAGAGATTTACCCACAGCGAACCCTGAACCTACCCCTCCTGCTATCCTCGGACTAGATCTACTGCAGTAGGTTCAACCTACCAAACCTGCTACCCTAACCAGTATTGGGATCATGTATGTTATTTATAGTAGTGTTGGGGACTCACTGATGCATGTAAAATAGGTTTCAGTCCATTATTATCATGTTCAAGGAAAGCCATTGGAGTTGTGTGATCAAGTGATCACTCCGGAGGGACCACCTACTCAGGATCTGGGTGATGGGTCTTTCACCTTGGTTCCCCTAAACAAGATTGCTAAAAGGAAACATGATTCCACAGAATATGTGTTTACCTTTAACCAATACATCCCACTGAATGGGGTCTTTTGAAGTGATGTGACTGGGGAACCTCAAGATCATGATAATGGAAAGGAGAAACATTTTGATCCTTATCCCATAGAGCCACAAGATAGGTCCAGCAAGAGGAAGTGGAACATTGATTCTGGATTAGAAAATTTGTATGTGTACAAGACTAAAAATAAAGGGAAGAAAAGGAAAAGGTAAGGGAAAAAACCCCTCGACCATATCTACTAGGTGGCCTTCCCCCAGTTATCAATGAGGATCATGTTCTAGAACTGCCAAGGGATTGGGAATTCTCCCACAGCCACTACCCTTCGGCACTTTATTATAGATCATAGGCCAATTCACATAGGGATTTCTGAACCTATTTTTAATTTTAAAAATTAGAATAGATTAAACTATAACAGAATTGGTTACTCACTCAATTCACATAATATGGAAGAAGGTAACCCGGAATCCTTATGGTTCATCAAGCATGATGATGTCCAGGTGCTTTCTTATGAGGAGAGCCCTCAAATTATCTCACTCTTTGTCTGTCTCCAAAATTTTATTTCAACCTTTTCTTTTTGAATACATCCTATTCATATGCTAAAAAGAATGATATTTAGATGAAGCTGACTCAGCTTAATGAGTCTACTTCTCAAAAATAGGTTGTTATTGGTGATTTAAACACTGTTTTTAGCCTGAGTGAATCTCTCACTAAACGTGGTCCCGGACCTCCCCTCTCTCATGATGTGATGGTGCTCCTCTTTTTCACCAGCCAATGCAGGATCACTTTGCATATTGTCCTGGATCATTTGGGTATGTCACAAAGATTCCATTTTTAACCACATCATCAAGCCCCCCAGTTTCTTGATTGAATGAGCGCTTTCATGGATTGAGGGATGGAATCATCACACTGAAAAAAATAACTTTTGAACCCCATCCTCTTCTTCACATTGGTGACCTCCACTTAAAGGGATTCTCAAGATTAATGTGGATGTGCCTCTTCCCATGGATAGACCTATTGGTCTTGGTCTTTTGGCCCAGGATCACTTTGGGTAGACCATCGCAGCCAAAAATGAAGCACATCACGTTCTTTGGGAACCCGTGGTTGCTGAAGCCGCTGCCATCCTTGTCAGGATGATGTTCGCTAAAGATCATGGATGGGACTCAATCCACCTAGAATCAGACTGTCTCTCCATTGTCAAGTCTATCAACCTCAATGATGGCGGTTTTCAAACTTTTGGTTCACTCATCAAGAAAATCCAATCTCTCCATCAAAGCATCACAATCTGAACCTTCTACTTTATCAAAAGGGAAGGAAACAAGGCTTCCCATCAGGTGGAGGCCTCTGGCCCTCTTGACAATGACCAGCTCTGGCTGGACCACTTTCCTTCATGGTTAAGTGATTGTGCTTCCACTGATCTTCGTTATTAATGATTACTTCTTATGTAAAAAACATGGTTTTGAGCCTGGATGAGAAAATTAGATCTAAATTATCTCTCTCCATTAGTGAGGATTTCTCGCACTACCTGGATCAATGTGATATCACTGAATTTCCTATTACTAGAGACTCCTTTGCATGGGTATGGTTCACAAATAATGGTAGGTAGACCAACAATATTGATAGGGGCTTCTATCAGATTAGTGACAGGAGTGGCCTCATTGATGTCTCTGGATTTACTCTTCCCAATTTCATCTCAAACTACAACCCCATTAATATTGTCCTTTGGGAGGGATTTTCAAGGTTGAACCCTATGCCTCTTAAATTTAATAATGTTTGGATCACGATTCCTGGTTGCAGGGAAGTGGCTATCAATGGATAGAACAATACTGTTCATTGAAGACCTCACTACATTGTGGCATCCAAACTCAAGAGAATCAAATAGTTTCTTAAAGAATGGGACAAGAAGTATTTTTCCTGCCTTGAAGATGACATAAAGGCTACTGAATCTCATCTTTCTTTTTACCAAATCACCAATCAACAGCTACACATTCCCACAAGGTAGGAATTGTATCTCTATTATAGGTTTGATTATCTTTTAACCGTCAAGGAGATTCTTTCCAAGAATCAGTTTAATGTTAGGTGGCTAATATATGGGGATATAAACATAAAAAAATTTCAGCATCTTCATAAAGAAAAAATGCCAAAAAAATTCTTGAATGTTTTCTATATAAATGGATCCAACTTCACATCTTTGGAAGATGTTTCCAAGGTTGTGGTGGAATATTTTAGGGGGTTGTATAATGATGATAGAGGGGATCACTACCTCCCTCTTTCTAACTCCATTATTCCATGTATTTATGAGCATCAAAACAAGGATTTAAATATTTCCCCTTTTGAAGTGGAGGTCAGATCCACTTTTTTATCCTTGAACATGGAAAGTGCACCGGGACCGGATGGTTTTAGTAACAAATTCTATATCTTTTTTTGGGATATCAGGCATGTTGAGATTAAAAATGAACTCATATAATTTTTCCTCTCTAACTTCTTCCCACATGGAACCCACTCTAATTCATTACCGTAATACCTAAAAAACTTCTATTGATATAGGGTACTTTAGGATGGTTGCTATTGGGAACACTATCCCCAAGATTATTTGCAATATTATTATCATCGGGATGGGGAGGTTTGTTTCAGATATGATTAAAAAATATATATTTGGGTTTGTCTTGGGGAGGAATATCCAAAATTTTCTCTTTATAGCCTCAAAGGGTTTTAATATCATTAGGAGGCCCACTAAGCATGGTAATGTTTCCCTAAAATTGGATATCTCAAAGGATTTTGACACAATCAAGTGGAGATGAATTTTGTAATTTCTTAGAAAATATGGTTTTTCAAGAATCTTAATCAAGTTGGATAACTCTATATTTTCTAGTGTTTGGGTTTTCTTCTTTATCAATGGATCCAAAAAAAGGATTCTTTCAATGCTCTCATGGGGTCTGGCTGGGGGATTTGATCTCATGTATTCTTTTTGCGATTTCTGAGGATTATTTGAGTAGGTGTATCATTGACCTTTTGTAGGCTAGACTTTATAATACCATAAAGGTAGAGAAATATCTAAATGTTCCTTTTCACCTTCTGTATGATGATGGAATCCTCTTGTTTGGAAAATCTAAATAGCATACTTTGTCTATAATTAATATGATCTTCCATTATAATGAGAGTGTGGTTGGACGATCCGTTTGTTTGAGAACATCCTAGATTTTCTTTGGGAAGGGGGTCTCGCACTGCAGACAATTGTGAGTTGTGAGGTCCCTTGGGGTGAATAGGAGCTCACTCCCCTTTGTTTATCTAGGGATCTAAATTTTATAGGGAAGGTTTAAGAGCTTACATCTTGAGGGTATTGCTGTAAAAATTAATATTCAGCTTTCTAAATGGAAAAGGAAGTGCCTTTCACAGGCAGTATGGGTCTATTTAGTCAACTCAGTTATCACCTCTATGTTTTTGCATGATTTCTCCATTTATAGATGGACGATAAATCCTGTAAAATGCCTATAAGAAAAGATTAAGAACTTTTCTTGGAAAGGTTTCACCAGTGAGCAGAAGATGGTCTTGGTCTCTTGGAAATACTACACTAAGACAATGGATCTGGGGGATAGGTGTTAAAGATATGAGGAGGTTTAATGATTCCCTACTTTCCAAGTTTACCTGAAGATTGTTTGATTCAATTGATGATGTCCTGAGATTAATTCGGGAAAGGTTTGTGTAGAAAATATGTGATGGATACACAAGATTTATTCCCTCTGACGTTTCATCAATCAGACTTTCATTTAAAGAAATTACATCACATTCTAAGTGGTTTGTTTCGAATCAATCTGATCTGAACTGTTGGTCCACTGAATGTCCAGATAGACCTCTTCTTGATTTTGTCTCACCTCCCCCTGATTTTAGAGGTATGTCTATTTCCAACCTCCAAAAACATAGAGACTATGAGGTGAATCTCTAGGTTGATATTATGTTTTATATTTAGAGGTATATAATTTTTGACACTGAAACCCTAATCTGGAAACCCAAAGTGGTTGGAAAAAATAACATGAGGGATTTCTACCATCACAAGTTTTCTTGGGTAATGTTCCTTTATCTTGGTTCTCATTTTTTAATAGTCCTTTTATTCCACCTGAAAATCTACTTCTGATGTTGAAACTATGGAAGAACCAACTCCCAGTTCATTATCAATTGAAGAAGGCTGGTTACAAACTAGATTCGGCTTGTTTGCATTGTCATCAGGCCGAATAAAACATAAAACATAACATTTTTAGTGAATGTTTGATTCAACATTTTGGGAGTACTTGCAGCACCTATTTGGTTTCCATCTATGTATGACGAGGAGATTCTTTGACATTTTGATCTATCTCACAGAATGGAAATGTAGCGTGCAAGTTCATAACCTCTTTCTCACTACAATTTCTTCTCTAATTTCATATTTATGGGCATCCCAAAATGTAGCCTCCTTCAATAGAGATTGTCTATATTTTCAGGATGGGTTCATGAGGATTCATAATGTTGTACAGGTGGCATCCTGAATCCATACTGTCTCGATGGCTAAGGATGTTTAAGATCTCATTACCTTGTGATTTCATGGCATTTCTAGTAGTATGAAAAAGCTATAGGTTCTCAATTCTATCTATTTGATCCACCCAATTCCTTCTCTAATCAAATTAAATGTGGATGGTGTAGATTTGGGATCACTGGTTCCCTTGGGGATTGGGGGTGTTTTCCGCATGAACAGAGCTTTGTGAAAGGATGATTCTATAATTTTTTTGGTGATGGTTGTGCTTGTGAAGCTATTCTCTTGGAAATGATGAAGGCGGTCAAATTTGTGGCCCAATTCGGGTGGAAGTTTCTCTAGATTGAATCTGATTTGATTCTTCTGGTTGATTCTCTCACGGAAAAGTCTAGGAGAGTTCCTTGGAGGATTCTCCCTAAATGGATTGAATGCCTTAATCTTTTTCAGGACCACACTCTCAATGTCACACATTCTTATCAGGAGGTGAAGTCGGCGACAGATGCCTTATCCAAGAAGGATGTTATGGAAAGGTGCTTGGCATGGTCTTTCACCACCCCACCCTTCCACTCACCCTTTATGGAGTCTGATATGAATGGTGATTTGCACACCGGTTTTTATGAACACTCCTTGTAACTCTTTTTCTTATTTCATATTCTAATAAATTTTGGGGGGCCAAGCTTTCTTGGTCTTAAACCGTATTTTCCCATAAAAACCCATAATTCCTTAACCCTCCAAAACTCGTTAAAACATTAAAAAAAATAACAAGCCATGAAAAAAACCTAAATCCCCTAACAACCATAATCCTACTAAAACCCCTAAAAATAATAATTAACCCTAAATCCCCAAAAAACTATAAAACCCCAATAAATAATTCAATAAACATTTTAATCCTACTAAAACTATAAAACCACTAAAATACCTAAAACCCCTTAAAACCCCTAAAAATCCTTAAACCCCCAAAAAACCCAAAAAACCAAAAAAATCATTAGAATTTTAAAAAATCAATAAAAACCTTCAAAAAATGAAAAAAAACCCTTAAAAATCTTTAAAAATGATAAAAATCCTAAAAACCTATAATAATAAAAAAAACCAAAAAAACAAAAAAACAGAAAACCCAAAAAACCATAAAAAACTAAAAACTATAAAACCCCTAAAAACATTTAGGACACTAAGAACCCTAAAAACCTAAAAAACCATGAAAAACATAAAATCCCAAAAACACCATAAAATCCTAAAAACCCTAAAAACACTAAAACTCTAAAAACACATATAATCTGAAAAACAAAATCCTGAAACCCCCTTAAAAGACCCTAAAACCTTTGGAAGACATTAAAATTCATGACAACATAAAGGACCATAAAAGACCCTAACCCCCCCCCCCCCCCACACTAAAAGACACTAAAAACCCTAAAACCAGTAAAATATAAAAATATTCTCTAAAAAGCATGAAGACTCTAAAAACCCTAAAACCCCCAAAGGACCCTAAATCCCTAGAGACCCCTAAAAACACAAAAACCCCTAAAAGAACCTAAAACCCTAAAAATATTAAAGAAACCAAAAATACATAAATCTTTAAAACACAGTTATAAATATACATACCAAAAAAACCTTAAACCCCCTAAAACCTCTAAAAGACCCTAAAAACCCTAAAATACCTAACCCAACCCCTCCTAAAAGACCCTAAAGATGAAAAAACAAAAAATCCACTGGCTTCCGAAGAGGGTATTCCTCGGCGGCAGTTCTCTCTTGGTGCATTCATTGGATCCAAGAAGATGATAATTTCCCATCTTCGGTAGTTTCATTTTCCTCACCCCATGCTCCGGCTCTCAGCATCGGACGGACTTCTTTACAGATGCATTTGGGTTTCTTCTGGCTTGGAGATTATGCGGGCTTCTAGGGGCTTGGATCAGCTAGATCTGGTCTACAGAGTTGCTGATGGCTCTTTGGCGGTTGGAATCCTGGATGGGGATCTGCTATGGTTAAGAGTTGACTTTGCAGATCTGGGTTTGCCTCAGGTTGACCGATGTCGGGTACCTCAGTGACGATGCGATCTTGGAAAGGAGGTGCAAATGTGTTCGGTTTGGCAGTGGTTTGTGCAATGTTTACTGCTTTTGTGGATCTATGATGCAATATCGCGCTTGAATCTTGATGTTGTGGGAGTTTCTGGTTCTTCACTGAGGTTGCAGGAGGCACGTTTGAAGCGGGAGAGGTAATCACATCGGCGGTGTTGGCTATGGCCTATTTGGATGATGGTCAACTCTCATATTTTACCACTTCGGTTCCTTTTCATGGATGCTTCATTGATGTCAATGTAGATCTGTAATGTTTCCTGTTTCATGGTGTTGTTTCTGCAATTTTTCTCTGGTTATGGTTTGCTGTTAGATCGTGGTTTATTGCTCTGCCGGTTTAATCAGTTTCTATGGTTCGCTTCGCTGGTGGCTTGGTTCGTTGGTTACGTGTTGGCTATGGTTCTGAATGAGATTCTTGCTGGGATGGTTTCTTTTTTTATGGTTATGATGTTGATATGGGGTTTGGAGTGGGCTGATGCCGTTAGTGATTTCTGGAGTTGGAGCAGTTGGATGCTTGATATGTCCTAGATGAAAATGGAATGGTTGGGAGTTTTTGATTTCTGTAACGAAAATGCTCATAGCTGGCTTGGATTTGATGCTGGATGTGGCTGGATATTTGGCTGTGAGTTGCTGATAGGGATGGATTGTTGCGGAGGGTTTGGTAGTGGGAATCCGCTTGAGCTAACTGTTTGTAGGGAAGAAGAGTTGCTGGGGTATGGAAGTTGGTCGGTGTTATGGATTCTTGTTCTGTTTGGCTGGGTGATGCGGTTGGAGATGCTGCTAAGCGATGTTGTGGCTGTGATGACTGGATTATGCTGGATGCTGGACATGGCGAGATTGGAGTCAGGTCATTTCATGGTTGTGAGCTACTGGATGCTGGTTGATGATGGTTATGATGAGGGTTTCTACTTGTTGCTGTGTGTTTTTATGCTTGGGTTTGTTTTGCTTCTTTTTTATTTTGATTTTTCATTTTTTGGCATGGGTTGTAAGGGGTTTTTGGGTGTGGGTTGATTGACCCCTCTCCTCCTTTGTCTGGTGAGTCTCTTTTTTCTTTCTAATAAATTTGTGGGGGTCGGTAATAGCCCGACCCTCACATCTTCCTTACACTAAAAACCAATAAAAACCTTTAAAACCACTAAAACACTTAAGAACCCAAAATAGAATTAAAATTATAAAAATCTTAAAAACTATTAGAGACCAAAAAAAATAAATTCCCTAAAACAACCCTAAAGCCCCCCAAAAAACTCTAAAAACACTAAAAACACTAAAAATATGAAAACACCCCAAAAAAATAAAAACCCTTAAACCCCTAAAAACATAAAGAACCCCAAAACCCTTAAAACATCCTAAAAGACCCTAGAAATTATAAAATAATCTAAAAGTACGTAAATAACCCTATAAAACCCTTCAATACCCTAAAACCCCTTAAACACCCAAAAAACACTAAAGATCTTGAAAATCCCAATAACTAATGAAACAACTAAAAAATATAAAGAAGAAGAGATGATTGTGCACTTCCCTAGTGCACTCTCTCCCTCGGCATAGGTTCTAGGGTTTCTGAATCCTCCTGGAGGCCGCATCTTCAGTTCTTCGCCACCCCCCCTCGCGATCGTGGGGAGCGTCCTTGGCGGTGGTGTGCTTCAGTGGCTCTCTTAAGATCAAAGGAGGCATGTTCTTTTTGGTGGCCATGCGCTCCCCAAGAGGCAGTGAGACTTCGGCCCTCTACAGGTTAGCTTCTTCACGGTGTGGCCCCCTTAGATCGGATGTCGCCCAGCGGCCTCAGCAAAGTGCGGAAATGTTCGGGCATTACAACACAGTTGTGGTGTGGTGCTCATGCAGGTTAAGGCAGCATCGGTCAGGGTTGTGCCTTGGAGGATATAGAAGTTGGTGTTACTCTCCCCAGGAGTCTTACTGCTTAAGGTTGGTGCCATTGTGTGGAGCTATGCGTCTTTGGTTGCGGTAGTGGAAAGGCGAGACATCTCAGATATCATATTTTCATGGATGGTTGAGCGGGATTTCTAGGTGTGTGGGCCATGTTCTGGCTCCTCCATATGTGGATCTGTTCGCATAAGTGTGGTCTTGTGATTTTGGATCTATGGTGGTGTTTACGATACAGGTATGTGCTCTGGTATGGCTTCTTGATCGAGTTGGTTGTTTGGATTCACGGTCTTCTCCCGCTATCGCAGGTTGTCTTCGATCTTACTGCGATCAGGTCCATCTAGTTGTCATTGGTTTCTTTGTTGGAGTTTCTGAAATGTTTCTACATTACAAGCTTCACTACTCTTTGGTTGTGGATGGGTAGGATGATAACCACCTCTGGTGCTGGTTCATGAAATTGGGGCACTGGATGCTATGGTTTGATTTGGGAACTGAATGGTTTATGGTTATCGCTTGTTGGTTTCTTTTATGGATTTACTGTTGTGCTAGATGGTTTGGCTGTGATTCAATGCTGGCGTGGTCTGCTGATGAGGGTCCACATTCTGGTTGTGCTTTTCGTGTTGCTAGAAGTGTTGTTTGGTTTTCAACCGCTGATTGTGGGATGATGCTGCTACTTGATGGGTTCTGCTACGATTGTGTTTTCCATGAGGCTGCTGGAGTTTGATGGTTGTGAATTTGTGGTGATGAAGTTGGGTTGATGAATTTGCGGAAGATGGCTTTGGTGTTTCTGGATGATAGTTGATTATTGGTGGTTTTGGTGCTGATTGATGCGAGTTGCTGATTGGATGGGAGGTGATGTCGGGGACTTTTCTGTTTTCCTGCTTTGTTTGGCTTTGTGTGTCTTTTGTTGGTCTTTCTTTGTTGGGGTCATTGGGTTTGGGTTTGTAAAGGGTTTGGGGTGTGGGTCGTTTGACCCCTCCCCTCCCTTATCTGCTGAGTCTTTTTTCTTTAATAAAATCTGCGGGGGTCGGGAATAGCCTAGCCTCATACCGCTTCTACCCTAAAAACACTAAAAACACTAAAAACCGTAAAACCGCTAGAATGAAATGAAAAACGATATAAACATTAAAACCCCATAAAACCCAAAAACCCCTAATGTCCTAAAAACTCCTGTAACACCATAAAAATTCCGAAAACCTGAATAAACAATAAAACCCCTTAAATCAATAAAAACCCTAAACACATTAATGAACTCTAAAAACACTAAACCCCCTAAATCCCTGAAAAACCCTAAAACTCATAAAAATATAAAAACCATAATAACCCTAAAACCCCTAAAAAGCAAAAAAAAATTAAAACCACATAAAACCAAAAATAACCACGAAAATCCCTTAAAACCCCTAAAACACTAAAACACATAAATATCCTAGAAACCCTTAATACATTTAAAACCCTTAAAAATCCTAAAACTACTAATGTACTTTAAAAACCAAAAAATCCCCAAAAATAATAAAACCCCAACAACCCCCTAAAACATTTAGAACCATAAAAACAGAAAATATAATAAAAAACCATGAAAGCTAAAAAAATTCCATAAAATATCCAAAAAACCATAAAATTTCTTAAAAGTCCCTAAAACACAATAGAAAACAATAAGAGTCCCTAAAATATAAAAAAATCTAAAACATACTAAAAACCCTAAAAAGCCATATAGTACACCAAAAACCCAGCAATGACTCTAAAAACCCTAATAACACCTAAAGAGCCCTAAAAACAAGAAAAACCCAAAGAAGACCCTAAGAACCCTAAAAACTCTAAAAGACCCTAAAAACCTAAAAATATCTAAAGGACCATAAAACCCTAAAGGGACCAAAAACCCCCCAAAACCTTAAAGGACTAAAAAACAAAAAAAAACGTACCTATATGAACCTATCCCTCCAACCCTATAATACCATAAAACCCATAAAAGACCCAAAAAACCCTATGTGAACCTAAAACAATAAAAAACACCTAAACCCCCTAAAAACCACAAAAAGTCCCAAATTAACTCTAAAACGCTAAAAGAACATAAAACCCTTAAAACCCTAAAAGACCCTAAAAACTATAAAGAACCCTAACAACATTGAATGACCTAAAAAACTCCAAAACATTAAAATTCCCTAAAACAATGAAATTACCTAATCCCATTAAACTAAAACCCATACAACAATAAAGCCCTAAAATTCCTGAAAATACTAAAAATAAAAAAATCCCTAAAAATCCCTAACTTTTTTAAAAATCCTAAAAAAATCCAAAAAACCCCAACAAAACCCCAAAACCCTTAAAACCTTAACCCCTCCACCCCCAACACAAAAAACCATAAAAACCCATTAAAACCCTAAATCCTATAAAACCATAAAATCCTTCAAAACCCATAAAACCCCAAAAAATAACATAAAACCAAAAAATGCCACTAGAAATGATAAAAACAAAACCCTAAAAAATACAAAAAACCCTAAAAGAAGCCTAAAAACCCTAAATCCCCTATAAAATAGTAATAACCTCTAAGAAACCCTAAGAAACCCTAATATCACAATAAATCCCTAAAACCATGAAACCCCCTATAAACCCCTAAACACAAGAAAAACCACCCCCCCCCCCACATTAAAACCCCTAAAAAACATAAAACCCTAAAAACCCATAAAACCCCTTAACCCCCCTAATATCAATAACAACCCTAAAAACCTATTAAAAGAGTGAAAACCCTTAAAACCCCCTTAACGACCCATTAAAATCAAAAACCTTTTAAAACCCTAAAATACCCCTAAAACCCCTTAAACACCATAAAATCCATAAAACCCCTTAAAATCTATAGAATTACAAAGTGACCCTAACAATTTTAAAAACACTAAAACTCTTAAGAACACTATAAAACCCTATAAAACTCAAAAAAAAACTATTAAAATGCCCTAAAACATCAAAACCTTAAAACCCTAAAATAACCTATTAAATATTAAAACACTAAAAACATAAAAAATATGAAAGAACCCAAAACCCTAAAAACATTTAATACCATAAAAACAGAAAAAGCCCTTAAAACCCGTAATAATCCCTAAAGACCCTAAAACCCCTTTAAATCCCAAACTTCTCTAAAACCCCTAAAACCCAAAATAACATGAAAATAAAAAACCCTAAAACATTTAAAAACAATGAAAACACTAAATAACCTAAAATATCACAAAATACTCTAAGGAAACACTAAAACCCCTACAAATCCTAAAACCCCCTAAAACCCATATAAAGAATAAAAACCTTTAAAAACCTTAACAAATCCAAGAAGATCCTATAAAACCTTAGAAACCCTAAAACCCATAAAATCCCCAATGAAAACCATAAAAAACTAAAAGCTATAATAAAAATGTTAAAACCCCAAAAAAACTATTTCTGAAAAAAAAGGAAAACCCTTAAAAACCTTAAGAACCCCAAAAACACAAAAATTCCAAAAAAACCACAAAAAGAAATGAAAATCCAAAAAACCACTAAAATAATAAAAACAACCAAAAATCCTAAAAACCCTAAATAAAACCCCAAAACCCATTTAAACACCCTAAAAACCCATAAATACCTCTAAAACACTAAAAACACTAACAACCCTAAAAGATATAAGAACTCTAAAAACACTTAAAACCCCCAAAACCATAATAATTCCAAGAAAATCCCCCAAAACCATGAAAATCCTAAAAACCCTAAAAAATCTGTGGAACAAATAAAAAACATAAAAATCCTCATAATCCAAATAAACACTACGAAATCCATAAAAACATAAAAACCTAAAAAAACATTAAAAACCCTAAAACACCGAAAAATCATTAAAACATAAAATACCCTAAAACCTAAAAAACCCAAAAAAAACTCTAAAAACCCTTAAAAAATCCCCAAACCCCCTTAAAACCCCTAAAACACCTAAAAACACTAAAAACCAAAAAAACCCTAAAAGTCTCTAGAAGTCATTAAAACCCATAAAAATCCTAAAACACCCTAAAACCTATAAAATCAAAAAAGACCTTAAAAACGCAATAGAAATCATAAAAGACCACAAAACCATCAAACACCCTAAAAACCCAGAAAAACATAAACACTCAAAAACCTTGAAACCCAAAAATACATAAAAACCCATAAAACCATAAGAACCACTGAAAACATATAATGTCATGAAAACCCCTAAGCCCCCTAAAACCTAAAAAAAACTATAAAAACACCTAAAACCCCTAAAATAACCTTAAAACCCAAATAAACTTAAAAACCCTAAAACCATAAAACCCTGTGAATGTAAAAACCCTAAAATATTAAGAACCCTATAAAAAATTATAATCTCTAAAAACACTAAAAATCCAAAAAAAACATAAAAACCTAAAAAACCGTTAAATTCCTAAAACCCATAAAAAACCTAAAAACCCTTAACCCTAAAAACCCAAAAACCCTATAAAAACTAAAAAATCATTAAAAAGACTAAAAACACTAAAGAAACTAGAAATCCTTAAAACCATAATAACTCTAAAAAAACAACCTTAATAGCCCTAAAACCCCTCAAAACCAAAATACCCTCAAAACCCCTAACAACCCTGCAACGCCTTAAAAATTATCAAACACTAAAACCTAAAACCCATAAAATCTTTAAGAACCTTAATACCCCTAAAATAAACTAAAAACCCTAAAAACTGCTAAATGATCATTCAAACTATAGTAACACTTGGAATAGCTAAAAACCCTAAAAGACCATGAAAAGCATAAAAATAAAAAATACCATAAAATACCATAAAATACCCTAAAACCCTAAAAGACTATAAAACCCCTAAAAATCTAAAGGACATTAAAACACTAAAATTCATAAAAGAAACTAAATTCCCATAAAACCCCTAAAGGACTATAAAAACCCTAAAAGAACATAATAACACTAAAACCCACAATGACCATAAAAAAGTAAAGGACACTAAAATAACTAATAAACTTAAAGACCCCAAAAACCAAAAAAAATCATAAAGGACCATAAAAACACTCTATTACCCTAAAAGACCCTAAAAACCATAAAAACACTAAAATACCCAAAAACATTAAAAAATCCTAAAAACTTTAAAACACCCTAATAAGACCCAAAATACCAAGAAAACCAAAGTGGATCTACAAACCATACAAATCATAAAGAAACCTAAAAACACTAAAATCCCAAAACAACCTAAAAAATCCACAAAAAACCATACAAGACCCTAAAATAATAAAAACTGAAAAATGGCCTAAAAAATATAAAAAAACCCTAAAAACCATAAATACCCAAAGAGACCCTAAAAACATAAAGACACTAAAAACAATAAAAACCTTAAAGACCCTAAAAACCTAAAAAATCTTAAAATCCCTAAAACCTGGAAACCCTAAATTCCATTTAAAATCATAAAACCAAAAAAACCTAAGATCCCAAAAAATACTAAAAAATCATAAAAACCCTTTAAATCCCCAAAACCCCTATTGGACCCTAAAAATATAAAACCCCTAAAAACAACCAAAAAACCATAAACAAACCTAAAAACCCAAAAACCCAAAAAATACCTTAATACCCAACAAAACATTAAAAACCCTAAACCCTATAAAAGACCAACAATAACACCAAAAACCACTTAGATAGACCTAAAACACCTAAAACCCTCTAAAAGAACCTAAAACCCTAAAAAAATAAATATCCCTAAAACACCCTAAAATATCCTAAAAACGTTAAATGATTCTAAAAGACATAAAAACCTAAAACCCCTTCAACCGAAAAAATCCATCTAAAATCCATAAAAACCCACAAAAAACCTTGACACTATAAATTCTAGAAAAATTAAAAAATCATTAAAAACGCATGATAGACCCTAAAACCCCTAAAATCGCTAAAAACCTAAAACCACAAAAACCTCAAAAAACCTCAAAAACCCTAAACATACTTACAACACTAAAACCTATAACAAAAAAAACAAAAACCATTAAAACCTAAAAAACCAAAAAAATCAAAAAAAGAATAGTTTTTTAAGAATCGCTATGAACCCGAAGAACCCTACCCCCTAGAAAACCCAAAAAAGGTCACAATTACCCAAAACCACCAAAAACCCTAAGAACTATGAAAACACCTAACAAACACAAAAATGTAAAACCCCTACAAACCCAGACCCCAAAAACCTCTAAAAATAATCAATAAACCTAAAACCCTAAAAATTATAAAACACTCAAAGAACCTAAAACTCCTAAAAATGTAAAAAATCCCCTAATATAAACTAAAAACCCTTAAAAAATAAATACCCTAAATACCCTAAAAACCCTAAAAACCTAAAAACCCATAAAAATTTATAAAACACCTTAAATCCTAAGAAACCCCAAAACCCTAAATCTCTAAAACCATAAAACCATAAATTTCCATAAACCCTTAAAAACCCCTAAAAACAATAAATATTCTAAAAACTCTAAAAAACCTAAAAACCCAAAAAACCAATTAGAACCCTTAAAAACCTATAAAACATTAAAAGACCAAAAAAACCATTAACACATTTAGAAACACTAAACCCCTATAAAACTCTAAAACCCCATAAAACCCTAAAAACACTAAAAACGTAAAATCCTAAGAACCCTAAAAACCATAAAACATAAAAAAAATCCATAAAAACCATAAACCCCCTTAGAAGCTAAAAAACCTAAATAAAAATTAAAACCTAAAAAACCCTAAAAACCAAAAAATATATGAAAAAAATATATAAACCAAAAAGATCTATGAAACTCTGCAAAGCCTAAAAAATCCTAAATACCGTTAAAACACACAAAAACCCCAAAACACATAAAAATATATAGAAACCCAACAAACCGCTAAAATGTAAAAAATACCCTAACCCCTTAAGACACTAAAATACACTAAATAATCCTAAAAAACCTCTAAAACACAAAAAACTATGAACATCCTACAAAGCTAAAAAACAGAAAAAAAAACCCTAAGAACCCAAAAGACACTAAACCTCTAAAAATCATAAAAAAAATAAAACCCTAAAAACCTTGGAAACACCATAAGTAAAATAAAAACACTAATAACCCTAAAAATTATAAAAATAATAAAATAACGCTAAAAACCATAAAATCTCTAAAAACCATAAGAATCCCAAAAATTATGAAACCCCTAACACCCCCCCCCCCCGCTCCGCCCCAAAAAAACCCTAAACCCCATAAAAACCATAACAACCCATAAAAATACCTAGAAACACTATAAACCCAATAAATACAAAATTACCTAAATCCCCTTAAAACCCATAAAACCATAAAACCCCTAAAACCCCTAAAACCCCTAAAACCACTAAAAACACTAATAACCCTAAAACCCTAAAACACTAAAATACCTAAAACCCTAGAAAAGTCCCTAAAACACTAAAAAACATTAAAAACCCTAAAACCATAAATTCCCTATAAAATTCAAAACAACACTAAAAACCTAAAAAACTCGAAAATCCCTCAAACCGCCAAAACCCAAAAACCCCTAAAAAATCTTGAAAACCTTTAAAAATCCTAAATATGCCCAAAACATTCCTAAACTAATAAAAAACTAAAAACACTATATAATTCTAAAATCCCTAGAAACCAAAGAAAACCTCTGAAAACCCTAAAACCCTAAAAACCAAAAGAACCCAAAATACCCATAAAAACCCTAAAACTCATGAAAGGACAAAAAACCTAAAAACCCTTGAAAACACTGAAAAACTTATAACTCTAAAAACCCTAGAAAACTCTAAAACCCCCAAAAACTCTAAAAAAAATAAAAAAAATCTAAAAAATTAAATACCATAAATACCCCAAAAGTCCTTAAAACACCCTAAAATCCATAAAAATCATCTCCCCCCAAATTCTATAAAAACTTTAAAAATCCAAAAGGACCCTAAATAACCCTATAAAAAATCCTAGAAGATAATAAAACCCATAAATAACACTAAAAAAATACTAAAACCCCAAAAAACCTATTAAAACCTAGAAGACCCTATGAAAATTCCTAAAAACCTCAAAAATCCCAAAAATCCCAAAATCCCACTAAAAATATAAAAACCCAAAAGCCCCTAAAAATTGTAAAAAACCTTAAAAGCATATGAAAATCCTTGAAAATTATGATAACCCTTTAAAAAACTGAAAACCCTAAAAACCATAAAATAACCATAAAACCCCTTTAAAAACAAAAATAACCCTAAAATACCTAAAACCCCTTAAAACCTCCAAAACCCCCCAAAATCCCTAAAAATCCTAAAAACCCCTAAAAATTCAAAAAAAACCTAATGATAGATAAATAACCCAAAGAGAATATAAATATTAGAAACCCATAAAAAACCTTAGTCTGTTTAAAACCCTAAAAGACCCTAAACCCCCCAAAACACTAAAATACCCTAAACCCCCTAAAACCTCAAAAAAATTTCAAAAACCCATGAATTCCCATAAAACCCTATAATTCTTAAAAATCCTTAAAACCCCTAAAAAACTAAAAATTCATAAACCATAACCCCCAAACCTGAAAACCATTGAAACCCCTAACATTCCTAAAAATAAAAAAAGTAAAAAATAATAAAAACTCAAAACCTCCTAACAACCCCATTAAAACCATTGAAAAATTATAACATCCAATTAAAAAACCTAAAAAAACTAATTCCCCAAAAAACAATGAAAACTCTAAAACCACCTCAAAACCCTAAAAAATATCCCAAAACACCTAAATTTACAAAACATACTAAACAATATAACACCTTTAAAAAATGAAAATCCTAAAATCTCTAAATACCCAAAAAAGAATTAAATGCGCTAAAAACCTTAAAAAACACTAAAGACCTAAAAAACCTAAAATAATCATTAGAAACTCTATAACCATATAAAACCCAAAAAACCAATATAAAAACCCTAAAAACCATTAAAAATTTAAGAGATAAAAATATGATAAAATACTGAAAATGACTAAAAATATAAAACTAAATCCTAAAACCCCTAAAAACCATTAAAACCCAAAAATAAAAAAAACCATTAACAACACTAAAAACCAAAATAACCACTTAAAACCCTAAAACTATTAGAAACCCTAAAAGAGAAAAAACTACTAAAACACTAAAAACCCTAAAAAATTTAAAACCCCTAAAACCCATAAAAATAAAAATATCCTATAACCCCTTCCAAACCAGAACACCCCTAAAAGGCACTAAAACCCAATAAAATCCCAAAAAATCATTAAAAACCATAAAACAACTAAAAACACTAAAAAACCTAAAAATGATAAATCACTTTAAACACTTAAAATCCCCTAAAAATTTAAAAACCCTTAGACCCCTAAAAATGATAAAACTCTAAAAATCCCATAAGTACCCTAAAAACCATAAAATCCCTAAAACCCCTAAAACACCCTATAATCCATAATAATACAAAAAAGTCCCTAAAACACTAAAACCACTAAATCATTCTAAAACACCTATAAGAACCAAAAAACCTAAAAACCCCTAAAAGATGGAAAAAGACCATAAAAACCCCTAAAAGGCCATACAACACATTTAACTCCTTAAACCTCAAAAAAGACAAAAAATTCTTAAAACAATCAAAGATACTAAAATACCCAAATAAACCATAAAGAACACTAAAAACCCCTAATGGACCCAAAGAACCATAAAACTGTAAAAGATACTTTAAACCCCTAAAACTTTACGGGACCCTAAAAACACAAAAACACTAAAAGAGACTAAAAATATTAAAAATCCCGAAGGACCCCAAAAACCCAAAACACTAAAAGGTCGTAAATACCTAAACACCCTTAATAAACCCTAAAAACATCATAATGAACCCAAACCTCCTAAAAAACCTTAAAAACCAGAAGACCCTAAAAAGCATAAAATACCCTTAAAGACCTAAAACACCCTAAAACAACTAAAATAAAACAAAACACCCTCAGACCCCTTAAACCCCTAAAAATTGAAATTATCTAAACCTCTTATAAAATTTAGAGGCCATAAAAACCATACAAACCAAAAAAACTCTAAATACACTAGAAGCCCCTAAAAATCAAAAAACCCTTAAAAACCTAAAAAACCCTAAAACACTAAATCCATAAAATCTCTAAAAAATGTTGTGACCACCTTGGGTATAAAGATTGTATTTTTTGTCAATAGTTTTCAATATTGGTCAAAATGAATAGGGATTCCAAAGTTAATAGAGATCAACTAATGTTAATAGAGATCGGCTTATGTGTGGATGCCTGGATAATTGTTATGAAATCATATCATTGAATGTCATAATTGGGAAATTATCTATGAATTGAATTCAGACGATTGATGCACTGATCCTAAGTTCAATTAACTCTTGTAAAATGTGACACATTGTTTACAAGAATGAATAATGTTGAAGTATCATCCATCTAAGGATGATTGAAGAAGAATGAGGATTTAATGAAGACCATGTAATTCCTAACTATGGCATGAGAACCATGAAAGAGATTACTTGAAGAAAAGAATCATATGATCTGCATGAAGTAGAGAATGATTTTTGAAGAAGAGGAAAGAGTGCGGAAGGTCTTGACATTCAAACATGGTCATGCATTACACATTTCCTTTAAATCAGATGATAGTTGAACTGTGATAAAAAGTTCAAAATATAAGTATAGAAGGTGATACATTGTCTATAACATTGAAGGTGTTTTAGGAATCCTCAAGCCTCTAATTTTTAATGAAGAGAGATGATTGGAGTTCTTTGGAATTAACACTCCAAAAGGAATTGATGATTTGAAGTGAGGATGAAGAATTACTTTGGAATTAATATTCCAAAAAGAATGGACTTAATCTGACAATGCTTTGCTGATTTTTATATCACAAATATAATAAGTTTGGATAACTTGTGATGCAAGCCTTATAAAGTAAAGGGGTAGAAATGATGATGCCAATCATATACAGTTTTGATTGGAAGGAATGATGCTACTGGAAGATGGGATGTTTCAGTACTTCCCATTGTAACTCTAACGATGCTAAATCTAATATATCAAAGGATATATATCAAGATAGTGGAGTTTTTGATAAAAGTTGAAGAATGGTTATGGGAATTAGTGAATAGAGAAATGACAGAGCAATGAACAATCTGAGGGTGGCACAAAAGCACAGTTTAAGGTGGCTCTGTTTTTTAGTGTGTCAAATTTTAAGGCCTGAAAATCGGGAGATGAAGATATGTTTTTGGCCATGGATGTTGTGTGAAAGATTGAAGATGGTTTAGAATTTTTCGTGCAAGGAATGATTCAAGGTCAAAACATTGAAAAATTCCACAGGCATGGAGTGCGCAGAAATTTAGGCATGTTGCGTGAGAAAATAATGCAGTGCGCGAAATAGTAGTGGCATGCGCGAGATATCAGTTGGATGCGCGGAATAAATAATTGGTGCGCGAAATAGAGGAATGAAGTTTTTCGAGAAAAATGTGTTTCTAGATCATAAGCTCAAAAATTGGTAAAGGCATGAGGTGCATGAAATATTGGATCATTGCATGAATTACAATGTCGTGTGAAAGGCTGGGTTTGCGCGTAATATGGAAAGCAATGTAGAATTTTGTACGCAATTGGTGCTTCATGCTTAGAATGATGAAAAATGGAAAATTCATGAGGTGCACGAAAAATCCAGGCGGTGCGTGAAAATAAAGGAAGGTGTGCGTAATTTAAGAAGTGAGAGATAGTTTTACACGCTGGAAGGAGTTTTACGTGCGAGGAGGGGTATTACGCGAAGGGTAAAAAATGCCTATAAATATGAGGTGACCCCTCTAATTTGTAGACTCTCAACACATAGACAAATCCCGAGCAGTGGCACGTAAAAAAATTGAGGTATAGAGTATTACGTAAAAAGAAGAAGTGTTGCGCGAAAAAGGGAAGTTCTGCGCGAAAAGGAAGAGTTTCACGAAAATGGTTTTTCGCGCCAAGAGGTGTTTTTATGCGCAAGGTTTGAATTTTACACACAAGAAACCTATAAGGGTGCATGAAAAATTTGGGGGTCTCGTGGGCCTTTGATAGGTTTATAGCACTCTCAAATAAGCTTTGCGATGAAGAAAGAATTGTGAATCATTCGGTTTCACAAAAAGAAGTTGAACCGCACTAACACGACTTGGGTTTATCACCCTCGTTGTAGTTTGCAAAGTAAAGAAGAACTAGACATGAAATTGAACTCACATCTTCATAAAGGAAGAAGGTAATATACCGACACACATAGGTGTTGGTATTGATAATTGAAGAAAGAGATTAGGACACTGCATTACCATTCCATATTCTACTGTGCCAAAGAAAAATGAGAGAAGAAGAAGAATAAAAAAGTATGCCCAATTGAATTTTGACTATTGTTCAGGGTAGTTAGATTTAGATGATTTAAAGAGAACCGATCTTCACTACCTGATTAATCGCAATGGTATATGTGATTCATTCTAAGAAAGAATAAGAAGTGTAATTGTATTCTGTCATTGCACTGATGATGAAGAAGTCCTAGTGAAGATGGTTTTGCACTAGTGAAGAAGAAAAGAATGAGACAAGAAGAATTGCTTGCCTACTGCTTTACAAGTAATCAAGTTAAGAGCACTAAAGAAGACCAAGAGCAGAATAAACCTTTTGATGAAAGAAGAATACTGTCTCCTTAGGTAGTATAAAGAACCAGCTAGAGGCTGGAAGTTGGACTAGGCTATCACCAGTATAGGGAAGAGGATTATTTCCCACCCCCCTCCAAAGTGTAGGGACTCACACTGGCTATAGGATTGTTTTCCTAGACACTCCATTGTAAAAGCATATCACACTATATTGTAGAATCCATGCACTGGTGATAACCATGCATGTCAAAGACATAGCTACTCTTATTGAGTTATGAAACTTGTAAAATTATCGTGTGCATATTTTTACTAATTTATATTATTTCATGCAATATGGAAAAGAGAATAAGAGAATCAAGATCCTAACAGGTCAAGAGGTACAGGGATAAAAGTTGGAATTGGTTTAAAAATTCCCCAACACGGATTCACCCCCCTCTCAGTGCTAGGTATATCCCAAACTGGTCCTCTCTATTGGTATCAGAGGGAGGTTCACCTCTATTGGATTCTCTACAATGAAGATATTATCATTTGAAGACTTGAGTTCTTTTACTGAGTCAATAATGAAGAGCAGTGTTGGTGAAGATTCAGTTGCCAATGATCCGAAGGCAATCTCTAACAATACCATGATGTAGAGGAAAAAGAAAGAGAAGAGATAGTTGAAGAATAATTCCCTCTTATCTAAAGAAGAGGAATCATCTGGGTCTCCATATCTAGCTAACATTGAAGACACAACAGACTTGGAAAGTATTGAGAAGGTGGATCAAGTCCCCCCCCAAGAAGATGGACAACCTTCCTACCTCAACTGATCAAGAGGTATGTGTTAGTACATTTGGAAATTATCTGCATGATGAAAATTCTAGCAGAGGTGGTGATGAAAAATCTACAACATCTTGAAAAATATCATTTGATAGATTAACAATGATTCTGCGTGGTATTTCTGAAAAGAGTAAATCCCTGGTTTGTGGAGTATATCAATGCATGCCGGAAAATATCACTTATCTGGAAGAAGAAACTGATGTTTTGGAGAAAGCCTTACAAGATAAAATTGTTGAATGTCTAAAGCTCCCCAGACAGGTTGGAGCCTTTGAAGCAACAAAGAGGGAATATGAAGTATGTTCTTCAAAGTGTCTCAAATATGTTGAAGAGAAAGAGGGAGTCAATAAGGCTTTAGAAGATAAGATCCATGCACTTGAAGATGAGTTGAAAAGGAGCAATGATGTCAAGGAGTTATATTTGGAAGAAGACTCCAAGAAGATCAATCAACTTGACTCTTTGTTACAAAAAAATGTAATGATGCATGAATCTGAATTTGAAAGATTAAAGAATGATTGTGAAGAGAAGATGACCTGGATTGAAGACTAGGAAGTCATCCTCAATATGAGATGTCTTGAATTTGATGTTCTATTGATCAATCTTGTGAAGACACATATTGAGTCACCACAAAAGAAGGATACAGTTTCTGCCAGTACTCAATGCTCATTGGAAGATTCTGTTGTGAAAAGACCTCCAGAATATGATAATAAGATCATGGCTTCACTCATTTATCTATCACAAAAAGCTAAGAAAGTATAGGTACCATCCATACCAACTTGTACTCATGGTTCTAAAATTTTTTCTACAAAATGTGTAGGATGGAAGAAAAATTCTAAACAAGTATGGAAGAAGAAAAGTGAGGAGATAACTATCACCATGGATATGGTGAATAGGAAGAAGAGTGTGGAAGATAACTCCCCATAGAAAACACAACATATCAAGAAGAAGCTTCAGCAACCTTATAAAGAAGATGTCAAGAAGTCAAGGTTTGTTGGACAATGCTAGTGTTGTAATAGATTTGGGCATTGTGCACTGGATTTTTGGTACAATACCTTAAATGTAAGAGCACAGAAAAGGCACATCTCAAGGGGGAGAAATCCAGAGAAGAAGAAGAAACATCCACATATCCAGAAACATCTATATACTGAAAACAGATTTGGAATGTTAGATAACATCTGTGATGTATGCAATGGGAGTGGTCATATGAATGGTTCATGTTCATTTCAATAGGTACCCAAAACTAATAAGAAAATAAGACCATAGAAGATGGGTAAGAATGAATAAGCATCCTTGGGAATAAATCAAATGAATAATGTGAAAACAAATTCTCCCAAGAAGATTTCAAGAAGGAAAGATGTGAAGTCCTTGGATTCTAAATCCAAGTAGGGGAAGGGTGGTGCATCCAAAAGAACTACTAAGAAATAATTCACTCAGATGAATCCATGTAGAAGATCTAATCATGATGCCTCTTTCCCTAATAATATTTTGGTGGTTTGGTCAGAATATTTGGAGAGAATGAGGAAAATGGAAGATACACAAGCTAAGACTTGTGCTAAAAGCAAAAAGAAGATTCTACCTGATGAACAAGAAGTTCTGTGTGTGAGGTAAAATAAGGCTGGTCATACTATCATAAAGTGATTGGAATTTATTCCAGCCCAACAAGAATTCATGAAGAGGATGAAATTTGCACCGAGAGATTCTAGTTCTTGGAAAGCTCTTGGAGAAAGAATATTCACACACAAAGAGATTGAAGAAGTATTGAGATCCACACAGTCACATTCAAAATTAATGATAAAATGTAAAAGTTTGAGGAGTGGAGCAAATGGAGTATCTTGGTTGAGAAAATCATCTCAGTCATCCTGTCACGAACCAGCCGGGTCGACCCTGAACCGGTCACCCGAGCCGATCCGTGGCAAGTCCCGAGGGGCATTCCCAATCCCCCCAGGATGGAAACAAGTGCCGGGCATTAAAATTTGATCATTGGGAACGATTTCAGCCCAAACAAAAGTGAATAGAACCGAACAAATAAACACTAACAACAGAAAAGAAATAAAAGCCACACGACCACGTACCTCCATGTGACCTCCCAGGTCACAACCCAACTAGAGAGCAACCTCGCTCCAACCCTGAGCGACTCAAAACAGAAGACCTGAGTAAGGGAAGACCTGCACTGAAATGATAATATAGGCATGAGCATTAGAAATGCCTAGTAGGTAAGCCAAAGTAAACCACTGAATCCAAATGTTTCCTTTCCCGAGCAATCCATTGACACAGGTTTGGAAATACAATTATAAAAATAGATTTTTTTTTATTTAAAATAAACAACATGTTTTCCCCCATTTGAAAACCCAACACACACTATAGATCACTTTCAAAACCATTTCCTGTTTTTATAAACAAAACCAAATATAGATAATACCACGACTGTGCTAAAAAGGAACAAGTAAACAGTACAGGCTGAAAACAAACCAGTGAAATAGGAAGTAAACAAGAAATGCATGATGCAAGTAGTGAAAAAGGACACAAGTAACAATATGAGCTGTAAAGAATAACTGTAAGTAAACAATCAAGGAAGCAAGTAACCATGGGTGATCCTAAACATCCCTAGAAAACCCCTGGATGTACTTGGGTTCAGACTACCTGCCGGCGTGGTACTCCATAGTCAATAACCAACTGGACGCCCTAATAGCCAACCAGTGGCACATCCCTCCTGGCCTGTCCACAACTCCAGGGGGTACTAACCCGTCTAATCAGGGTTAGCAAGCAACCGTCACTCGATAATCTAAAAGACGCCCAGGAACCCATGGTGGTTTTTGTAACACTGTGTAAGTGGGAGACCCTCGCACGCGTGACTCATCTCACCGCACTTTCCAACCCCTTACACGGACATCGCTACACGACAACCCTCGAAGGGAAGTCCCCCTGTAGAGATGCCCTCACAAGTACGCATATATATATATATATATATATATATATATATGTAAAATCACTTCACATTTAATAAAGTGCCAATCGGGCCTTCACGTCATTTAATTATCAAAACCACTTTATAAAAATACCTGAAGTCGCCAAGCGAGCACTCAGTTTTTTTTACAAAATCAAATGACTTTACACGAACATTTCACAATATCTTTTTCAAAAACTCAAGCGCTGCTTTTGTATTAAATAAAAGGCCAAACGGGCATATTTTTGTAGATTTCTTTTTAAACCAGTTCAATGTGTCTCATGAAGAGGCGAAAACATTTTGAAACCAAGAACCATTTAGAGAAGTTGAGATTTCGAGAAAATAAAAATAAATAAAAATAAAAATAAATGGTAACAATTTCAAGCACCATCTTCATTTGAGGGCACATCCATGTGTCAACATCCAATGGTGCATCAAACCTGCAAAGGGGCACGATAACATTTCCAAATAATACTAAGTTTCATAAAACTAACCAGCACAGGATAATAAGATCCAAGAATGATTCTTTCTTTACAAAAAGAAAACACCGCTCAAGACAACCAATGATAACATAAGGGAACATAGGCATTTAGTTCCACCTTTGCTGGAAATGCCTAAACAGGTGCACTATATAAATAATAAAATGTGCAGGACAACATCTAGTACACAACTACCTTGGCATAAAATATAATTGCTTCAAACTTAATTTTCAAACATAAACTATAGATTTTAAACACCAAAATAAGCCGCGCAAGGATATCGTAAACACACGAATCATGGAATAAAATTTATTTAAAACGATTCAAGCATCAGTAGAGTACCTCGGAAAGAAAACAGTTGAATTTTCCTACCTCAAACAAGGAGCGGACGTGACAGAACCCCAACGGAAAGTAGGACAATCCTATGCGGACAAACTGTGTACGCTGAACAGTGGAAAAAGTACACGTCACTCAACCCACGACAGAAAAAGGATTAATATGAATTAAATATAAACACCAAGATGACACGAAGGAAAAATAAATAAATAAATTAATTAATTAATTAATTAATCAATTAATTAATGAACAAATAGGCAATTAAATAAATATATAGATAAATAACACATACAAGAATAAATAAATAATCGAGAGAATGAATAAATAACCAAATGAATAAACAAATAGATAAATAAGTAAATAAACAAAACAAAATAAATAAATGGGACAAAATAAATAATTAAAGAACAAAATAAATAGACAAGGAACAAACATAATTAAACAACCAACATAAATAAATATAACAAAACAAACAAACATAAATAAAGAACAAAACAAAATAAATAAATGGACTACATGAATAAAGTAAATAAATAAATAATTAACTAATCAATAAATAATTAAAACAACAAATAAATAAATAAATAAAACAGGTATACCATGCAGAAGGAAGTAGAGGGGCGGTCGCTGGAGGTTGCACTGAGCAGGGGGGTCACGCGGATGGGGCAGGGCGGCGGAGGCCGCTGGCCGGAGCAGCAGGGTGGTCGGCGGCGCGGCGAAGGAAGATAGGGGCGGTGGCGGTTGGCTAGGCATGAAAGGAGGACAGCGAGCAGGGGGGGTCGGGCGGAGGAGCCGGGGAGGCCGAGCAGGGGGTCGGGGCTGGCCGCAGTCGCGACACAGGGGAAACAGGAGCCGAAATGGTCGATGGGCGCGGCTGGGGTGAGTCGGGAGGCCGGCGGGGTGCAGGAAAACAGGGATGTAAATGGGAGGGCAGCGAGGCGAGGCCCCGGGGGAGAGGGAAGTGCGGGGTCGGACGTCACGGAGGAGGGGTAGGGGTGCGCTGGGGCTGGGCGAGTCGGGACGGCGAGCAGGGGGGGTGGAGGCGGCGGCCGCTTGGCGCGGCAAAGGCGGGGTCGTGCAAGGGACGATGACGGGGAAACAGCGAAGGCCGGGGATGGCGCGACAGGCACGGCGGCGGCAGCCACTGGGCGCGGCGAGGCTCGGGAGGCTGGGCTCTGCCGGAGAAGGTGCTGAAGGCTGGGGGGGTCACCGCGTTAGGGGGGCTGCGTGCAGTGGGAAAGGGGGAGCGGGAGAGGGAGGGTACGGGAAAGGGGGGGGCTGGGTAGGGAATAGGGTTTTGGAGAGATAAATATATATATATATAAATAAATATATATATACATATATAATAACAACATAATAAAAATAATAATAATAATAATAATAGTAGTAATAATAATATTAATAATAATGATATGATGGAATAAGTAAATAAATAATCTTAATAATAATAATAATACTTTGTAATAATAATAATAATTAGTTATTTATATTATTTATTATTATAATCAAAACCTTTAAAATAATAAAACCATTTTAAAGAAAATAAACACGCACACATGGACATATATAGACATATATACTTATATCCAAACATATATAAACTTATATATATATCTACACACATAAACATGAATACTCCTATATAAACACATATAAACATATATATACATATATATACATATATATATATATACATATATAAACATGTATGTAGACATACATATAATAAAATTAACTTCAAAAATAACAACAACAACTTAATTAGTAATAATAATAAAATATCAACATAAAAAAATTAATGTTTAAAACGCCGGGCGAACACACGATTACCCAGACCGAACGCACGGTCACCACTAACGGTGCGGTGACCGCGCACCAGAACGAAACCTGCCAACACAAATAAACTTTGAAAAATTATAAATCGGGACTAAGAAAAAGGTAAAATAAGGGCATATGCGGTCGTGGTGTGACAATTCTCCCCACCACAGACACTTTCTGCCCCCAGAAAGTCACCAAGCCAGAAGCCGGTCAAGATTCAAGTCCAAGCCCAAACTGAACTAGAAGAATCAAAGAAAACTGAGAATCATGAGATGATATTACTATACACAGGTCACATACGACCGATTCAATAGAAAACTGAAGTCTGAGGTTGAGGGGAGAACACGAAGGGGGTTCTCCCCACCACAAGAAATTAACTAGTTCGAAAATTTAACACCCAAAACATACCACCATAGGGAGGCGTGTCCTGTATGGGAACTCAAAACCGTTTCAAACCAACTCTTATAGCACGATTAAAACAACACCTCCGTTGAAACCTTGAACCCTCGACCAATGCCAGCAACTTCAACACTAGGGAGAACCCACAGAAAAACATTTAACCAACATAAAATTGCACACATGATCCATTGAAGTCCACGAATCATAACCACATCCGACAAGCGTAACTCAACCAAGGTAAACCCACACAAGGTCTAACACACTTTACGAAAGACACGATTTACAAGATCACATCCACATAGACAAAAAATTGCTTGGACTATAATTGAACAAGTCCATCATTACTTCATAGCAAAACAACTCATTTACAACGCTGTTGAAACTTTAATAGCAGGAAAACAATTATGAAAAAGGTTTTTAAATTCTCCATCGTCAATACGGAAGACAGAACCTGGACCAAGGCTTCACAACCCTAGGAACTTCTGACTGTGCGCGAGCTTCACCACAAGACCTGTGGTTGGGGCTCTGATGGCTGAAGCATCTTCTGCCTCGCAGTCAGGTACTGACGTTCTCCCATCACGGCGTCCTCTTCAAGCGACGCTTCCTGCAAAACTTCTCCAGATGACCCAGACAGCTGCATCGATGACACGTCTTCGGATGGTTGTGACAAGACGGCTTTAAATGCCCGAAACGACCACACTGATAGCACACCACTGAACAATCTGATGAACTGGAAGTTGGGACCAAAGGGAATAACTCCTTAGGAACAGGTATCCCTAGTGCCTTTTCCTCACCAGAGGGGGGACTCTTACGAACAACAGGGGACACTGAAGTATTAACCACCCACACACCGGAAACCAACTCAGCCAAGAAAGCTTCCTCCACCATCTTCTCGAGACAAAGGTCTTTAGAAGGGAGGACTCGCTCCTTGATCTCTGGATGAAGACCCCCAGTGAAAAGAGAGACCTTCATGAGCTCATGCGATGCTACATCTGGAGAAAAGGAAATAAGTTCCTTGAAATGGTCAACATATGCCTTCACCGTCCGTTGGCCTTGTTGAATATGCACAAGCTCTCTCTTTTTCTCCAGCTTCACTTCCTCAGGTACTAACCATTGGATGAAAACGATTTTAAAGACATCCCACGTCATTTCAACTTGCGTTGATGATGGGGTAACCCTCTTCCACTGGTCTAGAGCTGGACCCTCAAACAACTCCATAATTGCACGAACCTTAACATTATCGGGAGTTCCCAACATTCTAAAGACACACTCCACTTCCTCGAGCCATTTCACTGCCTCTAACGGACCCTGATCACCAAGGAGAATAGGCAGAGTCTGAGGAGGACTAAAAACTGGGCATGAAATATCTGAATCCTTAGAGACCTTTATGGGTGGCATTTCCTAAGCGATATATAAAACACAAAGCCAAAACCAATATCAAACCTAAGAAACTTCAATAAAAGCACCTTCATTAAAAACAGTCAGCACAAAAACCAAACAAACACAAACACAACCCAAAATAAGATCTCCTTTTTAAAATCCCCTTTTAATTTTAGATTATAAAACCACCTTTTTATCAAGAATACTTTCCAAAACTAATCCACTTTCAAACCAAAAACATTCCAAACCTGTTTCCCCTTTTAAACCAATTTAGAAAACAAGGTCAAGCGTTAAATTTCAAATACACACCCAGGTACTCCCGTGACCCGTTTCACATGTCTTTATCCACTGTCCATTAATACTCGCACCAACACGCATTTTTCATGCATTCTCACACATGTGCAAACGTTCATAAAGAGGAACTGGGGTTTCAACCCAAATCATTCTTAACTAATTCCAAGCAAACAACAGATTTCCAAATCAAGAGATTTTAGTTTTAAAACCCATTTCATATATTTAAAGTCTTTTAAAAGGAATCAGTCCAATTTTGTTTTTTTTTTCAAAACCCTTTTTCATTTCCAACAACGTACTTACACCGACCAAAACAAAAGAAGCATCCAAATTTGCATCAATCACTGAAATGTGGGACTAGTAGTCACATTCAACCTGGCGACATGGTAGTGGGCCATGTCCCAAGTCAGCGTCGACCACTAGGAGGAATTAAAACCATGTACTCGGACTCCACATGGGTCACTACTCCATGTGAAATCACGATGTAATGTCGGCTTGACTCTATTTCATCTCTCAATCCAAGACAAACCAAAAAAGACAAGGACACAATTCCCGAACTACCCCTGGTAACTCGAGGATCAGTGCGAGCAAGAGTTCGCGACGCTCTTCCCGTACCTACCCCTCGAGTTCCGACAGTCCTAATCTCCTTCTACTAGACAACCCAAATAACCAGAACCACCTTTGATACCATTTTTTCATGAACCATCCCAGGTCGACCCTGAACCGGTCACCCGAGCCGGTCCGCGGCAAGTCCCGAGGGGCGTCCCCGATCCCCCCGGGATGGCAACAAGTGCCGGGCATTAAAATTTGATCATTGGGAATGATTTCATCCCAAAAAAAATTGAATAGAACCAAAAAAATAAACACTAACAGCAGAAAAGAAATAAAAGCCACACGACCACGTACCTCCATGTGACCTCCCAGGTCACCACCCAACTAGAGAGCAACCTCGCTCCAACCCTGAGCGACTCAAAACAGAAGACCTGAGCAAGGGAAGACCTACACTGAAATGATAATATAGGTGTGAGCATTAAAAATTCCCAGTAGGTAAGCCAAAGTAAACCACTGAATCCAAATGTTTCCTTTCCCGAGCAATCCGTTGACACAGGTTTGGAAATACAATTATAAAAATAGATTTTTTTTTCTTTAAAATAAACAACATGTTTTCCCCCATTTGAAAACCAAACACACACTATATATCACTTTCAAAACCATTTCCTGTTTTTATAAACAAAACCAAATACAGATAATACCACGACTGTGCTAAAAAAGAATAGGTAAACAGTACAGGCTGAAAACAAACCAGTGAAACAGGAAGTAAACAAGCAATGCATGATGCAAGTAGTGAAAAAGGACACAAGTAACAATATGAGCTGTAAAGAATAACTGTAAGTAAACAATCAAGGAAGCAAGTAACCATGGGTGATCCTAAACATCCCCAGAAAACCCCTGGACGTACTCGGGTTCAGACTACCTGCCGGCGTGGTACTCCATAGTCAATAACCAACTGGCCGCCCTAATAGCCAACCAGTGGCACATCCCTCCTGGCCTGTCCACAACTCTAGGGGGTACTAACCCGTCTAATCATGGTTAGCAAGAAACCGTCACTCGATAATCTACAAGACTCCCAGGAACCCATGGTGGTTTTTGTAACACTGTGTAAGTGGGAGACCCTCGCACGCGTGACTCATCTCACCGCACTTTCCAACCCCTTACACGGACATCGCTACATGACAAACCTCGAAGGGAAGTCCCCCTATAGATATGCCCTCACAAGTACGTATATATATATATATATGTATAATCACTTCACATTTAATAAAGTGCCAATCGGGCCTTCATGTCATTTAATTATCAAAACCACTTTATAAAAATACCTGAAGTCGCCAAGCGAACACTCAGTTTTTTTTATAAAATCAAATGACTTTACACGAACATTTCACAATATCTTTTTCAAAAACTCAAGCGCTGCTTTTGTATTAAATAAAAGGCCAAACGGGCATATTTTTGTAGATTTCTTTTTAAACCAGTTCAATGTGTCTCACGATAAGGAGAAAACATTTTGAAACCAAGAACCATTTAGAGAAGTCGAGACTTCGAGAAAATAAAAATAAATAAAAATAAAAATAAATGGTATCAATTTCAAGCACCATCTTCATTTGAGGGCACATCCATGTGTCAACATCCAATGGTGCATCAAACCTGCAAAGGGGCACGACAACATTTCCAAATAATACCAAGTTTCATAAAACTAACCAGCACAGGATAATAAGATCCAAGAATTATTCTTTCTTTACAAAAAGAAAACACCGCTCAAGACAACCAATGATAACATAAGAGAACATAGGCATTTAGTTCCACCTTAGCTGGAAACGCCTAAACAGGTGCACTATATAAACAATAAAACGTGCAGGACAACATCTAGTGCACAACTACCTTGGCATAAAATAGAATTGCTTCAAACTTAATTTTCGAACAAAAACTATAGATTTTAAAACACCAAAATAAGCCGCGCAAGGATATCATAAACACGCGAATCATGGAATAAAATTTATTTAAAACAATTCAAGCATCAACAGAGTACCTCAGAAAGGAAACAGTTGAATTTGCCTACCTCAAACAAGGAGCGGACGCGACGGAACCCCAACGGAAAGTAGGACAATCCTTTGCGGACAAACTGTGTACGCTAAATAGTGGAAAAAGTACACGTCACTCAACCCGTGACAGAAAAAGGATTAATATGAACTAAATATAAACACCAAGATTCCACGAAGGAAAAATAAATAAATAAATTAATTAATTAATTAATCAATTAATTAATGAACAAATAGGCAATTAAATAAGTATATAGATAAATAACACATACAAGAATAAATAAATAATCGAGAGAATGAATAAATAACAAAATGAATAAACAAATAGATAAATAAGTAAATAAACAAAACAAAATAAATAAATGGGAAAAAATAAATAATTAATGAACAAAATAAATAGACAAGGAACAAACATAATTAAACAACCAACATAAATATATATAACAAAACAAACAAACATAAATGAAGAACAAAACAAAATAAATAAATGGACTACATGAATAAAGTAAATAAATAAATAATTAACTAATCAACAAATAATTAAAATAAAAAATAAATAAATAAATAAAACATGTATATTGGGCAGAAGGAAGGAGAGGGGCGGTCGCTGGAGGTTGCACCGAGCAGGGGGGCGCGCGGATGGGGAAGGGTGGCGGAGGCCGCTGGCCGGAGCAGCAGGGTGGTCGGCGGCGCGGTGAAGTAAGATAGGGGCGGTGGCGGTCGGCTGGGCATGCAAGGAGGACAGCGAACATGGGGGTCAGGCGGAGGAGCTGGGGAGGCCGAGTAGGGGGGTCGGGGCTGGCCGTAGTCGCGACATAGGGGAAACAAGAGCCGAAAGGGCCGATGGGCCCTGGGGTGAGTCGGGAGGCCGGCGGGGTATAGGAAAACAGGGATGCGGATGGGAGGGTAGCGAGGCGAGGCCCCGGGGGAGAGGTAAGTGCGGGGTCGGACGTCGCGGCAGAGGGGCAGGGGTGCGTTGGGGCTGGGCGAGTCGGGACGACGAGCAGGGGGGGGGGGGGGGGCGGAGCCGGCGGCCGCTTGGCGCGGCAAAGGCGGGGCCGCGCAAGGGACGACGACGGGGAAACGGCGAAGGTTGGAGAAGCCGGGGATGGCACGACAGGCACGGCGGCGGCAGCCGCTGGGCACGGCGAGGCTCGGGAGGCTGGGCTCGGCCGGAGAAGGTGCGAAAGGCTGGGGGGTCGCCGTGTTAGGGGGGCTGCGCGCAGTGGGAAAGGGGGAGCGTGAGAGGGAGGGTACGGGAAAGGGGGGGTGCAGCGGATGGGTAGGGAATAGGGTTTTGGAGAGATAAATATATATATATATATATATATATATATACATATATAATAAGAACATAATAAAAATAATAATAATAATAATAATAATAATAGTAATAATAGTATTAATAATAATGATATGATGGAATAAGTAAATAAATAATCTTAATAATAATAATAATACTTTGTAATAATAATAATAATTAGTTAATTATATTATTTATTATTATAATCAAAACCTTTAAAATAATAAAACCATTTTAAAAAAAATAAACACGCACACACGGACATATATAGACATATATACTTATATCCAAACATATATAAACTTATATATATATCTACACACATAAACATGACCACTCCTATATAAACACATATAAACATATATATACACACATATATATATACATACATATATATATATATATACATATATAAACATGTATGTAGACATACATATAATAAAATTAACTTCAAAAATAACAACAACAACTTAATTAGTAATAATAATAAAATAGCAACATAAGAAAAATTAATGTTTAAAACGCCGGGCGAACACACGGTTACCCAGACCGAACGCACGGTCACCACTAACGGTGCGGTGACCGCGCACCGGCACGAAACCCGCCAACACAAATAAACATTGAAAAATTATAAATCGGGACCAGAAAAAAGGTAAAATAAGGGCATCTTCGGTCGTGGTGTGACACATCCTGCTCACATTGAAGAAGCATGGAGGATCCACCTTATTTCCTTAAATCTTTGTGTATTGTATTTTTTATTTAAATGCAGGGAATTAAAGGTGATGCAAGATCTCAAGGGGAGAACCTGTGATTCAGTGAAGAGAAGTGTTTTCTTTAGAGGGAGATACATGAAGAAGCTTCCAGATTCATTATCTCAAAAATTATCAACTTTATTTGATACTAAATTCAACTACTCTGATAATTTTCTGAAGATCATGTCATTGTAAATGGTATTTTTTTCTAAATATCTCATCCTCGATTACTCAAAATAAAGATAATTCTACAAAGGGGAGTAACAAAGATAATCAATGACATAAGAAGAGTGAAGGTGCCCCGAGGCCACTTATCCTACCAGTTTCACTTGAATGTTATTGATCTGTTTGTTGAAGTGAGTGCAGGAATTTCAAGTTGATTATTTCTTATCACATTCAATATCATTGCCCTTGAATGAAAGTGGAAAACCCTTGAAGAAAATTGTAGGAGATCTCATCTCATGAGGTATCACGATCAGTGGGTAATGGAAAAATTTGTTGTCTAAATCAAATCCTCTTGTTTTCTACAACGAGCGTTACCCAAGTAGACTTAGAGTGAAATGATTGATGGCACATTTCATAAGTATGGAATGATACCCTCTCTACCATGAAATTTGTATTTATTGTCATTAAAGGGGAGATAAATGAAATGAATGTCTAGGGGAGAGAAAGAAGTAAATGAGGGAGATAAGATTCTCATTTTGACATTGACACATTCATTTGAGGAGGCTTTGTGGTATTGGCAATAAAATACAAAGCGGGAGATTATTGGGACCACCTTGTGTATAAAGATTTTATTTGTTGTCAACAGTTGTCAATATCGGTCAAAATGAAGAGGGATTCCAAAGTTAATGGAGATCGTCTAAAGTTAATGGAGATTGGCTGAAGTGAGGAGGCCTGGAGAATTGTTATGAAATCATATCATTGAATTTCAAACTTGGGAAATTCTCTATGAAGTGAATTTAGACGATTGATGCACTGATCCTAAGTTTAATGAACCTGTGTCAAAGGTGACACATTGTTTACAAGAATGAATAATGGTGAAGTATCATCCATCTAAGGATGATTGAAGAAGAATGAAGATTTAAAGAAGACCATGTAATGATTCACTATTTCATGAGAACCATGCAAGATCTTACTTGAAAAAAAGAATCATATGAGCTTCATGAATTAGAGAATGATTGTTTAAGAATAGGAAAGAGTGCGGAAGGGCTTTACATTCTAAGATGTTCATGCATTACACGTTTCCTTTAAATCAGATGACTGTTGCACTATGCTTAAAAGTTCAAAATACATGAATCGAAGGTGATACATTGTCTAAAACATTGAAGGTGTTTCAGGAAGCCTCAATCCTCCACTTTTTAATGAAGAGAGATGATTGGAGTTCTTTGAAATTAACACTCCAAAAGGAATTGAGGATTTGAAGTGAGGATGAAGAAGTACTTTGTAATTCATATTCCAAAAAGAATGGACATAATCATATGTTACTTTGCAGATTTGTATTTTACAAATATCATAAGTTAAGAGAACTTGTGATGCAAGCCTTATAAAGTAAAGGGGTAGAAATGATGATTCCAATCATATACAGTTTTTATTGGATGGAATTATGCTGCTGGAAGATGGGGTGTTTCAGTACTTTCCATTGTAACTCTGACAATGCTAATGCGGATCTATAAAAATATATATATCACGATAGTGGAGTTCATGATGAAAGCTGAAGAATGGTTATGGGAAGCAGTGAAGAGAGAAATGACAAAGTAATGGACAATCTGGGGGTGGTAAAAAAGCACAGTTCAAGGTGGAACCGTTTTCCAGTGTGCCAAATTTTAAGGCTTGAAAATCGGGAGATGAAGATGTGTTTTTTGCAATTGATGTTGTGCGAAAGATTAATGATGGTTTAGAATTTTGTTTGAAAGACATGATTCAAGGTCAGAACATCAAAAAATTCCAAAGGTATAGAGTGCGTGGAAATTTAGGCAAGTTGCACGAGAAAATAATGTGGTGAGCGAAATAGTAGCCGGATGTGCGAGATATCAGCGGGATGCGCGGAAAAAATAATGGGTGCGCAAAATAGAGGAAAGAAGTTTCTCACGCAAAAGGTGTTTCAAGATCAGAAGCTCGAAAATTAGAAAATCCATGAGGTGCGCAAAATATTGGATCATTGTGTGAAATACGATGTCGCATGAAAGGCTGGGTTTGCGCGCAATATGGAACACAGTGTGGAATTATGCGCGCAATTGGTGCTTCATTCTTAGAATGATGAAAAATGGAAAAGTCATGAGGTGCGCAAAAAATCCAGGCAGTGCGCAAAAATAAATGAAGGTGCATGTAATTAAAGAAGTGAGAGACAGTTTAATGCGCTGGAAGGAGTTTTACCCGCGGGAAGGGGTTTTACACACAGGGTAAAAAATGCCTATAAATATGAGGTGACCCCCTCTCATTTGTAGACTCTCGACACTTAGACAAATCCCGAGCACTAACACGTGAATAAATTGAAGTATAGACTATTGCACGAAAAAAAGGAGTGCTGCGCGAAAAAGGGAAGTTCATCGTGAAAACGAAGAGTTGCACGAATATTTTTTTCACACCAAGAGGTGTTTTTACGCGCAAGGTTTGAATATTACGTGCAAGCCACCTACAAGGGTGCGCGAAAAATTTGGGGGTCCAGCGGGCCTTCGATAGGTGCATAGCACTCTCAAAGCAGCTTTACGATGAAGAAAGAACTGTGAATCATTCGGTTTCACAAAGAGAAGCCGAACCGCACTGGCACGACTGGGGTTTATCACCCTCATTGTACTTTGAGAAGTAAAGAAGTACTAGACATGAAATTGAACTCACATCTGCACAAAGGAAGAAGGTAGTATACCAACACACTTAAATGATGTTATTGAGAACTGCAGAAAGATATTAAGACACTGCATTACCATTCCATATTCAATCGTGTCAATGAAAAGGGAGAGAAGAAGAAGAATAACAAAGTATGCCCAATTGAATGCTGACAATTGTTCGGGGCAGTTAGATTTAGATGATGCCAAATGAACCGATCTTCACTACCTAAATAATCACATTGGTATATGCGATTATAGATATGAAAGAAGAAGAAGTGTAAGTAAATTCTATCATTGCACTGAAAAAGAAGAAGTCCTAGTGCGGCTGGTTTTGAACTAGTGAAGAAGAAAAGAAGGAGACAAGAAGAATTTCTTGCCTTCTACTTTGCAAGTAATCAAGTGAAGAGCACTAAAGAAGACCAAGAGTAGAATATACCTTTTGATGAAGGAAGAAGACTATCTCCTTAGGCAGTATAAAGAACCAGCTAGAGGCTGTAAGTTGGACTAGGCTATCACCAGTCCAGGGAAGAGGATTTTTTCCCACCCCCTCCAAAGTGTAGGGACTCACACTGGCTAGAGGATTGTTTTCCTATCCACTCCATTGTAAAATCATATCACACTATATTGGAGAATCCATGCACTGGTCATACACATGCATGGAAAGGATGTAGCTACTCTTATTAAGTTGTGAACCTTGTAAAAATATCATGTGGATATTTTTACTACTTTCTATTATTGCATGCGACAGGGAAAAAAGAATAAGAGAATCAAGATCCAAATAGGTCAAGAGGTACAGGGATAAAAGATGGAATTGGTTTAAAAATTCCCCTACACTGACACACCCCCCTCTTAGTGTTAGGTATATCCCAAACTGGTCCTCTCAAAAAACCCCGAACGATGCCTAAAATGCTAACAATATTAAAACTCTATAAAGACCACAATCACCATAAAACACCTAATGGACCCTAAAAACCCTAAAAACCCATAAAGAACCTTAAAACCCCTAAAAGATTCATAAAAACCCCTAATGACCCTAAAACACCCAAAAACCCAAAAGACATTAAAAAAACATAAAATACCTTAAAACCCCCTAAAATCTCTAAAAACCATAAAAGACCCAAAACCCCAAAAATACATTAAAATAAAGTAGAAACATTAAAAAAGTCTAAAAACATAAATGAAACTAAAAAACATAAAGCCCCTAAATACCTTAAAACTGTAAAAATCCTTAAAAACCCTAAAACACCCTAAAACCCTAAATCCCCCAAAAACCCTAAAAACCATTACCCCCCCCCCCCCCCCAATGCAAATGAACCCATAAGACGCTTAAAACCATAAAACCCCAAAAATCCCATGAACCCCTAAAACCCCAAAAAACCATGGAAAAGCCCCCGATAATCCTAAACATACTAAAAACTCTAACCCAACTAAAAATACCTATATGTTCCCCAAAATACAAAAATAAATATTAAAAACCACTGGAAACCGTAAAAAACATTAAAGAACATTATAAACCCAAAATAAATCCTAAAAACCAAAAAAAACCCAAAAACCCAAAACCCATAAAACCACAAAACCCCATACATCCCTAAAACACACTAAAAGAACCTAAAACCCCTAAAATCCATAAAAGACCCTAACCCCCCTCCAACTAATAAATGACCGCAAAACCCCAAAACCACAAAAACCTATAAAATCCAAAAAAACCCCTAAAAGTCCCTTAAAACCATAACACCATAAAAATGCTAAAACCAAAAAACCCCTAAAAATAGAAAATCCAAAAAGAAGATTAAAACCCCGAAAAAATGTAGAAGATCCTAAAAATCCGAAAACCCTTAAAAGACAAATAAATAAGAGATGTAAAATTACAATAAAAACCATAAGAACCCCAAACCCCATTAATATCTAAAGAATAATCCCAAAAAACAATAAAAACCTCAAAGATTCTAAAAATTTAAAAATATAAAAACACATAAAAATCTTAATAAACCCTAAAACTCTTAAAACCCACTAAAATCCATAAAAACAACAATAACCGTAAAAAATACAAAAAATCATAAAATAAAACCTAAAAAATGCTAAAAACCCTATGAAAAGTAATGGATTCTAAAGACCCATAATAAGACTATTTAAAACCCAAAAAACACTAAAAACTAAAAAGATTAAAAACTACAATTTTCTAAAACCTAAAAAAGCCCCGAATGAACCCTAAAAACCTTGAACACTAAAAAAAACTAAAAACCTAAATCCCTAAAAATAATAAATCCCTAAAAATATTAAATTCTCTAAAGACCCCAATAAATAAAAACACACACACAAAATCTTAGAAACCTAAAAATTATAAGCACCCTAAAAGCCTCTAAACCCTAAAAAAACCTTAACAACACTAAAAAACTCTAAAATAGTAAAAAACCTAAAAAACTAATAAAAAAATTAAAACCCAAAAAACAAATGAAAACTCTTTTACCCTATACCCTAAAATATAAACCTTAAAACCTATACCCTATATAGTAAACACCACAACCTAAACCCTATACTCTACACCAAAAATCCAAAACCCATTACTCGAAACCTCATACCTTCCACCCCAAACCCAAAAACCTAAAATCTATACCTTATACCCAAACCTTAATCCTAACACCATGAACATTATACCCTACACACTCAACCCTATACCTGACACCCTAAACCCTATGCCCTACACCCTAAACCATAAACCTTACACCCTAAACCCTAGACTAGACATCCTAAACCCCACACCCTGCAATATAAACCCTATAACCTACACACAAAATGAAAACCCTATACCATAAATCCTACTCTTTCAACCTAAACACTAAAACCTACTCTAAAAACACTATATAGTAAACCTTAAACCCTAAAATTGAAACCCTAAACCCTAAACCATACTCCCTAAGACCTATAAACTAAAACCTAAACCCAACACCATAAACCCTAAACCCTAAACACTACACCCTACACCCAAAAACTTAAAACCTACAACATAAACCTGATACCCTAAACCATAAACCCTAAATCCTAAACCCTAAACCGTATACACTACACCGTAAACTCTAAATTCTAAACCTTGTACCATACACACTAAATCATATACCCTACACCCTCAATAATATACCCCACACTGTAATACCTAATACCCTACACCCTAAACCCTATACACTATAAACTAAACAATGTACCATACACCCAAAACCCAAAACACTACACACTGACCCTATAACCTACACCCTAAAATCTAAATTGTACACCCTAAACACTATAACTACACCTTAAACCCATAACTGCATTCTCTAAACCTTATAACCTACACCCGAAACCATATACCCTACACCATAAACAGAAAACCTATACCTTGAACACAAAACCTTATCCCTGTATCCTACACCCTAAACCCTAAACCTTACACCCAAAACACTACACTGTAAACCATAAACCCAACACCCTAAACCCTATACGCTCCACTCTATACCCTATTCTCTACAACCTAAACAAAATAACTGGAACCCTAAACCCTAAAACCGAAACTCTAGATCCTAAACCTTATACCCCACACCCTAAACCATAAACCATACTCTCTAAACCCTATACTATACACCCTAAACCCGAAACCCAACACCATAAACTCTACACTATATACCATGTACCATATTCCCTAAACCGTAAACCCTATATCTCAAACCCTACACTACACCATAAACACTAAAACCTAAAAAATCTAAAAGAATCCAAGAAAAATCATTAAAACCCTAAAACACTAAAAAATAAGAAAAATCATAAAAACCCTTAAAATCCATAAAGTCCATAAACAAACCATAAAACCAATAAGAGCATTAAAAAACTATAAAAACCCTAAAAAACTATGAAAAGGGATGATGGTTGCGGAATCCCCTGGTGATCCCTCTCTCTCAGCATGGCTTCTAGGGATTTGGAATCCTCCTGGTGGCCTCAACATCAGATCTTCGCTCCTCCCCTATCGTGATTGTGGGGCCGTCCTTAGCGGTGGTGTGCTTCAACAACTCTCTTCATATCTAAGGCGACATGTGTTCTTCAGTAGCTTCTTCTTCTCCATGCGGCGGCATGACTTCTGGTCTTCTCTAGGATGGATTCTTTATGGAATGGTTCTCCCATATCAGTTGTCACATGGCAGCCTCGGTAGTGTGCGGCAGTGTTTTGGCATTGTAGCATGGTTTAAATGGTGTTTGTGCGGTCCCAGCGGTGCTCTTGTGGGTCATGGCAGTGTCGGCTGAGGTCGTGTGTTGGATGATCTGGAAGTTGGTCTTACTCGCCACAAGAGTCTTCCTGCTCGCGGATGGTGCCTGTGTGCGGAGCAGCATGTCTATGGTTGCGGTGGCAGTAAGGTGGGACGTATATGAGATTCCATGTCTGGATGATCTAGTTTTATGGGTGTGTGGGCCCTGTTTTGGATTCTCCTGGTGTGGATCTGGTCGTGTTGGCATGGTTATCTAACTATGTATCTCTGGTGGTGGCTACGATGCATGTAAGTGCTCTGGTATGGATTTTTACTGGAGTTGGTTCTTCAGATTCACGTTTTCCTCCCGCAGTTGCAGGTTTGCTTCGGTCTTGTTGCAATCTGGAACATCTGGTGGTCAATGGTTTTTTGCTAGATTTTCTAGATTAAAGTTTCTGCATTACAAGTTTTGTTGTTTTGTGGTTGTGGCTGGATTGGATGAGAACCACTTCTAGTGCTGGTTCTTGAAATTGGGGCGCTGGATGTTGTGGTTTGGTTTGGGAACTGACTGGTTTATAGTTATCACTTGTTGAAATCTGATCTACTGGGCATTGGTAAATATTTTCTGGCGACTTTCCTGTTGGGTGATGGTTGCTTCTTGGATGAGAAATGTTGAAGAAGGATCTAACTGCTGGAAGCTGAGGAATAGGATGGTAACTACTGCTTGGATGAGTGGTGATGAAGTGGGAGCCTACAAGGTGAAGGAACTGAAGGATGAAAAGCATGATGCAGGTATTGGTTACTGCTTGGTAGGGGGATTGGAGCTCCCGAATGCTGGAGTTGGATGAGAGGTGTTGAAGCTGCTCCTGTTTTTGGTCTTTTGTGTATTTTTCTTTATTTGTTTTCATTTTGGTGATTGTCTTTTGCGTATGGGTTGATTGACACTACCCCTCCCCGGTTTGCAGTGTCCTCTTTTTCCTAATAAGTTTTTTTTGGGGGGGGGGGGGGAAAGAATAGCCTGGTTCCCGCATCTACCTTGACCTAAAATACTTTGAATCCCCTAAAACTCCTAATAAAAAAAATCCCAAAAAATCCTAAAAAAACTCTAAAACACTAAAAACCGCTAAAAACCATAAAAAAATCCCACATAACCCTATAAAGACCTAAAAACTTTAAAATCCTTAAAAACTATTAATACCCTTAAAAACTCTTAAAAACACAAACAATCCCTAAAAACACTACAAACCCCTATTAAAAAATAAAAAACCCTACCAACCCCTACCAACCCCTTTAACCGCTAAGAAAAACTAATAGATCTCTAAAAATCGTAAAATAATCTTAAAACTATAAATAACCCAATAACCCAAAAGAGTACTAAAACATCATAAATACCGTATAAAACTGAAAACACCTTTAATCCACTAAAAACTCCTAAACCCCTAAAAACCATTAAACCATTAAGACACTAAACCCCTAAAAACCCAAAATCCGAAGAATTCAGAAAACCCTAATTGACCCCTGAAGGACCTGAAGACCATTAATCCCCCAAAACACACTAAAACCCCTAAAAAACTAAAACATTAAAACCCTAAAAACATATTTTTTTTATGAAAACCCTAAAAAATACCATAAAAACCCTAAAACGCAATAAAAGTCCCAAACCCCCCTAAAAACTGTATAAACCCGAAATAACCTAAAATGACCCTAAAACCCTAAAACCCGTAGAAAACCAAAAATATGAAAAGACAATAAAAACTGAAACCCATTAAGACCCCAAAAACCATAAAAACCTAAAAACCCTTTAAAACCGTAAAAGGTATAAAAACCCCTAAAACCCTATAAAAACTTTAAAAATATAAAAACACTATAAAACTCAAAAAATCCTGAAACCCCCTAAAAATACTTGAAAAATCTAAAATAATGAAAAAAATAAGTACCCCAAAAACCCTAAAAAACCTAAAAACACTAAATACCCTTGAAAATACTTAAAACCCTTAAACTCTCTTAAAAGCACCTGATCCCCAAAAAACCCTATAAAAGACCCAAAAAACCTTAAATGACCATGAAAATATAAAAATCATAAAATAATCATGAAACCCTGAAAAAGACCCCAAAAACCATATATAAACCCTAAAACACCTTAAATATCCTGATGACCCTAAAATCTGCTAAAATAAAAAACCCCCTACAAACACTAAAAACACTAAAACCCACTAAAAAACTACAAACCCTAAAAACCCTAAACCACAAGCAATATAAACAACAATAAAAACTCTAACAGTCTAAAAGTCCATGTAAATCATAAAAATCCATAAAACACCAGAAACCCCCAAATCCTTTACAAACCCTAGAATGCCCTTAAAATCAATTAATACCCTAAAAACCCATAAGAAACCCTAAAAGACCCTAAAACCTCTAAAACCCCTAAAAACCCTAATAACCCATAAAACCTCTTAAACCCCAAAAAATTCCTATAAAACCCTGAACATTGTGAAAACAATAAAACCCACTAAAAATAATTAAAAACCATAAATACCTTAAAAATCCTAAAACCATTGAAAACCCTAAAACCCATAAAATTTCCTAAAACCCCATGAACTCACCAAATAACCCTAAAGAAGATTAATAATATAATAAATGAATATAAAAACCCTACAACCCTACAAACCCCCTAAAAATCATTAAACTCTAAAACCCATAAAAACAGTAAAAACCAAAAAAATATAAAAAACCTAAAAACCTTGAAATCCCACTAAAAGACCATAAAAACCCTGCAACCCCCTAAAACCCTAAAATCCACGAAAAGACCTTAAAAATTCAAAACCCCCCAAAAAATTAAAACCTAATAAAAGAACCTAAATCTCTAAACACCCTAATAGACCATAAATACCCTAAGACCCCTAAATAAAACAAAAACCCCCCTCAAAGACACACTAAAATACCCTAAATAACTAAAATTCTCTAAAATCCCAAAAACTATAAGGACCATAAAAACAATAAAATCCCCCAAACCCCTTAAAATCCCAATAGACACCAAAATCCATAAAAACATTAAAATTTCCAAAAAACTGTATAAAAATAATAAATACCATAACAGAACAAAAAACATTATAAACCACTAAATTTTTTAAAAAACACAAAAAACCCAAATAAAATCCATAAAACTCTATAAACCCTATAAAAATATAAAAACCATAAAGACCCTAAAAATTGAAAAAATAAAACTATAAGGCCACGACCTTAAACCTTTCTAAATATTTAATTAAATGAAGAATTCACATTGAGGGTCTTTTTAGGTTAAGAGTTTTAGAGAATTATGTCATAAATCATGAATTACATTCCACATTAAAACAAAGTTGATACATAAAAGATAGTATTAGTTTTTTCCCATTAACGGAAACATATTTAAAATAAAACATGGATTCTTTCTTGACACTTCCTTGACACTATCATCATATGATGCACCTTTCCCTTGACCTGTGAAAAACATTTCAAAAACTTGGGATGAGAACAAAAAGCTCAGTAAGGGATATAAATGTATGAAAAGAAAACATTAGTCCATGTATGAAATTATACTTTACTCATAAAACATAAGCATTTTAACATACCTCATCAAATCATGAATAAATCATAGAAATCATAAGGCATAAAGGTCACTTGAGGCATTCATAACATTCTTACAAGGGATTAACTCTCTTGGTTACGTTTGGAATACCCATCACAGTATATTCCCTAAATCTCTTCAGAGAAACCTTAATGTTTAACTCCTTTGCTTTACCCAATGCATTGGAGAGCTATATCGGGCTCACCTGCCCTTAGTTTATCAAGGAACCACCCATCTTCATAAACAATGCCCAAGAACCATAACATAATCACATCATATAACTTAAGAATAAAGGAAAGATAACATTCCCACATTGCAATAACAATATATCCTTTTAATATATTGAAATAATGAATCCATTCTAAAAACCATTTTCAAAACCATTTAAAACATTTAATAAAGAGAATTTTGAATCAAAGTGTCCCATACCACTTTGATGCTTTTAACATTTTAAACAATTAATATCCATATAAATAAATCCTTAAAACCATTTTGAAAACATGGATATTAATGAGAAATATTTATAAGAATAAATAATTAAAACATTTAAAACAAAATTTTAGGTAAAGGGATTTTAACAAAATGAGAGACAATTGAATACAATAATTGAGGAATAACATTTAATCAGAGCTTTATAAAATCATGAGAATAAATGGATTCATGATATAATATTTAAAAGATCTGTATATACACCATATAAGAGTGAATTTGTGCATAACAAAAATGATGTCTCATTGTAAAATGAGATGAAATCCCTTATAAAGAAGGAATCCTTAAATTAAGGATAAATCAGTCTCAAAATTATGTGTGACAAATACAAATACAGCCAATATAAGTGAATATTAAGTGTAAAACAATCAAATGTCATTCACACATATTCAAAGTATGACATATTCAATAACTACATGTTGAACCCAAAGAAATCGAAATTGGGTTAAAAAGTTCCCTTGGTAAAATTCGACAGCCTAATGGAGTCACTTTAAAATTCATCAAATTAGTTGATGAGAGAGAAAATGGTATCTCATAACTTGGACATAAAATTTACAACAATAAGGATATATAAGAACATATCCCAACATTAAAATATGTAAATTAAAAGACCCATCAAAAGAAGTCTTTTAAAAAGAGGCGGGTGAAAGGTTCCCTTACCTACTTGGGTATCTTTCGAAACATACACCCCATGAAAGAAGGACAATAAAAAATTGATGTAAATACTCACAAAAAAAATTATATTACACATAGTGTAGAATAATCGGCAGTACATATACCACTCAAAGGAAATGGTGGAAAATGTAGCATATATCTCATGGGAATAAAAGTGAGATGAAAAATCCCTTACAAAAACTCGGCAGCCCAACGACGACACTTAAAACATCCAAAAATGGATTAATGAGATCAAATAGGGTCTCTCAGAATATTAAAATAAAATTTAAAGAAAGAGGAATATAAAATAACATCTCCGAACATAATAAAGAGGAGCTTAAAAGAAGTGACATAAAGGAGAGTACTTGAAAAGAAAGAGATAGGTTGGATCTCTTACGAAAATTTGGCAGCCTAACAGCGCCAATCAAAACTTCCAAAATGGTTTGATGAGAAAAAATAGGGTCTCTCATAATATAAACATAAAAAGTAAAGTAATATTAATATAAAATAACATCTCAATCACAAGAAATATGATCTTAAAAAGAATGACATAAAAGAGTGTGCTTAAAAAGAAAGAGAGGGGTAGGTTCCCTTACCTCGTGTGCGACATGACTCGATCGTTCTTTAATATCCTGGATAATAAAATTTGGTCAATTTTTAATTTATTAAGGACCTACTTTAAATATTATTATTCATTTCATATCACATATTATAATGTTATAATAATTGGATAATAAATTGAGTTCATATCAGACATTTTTGTCGATGTTCGGTACATGAGTAAAAATTGAACTTGTTGGAAAAGAAAGTTCCATGTATTTATAGGTACATCATAACCAGAATATAATTGATGTTTTAAATATTATATATATCCAGTATATATTAATTTAATACTATTCCATATCATTTGGAGATAAAAATTAAAAGCACCGTTCATGGAGACGGTAGGTCGTACGTATGCATGAACGCTGCTTTCATTTTTTGTCATATTAATGGAATTAAAAAAATGAGAGATATATATATTATAATTCCAGAATGATATCCATAATTTATATGTAATAAATTACATATATATCCATTATATATATGTACTTATAATAGTACATAAAATTTGGAGATAAGAAATGAAATGTACCGTTCATGGAGACGGTAAGCCGTACGTACGCATGAACGCTACTTTCATTTTTTTTTGAATTCAATGGAATGAAATAATAATGATATAAAGGTATATTATAATTATAGTATAATATCATATGTAATACCATTAATTACATCCTTTATATGTCCCACATATGGCATTAATGAATCAAATCACTTTGAGGGGGCGGTAGTCTGCACTTCGTAAAATGAAGATATCACGTTTATCCATAATGGAAACCATAATGGTATGACATAAATGAAAAATACAGAGGCTTAAGGAAAAAATAAACATATTATATATCATATATAAATATATTGATATATTAATGGCCACCTTTGAAGGTGTTAAAAGAATATTGAACAATCATCATTTCATGAGGCAGTAATTCAGCATCAACAGAAACAATATGTTATTTAACCATTAGACGGAGGTGTGTGAAAGTATAGCTCAAATCCTTCTGATAACAACATAATAGTATATTTAAGATACTGTTTTTGTTACAAAAAAATTAATAAAAAGAGTTTAGGGTTTTGGAGAAGCAAAATAAAACAAAAGAACACAAGGGAAGACATTACCATTAAATCGGGTAACTCTCTTTGATTTGAGCTCAAAGGCTTCTTTAAAAAGGCTTTTGCCCAATGTGAGGCGTCAATGATGAATAGAGGGATGTGGAGTGATGAAATGGTCAGGGTTTGGCCGAGCCAAAGGCTTTATAGGTGTGTTTATGGTGGTAGATGTGGGGGCCTTTTATAAGAAGAGAGGAGGGGCACTCTTGGAAAGTTATAAAATATTACTTTATTATAAAATGATTTTAGGATTTTAAAGGTCTCAAAAGGATGTATTTCTAGGATAAGGTGATAAGGTTTATAAATCCACCCATAAAATAGGTTTTTGACAAGTGTAAGACTTATATTTCACCCTATCTTCTCATTTTATTTAAATCGTTCATATATGAGGTAATCTCTGCATCATCACGGTGTCATAAATAAATTAATTTATATAATGTTTAAAAATTATAGAAAACACACCATGATGTAGGAAATATTTTTATATTTCTAATGAATATTTATAGTAAACAATATTAATTATATAACTCAATATAAAAATTGTTTTAGTAAAACAACACATGTTTGTGACATTTTAATTTTAACTTTAAATAAAAAGGTATTAATTTCATTTTCCAACAAAAGTGGCTCCATGGGGTCCTCAAGTTGACCCATGGATTTTATTGGTCATCCATGACACATCAAATGAGGGTAGGAAATTTTCTAGGTCATTTCATATTATTAAAACATTATTTTTACCTTAAATTACACTAATTACCCCTAATCGCGATTAAAAACTTAAAAGTTACTATTCACCAAAAAATTATTTTAATCCCATTGAACCACATTTTACATCCTAATGACAACCATGTATGTCAGATTTTTGAAATTTAAACCACAGAAGTGGTAAAGTTTCATTTAAACGAAAAAACAGTTTTTAAACTACCACTTAGTGGTTTCACTATTCATCAAAATTGAAGTTTTTTAGAAAAATACCAAAAAATCACCCTAAGCTATATTTGATATTCCAAATTGAAAAATAATTTCTATTTTACAAAATTCAAAACATATAAGTTTCATTAATTAATTTAATAATTAATTCCCGCTGTCAAAACAAATAGCGTGTTTTTAAGAAACAATATATATTAAAATATTGACACTAGTTTAAGTCAAATTTCAAAGTGAAATTAATTGCAATGAACACTATTGGATTAAATGGTAAAAATATATTATAATTTCACTTTAAAAAAAATTCAAAAGATAATCTAATCATATAAATAAATTAGATTAAAAAGAGGTTTTGAATTAAAATACAACATTTTTCACTATTCATTAAAAATTGAACTTTATTGGAAAAATAACAAAAATTTATAGAAAGTAAATTTTGAGGTCCAAATTCTAAAGAAGAATTTTATTTTTTCAAATATAACACATAAAATTGTCAAAAAAAATGGATTTAAAAGAGGTTCTCCATCAAAAGGTGGTTAATCGACCTTTTAAAGAATATTAGAATGTTTACGCTTAAAATTGGATTCATTCACATTTATAATCCTCTAACATTTATTGTAAAAAGTAAAAATATTTGACAAACATATATAATCATTTTGTAGTTAGTTCTGTTCATTCCATCCATTACAACGGCTAGGCGTTAACTACCATTTAAAATAATATTATTTTATTATTAGAGTGCAATGTAAGATTCTCAAGAAACTCATTATTGCGTATTGGGTACGCCATCAAGCATAGCGTCCCCTTTAAAGTAATATTAATATTTTATTCACAAATATGGATAAATGTGAAAATGTCATATTATTTATTTACCTGTGGTATTACATCCTTCCCCCCTTTTGGGAATTGCATCCTCGCAATTTTAAAATTGGGCTTGGAAACATAATTGAAAATCCCACATCAGAACAAGAGTCAGTAAAACAATCACTTTAAAATAAAGAAAGATAAGTACAAAGGTCACTCGAGTAAACCCATACTAGGATTCCATGTAGGAAAACATGGATATGGAGGAAAAAACAAAGGGTCGTGTTCTGAGGGAGAGTGATAGAAAACATGTCTAGGAGAAAGTAAACCATAAGAAAATCACAAACTTGTGATGGGTTAAACAGTATTCGATTCTCTAGTAGGAAAAGTTAATAGACAATATTTTTGTTTTAAGTTACTCTTCATTGAGGAATTTATTTTTGAGATTAACCAAATCATAATGAAACATACTTACTTGTCACGTAGACTTTCAACCTTTTACGAGATTCCTTAATCAAACTCATGTTTTCTCCAAAAGACGAGTATTTGGGAAGACTTTTTCGCATTAAGAGTATTATAATAAACTTCTTGAGAATCACCTAATCCACAAAAGAGAACTATATATTTCCCATGTCTTTAGATAAAAAACAAAACCAAAAAAATTTTAGTATGAGATCAGATAATCCACAAAAGTATAATCCTTTATAAAAAGAAAATCTATTCTTAATCTTCAAAATTTATCTAAAAAAACCCAAAGTTCAACGAAGACCATTCGATAAACAATTGTCCATAAAATTTTTCAATGTAAACCAAACTAAGATTGAAACCCAAATATTTTAAGGATTTAATCACATAGTCTTCCAAGGTACAAATTAACTTTTATCTCCTAATAACATCAGTTGCTATTAAATTATCATATTGAAAAGTAATTAACCTAATCACATATCCTCCATGATAGGTTAATCATTTCCATAGATAACCCAAAATAAACAAACTCTTGATTCCTAAAATCATCTAACTAAAAAGAATTAGTCAAACTAACCACTGAAATCATGTAGTCTAGTGGTAGGCGATAAATACCAGTCGCACTTTGGTTGTGGGTTCGATTTCCTCAGCTTTGTCTGACGCGACGGGTTGTCACACGGTCTGCGTGTTGTCCTTTTTCCAAAACTATATAATTCTTAAAACATTCCCCAAAATGAGATAAAATCTTCAAAAATAATCATAACATATTTTAACCTCATGTTTATCTCATGCCTTTCATTTTCCATCATAACATATAATAACCCATAATTACCTCAAATGTAAGGAGCATATAAACCCTAATCGATACCTTTATAATTATTACCTGAACTTCCACATTGATTGGTCATATCGTACATGATACATTACAGAACATACCAAGGTTCAATTGGTTGATCATGACTCCTTGATATTTGGTTTAGAACAACCACGAGTTTCCTCATTGAATCCCCCATTTCATCCAGTCTCTCAATCATAGAACCACCACAGTTTCCTTCAAACCTATTGTCAGTTTGGTACCTGCCAGGTCCATCCATTCACTAAAAATAGACATGTCAATGTGAGTATATCAACAAAACCATCATGTACTAATGAGGAAGATAAACACTAAGATATACTTACTCATTCACTTTATCTAAAACTAGGACTCTTTCTGAAATCCTAACCATTATGTTAATGTCACTTATACCTAGAGAATACCCTAACCTCTAAAGTTATCCAAACCGACCTCTGATACCAACTATAAGGCCCCGACCTTAAACCTTACTTAATATTGAATTAAAATAATAATTCACATTGAAGATCTTTTCAGGTTTATAGTTTTAGAGAATTAGATCATAAATCCTGAATTACATTCCATATTTAAACAAATTGGTTACATAAAAGATAGTATTCGTTTTTTCCCATCAACAAAAAAATATTTAAAATAAAACACGGATTCCTTCTTGACACTTCCTTGACACTATCATCATATCATTAACCTTTCCCATGACCTGTGAAAAACATTTCAAAATCTTGGGATGAGCACAAAAAGCTCATTAAGGGATATAAAAGTACAAAAAAGGAAACATTAGTCCATGTATGAAATCATACTTTACTCATAAAACATAATCATGTTAACATACCTCATCAAATCATGAATAAATCATTGAAATCATAAGGCATAAAGGTAACTTGAGGAATTCATAACATTCTTATGTTGGGAGTAACCCTCTTGGTTACGTTTGGAATACCCATCATAGTATATTCCCTAAATCTCTTCGGAGAAACCTTAACATTTAACTCCTTCATGTTACCCAATGCATTAGAGAGCTATATCTGGCTCACCCGCCCATAGTTTATCACGGTACCACCCATATTCATAACTAATTACCAAGAACCATAACATAATCACATCACATAACTTAAGCATAATGTAAAGATAACATTCCCACATTGCAAAAACAATATAACCTTTTAAGATTTTGAAATAATGAATCCATTCTAAAAACCATTTTCAAAACCATTTAAAAAATTTAATAAAGAGATTTTTCAATCAAAGTGTACCATACCACTTTGATTCTTTTAACATTTTAACCATTAATATCCATATAAATAAATCCTTAAAACAATTTTAAAAACATGGATATTAATGAGAAATATTTATAAGAATAAATCATTAAAACATTTAAAATGATATTTTAGTTAAAGGGATTTTAACAAAATGAGAGACACTTGAATACAATAATTGAGGAATAACATTTAATCAGAACTTTATAATATCATGAGAATAAATGGATTCATGATATAATATTCCAAAGGGCAGTATATACACCATATAAGAGTGAATTGGTGCATAACAACAATGAAGTGTCAATGTAAAATGAGATGAAATCCCTTATAAAGAATGTATCCTTTAATTAAGGATAAATCAGTCTCAAAATTATGTGTGACAAATATAAATACACCCAATATAAGTAGATATTAAGTGTAAAACAATCAAATTTCATTCAAACATATTCAATGGATGACATATTAAATAACTACATGTTGAACCCAAAGAAATCGAAATTGGCTTAAAAAGTTCCCTTGGTAAAATTTGATAGCCTAATGGCGTCACTTTAAAATTAATAAAATCAGTTGATGAGAGAGAAAATGGTATCTCAACACTTGGAAATAAAATTTACAACAATAAGGATATATAAGAACATATCCCAACATTACAATATGTAAATTAAAAGACCCAACAAAATAAGTCTTTTAAAAAGAGGAGGGTGAAAGGTTCCCTTACCGACTTGGGTATCTTTCGAAACATACACCCCATTAAAGAAGGACAATACAACATTGATTTAAATACTCATAAAAAAATTATATTACACAAAGAGTATAATAATGGGCAGTACATATACCACTCAAAGTAAATGGTGGAAAATGCAGCATAAATCTCATGGGAATAAAAGTGAGATGAAAAATCCCTTACGAAAACTCGGCAGCCTATCGGCGCCACTTAAAACATCCAAAAATGGATTGATGAGATCAAATAGGGTCTCTCATCATATTAAAATAAAATTTACATAAAGAGGAATATAAAATAACATCCCCCAACATAACAAAGAGGGGCTTAAAATAAGTGACATAAAGGAGAGTACTTAAAAAGAAAGAGAGAGGTTGGATCTCTTACGAAAATTCGGCAGCCTAACGGCGCTAATAAAATCTTCCAAAATGGATTTATGAGAGAAAATAGGGTCTCTCATAATATAAACATAAAAAAGTACAGTAATATTAATATAAAATAACATCCCAATCTTAAGAAAGATGATCTTAAAAGGAATGACATAAAAGAGTGTGCTTAAAAAGAAAGAGAGGGGTAGGTTCCCTTACCTCGTGTCCGACATGACTCGATCATTCTTTAATCTCATGAATAATAAAATTTGGTCAATTTATAATTTCTTAAGGACCTAATTTAAATATTATTATTCAGTTAATATCACATATTATAGTGTTATAATAATTGGTTAATAAAGTGAGTTCATATCAGACGTTTTTGTCGATGTCCGGTACATGAGTAAAAATTCAACTTGTTGGAAAAGAATTCTCCATGTAGTTATAGGTACATCATATCCAGAATAGTATTGATGTTTTAAATATCATATATATAAAGTATATATTCATTTTATACTATTCCATATAATTTTGAGATAAAAAATTAAAATCACCATTCATGGAGACGGTAGGCCGTATGTACGCATGAACGCTACTTTCATTTTTTGTCATATTAATGGAATTAAAACAAAATGACAGATGTATATATTATAATTCCAGAATTATATCAATCATTTAGATGTAACAAATTACATATATATCCATTATATATATTTACTTATAATAGTACATAACATTTGGAGATAAGAAATGAAATGTACAGTTCATGGAGACGGTAAGCCGTACGTACGCATGAACGCTACTTTAATTTCTTTTTTTTGTATTCAATGGAATGAAATAATAAAGATATAAAGGTATATTATAATTACAGTAGGATTTCATATGTAATACCATTAATTTCATCCTTTATACGTCCCACATATGGCATTAACGAATCAAATCACTTTGAGGGGGCGGTAGTCCGCACTTCCTAAAATGAAGATATCGCGTTTACCCATAATGGAAACCATAAAGGTATGCCATAAATGAAAAATACAGAAGCTTAAGGAAAACATAAACATATTATATATCATATATAAATATATTTACATCTTAATGGCCACCTTTGAAGGTTTTAAAAGAATATTGAACAATCATCATTTCGTGAGGCAGTAATTCGCCATCCACAGAAACAATATGTTCTTTAACCATTAGACGAAGGTGTGTGAAAGTGTAGCTCGAATACTTCTGATAAAAACATAATAATATATTTAATATACTATTTTTTTTACAAAAAAAATTAATAAAAATAGTTTAGGGGTTTGGAGAATCAAAATAAAACAAAAGAACAGAAGGGAAGACATTCCCTTTAAATCGGGTAACTCTCTTTGATTTGAGCTCAAAGGTTTCCTTGGAAAGGATTCTTCCCAAAGTGAGGCTTAAATGATTAATAGAGGGATTTGGAGAGATGCAATGGGCAGGGTTTGGCCAAGCCAAAGGATTGAGAGGTGTGTGTATGGTGGTAGAGGTGGGGGCCTTTTATAATAGGAGAGGAGGGGCACTATTGGAATGTTATAAAATATTACTTTATTATAAAATGATTTTCAGATTTTAAAGGTCCCGAAAGGATATATTTCGAGGATAAGGTGATAAGGTTTTGAAATACACCCATCCAATAGGTTTTTGACAAGTGTAAGACTTATATTTCACCCTATCTTCTCATTTTATTTAAATCGTTCATTTATGAGGTAATCACTGCATCGTCACGGTGTCATAAATAAATTAATTTATTTAATGTCTAAAAATTATAGAAAAATTACCATGATGTATTTAATATTTTTATATTTCTAATTAATATTTATAGTAAAAAATATGACTTATATAACCCAATTTAAAAATTGTTTTAGTAAAACAACACATGTTTGTGACATTTTAATTTTAACTTTAAATAAAAAGGTATTAATGTCATTTTCCATCCAAAGTGGCTCCATGGGGTCCCCAAGTTGACCCATGGATTGTTGTAGTCAGACATGACACATAATATGATGGTAGGACATGTTTCTAGGTCATTTAATATTATTAAAACATTATTTTTACCTTAAATTACACTAATTACCCCTAATCGCGATTAAAAACTTAAAAGTTACTATTCACCAAAAAAATAATTTTAATCTCATTGAACCACATTTTACATCCTAGTGACAACCATGTATGTAGGATTTTTGAAATTTAAACCATAGAAGTGGTAAAGTTTCATCTAAACAAAAAAATAATTTTTAAACTACCACTTAGTGGTTTCACTATTCATCAAAAATTGACGTTTTTCAGAAAAATACGAAAAATTCACCCTAAGCTATATTTGATATTCCGAATTCAAAAATGATGTCTATTTTACAAAATTCAAAACATATACGTTGCATTAATTAATTTAATAATTAATTCCCGCTGTCAAAACAAATAGCGTGTTTTTAAGAAATAATATTTATTAAATGATTGACACTAGTTTAAGTAAAATTTCAAAGTGAAATTAATTCCAATGAACACTATTGGATTAAATGGTAAAAATATATTCTAATTTCACTTTAAAAAACAATTAAAAAGATAATCTAATCACATAAATAAATTAGATTAAAAAGAGGTTTTGAATTGAAATACAATATTTTTCACTATTTATTAAAAAATGATCTTTATCGGAAAAATACCAAAAATGTACAAAAAGTAAATTTTGAGGTGCCGATTCTAAAGTAGAATTTTATTTTGTCAAATATAACACATAAAATTGTTAAAAAGTGGATTTAAAATAGGTTCTCCATCAAAAGGTGGTTAATCAACCTTTTAAAGAATATTAGAATATTTACGCTTAAAATTGAATTCATTCTCATTTTTAATCCTATAACATTTATTGTAAAAAGTAAAAATATTTGACAAACATATATAATCATTTTGTAGTTAGTTATTTTCATTCCTGCCATTACAACGGCTAGGCATTAACTACCATTTAAAATAATATTATTTTTTTATTAGAGTGCAACGTAAGATTCCCAAGAAACTCGTTGCGTATTGGGTACGCCATCAAGCATATAATCCCCTTTAAAGTAATATTAATATTTTATTCACAAATATGGATAAATGTGAAAATATCATATTCTTTATTTACCTGGGGTGTTACAAATAAACACCATAAAACCCCTAAAAATTTTAAAACCCTAAAACCCCAAATATTACAAAGAAAAAACATAAAAACCTTAAACCCTTAAAATACCATAAAACACCACAAAAGTAATAAAAAATATAAAAACCCTATTAATAATAAAACCCTATTAAAACAATAAAATCCCAAACAAATACTAAAACCCCCCAAAACCCTAAAAACCCTAAAAATACCTAAAAATACCTAAAAATCTAAAAATCCTACATACCCTAAAAAATATAAAAACCCTAAAAAAACCTAATCTCAAAATCCCCTAAAATCTTTAAAAACACCGAAACACCTAAAAAATAAATAAAACATTGAAACACTAATAATCCCTAAAAAAAAATAACCCTTAAATAACCTAAATATCCCAAAAATCCCTAAAACCCAAAACATTCAGAAAAACCTCCAAAACCCCTAAAATTCCATAAAAACCCTAAAATACCCTAAAACTATAAAAAAAAAATCCTTTAAACTCTAAAAGAACCTAAAAAAATGAAATCCCATTAAAACCCTAAAATCCGCTAAAAATTCTAAAAATCCTAAAAAAAATCCTAAAAGACAATTAAACACAGTACAACCCCTAAAATACTCTAAAAACCCTAAAAACCTATAGGGCACCAAAAGCATAAAAACATTAAAAGACCCAAAAATTGGAAAAAATACAAATGGACATATAAACCTCTAAAACACTAAAACATCCTAAAAAATTAAAAGACTCTAAAAAAACCCCATAAAAGTATACAAAACTACCCCCAACTAATTTTATTAATTTGTATAATAGCCAATTTAAGGATTATTGGTAACCGTTCATTCCATCAAGAATGAAAACCAACACCAAAATTTCAAAATTCATATTCAGAATTCAAAAATGGAAATGACCAAAACCCTATTGAAAATTAAAAAACCACTCAAAGGAACACATTGATTCCAACACACCATAAAATGTGAGCACAATAATCATTTCCACTTCACCAATGAAAACTGCAATGACCATTGTCACATAGTAAAAAAACCCAAAAAACATCATCGATGACTTTGAAGAAGAAATTCCGAACAAAACCATCAATACATAAATTTGAAACAACCATCTGAAAAAAATAACAAACCAAAACCATGATAAGTAGTGTTGATGAAACTTACAGGTTAACAATACCAACGCCAAGCACCACTGTCATTAAGAACACACCCACTCCATTGACATGATCGTTTCCAACTGACAAAAAAGACAATACTGAAACCCAATTTGGAGGAGGGATGCCAACACATGTTGTGCCTGTAACACCATTGACCACTGAACGACACATACCAAAACCTCTTTTTTATCTCCTCATTATACCAAACTAATATAGGGGAGATGGAATGTGAGGTCATAGTTGGGTTTAAGAGGCCAAGGGATGAAACAAAAAACAACAACCTTCATCAAAACCACCAAAACAATCCTTCAGAACTGTCACCATAGAAAATCACCCACCTTTGAATATCACAATCATCGTCAAGGCTAAAATTATAGTGCCAAAATAAGTGTTTTATGAACTTCTCAATACCATCATCCAAAACCACAACCTCTGAATGTGACTATCATCTTCGAGGATGAAATCTAGTAATCATCACAACAGATCGAGTAACAAATAGAAAAACCCCACACCATTCTAACCAAAAAAACTGAATCCATTGCACCACACCAATCAAATGGATTTTAAATGCTAAAAACTAATAATTCCACTTAAAACCCCTTGATAAAGCCCAAAGTAACCAATATCAAGAAAACCAATTATCTAAGAGATAATAGAAAAATGACAATGTGAGACCTTCCATTAAGAGTGTCCACAAAAACTATCCCAATAATCTCACACCACCACCTCACTAGCTAGAGTAGATTATGGCATGATGGATTAGGAAGTAAAGGGTAGAGAATGATAATATGTGGATAGGGTGTACCAGAATGACAGAATGACGGTGTGAGACTTCACCTCTAATCCCTCACCACAATCGCAAATTCACCATCCATGCCATCACATTGACTATAGGTGGGAAATAATGTGATGGGTTTGGTCGATAGGGTAGGTAGAAATGTTGAAAAACCCCTCACCATCGTAGACTACCAAAACAACAAAAAACAAAATGGTAAGAAACCAATGATGTCGAGCCAAAACCAATATGCGAGGGGAGTATAGAGGCCCCTAGAATGATATTTGATGAAGAGGAATCAAAATAGGAAAAAATGATGACAATATGATGAATAATGGGATGAAATGAAGCTCGAATGCGGTGGTTGTTCTTATATGAAATATTTCCTGGGGAAATCCTAGAAACAGCAAGCACCAATCGAACAAGAGACATGGGAGGACTAAGAGAATGTGAAGCCATCCAATGTTGCTACAACTATAAAAACTAAAAGACCCTAACGACCCTTAAAACCCATCAAAACCCTTAAAACCCATTAAATACTCTAAAATAATCCTAAAAATCGTGATTACCCTAAAAACCCAAAAACCCCCTAAAAACCAAAAAAATCACTAAAACCCAAAAAATCCCTAAAACCCTTAAAAACCCTAAAAATTCTAAAACCACTAAAAGACCTTAAATGACCCTATAACACCCAAAACCCCCTAAAAACACTAAAAACACTGAAAAACCTAAAACCCTAAAAAACCTAAAAACCATAACAACCCATAAATCCTGAAAACACGAATAAACCTAAAAAACTCAAAAACCCATAAAAAAACATAAAAAAACTAAAAACCATAAAACCCTGAAAACCCCTAAAAACACTATAACCCCAAAACAACCCCTCAAAAATCCAACTACCTTAAAAACCTTCTAGGAATCATAAAGTTTCATAATCTATAATAAAACCTAAAAACCGTAATAACCATAAAAATGGAAAAACCTCCTAATAACCATAAAAACCTTAAAAACGAAAAATATATCTAAAAACTATAAACCCCCAAAAAATAATAAAAACTCAAAAACCCTATAAACCACTAAAAACACATAAAAACACCTAAAACACTTAAATCCCATAAGACCCTAAAACACCATAATTTGAAAAAATCCCTAAAACCCCCAAAAAAGTAAATCCCAAAAAAATAAAAATAAAAGCAGAAAAATAAAAAAAAAAACCCTAAAACCCTCTTAAAACCCTAAAACCCATAGAAACCCTAAAACCTCTTTAGGACACAAAATAGTAAAAAAAATCCTACTCCATATACCCTATACCCTATGCCATTTACCCTAAACCGTAAACACTACACTCGAAACCTGAAACCCTACACCCAAAACTGAATACCCTAAACCCTATACCATACAACCTAAATCCAACACCCAAAACCCTATACCCTACACCTTAAACCTTAAACCCAGGACCCTAAACACTAAATATTACTCCATAAAACCTATTCCTCAAGTTCCTAAACCCTAAAACCTATACCATTAACCCTAAGAGACTCTAAAAACACTAAAAAATCACTAAAAGAAAAAAACCACCTAAAACAACTAAAAAACATGAAACCCCATAAAACCCCTAAACTACCCGAAGACCCCAAAAAACTAAAAGATTCTAAAACCCAAATAAAATACTAAACAGTCCTTAAGAACCCTAAATAACCCTTAAAATTCCCTACAACCTTAATTAACTTTAATGACCCTAAAAACCCCTAAATCCATAAAAACCATAAAACTCTAAAAAACCCATTAAAGCACTAAAATATCCTAAAGAATAAAAACACTAAACAATACTAAAATCCCCCAAAAACTATAAAAACCCTTCCAAACACTAAAACAACTTTAAAAGTCTAACACAACCAAAAACCCCTAAAAATCAATAAGAACACTAAAAACAGAAATAAACCCAAAAAACCCCAAAAAACCCAAAAATCCCAAAAATCCCAAAAAACTCAAAAACCCCTAAAAAGACCCTAAAGAAACCAAGTCCCAAAACACACATAAAAATACCCTAAACCTGAAAACCCCCTAAAGTAACCATAAGAACCCAATAAAATCTAAAAAGACTGTAAAACCCAAAAAAAAACCCTTTCAGATCCCTTAAATTTATAAAAACCATAAAAACCCAAAAATCCAAAAACCCCTAAAAATTACTAAAAACTAAAAAAGACCCTAAAACACCATAAAAATACCATGAAATCCCTAAAAACACTAAAAACACAAAAACACCTTAAAATTCAATAAAACTCTATAAACATAAATACTACTAAAAAATAAATAAAACCCCCAATACCCTAAAAACACTTAAAAACCAAAAAAAACCCTAAAACCATAAAATACGAAAAATAATAAAACCCATAAAACCCCTAAAATCAATAAACAACATAAAATACAATGGAAGACTATAAAATAATTAAAGACCCTAAATGACCCTAAAAACATAAAAAACCATAAAAACCACTAAAACCCATAAAAGAATCCAAATACCCCTAAAAACCCCTAAACCACCAAAAACCCAAAAACCCACTAATCCCTTAAAACACCTAAAACACCTAAAACCCTATAAAAAAATAACCCACTAAAACCCCCAAAAAAAATTAAGAATCATAAAAACTATAACACCCATAAAAATCCATAAATACCTAAAAATCTCAAAAAACATTAAATACCTAAAAAACCCTAAAACCCCTAAAGGCCCTAAAATTACATAAAAACCAAAACGACCTTAAAAACCCAAAAATAATAAAATACCTTAAAATACTAAAAAAACCAAAAAGATTTAAAAGACCCTTAAACCCCTTAAACCCCCTAAAACCCCTTACACTCCTTAAGCCCCATAAAGCCCCTAAACCCCCTAAAACCCCAAAACACTAAAAACTAGTGAATACAAATAAAATTGAAACCCACTAAAAGACCATCAAGAATTAAATACACTAAAGTAACCTAAAAACCAAAAACCCATAAAGGCACCAAAAACCCTAAAATTGAAAATTCGCCCTAAAAGCCTAAGAGACTCTAAAAACCATGAAAAAAAATTAAGGAACCAAAAAAACCCTAAAATCCCAAAAGGTCCCCCAAATCCCTAAAACCCTAAAGTAACCTAAAAACCCAAAAGACCCTAAAAACCATAAAAAATAATAAAAGTCCCCAAGAATTATAAAACCCTATAAACCACTAAAAGGTAATAAGAACCCTAAAACTTCTAAAAACCCATGATATCCCAAAAAAAATCTAAAGCCCTAACATACTATAGAAACATAAGACAAAAATCTGTACACCCTCAACCATATACTCTAAAACCTAAACCTAAAACCCAACACCCTAAACCTTATAAAATCACTCTAAACCTTAATCATTCACCCAAAACCTTAATCCCTACACCCTAAACCATATAACCTACACCCTAAACCTTGATCCATACACCCTAAACATGAAACCATACATCCTAAACCCTAATGAACTGAAAAATCCATTAAAACCCCTATAAGAGAAAAAACCCCTTAAATACCCTACGAAACAATAAAATCTATTAAATACAGTAAAACCCAATAGAAATATTAAAATACCCTATAAAACATTAAACAACTCTAAAATATTTTAAAATAAAAATAAATAAATGACCCTACATAACACTTAAAACCCCCAAAACACCCTAAAACCCTAGAAACCCTAAAAACCCAAAACCTCTAAAAAAACATAAAAACTATAAATCCCTTAAAACCTATACAAACCCAAACCCCCCCCCCCCCCCAAAATCTCAAAAAAAACAAAACACCCATAAAACCCTAAAAATAGTAAAAAACCTAAAACCCAAAAAATTTAAAACCATAAAACGCCCTAAAAACCTAAATAAACCAAAAAAATCTAAAACCCATAAAAGGCCTATAAATATCATACAACCCCAAAAAAGACCTAAAAAGACTCTAAAATTCCCAAAAAATCCTATTAAGACCCCAAAATCCAATAAAACCCAAAAAAAACTCAAAAAAACCTAAAAGACCCCAAAACCCTAAATACATTAAAAACATAAACCCCTAAAACCCTGTTAAACCACTTAAAAAGATCCTATATCCTTAAAATACCCTAAAAAACATTAAAACACTCTAATAACCCAAGAAAACATAAACCCCTAAAAACCTTTAAAAACCATAAAACACCTAAAAACCATAAAAAACCCAAAAGACCAAGAAAAACAAAAAAGTCTCCAAAATCTCAAAAAGAACCTAAAAATAATAAAGAACAATAAAAACCCTAAAAAAATAAAACCTTGAAAACCATAAAAACTTTAAAACCCCTAATGCCCTAAAAAACTAAAAAGTGATAAATTACCCTAAAACCCAGAAAAGACCCTAAAACTTTGAAACTAAAAGGCCCTGAAAGACCCTAAAAATCATAAAACCAATTAAAACACTAAAAACCTAAAAAATAATAAAAATTACTAAAAACATATAAAAAACTAAGGCCCCATAAAACCATAAAAACACAAAAAAAATATATAAAACCTTAAAATAATAAACTCCTAAAAACCACTAAAAACCTGAAAAACCTGAAAAATCTCTAAAACCCTAAAAGGCCTTAAAATCCCCAAAATATTGTAAAACCCCTAAAATTAGATAACCCCCCAAAGTCTATAAAAACCCTAAAACACTAAATGACTCTAAAAGATGATTAAAACCATGAAATTCCCTAAAATACTAAAAGAATCAAAAGACCCTAACCCTAAAAGACCCTAAACTAGAAACCTTCAAACACTTAAAAGTACCAAAAAATTTGAAAAGGAGAAAACCGTAATAAAAAAAGACCCTAAAAACCCCAAAGACCCTTAAAACCCTAAAACGTTGAAAGCATTAAAAATCCAAAAAAACCTAACAACCATATAACCAATAAAAACTAAAGTAAACAATAAAAACCATACAACTCCCAATAAATCTAAAAACTATAAATACCATGTAAATCCAAAAAAAAACATAAGAAAACCTAAAAACCATAAGAAACCCTAAGAAACCTAAGAACTTAAAAAAACATTAAAACCCATAATGAGTCCTAGAAAACCCTAAAAACAATACAAAACACCAAAAAACCCTGTAAAACCTTGAAAACCCCTAAAACCCCCAAAAAATCCTACTAAAAAATAAAATATATATAAACACAATGAAGATCCTTTGAAAACCTAAAACCACTAAAACAACCCTAAAACCCTAAAAGAACCCTAAAACCATAAAACCATAAAAGATTTCTATAACACCTAAAAATCCTAGAAACATAAAAACCCTAAATATCCTAAAAACCTAAAAACCATAAAAAACCCTAAAATACCGAAAAACTATAAAACTAGAAAACTCCCAAAAACCCCTAAAAAACATAAACCCCTAAAACTCCCTAAAACCTCTAAAATTATCATAATAACCTTAGAAAATACTTTAAAACCCAAAACCCTCTAAAAGAGACTAAAATTCCTAAAATATCCTATAAACACTAAAAGAAACCAAATGACCCTAAATCCCCCTAAAAACCTCGAAAACCCTTGAAACCCTTAAAATACCTAAAATTATATAAAAATTATTTAACGCCAAAAAAACCATAAAATTTAAAAAAAAAACCTAAAACCCCTAAAACCCTAAAAATCTTAAACACCCCTAAAAACCATAAATACCCCTAAAACCCTAAAACTTAATAAACATTTCTAAAACCCAAGAAAACACAAAACCAATCCTAAAATATCTCTAAACCCCCTTAAACCCCTAAAAATCATAATACCCATAAAACCCCTTTAAATCCCCTAAAACCCCTAAAACCCCAAAATGCCTTGAAAACCCTAAAGCCCCCGAAAATACTAAATCCTGTGAAAAATCATTAAAACCACTAAAAATCCTAAAAACTTTAAAAACCTTGAAATCATTAAATTCATTAAACCCCTTTAAACCCTAAGATCTATAAAAACCATAAAAACATAAAACTCCAAAGACCCTAAAACCCCATAAAGTGCCCAAAAACCCTAAAGCCCATAAAACCCTCAAACCCCTACAAATTATAGAACCCCAACACCCCCTGAAAACCCCAAAACCCTAGAAATAAAAAAACAAAGAAGACCTCTAAAAAAACTTAAAACCCATAAAATAATCCCTAAAAACCATAAAAACCCAAAAATAACCTAAAAACTAAAAAATACTCTAAAGACACTAAAACACCCAAAAACCTTTAAACACTATAAAAACCCTAAAACCCCCCATTAAATATCTTAAAAACCATACAACCCTTAAAAACCATAAAACCCATAAAATAATATAAACCAGTAAAAACTCTGAAAACCCTAAAACAATTTAAAAATTACTAAAACCATTAAAACTATAAAAATTGTTAAAATTATTAACCCCCTAGAACCCAATAAACCATAAAACACAATAAAACATTGAAACCCTCTATAAATCCTAAAAACACCAAAAATTTCTAAAACACCGGAAACCCCCTAAACATAAATAAAATAATAACAATCCTTAATGAGATAAAAGCCTTAAAGCTCCGTGAATCCACATAAAATATACAAAAACCCCATAACCCCCCCCCCCCCCATAAACCCACCAAAACCCCTTAAAATCATAAATATCACTAAAACACTAAAAACCCTACAAACCCTAAAAAACCAATAACCCCTTAAAAACTATACAGACCCTAAAATCTCTGAAAACATTTTAATACCTAAAAACACATAAAGAACAAAAAAATAATAAAAATCCTAAAAAATATAAAGGAACCTAAAACCCCAAGAAATCCTTAAAAACCATAAAACCCCTAAAATCCCTAAAACCACTAAAAACCCCCAAAACATATAAAAGGCCCTAAAACCCCTAAAAACCCTAAATTCACTTGAAAAAAATTCTAAAAGATCCTTCAAAACCCTAAAAATATAAAAAATCATAAACCCCAAAACCCTCAAAACCACTAAAAACCCTAAAAAACCCAAAATATCATATAAATCATAAAACCCCCATAGAAAAATAAAATACCAAAATCTATAAAAGACACAAAAATACCCTAAAACCCTCAGAGACAATAAAAACCATAAAAGACCTAAAATACCTAAAACATAAAAAAACCTAATGGAATTTAAAAATAATAAAAACCAAAAAGGGAACTAAAAACACTAAAACCCTAAAGGACCCTAAAACCACAAAAATCCAAAAGGACTCTAAACACCATAAATAAAACATTAAAGGACCATAAAAACCCTTAAAAGCCCAAAATGATCTTAAACAACCCTTATACCTTAAAAGACCCTATAAACCTAAAAGAAATTGAACCCCTTCCAAACAAATAAAAACCCTAACCCCCTCCCCCCCAAAAAACATTAAAATCCCGACCCCCCCAGAGACCCTAAAATAACCTAATCCCCAAAGAGTCCCAAAAACCCATAAAGCCCCCTAGAACCCTAAAATACCCTAAAAACCATAAAAAACATTAAAAGACCCCCGAAAATATAAGAAATGGTAAAACCCCTAAAAACTACTTAAAACTCATTAGAACTCTAAAATACCAAAAAAACCCTAAAACCCTTAACAACCCCTAAAACCCCCTAAAAACCTTCCAAACAAAAAATTCAAAAAAAACCCTAAACACACTAAAAAAACCCAAAAACCCCTACAAAAACCCTAAAACACGGTAAAGACATTTTAAGGCCCCATATCCCAAAAAGATCATAAAATCCCTTAAAATCCTAAAATACCATAAAAAACTAATAATCCTAAAACACCATAAATATCCTAAAAAACCTAAACAAACATAAAAAAACTAAAAACCAAAAAATACCTTAAAACCATTAAAATTATGAAAACTATAAAAATCCCTTGAACCCAAGAAACACTAAAATATCATTAAAAATAATAAAAAACCCAAAAACAAAACAAAACCATAAAAGAACATATAAACCATTAAAACAATAAAAACACTAAATCCCTAAAAAAGCATTAAAACACTAAAACCAATAACACAACCCAAAAACCTAAAACAACCTAGAAATCCTAAAAAACTAAAAACCCCTAAACCCTATTAAACCCCAAAAAACCACTAAAAACCATTAAAACCCATAAAACTGTAAAAAATCTTAAAAAACCTTAAAATATAGAAATCCTTCAAAATCCCTAAAAACCCCAAAAGATTATAAAAATCACAAAAGATTATAAAAATACAAAATGGCCATTATAATTCTTAAAACCCCAAACACCCTAAAAACCCTAAAAATTCCTAAAAGACCAAAAACGTCTTGGAAAACCTAAAAACCCCTAAACCCTAAAAACCATAACAACCTCCCTAAAAATCCAAAATGATTCTAAAAAACGTAAAACCCAATCACGACCTCAAAAAATTTTCACAGACTTTAAAGTCTAGTAAAACCCCTAAAAGTCCATAAACACCCTAAAAATCCCTAAAAAGGCCCAAAAAGGCCGAAATCCCTAAAATGACATAAAACCCATATAAAATTTCTAAAAGGCCCAAAAATACTCTTAAAAACCATAAAAAATCTAAAACCCCAAGAAAATATCACATAAAAAATTTAAATACCTTAAAACCCATAAAACACACTACAAATCCTAAAAACTATAAAGGCTCTAAATATAACCCCTCCCTAAAACACCCTAAAACCACTAAAAACCCTTAATAACCCTAAAACAACCCTACAAAGCCTAAAAAACTCTAAAAAACTATAAAACCTTAAGAAAACATGTAATCCCTTCTAAAAGAAAAAAAATCATCAAAACCCTAAACCCCCTAAAAATAGTAAATACCCTAAAAACTCTAAAAATTCTAAAAAACACTAATACCATAAAAAATACAAAAACTATAAAATACAAAAAATATCTGAAAATCGCTAACAAACCATAATAAAACCCTAAAAACTATAAAACCTTAAAATTACAACCCCCCCCCCCCCAAAAAAAACTTGTATAAATGATAAAAACCCCCTTACACGCCTAAAATTCTTAATGGAACACAAAGAAAAGGAGAACCATCATTCTCTCTTACACCCATGGCATCTGTGGCTATCAATGCCAAGAAGGTAAACACCATTTCGGCAGAGGAGGCATGCTCTGCGAAGCTGATGAAGCAAGGAGAAGGAATCAAAAAATATTCTCTAAAACACATCCATGACTATCAGCTACAACTTCTCCAAAAGTTTAGCAACCTAGAACACCTTCAATCCCAACGTTACGATCTCAACTATTGAGTATGGATGATGAAGGAGGAGTTGAAGATTCTCTAGGATCATTGTTCTATGTTGGTGAAGTTGTTAAGGTTATGGTTAAATCCATGGTATTAGTCAAAGTATACCGAGAGGGAAAGTATGTAGTTGAAATTGATAACAATATAGATATTACAAAGATCACGGGATCAACTCGTGTTGCATTGCACAACGATAGCTATGTCCTGCACTTATTGCTACCTATTAAAGTTGGCCCTCTTGTAAATATAATGAAATTTGAGAAAGTCCTAGACTCTACTTATGACATGATCGGCGGTCTGGACCAGAAAATCAAAGAAATAAAAGAGGTCATTGAGCTTCCTATTAAGCACCCTGAGCAGTTTGAGAGCCTCAGAATTGCTCAACCAAAGGGTGGTCTGCTGTATGGGCCACCCTGTACTCAGAGGATGCTTCTCGAAATGGCTATGGATCATCATAATAATTTTACCTTTATTAGGGTCTCTAGTTTAGAACTGGTTCCGAAATACATTGGTGGAGGCTCACGCATGGTTCATGAAATTTTTTTCATGGCTCAGGAGAATGATCTGTCGATCATTTTCATAGATGAAATTGATAGAATTGGATCGAAACAAATGGAGTCAAGCACTGACAATGGTGATAGTGTAGTGGAGTGCACTATACTGGAGATCCTAAATTAGTTGGATGGGTTTGAGGAATCAAAAAAACTAGAAGTGTTGATGTCTACTAATCAAATTGACATTCTGGATCAAGCCCTACTGAGAACCGGGTGGATTTATAGGAATATAGAGTTCCTGAACCCGAATAAAAAGTCTCAGTGGGACATTTTAAATATTCACTCGAGGAAAATGAACCTAATGTGTGGGATTGATTTAAAGAAAATTTGAGTGAAGATGGGTGGGGCGTCTGGTGCGGAGTTGAAGGTGGTGTGCACAGAGTCGTGGATGTATGCGCTCATGTAGAGGCGGGTGCATGTGACGCAGGAGAATGTTGAGATGGCAGTGGTAAAGGTTATGAACAAGAATAGTGAGAAGAACATGTCATTGAGGAAGCTCTGGAAGTAGAGGATGATGGGAGTTTTATGTTTTATTTATGGACCCACTGCCTTTGGGTGTTGAACCCTCTTTTCTCTTGTTTTTTTGATTTTTATTTGTTTTAAGATTACTATGCCCTAAAATCCCTAAACGCCCATAAAAGGCCCTAAAACTGAAAAACCCCTAAAAGGATGTACAAACAATACAAACGTATTTGAACTGGATAGAGAAAAATGCCAACGAACATGCTCCGAACGCGGTCCCATCTTCCTCATTCGCACCATCTACCAACGTATTCGAGGTAGGGGTTATGTTCATAATTCATTCGTTTTCCCCATTCTTGAATATTATGAAAATACAGATCAACCAACCAATGTGTTGATTCTAATTCCGTTCTATAATGCAGAAAGATAATGTAATGTTTCTTTATGAGAGTTTTTATATTTAAATAATCTTTCCTATGTTATAATGCTAACGCGGAGGGAGTGGGCCAAGCCGAACAAGGATCGGACCATCCGCTGATTTCGAGTTGGTGGCATTCTTCACGAGAGACCGATAAATATTTTAGTAAGAAAAACATTAGACCGCAGGGTGTAAGAACTGCCCTGGGAGACTGTAGGTGCAGACAGAAAAGGAATCGGTCCATTAGAGCTTCGCTAGTGGCCCACACTTAAAAAAATCTAAAAAAAACCTAAAACTCACTAAATACCCCAAAAGACAACCAAAACCCCTAAAATACCCAAAAAACACCTTAAAACCCCATAGAATTCTAAAAACACCAAATCCCTAAAACCTTATAAAATACACTAAAACCCCTAAATCCCAAAAAAAACACTAAAACCCCATAAAAATAATAAAAACCCTTAAAAACACTAGAAAATTTTAAAAGCACTAATAACCCTAAAAACTCTAGAAAAAACTCAAAAATAGTAAAAATACTCAAAACCAATAAAAAAAGGAAACCATAAAACCCCTCAAAACCCAAAAAATACAAAAAAGACCATAAAAATGTGAAAACCATAAAAAATACTCAAAAAACAAAAAAAAACATAAAAACCCCATAAACCCTATATGAAACCTAAAATTCTACAAAACCTAAAAAACTTCAAAAAACCCATAAAACCTTTAAACCCATATGTAACACCCCAAGGTTCCACAGTACGTTTCCCTTTGAATAATGCAATAGCGTGTGTTGTACGCAACTTCGAGATTCTAACACACTACGACCAATCAAAGTAGTCGTTAGGAATAGTAATACCCACTTTTTGAAATTTTATAAATTTTATCTCTCAAAACAGACTTAATTTTTGGATTCGGAATATCAAAATTATCCTAGGGTGAAATAGTGGTACTTTTCGGATAACTTTTATATTTTGATTAATATTGAAAATTACTAAATTTTAATTAAAAATGACTTTTTTAATCGAAATAATTAATAGTGATAAATTATGAATTTGATTGGTTTTAAAGTATATTTAGAATATATTTTTACCATTTAATACAATTTTGGTCATTGGACATAATTTCACAATTAAACTAGACATAAACAAGTGTCAATCTTTTGAAAGTTATTATCTCTTAAAAACACGCTTTTTGTTCTAACAATGGGAATTAATTTTAAATTAATTCCTTCCACTTCAGGGTTTTAAATTTGGAAAAAGGGATTCCATATTTGGAATCAGGATGTCCAAATTGTGTAAATAATTAACTTTTATTTTTAGACATTTTGAATAATTACTTCGGTGAATATTTTATATTTCATGGTTAAAGGGTAAATCCGGTAAATAAGGGTAAACAAAATAATATTATAATAATAATAAATTACCCTAAAACGTATCCTAACCTTATTGGTTGATACATTTCCGACCATGGGCATCTTTGGGTCAATTTTGGGACCCCATGGAGCCACTTGTAAGTCATAATGACACTTTATATTTATTAAGTTAAAATAAATAAAAAAATGACATAAGCATATATCTTTTAGAAAAATAATTTTTACGTAAGGTTATATATGTTGGATTTTCGAGTATAAATATTAATTATAAATATAAAAAGATTTAATACATAATGGTAGTTTATTTATAATTTTATACATTTAATAAATAAATTTATTTATGACACAATAATGATGCAGTATTTTCTTTATTAATGAATGAATCAAATAATTGTTATTATAAATGTTAAAATTAATATAATTTGAAGGTTTTGATGACATCCATGAATTTTATTACATAATAATACATTATAGGATTGTTTAAATGAATTTATAACGAATTAATAAAGTTTATAAGACTTTAACAAAAATCAATTATTAAATATTGTCAAAATTGACATAAAATAATTTTTAAAAAAAATATTATACTATTAATTTATATCCAATTTCTAAAAATCTAAGGTTCGGCAAAGAGACTTATACCATGATAGGTGTGTCATTAATGGACCACTTGGCCATCATTGGACGTATATAGTAAGTTTATTAACTATATAATATAAAAATACAAAGTGACATGGTAAATGTCAAACTAATTAACTAAGAGTTAAAACTAAAAGATATGGTTAATATAATGACCCAAACCTGTATAAATTCTATTGGATGAGTGTTTTTATACTCATCCCCACTTTAAATTTTAAATAATACACTTTTGATCTATTATAAACCGAATATGAATTTATCATAAAATAATATTTCTAGATTTTCCTAAGGTGCCCCGCCCCCACCTTATAAAAGGACACCACTTATAACCAATTATTCACACTTTCAAAGCCTTTTTATTCAGCCAAAACCTTCCCAAATACTCTATAAACTTCTCTAAATTCAAACTAAAGGCATTAATTTTATCATAAATCCAACCTTAGGAGCCCTTTTGATCAAATCAAAAGGAAGTACCCAAAGAAGAGGTAGTGTTTTCAACACCATTTTTCAAGTTCCTTTCTTCTTCAACTTCTTATTTCTTTGTTATTTACTTTATAAAATAATAACTCCAGTATCTCATGTATACCATTATGTTATTATAAATATGTTACAACCATATTCATTATTCTATCCATCCTTTGAATGACATGTCACCATATGTGCGTACGTACGACTTACCGTCTCCACGTCGTGGTGTAATTGTTATTCAATATATTATTATTTATATGGGTATAATAATGATGTTTAATTCATTTAAATAATAAATATAACAAGATAATTATTCTGTATATATGATATAAAATCCAATTATATATTATTTTAATATCAAAAGAATGATATTGTCGCTCGTGTGTACGAACGGACTATCGTCTCCACAAACGCGATGAGATTCATTCCCCATCGTATCCATGAAATTATAATTCTCATTTGATGATTGAAAATAATGTTTAAGGAAATGATATCATTCTGGATATGAATAAGATACAAGCTATCCATAACAAACACGACCAATGTAACAAAATATATAAAAGAAAACGAATGAGTTAACACCCGAAATGATGATAATACTAAGATATTATTAACAAAGAAATGTTAAAAGATCATATATGATATCATATTAATTTATATGAATCATGAATAATTTTATAACAATTATTTCACCATTATACAGGAGGTTAACCTACCCTAAACCAAGGAAAAGTACAAGGTAAGGGGTTTCTTATCTCACTTTTAATTCCGTGAGATTTCCATTGTTCACCGCTTATTTATTTCATGTGGTGTGTGTACTGCCCATGATTGTATTCATGGTGTAATATAAATTAATTTATGGATATTTACATCATCATTGTATGATCCTTCTTTTATGGGTGTATGTTTCTTAAGTTACTAAATCGATAAGGGAATTTTAAATTTCAATTTCCACTCATTTGGATTTACGCATACTTCATTGATTATTTTACTCCATGATTATGTGTGGAATCACAATTCATTTGATTATGTCATAATTTCCACTCCCGTTTATGTGGATATACTTTTGATGCACATAATCACTCTATTGATAAATTCTCAAGTCATCGGTATGAACTTGATAAGATTAATTTTTACTTAATCTCGATTTGTTGAGTTAAACATCCAATTCATTGGTGTTGTTTTTAAAATAATATGTGTGAATGTCCTTTGATTGTTTTATGCTGAATGTCTAATCTCATTGATTGTATTTATATTTTTCACACATAATTATGTCATTGATTTATCCTTAAGCTAAGGATATGGCCTTTATGAGAGATTTCATCTCAATTTACATTCCATTGAGACTTCTTTATTGTTATACACAAAATCACTTTTATATGGTGTATATAATATACTTTGACATAGTATATCTTGAATCCCTATATTTTCATGATATTACAAAGTTTTTATTACCTAAAATATTTTTTTCAAGTGTCTCTCATTTGGTTAGGAACTCTAACTAAAATATCATTTTAAAATGTTTTAAAGATTTATTATTCTAAATCTTTCTCATTAATGTCCATGTTTTCAAAATGGTTTTAGGGATTTATTTATATAGACATTAAAGTCTTAAAATCAAAATTCCTTTTAAAACTTTAAAAGTGTTATGGGACACTTTGAATCAAAAATCTATTTTAAATGGCTTCTTGACAAATAGTTATACTTTTGAATGATTTCAAAAAAGGGGGATACTTATCTCCAACAGTTTTGAAGATTATTTTCATCTATGTCAATATCCTTAATTATTCTCGATTGAGGTTAATCTATTACAATAAAATCTTCCATATTGTATTAAATGAGTTATGTTTGACTGTGGATGTTCTATTTTTATACCATTCATGGTTTTTGGATAAATTATTGACATTTCGTATGCTAGTTTTAATACAAATGTTTATGTTATGTTTCAAACTTTTTATATGAGGAATGCATTGGACTTAGTAAGTGATGGGTGGTGATCACTATAGCTCATCGATGCATCGGTAGGTCTCATGAGACAAACTAGTGTCTTGGCACGAGGCCTTGACAAAATCTTATTTCTAGTCTTGGCATGAGGCCTTGGCTACGTGGTTATGATAGTCTGGCACAATGCATTCCATCATTATGAAAGTGGTTATTGATATTGCATGTGATTATTAGACTAGTAGAATATCCATGTGAATATGTAAATGGAATCATCATTTTAGCTTTTCCATATTGTGTAGATGTTCAATTTTAAAAGTCTTTTGTTTTAGTTATACATTGCCTTAAATGTTTATTCTTATTTATGAATGTTTTCGCTATATTGTTATCCTTACTGAGCGTCTGAGCTCACCCCTTTCAATGTTTTATTTCTCCCAGGATGTGAAGAAGTAATTTATGAATGACCTGCAGGGATAATATGAGGGGATATGAAGACAAGATGTTTTAGTAATATTTTTCACCTTATGATGTAATTTAATATTTATGGATGTATCTAGTTATTCCTAGGCTACTAAACTATTCGGTATTTCGAGACTTGATCTTTCTTGTGATCATTCCAATGTCATATAATAATGCACAAATTCTGGGCAATTGGGGTCAGGGCGTTACAGTTGGTATCAGGGGAAGTTTAGTACAAACCTTGGGAGATATATTTAGATAAACTCTGATTAGAGCACATAGCCCTAAGATAGACTTTGAGGATTAGTATATAAGAACTTACTAGAATTTTGGTATTGTAGAGATTTTGTGAGTTTTCTGAGCGATATATCCCAGTCTGGATACGAGCAGGTAGAGGCGGATCTGGCACAGATGTACCTAGGGGTAAAACCCAAAAACACCGCTTTGAGCTAGACTTGAACGGGAACTAGTGCACAACAACGGGCCTTACTACACTCTTGGTTACGACACTCCCGGGGGATATGCTGAGGATAATTTACATTTTATTTACAAACCGATTTGAAGTATTATATATAATATGAGAGTAAATGACCTTGGTTAATCCTAATGTGTTTCAAATTGAGAATATGGTGACATGATATTATCTAAATGATTTTAAAACTACTATTACTCACACAATGATTTCTGGTTTTAGTCAATGGCTGGATTCCAAGGAAGTCATAGTGACTTTGAGAATTATGTACAAGGTGGGAACAGTGGTGGCAATGAGAAAAAAATTGGAATGTTGATAGACGTAAAAGATATCGTCTTCATACCAAATCAATTTTCCAAAAATATGATCAACAATATATATATTAACCATTTCCTAGACTCAAAAAATAAGAGAATGGTGATGAATGATAAAAGCTCTAGCAGTGGAGACCATGGAGAAAGGAATCCTCAATTTCCATCATGCAGGAAATGTGGAAGGAGACACCCATTAAAGTGTATCAATGGGACAAAGAAATGTTTTATGTGTGGGAAAGAAGTACATAAAGTAAAAAATTGCCGAAAAAATGAAGAGTATTATGGAAGGAAAAAAAATGATCCCAAGAATCAATTTACAGTCATTTTCCGTAAATGTAGGGGACCTGACCATTACCCGAGTGAATTATCTATTCTATAGGTTATTTTCTTGGTCAAAGAAGAAGCTATGTGGAAATAAATGGTTGGAGAAATGTTTAAAAAGTATTAGTTCTCCTTTTTGATGAGTTTAGTTTGGAATAATTTTTTCTTGTATTTGTAACCCTGCAGTTTTCCATGTGAGAATGATATTTGAGAAAGAATTATCTTTTATCTTGTGAATATAGTTATAAATAACCATTTGGTTTTATATGATCATTGGGTTTGAAGCAATTAAAAGTTATTATAATTTGGGATGAAAATGCAAGGTATGAGATAACATTGGTGGGTTATTTTGAGGAATTAATCTCATTTTGGTAATGTTATAAAATATAGTTTTTGAAAAGGGGAAAAACACAGACCGTGAGACAACCCGTCGCGTCGGACAAAGATGTGGGAATGAAACCGACAACCAAAGTGTGATTGGGATTTATCGCCTACCACTAGACTAAGTGATGTCCCTGGTTAGTGTGACTATTATTTTTAGTTAAATGATTTTATTGATCAATAATAATTTGATTTCAGATCTTATTTCTTATCAAATGAATACCCTTAGTATAGGAAAATGATTTGGTGATTAAGTGATAAATGTTATTTTGGAAGATGTTCGATTTTTTGGGAACACTATATGCCTAAGGAAAATAGAATACTATGGGATTTCATTTGAGGATTAATGGTGGATTTTTTATCTATGTTTTTATTGTGGATTTATAGTGATTTGGGTTCTTTATGGAAATGATTAACCTATAATAGAGAATATGTGATTAGGTTAATTACATTTAATTATGTGACTTTAAGAGTAGTTTATTTCATTTGGAGATACCATTTAACGTAGAAGAATACATAACCAAATTCTTCTAAGTTATGATTTTATATTGTATTTTATTGAAGAATTTTAAGGACAATTCTTTATTGAATGATATTTATTTAACTTTAGGGTATTGTTGTTTTAATTTTAGAAATTAATATTAGTGTTTCTTTCTATAATGGAATATCCTTTTGGGGGATCATCAAATCTTGTATAACCATTTTGGTTTTGATTATTTTCTAAAGAAAAGGTAAACATATAGTTTATCCTTTGTGGATCATGTTATTCTCTAGAAGTTTATTCTGTCTCTTCTAGTGTGACCAAGTATTCTGGAAAACTCATCATTTAAAAACGAGTTAGTAGTAGAAATTTATTAAAGAATGAAACTTTACTTAAAAAGTAAGTATATATCTTTATGTTCATATTCAATCTCAGAAATGAATTCCTCATCTTTATGTAATGTAACTTAAAAAAATGTTGTCTGTTTACTTTTCCTACTGGGAAACTAATGACCGTTTGTCCCATCACAAGTATGTGGTTTTCTTATTGTTAACTTTCTCCTGATCATGATTTCCATCCCTCTCCATCAGAAAGTGACACTTAGTTTATCATCCATATCCATGTTTTTATACACGGAATCCTGGTATAGGTTATCTCAGGTGACCTTTGTACTTCTCTTTCTTTCTTTTAATGTGATAGTTTTATTGACTCTTTTTCCAATGTGGGACTTTCCATTATATTCCCAAGCCCAATTTTAAAAATTTTGAGGACGCAATTTGTGGAAAGAGGGGAGAATATAACACTCCAAGCTTCCATGGTACGTTTCCCTTTGAATAATGCAATAACGTGTGTTGTACGCAACTTCGAGATTCTAACACACTGCGACCAATCAAATTAGCCGTTATGAATAGTAATACCTACTTTTTGAAATTTAAAAAAATTTATCTTTAAAAATGGACTTCATTTTTCGATTCGGAATATCGAAATTATCCTAGGGTGAAATTTTGGTACTTTTCGGATAACTTTTATATTTTGATTAATAGTGAAAATTATTAAATTTTAATTAAAAACAACTTTTTAATCGAAATAATTAATAGTGATAAATTATTAATTTGAGTGGTTTTAAAGTATATTTAGAATATATGTTTACCATTTAATACAATTTTGGTCATTGGATATAATTTCACAGTTAAACCAGACATAAACAATTGTCAATCTTTTGATAGTTATTATCTATTAAAAACTCGCTTTTTGTTTTAACAACGAGAATTAATTTTAAATTAATTTTTGCCACTTCTGTGTTTTGAATTTTAAAAAATGGATTCCATATTTGGAATCAGGATTTCCAAATCGTGTAAATAGTTAACTTTTATTTTTAGACATTTTGAATAATTACTTCAGTGAATATTTTATTTACCATGGTTAAAGGGTAAATCCGGTAAATAAGGGTAAAAAATTAACATTATAATAATAATAAATTACCCTAAAACATGTCCTAACCTTATTGGTTAATACCTGTCTGACCATGGGAATCTTTGGGTCGATTTTGGGACCCCATGAAGCCACTTGTAATTGATAATGACACTTTATATTAATTAAGTTAAAATAAATTCAAAAATGACATAAGCATATATCTTTTAGAAAAACAATTTTTACATAGGGTTATATATGTTTTATTTTCAACCATAAATATTAATTAGAAATCTAAAAATATTTCCTACATAATGGTAGTTTATTTATAATTTTTAGATATTTAATAATTAAATTTATTTATGACACAATGATGATGCAATATTTTCCTTATTAATGAATGAATCAAATAATTGTTATTATAAATGTTAAAATTAATATAATTTTAAGGTTTTGATGACATACATGAATTTTATTACTTATTATGACATTATAGGATTTCTTAAATGAATTTGTTTCGAATTAAAAAAGTTTTTATGACTTTAACAAAAATCAATTATTAAATAGTGTCAATATTGACATAAAATAGTTTATAAAACAAATATTATATTATTAATTTATATCCAATTCCTAAAAATCTAATGTTCATAAAAGATAATTATATCATGATATGTGTATCATTAATGGACTACTTTGGGGTCTCTTGGATGTATATAGTATGTTTATTAACTATATAATATAAAAATACAAAGTGACATGGTAAATGTCAAACTAATTAACTAAGAGTTAAAACTAAAAGATAAGGTTAATATAATGACCCAAACCTATCTAAATTATATTGGTTGAGTGGTTTTAGACCCATCCCAAACTTAAACTTTAAATAATCCACTATGTATCCATTAGAAACTGAATATGAATTTATTATAAAATAATATTTCTAGATTTTCCTAAGGTGCCCCTCCTCCGCCATATAAAAGGACACCACTTCTAACCAAATATTCACACTTTAAAAACCTTTTGGTTCGGCCAAACCCTGCCCAAATACTCTCTCAACGTCCTTCAATTTACCCTAGAGGCCTAAATTTTATCATAAAGCCAACCTATGGAGCCCTTTTGATCAAATCAAATGGAAGTACCTGAAAAAGATGTAACGTTTTCACCACACTTTTTCAAGTTCCTTTCTTCTTCAACTTATTCTTTATTTGTTTTTTAATTTCTAAAATAATAACTGTAGTATCTCCTCTATACTATTATGTTATTATAAATATTTTACAACCATATTCAGTATTCTATCCATCCTTTGAATGACATTTCACCATACGTGCGTACGTACGGCTTACCGTCTCCACGTTGTGGTGTAATTGTTATTAAATATATTATTATTTGGATGGGTATAATAATGATGTGTAATTCATGTAAATAATAAATATTACTTGATAGTGATTCTGTGTAAATGATATAACATCCAATTATATATTATTTTAATATCAAAATAATGATATTGTCGCTTGTGTGTACGTACGGACTACCGTCTCCAAAAACGCGATGAGATTCATTCCCCATCGTATCCATGCAATTATAATTCTCATTTGAATATTAAAAATAATGTTTAAGGACATGATATCATTCTGGATATGAATAATATACAACCTATCCATAACAAACACGGATTATGTAACAAAATATATAAAATAAAACGAGTGAGTTAACACCCGAAACGATGATAATACTAAGATATTATTAACAAAGAAATGTTAAAAGATTATATATGATATCATATTAATCTATATTATTATTTAATAATTTAATAACAATTATTTCAACATTATACAGGAGGTTAACCTTCCCTCAACCAAGGAAAAGTACAAGGTAATAGGTTTCTTATCTCACTTTTAATTCTGTGAGATTTCCATTGTTCACCACTTATTTATTGCATGTAGTGTGTGTACTACCAATGATTGTTTTAATTGTGTAATATACTTTAATTTATGGATATTTACATCATCATTGTATGATCCTTATTTTATATTTTCATGTTTCTTATGTTACTAAATCGATAAGGGAATTTAAAATTTCAATTTCCACTCATTCGGCTTTACGCATACTTAATTGATTATTTTACTCCAAGATTATGTGTGGAATCACTATTCATATGATTATGTAATAATTTACACTCCCCTTTCTGTGGATATACTTTTGATACACATAATCACTCCATTGTTAAATTCTCATGTCATCGGTATGAACTTGATAAGAGTAATTTTTATTTAATCTTGATTTGTTGAGTTAATCATCCAATTCATTGGTGTTGTTTTTACAAGAATATATGTGAATGTACATTTATTGTTTTACGATGAATGTCCAATCTTATAGAGTGTATTTATATTTGTCACGCATAATTATGTCGTTGATTTATCCTTAACCTAAGGATATGGCCTTTATGAGAGATTTCATCTCAATATACATTCCATTGAGATTTCTTTATTCTTATACACCAAATCACTTTTATATGGTGTATATAATGTACTTTAACATAGTATATCATGAATCACTATATTCTCATGATATTAAAATGTTTTTATTACCTCAATTATTTGTATTCAAGTGTCTCTCTTTTGGTTAGGAACTCTAACTAAAATATCATTTTAAAATGTTTTAGAGATTTATTTTTCTAAATCTTTCTCATTAATGTCCAAGTTTTAAAAATGGTTTTAGGGATTTATTTATATGGAAATTAAAGTCTTCAAATAAAAATTCCTTTTAAAAGTTTCAAAGTGGTATGGGACACTTTGATTCAAAAATCTATTTTAAATGGCTTCTTGACAAATAGTGATACTTTTGAATGATTTCAAAAAAGGGGGATAATTACCTCCAACAGTTTTGAAGATTATTTTAATATATGTCAATATCCTTAATTATTATTGATTGAGGTTAATATATTACAATACAATCTTCCATATTGTATTGAATGAGTTATGTTTGACTGTAGATGTGCTATTTTTATACCATTCATGGTTTGTGGATAATGTATTGACATTTCGTATGCTAGTTTTAACACGAATGTTTATGTTATGTTTCAAACTTTTCATATGAGGAATGCATTGGACTTAGTAAGTGATGGGTGGAGCCCGCTATAGCTCCTCAATGCATCGGTAGGTCTCATGATACAAACTAGTGTCTTGGCACGAGGCCTTGACAAAATCTTATTTGTAGTCTTGGCACGAGGCCTTGGCTACGTGGTTATGATAGTCTGACATTATGCATTCCATCATTATGAAAGTGGTTATTGATATTTCATGTGATTATTCGACTAGTAGAATATCCATGTGAATAAGTAAATGGCATCATTTCATTTAGTCTTTTCCATATTATTCTGATGATCAAGTTTAAAAGTCTTTTGTTTTAGTTATACATTGCCTTAAATGTTTATGCTTATTTATGAATGTTTCTGCTATATTGTTAACCTTACTGAGCATTTGAAATCACCTCTTTCAATGTATTATTTTTACCAGGATGTGAAGAAGTAATTTATGAATGACCTGCAGGGATAATATGAGGGGATATGAAGACAAGATGTTGTTGCAGTAGTTTTTTCACTTTATGATGTAATGTAAAATTTATGGATTTATCTAGTTATTCCAAGGCTAATAAACTAATCGGTCTTTCGAGACTTGATCTTTCTCGTGATCATGCCAATGTCATGTAATAATGCACTGATTATGGGCAACGGGGGTCAGGGAGTTACACCCTATAACACTGAAAACCCATAAATCCCTAAAACTATAAAAAACAATAAAACCAAAAATAGACCGTAAAACACTAAAGTCCCCTGAAATATGTAAAAAAAAACAAAACATATAAAACCTAAAAACTCTAAAAATCCTCAAAGCACATAAAATCTCTAAAAACCCAAAAAAATGTAAAATACCACTAAAACCCCATAAAAACCCAAAAACTCTAAATGTCCCTAAAAATGTAAAAACACAAAACACCCTAAAAACCCTAAAAATACCATAACAAAATCCAAAAAACCAAACAGATTCTAAAAACCCATTAAATAAACTAAAAAACCAAAAAACCAAAAAACTATAAATATTCTAAAAACGCTAAAAACCCTTAAACACCAAAAAACTAATAAAATCCCTAAAACACTAAAATCCCTAAAACAATCCTAAAACCCCAAAAATCATTAAAAAACGCTAAAAACCCTAAAATTATTAAATCCCTTTAAAAATCTATGGAAAACCAAAAATCCCTCAAACTACTTAAAAACTAAAAAACCCCTAAAACCCCAAAAACAACTAAAAAGTCCATAAAACCCAAAAAACAATATAACACCCTAAAACCCCTAAAAACCATTTAAAAACAAAAATAAACAGAAAAAACCTCTATGAATATAAAAATTGTAAAAACTCTAATACTTTAAAAACACTAAAACCACATAAACCCCAAATACCCTAAAACCCCTAAATAAATCCTAAAAACCCTAACAACTTAAAAAAACCTAAAAACCCCTTTAAACCTCACAAAAACCTAAAAACCCTTAAATACCCAAAACACTAAAAACCATTAAAATCTTAAGAATCCCTAATAATACTAAAAAATATTAAAAACCGTAAAAAAAAATAAAATCCATAAAATCCCTTAAACCCTTAAAAATAAAAATAGTCAGTAAAACCCATAACCCCACACCCCACATAAAACCCCCAAAATAAACCCTAAATAACCCAGAAAACCATAACGGACCTGAAAACCCATAAATACCCTAAAAACCATAAAGAACCCTAAAACCCCTAAAAACCATAAAGGACCCTAAAAGCCTAAAAAACTATGAAAAACCCTAAAACCTAGTAAATAATCTAAAAAAATAAAATCCCTAAAAGATCCTAATATCCTAAGAAAACAGTAAAATTCTTTAAAACCCCTCAAAAACCATAAACCCCACAAAAAATATAACCACCCATAAAGAAACTAAATTATACAAAACCCATAAAGTCCCTAAAACCCCTTAAAACCCTAAAAACTGTAAAAGATCTAAAAAATCACTAGAAATACCTAAAATCCATAAAAGGCACAAAAAACATTGAAAACATTAAACAAACACAAAACACCAAAAAACCATAAAAACCCTAAAAACACATTAAAACCGTAATAGACCATAAAAACAAAAAATACTCCAAAACCCGTAAAAAACCCTAAAACCCCTAAAAACCCTAAAAACCATAAAAGCCCAAAAAAACCAAATAACAATGAAAATTGAAATAAACCAAAAAAAACTAAGAAACCCTCTAAACCCTCAGAACACATAAATAACCTAAAAATACATAAACTCATAAAAATACTAAAGGATCCTTGAATCCCTAAATATTCATAAAACTATAAAATACCCAAATAACATAAAAAACTCAAACAAACTATAAAACCCTTACAACACTAAAAATCCTAAAAAACCATAAAAGCCCAAAAAGGTATTAAAAATCTTTGAAAATATTAAAACCCTAAAAACTGAAGAGAAAACCCCTGAAAATCCATAAAAACTCTAAAAACCCATAGAAAACCTAAAAACCTAAAAACTATAGAAACCCAAATACCCATGAAAGTCATAAAAATCCTAAATACCATGAAAACCCCACAAAAACCATAAATAGTCCAATCCCCATTAAACAACATAAAAACCCTAAAACCCCCTAAAAACATGAAACCACCAAAAACCCTTAAAATATAAACTCACTAAACACCCATTAAAACCCCTAAAACCCTAAACCCCCCCCCCCCAACACCCTAGAAACCCTAAAAACCACCAAAACACCTAAAACTCCCAAAAATTATAAAAACACTAAAACCATAAAAACCTAAAACCCTCCAAAAACACTAAAAACATAAAATCTTTAAAAACCACTAAAGTCTCTAAAACTCCTTAAAACCACTTAAACCCCCTAAAATACCATAAAAACCCAAAAATATCCCTATAATACTAGAAAAAATTAAAACACTCGATGAAATGTGAATGAAACTTGGATATGTGGGCAAGTTATTGTCATTGGAGTGGGAGAGTTATCAAAAAAAAGCAAAAGCAGCCTATTCTTACCGAGGAAATGTGCATGCAACTAGGAACTTTCAATATGAAACCTGATCGACATTCAAAGTGGTTCCTAGCCAATAAACTATCTTGGGGGATACTATTTCATCAATCCATCTCTGTATTAGAGACTTTGACCATATTATAAGCCACATCACAGATAGAATCCTTAACTAGAAAAACAGGTTTCTGTCGTTGGGGGCTGGATCGCCCTGCTGAATAGTGTCCTTCTTGCCACCCCAGTTCATTCACTCTATAGTGTTAAATCCCCAAAATGAGTGATCTAAAAAATAGAAAAAGCAATAAATCACTTAATATTGGATTCCTAGGATGAAGGAAAGTGGTCATGGGTATCTTGGAAGAGAATGGTGAGGCCCATCCAAGAAGGTTAGATCAACATTCATAGTCGGGATGACACCCTCCTATGCATGCAAGTAAGACTGGATTGGGAGCTAATTGATCATGGAACTCTATGGGGCATCATGATGGGGGTATTTTGTCGGGTGGCGTTTTTCTAGATGTAGCGCCCATGTCCCCTCTCATGGACACTCTTTTTCCTTTGTACTCGGCCCTCCATACCCATGCTCAGTGGATTATCAGCGAAGGGAAGGTTTCCTTTTTTCATACCAATTAGGTGGGATGCACTCTTAATTTTTGGGGGTGTCCTACCTATAACATCTCGTATAAGGAGTGCAGTAGATATCACACCTTCATCAAGGCATTTCTATCCAAAAAACAACAAGATACCTTTCATCTTATTGATATCAATGTGGAACCCAACATGTGCGTTTTCACCTTTAAGAATGGTCTCTTTCTCTTTTAAGGATTTCCATAGGCTACTGGTGACCCTAATAGAGGAGGACCACCGGAATGAAACCCTTTGGATCAATAGTATCTATATAAACTATAACTTCTTGACTTGGAGGATCAGACAAAATGTTGTGGCCACCAACTAGAATGTCAGGAAATGTAGTATTGCCATGGACTCTCGTTGCGCTTGCTATAAGGACAGTCAAGAGGAAAGCATGTAGCACCTTTTCTTGGATGGAGATTCGGTGCGTGATGTCTGGTCTACCTTCGGTAGCTTTTTTGTAGTCCATTCCCATCTAGTGGAGGAATCCCTGTTCCTTGTTCTTTGGTTTCATAACTCAGGTAGAAGGGGAGGGGAGGTATGGGTAGACCATAATCCCGCATATTGGTGTTTGTTGTCTTTGGATGGTGAGGAACAAAGCTATATTTTAGGGGTGTGGTTCCTACGGTAGATTAATTTTGGTTTGTACTAATATTATGCTTCTGGATATGATCAGGCGCATTGACAACTGGTGGGATGCTCCCTCCCTTCAGCTTCTTCTTGCAACCACCCTGGCTATTCCAAATGTTTTCCCTCAGGGTCATTGGGTTTATTAGAATCCCCCATCCTCAGGCTTGAAACTTAATATGGATGGCTCATGCTTTGTAGGGGTCATTAAGGGTAGTGGGGTTATTCACAACTCTAGGGGATTCTTTCTGTGGGCGTTCTTAGTTCACTTTGGCCGGGGTTCTTCTCTTCAAGAAGAGGCTCTTACTATGCTCTCTGGTCTTATGATATAAAGACAAGGTTTTATGCATATTTAGGAAGCTAAAACAGACTCTCTGATTCTCTAAAACTCACTACAAGGCTCTGATAGTGTCCCCTAGTCTATTTCCTACCCCGTCTGGAAGTGCTGGGAAATCCTCTCTAGTAACATTTGTCTTAGATATACCTGGTGAGAGGGAAACAAGATGGAAGACCATATGGCTTCAGAGGCTCCACAAGGTAATGGTTCCTCCTGCTATTAAAACCTTTACCAACTGAAACCATAGGGGGTTAGTATTGTAACAGGGGATTCCCTCGGGTTTCATTTCTTTCGGCCTCACTAGGCCTTCTGGTTTTGCATTTGTGTCTCTCTTGTTCTTTCCCTACTTATAATTAGTAAATAAGAAATGACGATCATGATAAAACCCTAAAAACTAGAAAAAACACTAAAACCCTTCATAACCCAAAAAACCTATAACCCCAAAAAATAAAACAATTATTAAATAATAATTAAAAACTATAAACCCCATAAAACCCCAAAAAAATGTAAAACCCCTTAAAACCCTAAAAACCATGAAATTTCTAAAAACCCATGAAACCCCTAAAAATTATAAAACCCCTAGAACCCATAAAACCAATAAAAACCCTAAAAACATATGAAAACACTAAAACCCCTAAGAAACCCTAAGAAAACCCTAAAAACACCAAAACACATTAAAATCCATAAAATTCCAAAAATAATAAAAACCCTAAAAACCCTAAAAATCTTTAAACCAGCCCTAAAAGACTCTAAAACCCATTAAAACATTTAAAAGACCCAGGAAACCAAAAAATAATACAAGAACCTAAAAACCATAAAACCCCTTTAGAACATAAAAACCCTTAAACCTTTTAAAAGACCCCAACACCCTATAAAAACAATAAAAGAACCCTAAAATCATAAACACTCTAAAAATATAAAAACATAGAGGAATATAAAACCCCTTAAAACCCTATAAACCCCTAAAACCATAAAAAACTCTAAAAATTCTTAAAACATTATAAAACACCCTAAAATGCCTAAAAATGCTAAAAATCCTTAATAACCCTAAAATAACACTTAAAAACCAAAAAACCCAAAATATTGAAAAAACCCTAAACCCCCCATAAAAACCTGAAAACCATTAAAACCCCTAAAACCATGTAAATCCATTTAATAAATAAAATCTATGAAAAACATAAAACCCCTATGAATTATAAAAATGCTAAAACCCCTGATACCACCAAAACGACTAAAATACTTGAAAGCAATAAGAAAATACTAACCCCCCACCCCAAACCCTAAGAGAACCTAAAAACCATAACCAACCCTATAAAAATCTAAAAAACACTAAATATCAAAAAAAATTAAAAAACCTAAAACCCACAAAAACCTTAACAAACCCCCCCAAAACCTATAAAAACCTTAAAAACCCTTCAAAATCTTGAAACTCTCTAAAACCCTAAAAAAACTAAAAGAACCCTAAAATCCATTAAAATAAATGAAAACTATAAGAACCCTAAAATATTGTAGAACACTAAACCCCCTAAAAACATTAAACTCCTAAAAACACTAAACCCCTTAAAAAGGCACTAAAACCCGTAAAACGCTTTAACAACCTAAATCACTTAAAACCCTCAAAACCCATGAAAAACTCTAAAACCTCTAAAATCCCTAAAAACATTCTAAACCCCATAAATGAAATTGGAAACATGAAAACCCTATAAAACCCCTAAAATACCTTAAACCCCTTAAAAACCCTAAAATCTTATTGGTGTACTGAAAATGCTAAAAACACTAAAACCCTAAAAATCCATATAAACCCTCTAAAACACTCTAGGAACCCTAAATCCCCCATAACCCCATAAAACCCACTAAAACAATAAAAACCCTTATGAAACCCTAAAAAAATTAAAAAATATAAAAAACACTAAAAACCTTTGAAAATCCAAAAACCTTTAAAATAGTAAAAACTCCTCAGAACCATAAAATTCAAGAAAAAACACTAAAATCATCAAAACCATAAAACTCTTAAAAATAATTAAAACCCTAAAAACATGAAAAAACTCCTAAAATCCCTAAATAGCCCTTAAAAAAAATAAAATACTCAAAAAATACTAAAACCCCTAAGAAAACCATAAAACCATAAAAACCCTAATAACGCTAAAAATAATAAAAAAATGCTAAACACCCATAAAACACCTAAAAAACTAAAACCCATAAAACTATAAAATAAACACATAAAATCATGAAAATAATAAGAAACCATAACCACATTGCAAAATTATAATAAACCATAGAAACCCAAAAAACATTAAAAACCCATAATCGCTAAAAACCCATAAAATACATAAAAACTCTAAAAAACAATAAAAACATAATAAATTCCCTAAAACTATAAAAACCCATAAAAGAACATAAGACCTCACAAAAACTATAAAAGTACCTCAAAACCCTTAAATATTAAGAAAATCATAAAAAACCCAAAAAACCTAAAAACCATAAAAACAATATAATTATAAGACCCTAAAAACAAAAGAAAACCCATAAAATTCCTAAAAAACCCAAAAAATCATAGAAATCCTAAAAAAAACTTAAAAATAAATGAAAAAACAAAAAAAACTCGAAGGTATTAAAAAACTAAAAAAAACCCCAACAAACTCCTCCAAACCCAAAAGGCTCTAAAACCACAAAAACCTCTAAAACCCATAAACACATTACAAACACTAAAAAACTAAAAAACCTGAAACCCGAAAAACCATAAAAACCAATAAAAAATAAAAAACTGTAAAAACAAAAGAAATCTCTTAAAACCTGTAATAAACCTAAAAACCATAAAAAACCTAATAATTCAAAAAAGCCTAAAATCTTTAAAACACTAAAAATACTAATAACCCGAAAACACTACAACCCCTAAAAATCATTGATAATCCTAAAAACCATTAAAAACATCTAAAAAATAAATAAAAAACCTAAAACCCCTAAAAAACACAAAACCCATTAAACACCAAAAAACCAAAAAAATCATACAACCCTAAAACACCATTAAACAGTAAAATACCCAAAAAAGTAAAAAACCCCTAAATTCCATGAAAAATCAAAAAATCTAAATGACCCTAAAACCCATAAAACTATACAGACACCTAAAATAACCTTAAAATCCATAAAACCTTAAAAAACCTAAAACCCCTAAAATCCTTAAGAGCCCTAAATACCTAAAAACTCTAAAATCCCATAAAAATTATAAAAACACCTAAAAATAATAAAAAAACCACTAAAACCCCTAAAAACCTAAAACCCCTAAAAACCACACAAAATCGTAAAAACCCCAACACCCCCTAAAAACCATAAACACCATAAACAACCTAAATGACCATAAAAATCAAAAAAAAACCTGAAAACCCCTTAAATCCATAAAAAACCAAAAAAAACCCTTAAGATCCAAAAAACTAATAAAACCATAAAAAGTCCCTAAAACTACCTATAAAAACCTAAATCACTCTAAAACTCCTAAAACCCCTAAAAACCTATAATACCATAAAAGACCTAAAAACCCTAAAAAACCATAAAACACTAAAATATTCTAAAGAAACCCTAAAACCCCTAAAAACCTTTAAAAACACTAAAACTGCTAAAAGAACCTAAAACCCTAAAAGACAATAAACACCCTAAAAATCTCTAAATGAACATAAAAACCACTTAAAAAAGATAGAAAACCCAAAAACAATAAAAACATAAAAACTCTAAAGCCACTAGAAAACCTTAAAATCCCCTAATAACCATTAAACCCCCCAAAATCTATAAAAAATATAAAAACAATATAAACTCTAAAAAATTCTAAAAACCCATAAAACCCTAAATACACATAAATACCTAAATACTGTGAAAAAAATTTAAAACCCATAAAAACCCCTAAAAACCACTATGACCATTCAAAATCATTGAAAAAACAAATAAACACTAAAACCCATTAAAATCATGAAAATCCATTAAATATCTAAATACCCAAAATACCCAAAATACACATAAAAATACATAAAAATCCCTAAAAACACTAATAATCCTTAAAACACTAAAAACCATATAAAATACGAAAACCATTAAAAACTAAAAAAACCACTAAATTTAATAAAATCCCTAAAAACCCTCCAAACACAAATAAAACCCAAAAAACCAAAAAACTCCTAAAACACTAAAAACACCTAAAATAATACAAAAACATAAAATCCCTTGAAATATTAAAAAAACACACTAAATGATAATAACCATAAAAACAACTAAAACCCAATAAGAAAACTAAAACCCCTAGATGATCCTAAAATCACCGAACATACTCTAAACCCCCTTAAAACCCATAAAATACCCTAGAACACTAAATAAACTGTAAAAGATCCAAAAATCTTGATAAAATCTCTAGAAGACTCTAAAAAACATTAAAAACTCAAAAAACCCATTAAAACCCAACAAAGCCTAAGAAACACTAAAACCCTTAGAACAACAATAAAACCCTAAAAAACATAATACCCCAAAAAATAATAAAACCCCCTAAAACCCTAAAACCCATAAAAACTATAACAAACCCCTAAAAACCATAGAAACCCCTAAAAACCTTAAAACCCCTAAAATCCTTGAAAACACCTAAAACCATAAAAGTCCCTAAAATCCTTAACATCTGATATAAACAAAAAACCTATCAAAACCCTAAATCCATAAAAACCACTAGAAATCTCAAAACCCCATTAAAAACCTGAAAAACACTAAAAACAAAAAAAACTGAAAAAATCCCCCAATAACACTAAATTCCAAAAAATCCCTTTAAACACGAAAACCCCTAAAAAAACACTAAAAATACATATAAACCCTAAGAACCCTTAAAATCCCTAATATCTATAAAATACATTAAAACCCCTAAAATTCATAGAAACCCAAACACACCTAAAAACCCTAAAATGACTTAAATTATCCTAAAACCCTAAAAACCCTAAGACCTATAAAACCAAAAAAACCTCATCAAACTAAAAAAATATAAATGTAATAAAACCATAAAACCATAATAAAACTATACAAACCTCTAAAAACCATAAAAACCAAAAAACCCTAAAAACATGAAAACTAATTAATTAGCCTAAAATTATAAAAAATCCTAATAGACCCTAAAAACCCAAAAAATTCCCAAAAGACCATAAAACCTGAAAGAAATACTAAATGACCATAAAAACCATAAATACCCAAAAATCCTAAACACTCTTAATGAAATTAAAAACCCTAAAACCATTAAAATACCATAAAAGACCCAAAAAGCCTAAAAGATTTTAAAAACTCTTAAAATACGTCAAATACCATAACTCCCCCCCTAAAACCCTAAAGATACTTAAAACCCCTAAAGTGACCTTAAAAATAAAAAAACAAAAAATGATCCTAAAAACCCAAAAGGACTATGAAAACCCCTATAAAGCCTAAAGAATCCAAAAAACCAAAAAACCCTAAAATAACATAAAACCCCTAAAGGAACCAAAAATCAGTAAAACCCTAAAAGAACCTAAAAACTCAAAAACCACTTAAAGAACCTTGATAATCCTAATAAATCTAGAAAACCCTACAAATACAATTAAAAATCTAAAAGTACCTAAACCCCTAAAGATTTATAAAAACCTTAAAACTCCCTAGACACCATAAAATACAATAAAATACCCTAAAACCATAAAAACACTAAAAAAACATAAAAAACCACAAATGATATTAACCCCCTAAAACCATAAACGAACCTTGTTGACACCATAAAATGTGATTCATGCACTTTTCCATGTAATTCATTATGTGATCATCTCATAGAAAAAAATGTAAATTTTGAGTAAAATGTAACTCCATGTCAGAAAACGATTTAGGCTAGATTTTTATGTGTCACAAGAATACTCTACAATGGGGGATAAGTTTGAAGAACCCCCCTGTAGGAGTAAGATGTGGATTTCTAAAATTAGTGATATATTGGTGTCAAAAAGTTAAAATGTAATTTACAAGTTTATGAAGAGAATATTTAGCGTATTATACATATCTATAAAAAAATATATCTTTGAAATATACAATTTTATTGGTCATGGATCCAAAATGGACTCACAAATCCAATATTATGGCTCTCTAAAGATGGAAATTTTTGAAAATGAATGTGTGTCACCACGTAGGCCTTCCATGCAATCCCACTCATGTATTCCATCCACACAGGTCCATACATGCAGGTCCATCCATGAAGTCCCATCTACACAATAACATCCCTAAGGCAAAATCACACAATCCCACCAACGGGTCTATAAATAGACCCCTCCACCTCAAATTTTATAAGGAAGGCCAAACTCTCAGACGATGAATATAAAATAAGGCTCTGGTCGTGAAAATACCTAGCTCAAGAAGTCCATCACAACATGTGTGACCAACCATGGACTTTCCTAACTAGGTCAAGGCCCCCCAACCTAGTACCTGAATAGCCTATACCTGGGAAAATCATACATTGGCGACCGACCTTGGTGAACCACTTGGGTGACCCACCGAGGTGACTCACCTGGGTGACCCACCTAGGTGACCCTTAGCTGGGCCAAGAACCTCAGTGAACCATCTTGGTGACCCACCAGGGTGACCCACTTAGGCGACCCATACCTCGGCGAACCAACTGGGAAACCCACCGAGGAAATCCCGCGAGTCCATACTGTGGGGTTTGTGCCCCTCGCACCCTCACTCAGGATTACTGACGGGCTGTAGTCCCAGCCCGCCAAGTGGATTCCTTTTCTACCATCACTGACCCCTATGAAAAAAAGGATAGTCGCACCACAAACTTTTCGGACTAGGTTGAGGATATTTTGGGTCACTCTTTATACAACCTTGACATCTATCCAAAGAATACCATGATTTGATATAATCTTATACACTCCCAATAATTTCTTGAGTCAAAAAATACTTTTGGTTTCTCTACCATTTTATGAGTTTAGATTCTCTTCTGGGTTTTCTCGAGTAACATGAGTTGATAAACTCCTCACGAAACTCATGAAACTGCATCACCTGAGTCATATTCTAGGACGAACCTAAAGGGCCTCCTATATGGTGTAATACCCAACCAGAAAATGGAAATCCTCTTTAAGAATTAGCCAAAACTAGTATAAGGGAATAATTTTTTAAAAACATTTACTAACTATTATGAGGGTATCTCTCCTAGAGTATGTCCCTAACATTTATTGTGGAACCACTCATGTTTCCTTTCATCAACATTTTCCATACCCTAAACCCATTCTAGAGTAATGTGAAGATAGGGAAGTTTCATAGACTTAGAATCATCCATCAAAGAAATAGGGGTCAGTGGAGATGGGTACACTCAATTCCCCACCCCTATCCCTTTGGTATTTGTCACCATGACCACCTGTAGATATAAGTATATAGTGGGGTATCTCAAATCGTCTATTTCATATTATTTATCCCACTGACCATGACTCGTAAGGGATTATAGGTTAATGGTGATCATGAAATCTCCATGATCAATGTCTTCAATTAAACTATGAGAAATATGATTCATATTATAACTAGGATACATAGGAAGCCTACCTAAGGCCTAAGCTCAATGGGAATTCTTCTTAGGATTAAGCCCCAATTAAAACCCCCAAATCACCATAGGGTATCCTCTTTAAGAATAATCTCCCACATAACCATTTCAATAGTCCATACCACCATGTGAGAAAATTCTCTAGGGCCTCCATATGCATAGGTCCTCATAATTAAACTATGAGAACTACGATTCCTGCTATAACCAAGATATCTATGACACCAACCTAAGCCTCGAGCTCAATGGGAATCCTTATTAGGAGTAAGACATAATTAAAACCCCAAATCACCATAGGGAATCCTCCTTAGGAATTATCCCCAAGATAACTATATCCAAGTGCTACACTCCCCTGTGAGATAAACCTGTAGGGCCACCATAGGTGTAGGTTCTCATAACAGAACTACGTGGGCTTTGATTCCCCTCCAAATGTGATACCTAGGAAACCTCCATGTGGTCCATACCCAACACCCCAAAATCAACCCTATCCTCTTTGGAAAGAATTTTCAGCAAGGTATAATTTTACTTGTAAACCCATATCCCTTTCAGGTCCCTTGGGTAGCTTCGGCATAAGTCCCACACCAAACATTGACTAGGCACCTTCTGCCTAGACATCCTTGCCACATTAGGTTAAACTATAATGATAAGTACTTATAACATGATCATAAAAGGTATGATGTGTCCCATTAATAAATACATAACTATATGGATTCTGATTTCTTTAATAAGGATACATAGAAATACCATCATATAGGTTCGATCCCAACATTAAAACATCACCCATCTCCCTGGTTAAATATATATTCCAGAGTTCCCCACAACATGGATAGAAAACCTGAATCATTGTAATAACTACTATAAAATATTAAATCAATATATAAGAGGATAATCTCAATGGATAACCTCGTATACATATAGACATATCTATTGATTATGAACCTTGGATACATAAAGATGATTCTAAATATCATATGTATTTATAATTGATTTTTAATTATAGAGTGACCCAAATAATACTTTGGAATAAATACAGGATTCTTGAATATATCTTAAATATATAATAGAGTCACGTTGTAGTCATTAATTCCCCCAAAAGGGTGTGATGAGCCCGACCTCCCATACTCTCATCCAATGTGAGTTCTTAAGCATCATTGGCAAAACTCCTCGATGAGAAAATGCCTTTGGAAAGTAGGTCCCCATGGATATAAAATCATTGGGTGTTTCCAGTAACACAAAAAAACCCATTAGAAACCATTTAGAAATAGTGATTCCTATCCCAAATACACTTCTAAGGGAAACAAACCTAAAATCCATTAAAAGATTCCAGAAACTGTAAAAACCCCGAAACCCCTAAAACCCATAAAAACCCAAAAAACTATAAAAATATTATAACCCAAGGGAAAAAAATAAAACCCCTAAAACTGTTAAAAACCTAAAATCATTAGAAAAACATGAGAACCCACCCAATAACCCCTTAAAAACTAAAAATACCATAAAACCCCTAAGAACCAAAAATGTACCAAAACCCTAAAAGTCCCTAAAACCCCGTAAAATATCCTACATGAACCTAAAATCCTAAAACCCCAAAAAGAACATAAAACCCCTAAAAATACCTTAAAATCCCCAAATCATATAAAATCCTTAAAACCCCTACAAATTTTAAAAGACCATAAAAACCATAAGAAAACCCCATAAATCTCCTAAAAACCATAAAAAATCCAAGATAAACCCTAAAACACTAAAAATGATAAAAACCAATAAGATACCTTAAAACCCTAAAAACCCTAAAAACCCCCCAAACCCCTAAAAACATAAGAACACTAAAAACTCCCTAAAACCCATTAAAACAACAAAAATCATTAAAAATTCCTAAAAATAATAAAATCACTTAAAACACAAAAGAACCCCTAAACTCCCAAAACCCCAAAAACCTCTAAAATACAAAAATACACTAAAAACTCTAAAAAACCATGAAACCCTAAAAAACTAAGAATGCCAAGAATCCCTAATAATCCTTAAAAACCAAAAAAAAACACATAAACCCCTAAAATCTGTAAAACTACAAAAATCAATAAAACCCCAAAATATCCTAAACCACTAAACCCCATAAAAGCGTAAAAAAACTAAAACACCGAAACTCGTAAAACCCCTAAATGACCCTAAAACCCCAAAATCCCCAAAATCCCCTAAAACCCGTAAAAGATGCTAAAAACAACCTAAAACCCTATAAGACCCTAAAATGCAATATGTAGTGACCCTACACCAGAGATCCCATAGCCGGTGTCTACTATCCATTACATTAGCATGATTACAAGGAATAAAATCTCTAAGGACTAAGAGTTTAGTATTTTTGGTGAACCAAATACATACATGAGCCTTGTGTTAAAAATTAATACACTAATTACAATATAATTTTTTCCTAAATAAATAACTTAGAGGAAAACGTTATTCCATATAGTATATCTCTTCATATCCTTCATAGTACAGTTCTTGGATTCCTGATGAAATGAAACATAATAAGGGTGAGATCAAATGCACTGTAAGGGAAAAATAAATATGAATAAAAAATAAATCAATGAAAATAAAAATTATGGAATGGTAAATAACTAAAAACAAATACCATATAATCAATAAACTAGGAAGGAAGTGCATAAACAATATGGCATAGTAATGAATAGAAACAAATGCCATCTAACTAGAGAAGGAAAAAAAATATAGAAAGGTAAGAAACTGAAACAGATTCCATTTAATCAATTTACTGAAAATGAAATTTAACCATAGATATGTAGACAAAAAATATAATGAATATGTAATAAATGAAATTAAATGATGGAAATGCATAATAATTGGACGTCATGTCTAAAGAAAATGAAAACCAATACCATCAAGACATTTCACAAGATGGTTTAAAAATTTAGATAGAAACCCATTTAATTTTCACAAATTATTTGTCTCATGAGAACATGTTGATCTATTAAGAGGCTATATAAAGTCCATCCCCACCCGTCATTGCCTATCTAAACAATTCCACATATCAATTAGTCAAAATAAATAATATTCCTAATAAAATATTTTTATTGAATAAATAATACAGAATTATCAATACTACCCCAAGTAATTAAACAATAGTCAAAGTTGACACCATATGTAAAATCTTTTATAGTTAAAGAAGTAGTAATATCCATGATAAAAGAAATAGATAATTTAGGAGAAATTAAATTTTTAATGATCATGAGAGATTGAATATTTTTAGGGGACTAACAAATAAATCAAGAAAGTAAATGTGAATACTATCATTATCCAAATAAATGATAAACCATACAGAGGAAGAATAATTATGGTATCAATAAAACATATCACAGTGAAGTAAAATAATGGAATCTTTATTGTTGGTAAATAGAAATACTATAAAAATATATTTTAAAAACATTCATGAGGAAAATAATATTTTTTAACTTAAAACCCATTTTTTTGAAAATAACATTTGAAAAAAATCCTTAAAAAGTATTATTTTAAACATGAAAAGTAAGATTCAATGAAATGATGACGAGTAAATCTGTACATGCCATATGAGGTAAAAGAACAATCTATTTTTACGGTAAAAGGCCAAAAAATGACTTGTTTAAAATATGACAAGAAGTTTCCTTTAAAAAATTATTAAAAGAAAAAAGGGTAAAAATGTATTTACTAAATAATTTAAGAAATCTAAAAAAATTGAGAACATTTTAATAAAATGATGTTTTTTGAAGAAAATGGTTTCTATGACTAAAGAATAAATGATGTTTTTTTATTAAAAACATTTTTTAAAACATTTTGAGTACCAAAGAGAGGGAAAATGGTACTAATACTTGAAAGATGTAATTAATAACCCTAGGATAGGAAAATAAAATGTTTTATTGAACAATGTTTATATAATTTCATCGAATGGAAATACCAATGAAATATCATTAAAATTACTCTTAAGGAAAATAATCATTAAATATTCCAAAGTGTCCCATACCACCTTGATAAATTTGAATCATAATCCACATGAAGGAATGAAATTAAATGAAATATTAAAATACCATGAAGGTAAAATTATTAATGAAATAATATATCAAATGGGGTAGTAGTTACACCATAGAAAATAAGTAAGTGTTGAATATAACATTTATCTCAATGATTTACAAAGTGAGAGGAAATTCTCTTACCTTGTGTCTGGTTTGTCTCAAGTGAATTTATATTCTAGAATAACAAACATAGGTTAATTATTTACTTACTTGAGAACCTTTTTCATGTTTATCATAACTTTTGTTTCACTTATTAAAATGTTTTATACAATAACTTAAACAATCGTGTTTACATCATGTTTTTTTACTAAATTCGGTTTATGTGTCAAAAACAAAATTTGTAGGTCAAATATGCTAAAAGGGGTCATTATATAACATATTAAGAATAATAATAATGAAATAATTATTATATTTATACATAAATTATCCTTTCAAAACCCATAATTAAATATGGTTATGAAAAAATAACCAACATTACAATCATGGAAATGATAGGTCGTATATACACATGAGTAATGTTCCCATTTTCAATTATCATTATGGAAAGAAGGTAAGTAAAACTATATATTTCCAGAATAATAATTATATAATAAATATCATGTTATATAATCACATATAGTTATATATAGAATTTCAATGATGTAAAAGTAATCACATCATGTTGAGGAGGCAGTACTCCACATGTCCACGAATGATGTTATCACTTTTTAGTGTGTGAAAGGGCTATAAAGAAAATGATATAAAAATATTTTTTTCTAGAAAAGTAATTATTTCATGAATATAATTTTTTTTATTTCGCACAATTTTAATTAAAAAATTATTTATACAATCCATGTATCGTGTGAATGAATCACATCACATTGATGGTGCGATAGTTTAAACTTCCATAAACAATGTGATTGTGTTTAAAAAAAATAAAAAGTATAAATATATGTGTTTTAAATGAATTAAGAAATCTTAAACAAAATAATAAATATCATATATAACATATATAAACTGAGTTTCCATTATAATGTCAAACCATTAATTGTGGTAAAATAAAAAATTAACAAATTTATTTCATGTGGTGGTAGTTCACCGTACACAAAAAGTATATATTTGTTACCAATTATATGGATGTGTGTGTAAGTGTAGGTCAAAAAAATTAATGTAAAAAAGTCAGTATATTTAGGATACTTTTGATCTTATATAATCATGGAATAAGAAGAGTTGAGTGTGTGGATAATGGAAATAAAACTAAAGAGATTGAGGAAAGATGTTACCTCTTAATTGGGTAACTCCTTTTCGTTTGAACCAAAGTGATTTATTGGTTTTATTTCTTCAAAAGGTGGAAATCTACGATTGTTGGAGGGATTTTTATTATATATTTGGGTGTATATTGGTCATGAAAAATTTTCCTAAGTGGTGTGAAGATGTGGGAATAGAGGAGGCCTTTTTATAGTGGAGTTGGATTGACACTCTTATAAATTTTGGTAAATGGAATTCCAACCAAATTTTTACCATTTAAAGTAGAACCAATAATAATCCAAATTTGATAAAAGTGAGGATTGAGTCCACATATGGCCATAAAATATATTTTGGACAATTTTATAGGTCATTTTGGCCCTTAAGTATGAGGTTTATCCCAAGCTAATCTCAATTTAACAATAATCATTGTAATTAATTTTTATTACTTTCACTAATATTATTGGAAAAAAAAAATTATACCATATTAGACATTAAAAATTATTAAAATTAAAAATATGTAATCCATTTTTCCAAATTCCAATTATAGAAGTGGTAGAAATTAATTTAAATTTAGTCCCGTAGATGGGACGACAACGTGAGTTTTTAGAGTAAAAATATTCAGAAGTTTTCTTTTTTTAAATGGTCAACTTCAAAGTGAAATAGATTACAATGACATAAATTAGATTAATATATAAAAATAATATATAATTAAACTTTCAAACTAATTTATAATATGATTTATCCTTATAAAAAAATTAGATTAAAAATCAATTCTGAACTAAAATACAGTATTTTTCACTATTTATTAAAAAATGAATATTCCTAGAAAAATTCCAACAAATTTACCCTAACATAATTTTTAGGTTTATCCATAAAATATGAATTTTATTTTGACATATATAATCAATAAAATTTCCAAAAATTGTATTTAAAATAGGTTCTCCATTAAAAGGCTGTTAAAATGCCTTAATAAAAATATAATATTTTATATGTAAAATTGGGTTTATTCTTATCGTATGTTTATAAAATCTATTGGATGAATAAAAAAATATAATTAAAATATAATAAATATATTACTTTAATATCAACCACTAATTTTAATTAATTTAATTTATTAGGTTAAAACATCTTTGTGAGCATAAATACAGCTTTCTATAAAAATATTCCCCCTATATTCAATTGGTTATTATATCCATTTATAATTAATTTGAACCCAATGAATTCATTTTATAGTGATGTAAACCATATATTTTCATAATTTAGTTAATCCTATTCTTATATACTAATTTAATGGAAAGGTTATATCATATTATATTAAATAATAATATTTTAATCATATATTGTTGGGTGGTAAAACTCAGGCTTTCGTGTAAGGAAAGCCATCAAAGAAACTTGTTGTTGTATATGTCGCACTCTAACATCATATCACATGCATTTAAATCTATAAATTATATTTAATTTCTTTAAAATAGTAAATATATAATAAATTCTCAGGATATTTTATTCCCTTGTGCACTTGGTGTCGCTTTTCATACACACTATCAAATACAATGTTCCAACATTAGATTTCTGAGGCGTTACACTCTCCCCAACTTAATTAAATTGTGTCCTAGAAATTCAAAATCGATCATGGTAATATATTTTTTGATATTTCCTATGTTTAAATCCTACATCATTATAAGGATTTTTAAAACATCCTCTATAATAGAGAGAATGTGAATTATAAAGGTCACATGGACTGACATGTAAATAGGCATCTAAGTTAGAGAAGATTTGTGGAAAGTAGAGATACATACATGTAGTAATAGAGTAAATATTTATAGAGAGTGATTGAGGTCATCAATCATAAACAATTAAATTATCAATAGAAATATGGGGCATCAAATCTATAAATCAGTTATGATTTAAAAGACCATTAGTTCAAAAAAATGTATTAGGACAACATTTTTTTGTTGAAATCCTATTTTTCATATAGGGAAATTTATTCATTCCCTAAGAATATAAGGGAATTTACTAAAATGATATGTTTTAATTTAATTTTAAAAATTCCATATTTTGGTTGTGATTTGATCAAATTATAATTAATTCATTACTTTAAAAAATGGATGCCAAAAAATTAACTTTGATGCTCGAAGAACTAAAAGAAATGTTTAACAGATCTATAGGGTCATGAAAACTATTCAAAGGGAAGTAAATGCTCACACAAGAACTTTGCAGAAGGAAGTAAACATTCCTACATGTCTACTAAGGAAAATAGATTCAAATTGGATTGGAAATAGGAGAAGAAACTTTAATAAATCAAATATATACAATAGTTTTTACTGTAATGCATACCGTCACCGAGAAAGGTTCGCAGGGTGCATGAACTACGAACAACCTGTACATGGAAGGACCCATGAGGAGCTGGCCCGTGGGGTGATGTCCAATAAACCCAGGATGCCCCGACCTTCAAAAATGATATCTGCATACCATCCGATTAATTATGTAGATTGTAAATGATGTAAGATGGATGTGTTTTGCGAACCACGTCTCGTGAACCATAGCCTCCGCAAACCCTGGTTGATTGAGTCTTCCAAGAGTAGAGATATATCTTTATGGGCTTCCACAAATGGTTTTGTATTCCCATAGATATGATTTACCTAGCGCTCTAAAAGAGGAGTACAAGAGGGATTAGAAAAAGAGATGAGGGAGATGGGTGGATGAGAGAATGAAGGAGAACCTAGAGGATAGAAGTGAGAGTTCTGATATGGAGAAGATTCTAACTTCGGTTTCAAATAATTGATGAGGTGCAAACCAAAAATCACTTTTATGAAGGTATAAACAGATGTGAACAAAAAAAATTAACTTAAAAATAATTTGTGAACTGCAAACCTAATTGGTTAAATTGCGAACCATAAATACCTCACAAATGAATTACCCACGAACCATAGGCTTCAGGACCCTTCTTCAATTCAGTGCTCCGCATATCACATTGATGTGGAGATCGAATGCTGCACTGTGTACTACATTAGTATGTGGATGGAACCTATAGGAGTGTGGAAAAACATGTCCAAGCCCGCATACCACTTCAGTACACGGTGGTCCATACCCGTGTCCGCGTAACACTTTGATATGAAAACAACCCCATACCCTCTTGGAATTATGCTATGCGGGGATACCACCATCCCACATGAGAAACTATTATGTGGAATGGGGTGTCTTTGGGTGTCCTTCCCTCCGGCTCTGATCATTCCCCTCCATTACTGTCAAATCCTCCATAGCTCCTCCCTAAACCTGTACACTAGAATTAGGCCAAAGCGTCCTCCAAAGCCACCAGAACCATATGATCAAATTATATGGAACACCAGTGAACCTTTTAGAATCTATATACATAAGATAAGAACAGTCATGAAGTCTATCCCCACAACGGTTTAGACCCTCAGAATTTCCTTAAGTCTACATTCCCATGATGACCTGAGGACCGAGTCTGAGATAACAACATGAACTTCATCGTTCTCATGTTTAGGGGTAACCACCTGACCTTCCCTTCAATTAGTTCCAATGACCAGAGAAAGGGTCACTCTTTCCTTCCCCTTTGGCTAGGGATGATTATCCTCTCCTTTCCCAGAACCCACATAAGGGTACTTCTCCTGAGGTAAGCCCATATCCATTTGCGATAGGTGTCACTCTTCACCATCTTCTCCTTAGCTCAAGATTTATCCAGATAGATCACAAAGATTTGACTATCCTGGGTATCAACATGGGCAAGGGATTCATGTCCAAAGTTCCTATCTCTATCCTGAATCTATTACTATATACCAGAATATGTTGTAGGACATGCAATCTTCATATACACTACCTCCTCTTGCTTCTCAAACCGAGCATGAATCATGTGGTCAGAGAGGTTGATGGTGATCATGTCATCCACATAGTCCCAAAATGTGTGCATCCTCCTAGGTGTAAACCCCAACCAAACCTTCAAGTCATCATGAGTCGATATCCTCTCCATGGTCCCAACAAATGGTTAACCTCCCAGGTGTAATCCCCAAGATACATGAACTATGGGAACTCTAATTCCCATTCCAACCGGAATATGTAGGATGCCTACTTGAAAGATCATTCTCAAAGGGGTTCCCTTCCCAAATGTTCACCCAATTATGCACCCAACAAATGGGCCTCCTCCCAGGTGTAATCCCCAAGCTACATGAACTATGATTCCTTTTCCAACTAGGATACATATTATGCCTACTTATTGGATTGATCTGAAAAGGGTACCCTTCCCAAAGATTCACCAAAATATGCCCACAAAAAATGGGCCTCCTACCAGGTTTAATCCCCATGCTAAATGAACTATGAGAATTTTGATTCCCACCATAATTGGGAAATGTAGGATGCCAATCCAAGGCCGGAGCTCAAGGGACATTCTTCTCATAAATTAGTCCCGATAAAATGTTTCCCCAAATTTGGAAGGGCTTCCTCCTTGGTGTGAGTCATGATAACCAAACTCTGAGGGATCAAATTCCTCTCCCAAGGATATATAGGAAACCCATTTTATGGGTACTACCCTAACATAAAACCATATTATGTCCCTCCTAGATGATTATAAAATCTAGAGCACCTCATTGCATGGCTTAAGTCAACATTTTCTCCTTATTATCAAATCCATGTATATCCATGATTTATTTTGCAACCTAGGGGTAACCATTAGATAGACTCTTCAAGAATAAACCAAGGATTTAAGAACATATGAACATGGAATAATTCTATAAGAGAGTATCAGAATAAGAATTAATTCCCCCAAAAATGGCGTGATGGGCCCAACCTCCCATCCTCTCGACCGATGGAGTACTTAAGTGTTTTTTTCCAAATCATCATCCAATGAGCACCGGCCTTTAGAAAACAAATCCATGAATCATGGATAATAGGGATGTTGGGTGTTTCTGGATCCATGAATAAACCCATTGAAGACCATCTGAGGAAATCATATCTTATGAGGACTAATTTCACAAATACTTAACCCCATGCAATTGCCCACTGAGACCATTCAATTGTGGCACCTCCTTCATAATAAAAAATGGATAAACTGCCCAATCCTCATGGGATCAATTCAATTCCCCCTAAAGGATAATGACATGTATTGGCCCAAAATGAAAATATCAATTTGAAAGACTCTATAATAATAGAAAAATCCTTGTCACATATCAGACCATTTTTCATTCCCCCAAAACACGCCAAATCAGGTTGAAAAATTGGTGAACTTTTCATGAATCCTTAACCAAGGTGGCAGCTTCACCCTACTCAAGCCCCTTCGCCTCATAAAAATGAAGGGGCTAAGATGAATCATTGATTATGAATATGATCAAGAGATGCTACTTTGATGGGGTTTTGTTGTTTGTATATGTCATATATAAATATATTTCAGGTATCCAAAGAAACCTTAATTCCAAATGGAATTCTGAAAACCAATGAAGACACACACCTCAGTGGTCCCACAGGCGGCCAAGGCCTCGATAAAGAGCATGAACCCATCTCCTACCTAGCATCTTCAACAATGGGTATCCAACACACTGATTAGAGAGTACCACAAAAATGGTACTCTCCCCATAGTGGTGTCCACAAGATAAGACCTCCAATCTATAAAAGATCACCATCGGCCTCCTCATCCACGATCGACACCCCAGAACAAGGTGGCCTCGATGGTCGTCATAAAAATGTTTCGGGATATTATCCCTAGAATGAAAGAATATGTACCTCCCTTATATCAAGGAGGTAGATGGAGTCGATGCTGATGACTTAATCCCAACTACACAGGGGTCTTACTCATGGGCGTCTATTGGAGTGTGTCTTCGAAAAAACAAGGCAACCAAGTGTCCTCAATCTGAAGAGGATGTTATAATGAAGTCACCTGCTGAAGTCTAAAGGACATGGTCCCCTCGGGCCACCCGCCAATGGTAGAAAACATAAAACCAGAAATAGGCTATCACCCTGATCCCTGAGAAGAAACTCCACCATACGAATGTGGTGGAATTCAATAAGCAGGCATAAAACACTTCCCCCTCCACTCAATCCCACCATAGAAATTGGGTGGCACAATATGATCATGTGCATGTTTCAGCCAATGCTCGTTGGTCCCACCATGAAGATAGAGTGGTGAATTGTAGGTAGATGAAAATATCTACCGATGAAAAAGAAGCTCATCATCTAAATAGGATGGAAACTAGATACATGAAAGTGAAAAAACCTACTGATATGTACCAATTCCTCAATCTAAATTGGGTAGAAAACTAATATGACCAGTATTAAATTCCTACATATTAATAAAAATACCATGAGACAAATACAGTGACAAGAGATAAGATGAAAATTCTTGCTTCTAAATATAAAGCTCACAATTCAAATACGGTGGAAACCAGAGAAGGAAAATGGCTGAAGACTCATTCCTCTATCCTGAAATAGGAGAAATGCTAGTACCCACTAGCAACCTATGGAGGACCGGAGTAGGCACAAACTCCTTCTCCAACATCAGAAAAGACCTTCAAACCCATTTTATCCAAATATGTAGCACAACACATCATAGCAATGATGGAAGATTAGATGTCTATTCTTGACCATATCCTCCAGATATGTCAAGATATCATTGAATCAATAAAAAAACGAAGAACCAAGACCAAGATCTAGTTTCCTCGAACGAAATGAATTACCGACAAAATGGGTTTGTCCCTCCAAAGTAGTTATGCATCCCTAATCTATTATAGGAGGTTTGAAGACAATATATCATGATACAAAAACAATCAGATTGAGAATAAATACCAGTTCCAATTAGAGGATGTCGGTCCAATGTGGTGGTCACTCTAAGGAAAGCATATATCCCTACTAAAAATCAAGATGACCATAGGCAAATCCTGACAGAATCAAGGGAACTAACAAAATATGGGCCCATATATGAAGGTCTTTACCAATAGAAGACGACCTTAGTTACCCACAAAAGAGCACCCAAAAATAAAATGAGCCAAAGGAAACAGGAAAATGAAGAGAATATACATCATTATTCTCTGTTAGAAGTTGGATTTTGTGGCACCCTCAAGAATATATCAACAGATACCTAAGATCTTGTCAGTGCATTACCAAATTATATAAGTGGCAGTAGCAGTTGTGCAGGCCCTCCCTGTAATGTTTCTAGCAGCATCTCTGAAGGTCCTCCCTAGAGAACCCACATGGGCTTACTCCATGGGCTGGGAATGATCAATCTTGAGAGCCTATCACATGATGCATGTCAGGGTGCCCCCCCCCCTTGAATAGATAATAAGATATCAAGAAGTACCTCCCTTTTCTATCATCTACCATAATGTTCCTTCTTAGGGTATACACTGTAGATATTATTTTCCTTGTAGTCAGACTTCAGGTCATGATGGTAGTCTTCACCATGATGACATACACTGTGAAGGCCCCACCTACATTGGGAATTGCTGTGAATACCCTCATATCAACAACATTGAGAAATGATAATGTCCTCCCCTCATTGAAATACATATTGAAGGCCCACCCTAGAATGTACAATTCAGAAATTATCTTTACAACCAGATATCATGCTATGATAGTATTCCTTTCCATCATAGTAGTCATCCAGAAGGAACTCCCCTCAATGACATCAATAAACAATAAGGTCCTCCCCTCACTATAGCCTGCCCTAAAGGTCCTCCCTAGGTTATATGCCATAGAAACAATACCCACATTTCGGAATCATGTTGTAATGCTACCCCTCACCATTATAGAACTGAGTGTGAAGGTCCTCCCCACAATCAAAATTTACACTGTCAAGAAGGTCCTTCTCTTGTTGGGACAAATTTGAGAAAGCCCACATATGTTGAGGTGATCAGAATGATAGATTCTAACATATCAGACACACTTTCTATGAGGAGTGATTTCGTTTATCAAACATAGGAAAGTTTAGGTCTATGCTCACCTTCTGAGCCATCCCTGCACTACTCCCACATCATTGAGGCTCCTACATCCCTACTTCTTAGAAAAAAATCATTATGAAGTAGTAAATCTGGACATATCAACTAGTGGAGTCCCTGGAAGAACAAAAATAGGATATGTTTCTCGTGATAATACAATGATCTATGGATGATATACTAGTGATGTATTCGCCCGTGACTACTTCTCACTTCGACATACCAAGAGATTTGTCCCTGGAATGCATGCATAACAATCACCTCAATATATGGACAACTCTACACCATTTAAAATAAAATTTCTTTCCCTATGAAGGTTATGCTGACCGTGTTAACATATTAGGAGAGATTATTCATCTAATAGACTTAGAATCCATACCGTATGTAAAGTGGCCATAATAAAAAAAGGAAAAAGAAATACCTTTAATTGTTCTGCCTCCACATGATGCAAATTTTTTGTTGCCTCATTTGAAATTCCCCATATAAAGTTAATATCAAGGGGTGGGGAGAACATGGAGCTCTACACTTGACTCCACATCCTGTATAGCAGACCTCATTGGAAATGACATCTTGAAATTTCATTTCCCAAATGCATCAATCAAATGAAATCCTTACTCAAGAAAGGTGGAACAGTCATCAATAACCAACCTTGAGTAAGACTCAAAAGTATCGGGCTAGATGAGATCAAGCCATCAAGAAGGTTCTGAACTAGGAAACTGAGAACATCTAATAGGTTTCCCACCTAAGGGAATCCAACCAATAAGCAATGATCATATCCTCGAAAGAAAATAAATCCCATGAATACCCAACACCATACCCAGCACACAGACACATGGGTGTGCATGAAATCAGAAGGTGGAAATAGCAGTAGCTACCCATGTGATATGGGAATAGCCCCAGCAAGCGGGGATGGTTTAATTTTTAATTCAAAATCACCCTGTAAGACCAAAAAATTAAGGCCACTATGAATCTGTGGAAGAATAGGAGAAACCCCAGCCCACAGGCCTGGGAGAATTTTTACCTCAAATTCCCACACATCAGGCGTCTGTATTATATTGTCTGGGAAGAATGATGAGAAGAGAGGTCACTCGTTCAGTCCCATATCATGGTTCATAGCCCTTGGGATGAAGGCATATTATGAGGTCAAATCAAGGCTCTCATTGGGTCGGTATTTTCCAATATATATGTCGAATAGCACATAATGGAAGGAGAAAGTCCAACAATGGACCCAAAAATATCACATACCATTTGGCTTCGGCTACACTGCCCCCAATGCAGTATTCATCAGTGAACATGGTTGACATCAGTCCCATGGACCTGATAGAAAATGAAATAGATGAGAAGGATGCATGAGAATATGGTTACCTCCTAGAGGTAGGCCACACTGAGCCAGATGGTGTGCATACCTGAAACTAGAGATATGCCCTAAATTTGGGCACACCCTCTAAAAACCCATTACTACATCCCGTGAAAATCCCCAACAAGGAGAAGAATAAATCCCAGGTGGTCTATGACCTACCTACTCCCCCCCTAAGAAATGTTTCTCTAACGCTTGAGGAATGTTCTTACAAGAAAGAGGAAGAAATGAAAGAGCTCAGGCGAATCAATGTCAACCAGCGTCGGAGAAGCTACCTTTTCAGATGTGTTCCTCAAGATTAATGATAACAGATATTACCAGAATAGGTGCCTTTGCCATAGGCACTCATCTATGTAAATGAAACTAAGATAGTATGCCCATAGAATATAGAAGTGGGATCATCAATCTACTTGAATCTGGACCCGGAAGGACATCAATACTTTCCTACACTGGGATAACATCCCGAATACATTCAGGCGCACCTACAAATGAAACCCCTAGATGGGTATCTTCCCTAAATTTCAGCAGTGCCGACACGCCCTGTTTTTCCCCCTACTGCACCCGCCCAATCTCAATTACAGTATAATATTCATCAAGGTATATTGATTACCATCGATCAATTAAACATCTCAACTGGATGTTATGGAAGTGTGGCATGCTCTGATACAACTAGAATGCAAACCTTACCCTGATAGGGTGAGAAATGTTCCTCCACTGACAAACATTGGGAACCCCTTATTCCTGGTGTTCAATGGTTCAGGAGACCCATAACAACATCTATTTCACTATGCATGTTACATTTACACCATTATGGGAACCACAAAGAATCATGAAGTAGTAAAACTCAGGTGCTTTGTGCGCACTCTATAGGGTTAAGGCTTCATGTGGTATACCAGTTTTCAAGATAACTCAGTCAGAGGCTAAAAGGACTTTCAGTGATAGTTTATATCTTATTCCAGTTCAACATTTCCTAATATGACATTCAGTGATCTCATCAATTGAAAGTAGAGATAAAATGAAAGATATTTATACTTCATCTTCATATGGAATTGCCTGACTTATTCTTGAACTGGCCACTCCCCCAGGATGAAATGCTTGTGATGTGAATTGATAATCTCCTTAATAAATTATGGATGCCAGTCATCCTAGTAAAGTACACAAGTGGGTTCAATATCTCTCTAACATTTCCCAAAGGATAGAAGACTGCTTGTAGCGGACCAATCTCAAGTCCCAAGTGGACCCATCGGTCCCCAAAAAACAACGGGAAAAGATGAAGAATCTTTTCTCATGTGTAAGCAACCCCTGGAACCAACTCCAGTTCTGAGGCCTCCACCAAACCATGCAGGACCTCTGGATGCCAACAGACACCCCCACCTTATCAAAATGAGTGAATAGGTTCCAAAATAAATTAGTTTGAGGATTGTCGAAATCAATTCTACTCGTTCTGGGATGTCCAATTCCGTTGCTACTTCATAGCCATCATGAATTGAAACCTGCTCCATCTACCGGAGCCAAAGTGTGCTGATGAAATGGGTCTTGATGAACATCCAAATTATTTTACCTACCACTAGATAATGAGAGACACCATCTATGAATTCTTCATCTTAAAAGATCTCCTATAAAAGATGGTGGATTCCGGACAAGTCATGTTAGGTTTGCTACCATCACAAGTGGATTATGTCTCCATACTAGATATAAGAGAGGAAGATGAGTGGAAAATAGTCACTAGAAAAAAGGATAATTTTATTTAAAATTTGTATGACTCGAAAAACTGTCAATTATGCTCATGGAATCCACCAGGAATAGTTGGAGCAACAAATCATGCCCCCAATAGCTCTTGATGCAACACAACCGACATCCTCTATCCCAAAACCCTCCGAGGGCCGAAAAAAAAAGAAAGCATGAGTAGGAAGATGAGCATACACCAATGATGAAATTGGTCTTGAAATATTTTCATTGCATGCCAGTAGACTTGAAAGAATATGCACTACCCCACCAAATAGAACAACAAGCACTGCCCTGCTAAACGAAACCATCAGAAGAAGATAGTCAGATAGAATCATTGTCGGATCAAGAACTAATCTTCAACTCCATTAATGTCATTCAATTAATGGACCCTTTATTTGATGAAGACTATATCCATGAACCCGAATTCCCTGCATCTAAACAGAGAGATGGAGTAAGAGGCCGCAAAGGCTGAGGGTTTCTAGGAAGGTGCGGTCATGGAAGAAGAAAAATTCCCATCCAAAACTTAACTCACACCATTAATGTTGCGGAAACTCAAAGAAGGAACCTCGAATAGAAAAAATAGAAACCAGAGTGATTATATTCCCCTACCATAAGAAATCTAATCCCAATAATTTTGGAGTATACGTCGATGGAATAGAAGATGTCTAATCTCCCAAGGCATGTAGGAAGACCAGTTCGACCAAAATTAGAAAGTACAACAGAACCATCAGCTCCTATCACTGAGGTTGGACCATAAAAGTCAAAAGATCATGCCCCTAATGTTCCCATGAAAGAGAATCTCAAGTTAGAGAAAATCAGACTTTAGAGCATAAGTATGATATTCTGAAGCAGTTAGCCTCGGTACCAGAAAAGATATTGATCCTGAATACCTCCAATCTGTCAGCAGGACTTAGGGAGGTCCTTATAAAATCTTTACAAAGTCCCCACGAATTTGAGGCCGAGAGAGAAGCTTACGAGGTATGTCGGATGGAGACAAATCCCATATAATTTTATGTTATCATCTCCTTCACAGATCATGAGGAAGATTCCATCATATAGGGACACATCAAAACCCTATATGTGTCTAGGAAAATAAATGGAATTGATGTTTAGAAAATATTCATTAAAAATGGCTCTAGAGTTAACCGCCTCCCACTTTGAACACTTTATCAGTTGTGTTATGATGTGGACAGTCTAAGACCCTGCACCACAAATCTTATAGGATAGGAAAAAAATGAGTAGAATACATTGGGGAGAATCAATCTTGAAACTTAGCTTGGTGACCTCGTGTTTGATTATGAGTTTCTATTAGTGTGGAAAAGTAAAGGCTTAAATATCCTAATGGGGTGGTCCTAGCTACATCAACATGTTTCAATCCCTTTATCATACCACCAGTGCGTCAAATATTGTGATAATGGAAAAAATAGGAAATTATACACCAATAAGTCCACATTCAAATACTGTGTGTCACATTACATCAATGAAGGGTTTTATGAACTGAAAGAGAAAAATTATTTGGATGAAAATGTTGGTTAGATCACCACCCAAATGGATTTGAAATATCTCCAATTAATCCCCTCAAACAGCTTGGGGAAGATAATGTATTACCCATCAACCAGGTTGAGTGCATCAGTTCAAGATAAAATGCAGACTCAACCGTCTACATGATTTTTTTCATGGCTGCGAAGTCCAAAGATGCTGAAAATCATGCTAACCCCCATGATGATTGTGAGTTCTCAAAAAAAATGCTCCCAACCTATCCTGATGGACCCATATAGTACCTGCCTTACTCACTAAGGTAGAAGTCAATGTTCTATTACTAAAAGAAAGCAAGGAAACTCCTCCACCATCCATTCCATACTCTTTAAAAAATTCCCCATAGTCAACCAGGGAAAAGGGAGATATTTTAGCTTCTAAATATTAGAGTTTTTATTCCTCTCCCAATGTTGGAGATTCCATCTCGAGAATCATATCCCATTCATAATACTCTAAAGATGATGAAAATGATGATAATGAATAATAAGAAGAAGATCAAAAATATTCCCATCCCGCATTCAAAGAAGGTGTCTCAACCCTGATTTATGAGCTTAGAGAGATAAACCAGGGCACTGAAGATGATCCACAGCCCACTCTAATTAGTTTGTATTTTTCTTTCCAGGAGTAGGAGGCATATACCTCCTCCCTAAATAATAATCAATATGTTTTTTCTTAAAACTAATCAGAAATTCCAATCCTCGATCCTAAGGTTTCCACTCATCACCTGGGTATGTCAGAAGACCATTGTGGTTACAAGAAGGCTACCAGAAGGACTCACCCAACACATGCTATCAAAATAGAGGCTAAATTTGACAAGATAATCAAAGATAAATTCATTCTGGAAGTCCAATATACAATCTGAATGGAAAAAATAGTCCCTGTCATAAATAATAATGGACAGATCAGAGTTTATATTGACTTTAGAGACCACAATCAACACTACCTGCAAGATTATTTCCCAATGCTGATCATGGAATCACATTATATCAGAATACTCCCTGGGGCACCTGGCCTATATTTAGAGACTATGATGGCTTTTTGAGGCACACATTGTATGTCAACCTTGCATGCAAGTGATTGTCATTCACTAGGTTGATAAAAAAGGGGTCACATACCAGTGTGATAATGATTGTCATGAAGAATTCGACTATCTTAAAAGGTATCACCTAAGACCACTGGTGATGATGCTTCCAATTGAGGGAAGACCGCTCATTTTTTACATAACCACAACGAAATGATCTAGAGGTTCTTTACTCACAAAAAATAATGATACCAACAACATTAATAGTATCTATTACTTCCTTTGAACAATGACCAATTTTGTGACTCAACATTCAAGGATTGAAAAGAATTTCCTAGCCCTAATCTTTGCTGTTTAGAAACTCAGACATTACCCACAACATGACAAGGTCCATCTGGTCTCCTGCTACAACCCTCTCCTGTATATCCTCAGTTTTCTTATACTAATTTGATGCCTATAATGATGGGAAGTCATACTACAATAGTTTGACATATCGTATGTGCCTCAGAAATCCATCAAAGGCCAGATGTTAGTAGATTTCCTGGCGGAGTACCCCTCGGTAGTAATGACCACACTTCATACTAAAATTCCTGATGAAGAAGTATTCTCCTCCCATGAAGTCCCACAGTCATGGGAAATGTACTTCGATGGTGCCTCTAGAAGCCCGATAGGGAAAAGGATGTAGGACCCCACGTTCAATAAAGTGGGGCTGGGAGTTATACTCAAACCTCCAAAAAAGGTTTTCTTTCCTTACTCCTTCCTAGTTTTAGAGGGGTGCACAAATAATGATGTAGAATATCATGCCCTCATTGTAGGTTTGGATCTGGAACTTCATGCACAAGACCAACAACAAAAGATAATAGTTTATTTAGATTTGGTCATCAAGAAGGTCAATGGTGATTATGAAATGAAGAATGAGGTACTGGTTCCTTTGATGAACCTTGTCTGAAAACATATGGCATGATTTCCATCAGAACCAAACCTGAATTATATCCCCCGTTCACAAAATTCTCAAGCCAATGCATAGGAAAATGAAACCACATCCCTGGATGATCTTGACTGGGATGAAAAAATCATTATAATTTCCCAATATCAGATGGTCTTGTCATTCATTCATAAAATCATGAAAGTAATCGACAAGATTAGCCATATTCATGAGCCTTAAGGTCACACCACCGATTGTACTATTCCTATTGAATATTACCTCTGGAGGGGGGAACTTACACCAGATAGGGATGTAAGAGACATTATCTAGATGAGGGTAGTCAATTTAGTTTTGTATGATGGCGCAAACCAAGAAAATTTTCTCTACAAACAATGCCTCGACAGAGTCCTTCTCAAGCGCATCGATGGAGAAGAGACTTCTTCCTTCATGAAGGAAGTGAACATAGGAACTTATAGATAAACCCAATCATTAACCAAGATCTACCATCAAATTCGAAGGCTTGGATACTATTTTCCCACTATGATATAAGCTTTTTCCACATTCTCCAAGAAATGAAATCTCTTCAAAGTTCATGCCAATTTTATTTGCCAACCCGTAGAGCTACTTCACACAACTAAGTACTCCTAGCCATTTTATGTATGGGGGATGGATGTCATGGGACTGTATCCTCCTACCATATCCATACAATTCAAGTTAATTCCCACAAAAACTGACTTCTTCTCCAAACGGGATGAATTGGTACCCCTTAAAGAGCTCGAGGAAAGAAGCATTGTTAGAATTGTGAAAGCCAACATCATTAACAGATTTGGTTTCCCTCATACAATACTGAAGAATAATGGAACCATATTCTCCTTGGATGAGTTGGAAAAGTTATACGAGGAATATGAAATCAATGCCAACCATTCATCCCAGTACCATGTAGTAGCCAAGGGGAAGATAGACGCTTTCAACAAGACTCTATCCAACATACTCCAGAAGATGGTAGATATGAACAATAAATTGTGGCCAAAAAATCTTCTCCATGCATTATGGGATTACTCAACCATTACTTGCACTGGCACCCAGGAAAACCCATACTCATTGGTATATAGGGAAGAGGAATTTTTTCCAATCGAATTTCAAGTTCAATCACTCTTTTGTACTGTTTGTGATCAATTATCTATAGATGAGAAATATTATAAACAACTTGATTATTTGGAGCTATTGGATGAGAAAAGGTTGAACACTTTGCACCATTTTGAAATCTACCAAAATTGAATCGCAAAGACTTCAATAAAAATGTTTTCCTTCAGCCTTTCCATAAAGGAGAGATGGTGTTGGTCCTCATAACCCCGATCATACACCGGAAGAAACCCCAAAATCTTGATCCAAAATGGGAGGGTCTCTATTTCATACATAAGGTATACTCTAATGGAGCATATACCTTGATATCAATTGATGGAAATCTCATCACAACTTCCACCAATGCAAGGTTTAAAAAAAATACTTCACATAATAGTCATATGTACATCATAGATGCAAGACATTTAACTACATAGTGACATAGATTCGTCCTAATCAAACGATGATAAAATTAAAGAGAGATTCGTCCTATGTGCATGATATTAAACTGTATAATTTTGTCCATACTGAAAGGTCTTAAACTGCATGGTTTCCTCAGAACTACATATGGTTTGATTCAGATTCTTCAGTGGGGTACATAAAAATGCCTCGACCCTAGATCTTGGACCAATCATCACATGAAAAAAAATTCCCATGTAATTTCATCTATCACCCCATACCAAGATGGAAATCCTTTTCGCTCATTGTTTCTCACATCGAGTATAACTCATGTGAGCTTAGGATCGGTGTCAAGGGCTCCCTTGCATAAAACAATCATAGAAGAATATGATAGACCTAACACCCGTAGAGGAGGAAACAAAAATTCCCCTACTCCTATGCCCGAGTTAGATCAGTATAGGAAGTATATTATTTTAGAGAACTATGGATGGCTTGATTCATGAACGAGTGAGATACATAGTAAAGCTGAGATTTAACATCCTGTTTGAGCCACCAATCAAAGAAAAATTCCATCTCGTTTCCCTACACATGGACTACACCTCTGTAGGGAACTTTTAGAACTATGTATGGATTTACTATTACCCTTAAAGGATATGTAGTGACATTGGGATCATATCAGTTTGTCTAGTTTCCCACTTATCCTCAAATTGGATACTTGGAAAATTCAAAAAATTGAGGATTTGGAGGATATTTGGATCATTTATCCTGGACCAATCATCAACACCAGATAAAAATTCCCCCTTCCCTACGTATGGAATGGACCTATACAGGGACAGAATTTGTAGAACTATGTATGGCAGGATCCCTATCTTAGTGGGATGTGTAGTGATGCCAGAATCCCTGGTTTCAAGCCCAACCAATTTATGGTTACAATTCACGCCAGTTTACCTTCATCCTTACTGCGTGATGTTAAACTGAATGGCATCTACTAGAACTATATATGGATTTATTAAAATCTTAGTGGGATACAAAGTGATGATCGAATATCATATCCTAGTACAACCATCATTTAAAATGCCTTCCCCCTACCTGTTCATGGACCAGACCTTTATAGGGAGGATATTTCTAGAACTACTAGTGGCATGATTCCTATCTCAGTGGGATATATAGCGATTCCCATATCTCATATTCTAGTACAACCATCATTTAAAATTCCTTCCCCCTCCTCGTGTATGTATAATACCTTTATTGATAGGATATTTCTAGAAATACATGTGTCTTGATTCCAACCCTGGCAGGATACTTAGTGACACCTTAACCCCAAATCATGGTCCATCCACCAAGAAGTAAAAAATTTCCCTTTTTCTGTGCATATATCAGACTTTCATAGTGGAATCCATGAAATCTCATAACTGCACAACATTAAACTGCAAGGTTCCTCAAGAATCATGTGTGGATGTATTTTCGGCATTATGAGATCCCAAAAATGCCCCTAATTTTCTACACAACAAAATAAAAAGAGATGATAGAAATTAAAAGTCTAGATTTTGACACCTAGAAGGACTGAAAAGAACATGATTACCCTTACATATGAGTTATATCTATGTATAATCTTCAGTAGTTCACTTCTAATAACATTAAAGATGTTTCTTATGTTTCTAGACACATATTTCCCATTCATCAAACTCCATACTCCAGGAAAAATTGGGTCCCCATAATCCTTCATGGACATCAGAGATTAAAGGACAATGTCTTGAAGACAAATTTGTTTGACTATGCACATCATGCCCTAGTGGATCTTTAGATGTTTCCTACAAAACGTCTATCAATAAAAGGAAAATTCTTCCTCAGGAGAGGCTTTTCCTATTTCCATATACCCAATAGATTCCAATCACCATGTAATTCCTCCTAATCCAAGCCCCCCTAGGAATATGGTCTACCCCTTATATCATAGCTAACACTTAAGGAATACCAAAATATCCTGACCACGATTAACTCAAATCTATTCATGGTCTTTGTGAAAAGTCGTCTCCACAACACGACGGTAATATGTGCTACAAACGTCCTTACTGCACGATGCTAAACTAAAAGTCCAAAGCTATCCTGGCTAAACAAAATTAAGCTAGACTACACAATTCCAATGCTTAGATTCTTATCTTGGGTTAGCCTCCTTAAAAAAATGCCTTTCATTCCAACATATAGGCTAGACCTCCACAATGAATTTTCATTGGGAACTCTGTGTAACTCGGTTTTCCTTGATAAATGTGTGGTATAATCAAATCCTATGATCTGAACTCATTCATAAAAATTGTTGAAATGTCCCCTTCTCTACACATAAATTGAATCAAAAAAATAATCCCAGGAAAATTACTATCGACGTGGATACTTAAGGGAAATAATATTTATCTTATATCATGATGGTATTACCATACATCCACCCCAAATGATGATAAATTGTACAGAATTATTCCTTGCTACATGATGATAAACTGTACAGTCTTGGTCTAAGAATAAAACATTATTTTCCATTGATTTTTTCATTCTTAAGTGGTGACCATAAAACCCTGTGATCCCTTATTTCTCACACTAAGCATAGATCACTTGAGATTAGGGATATCAATTGGAGATCCACCATGGTGTCATTGAAAAGTAGTCAATTATTTTAGTCTTAGAATCATGAACCTAAAAAAAAGTAATGTTATGGTTCCCTTACCCATAAGGAACCCCACGTCCGGGTCGTACGATGTTAAACTATATGGTACTCCAAAGATAGAATAGATGGCTCACCCTACATATGAGCCAGATGTATATAGGGTATTACTTGACCCAATGGGAAAATCACACACTAGATGTTCCTAATATATCTGGATAAACTTCTACCTCATATCAAACTCCATGCTTTGAGTGATATTAGATCACCATAACCCTCAATGTCTATCGGAGATGGAAGACCAATGTCCTACAAAGACATTTGTTTGACAATTAAAATCATACCCTAGTGGATCTGCATCTATTTCCTACAAAATGGTCTTTAATCAAAAGAAAATTCATCCTCATGAGAGTCCTCTTCTATCTTGGTAAACCTAACTACTCCCAATTCCCATTAAATAACTGTTGATTCATGAACCCCCAATGTCATGGTTTACATTACCTTTATTACCTGAGTCCTAGATATATCAGAACACCTTTGTCTGATTCACCTCCAGTCTCTCAAGGATTCTATAAAATAAATATTCCCTATCCATATGCACGATGTTGATATATGTACTAAATGATAAAAAAAATACCCCCACTTATTTCCATTTTTCTAGTAATGTTCTCCCAAAGAAATGCCCACTTTAATGTAAAGGCACACCCCTTTCATAAGTCATATGTCGTGTCCAGAAAGGTCCCAATCTCCATAATCATTCATGTCCATCAGTGATGGAAGGCCAATTCTCTATAGATTCCTATGTTTGACTATGTACATCATGCTATAGTGTCTCTGCATATGTTGCTTAAACAATAGCCATCAACCAAAGGAAAAGTCATCCCCAGGAGAGTCCTTTCCTATTTTCGTATGCCCAAATGACATTTATGTTCCATCTCACTCCCCAGATATGGAAACCCCATGGATCACAGTTTAAATAATTTTCCCATTCCAAATAATGATAAAAAGAATTTCTAGTTGAATTTATGAATTGTTTACTCACTATTGGTTAGAGAAAAATTACCCCCCATAATAAGTTTCATGTGCCCTAGATGTATGATGTTAAACTACACCATACTTTTACCCTCCCTTTCACCATCAAATTCATGCGGGAGTAGTTTCTCATTAAAAGATGATAAAAATGTCTCTAGTACATCAAGACATCATCCCCCATATAGGCCACCCATTGTGGTCTTCAAGAAAAAAAAATCCAAAATTCCCATATATCTCCCAGGCCATCGGAAATGGTAGGTCAGTGTCCTGCGGACATCTTTTCTTGACTATGCACATCATGCTCAGTGGATATACATATTTTTTGTACAAAACAACCATCAACCAATGGAAAATTCATCCATATGAAAGTCCTTTCTTACCCCTGTATGCCTAAAATGGATCCTAATTCCCATTTTACCTCCAAAACTCTCCATGTCAGGGTCAAAAACAATCCCACATTCATATATAAGAGTTATTAGGACATTACCGGCTGATGAATCTTGAATTAAGGACCCTACCCCATCAATTTCGGTAAAACCTATTACACCTAAAACATAAGTAATAAGTATAATTGGGAAGACTATAATTCTCCAATGAAAAAGATGCAATACTAGCTAGAGTGGTGGGTTATCAAAAAATCAATAAAAAAGAGACCTTCAGGCCATTCTAGCAAGACTCTCCAGAGTGGAAACCCGCAAAGGTAACCCCAGGATAAAAGTCTTGTACCATCTTGTTAAACCTATACTTTGTATGTTTGGGAAAAAATGTTGAGAAATAAAATATTCAAATGAGACACAAATCTTGTTAGGTAGAAAACCCACAAAGGTAGGCCTAAGAAAAAGTCAATATATAGTCGCTAATCCCATACCAAATATTCTTAGGAAAAAATTAGGGCAACAATGAAAAAGGAATAATAGTTCATGAGGTTTTTCATGTAACTACTACAATAGCCAAACCATGCCCGCTGATCACCTCAACTCAGTAAAAAATTAGAGCATGATTTAGTCATGTCAGAATTACTTATTCCAAATCGAGATCCAGGAGATATGAAAAAGAAATATTGTTCATATGGTCGATTGTGATTTATTCACATTGTATGAAAAAGAGAAAAATGAGAAGCATTAGAGGGAGAAATAGTTCCATTCTAATCCATAGAGAAATGGGGGGGTCCACTGCCTATATCCCCTCCTTGTGAGCAGGACATGATCATCACAAGATATGTTGGAAAAACTTGAAATGTTACATCAACAATTGATATGAATCCTCAATGGCCTGATGTTGTTTTATTAAGTTAATGGTCTTATCCTTCATTCCTTCCCGTAATTCCCATACAATCATCATGGATTCAAGGCCAGTATATTCTACTTCATTCATCTTTAATCGCCCCTCCTCAATGGAGATCATAGTAGGGGCTCTCTCTTGATTATGTCGCTAAAGATTTCATCTCTACTGCACCACTTCCTGGTCAAGATATTCAACTAAATAATATTTCTTTGTGAGCCCATTTTCTAGCCTCACAACAACTCCAGCTTTATTGGTGGCTTCATCAATGAGGATTTTCCTCACAGTAGAAATATTAGTCGTCGACTTTGTTACAAAAAGTTGAGATTCAAGTGTTCCATTCTCTTCCCTAGCAGCAAGCACTTGTCTCACTATATCATATATTCCATGATAGTTGAATCTTCCAAATCCTAGGACCAAAAACATGCAGTTTAATTTCAAAAACTTTACTAGCATCTCATCCAATGGAGTCTGGGAGAATACTCTCCAAACATTACTCCATGTGTAATTTCAGCAACTTTACTAGCATCTCAGCCAATGGATACTGAGAGACTAATCTCTAAAAAAAATTCCATGCCTTTTGGTAGATGGTAAAATGGCTGACCAAGACTTCTCGATCATTATCAAATTCACTCCCTGATGATGATATATAGTCCGGGATAAACATCACGAGAGAGGGAATTGATCCAGCAACTGCAATACGACTTGACCCTTCTGAATCCCCACCTATGATGATTATGACGAAGGGAAGAGTAGGAGTGTCCACAGCAATTTCCAACGCTTGTGGTTGCAATTATAAATTTCATGGGAATATGGGTAAATATATTTTACTCCTAAAACAAAAAAAGGTACGATTGAAAGACTAGAGAACTAACCCCCATCTACCGAAGCTTTAATACCTCCCACCTCCCCTGCAACATCACTGTGCGAAAAAGGTAGAACCAGGACTTTGATCTGCAGCCACACCCCACAATCGTTCAAGGGAATTAATGGCCCAGTAACTTTCCCAACCAAAACAATAACCTCCAAGACAGCCCCTACTAGTTCTCTCACCAATATCTGGTCTATAGGGATGATCAGTCTAGAAAAGGGCACTGCTTTTGAGATTCTAGGGTTCGAGGCCATAACTTCTTTCAGAACTGAAAAAAAGGCACAATAGCCCGATCCAATTTTTAAAAGGATGTGACAATATCTTCTTCTATGCTTATGACTTCTACAGTGGTTGAGTCGACATGTGAAATTAGAGCATCAATCTATGAAGGGATACCCTATACAGGGGAAAAGTGCATTTGATCAGGAATGATTGGATCCTCAAGAATTAATTTCCCTCCAACAACCTATGGGGATTGGGGATCTTAACTAAATTCATCCCCTGTAATAAAAGTTATCTTGAATGTCTCTAAGGTAACATGATCAATGTGTTCAATAAAGGCATCAATTTTTTTCTATTCTTCTATTATCGAGGCAGATTTTCTTTGAGTATATGCAAGCATGCCTAAAGGGATGACAATACCCCCAACCTCTTCAGTTAGTCTTGTTCCTCTACGTCAGTCGACCACAATTTTTTATGGATCTTCCTCTACCCTAAAGGGAACAGGAGCTAAAAAGTCTTGAACAACTTCCACCTAGTTACTAATCGGCTCTACATCAAAATATGTGTATTATATTGAGTCAACAAGATAAGGGAACTCAGTGTAACCTCTAGGTGAACACAAAATTTCATGTGATTCCCCTACTAATGCATCTTGATAGTTGAGATGCTTTTTTTCATTTCTTTGTTCACCATGGAGATGGTTCCAAAATAAGATCACCTAGGGGAGAAAGGACAAAATACCATGGAAGGGTCTATGATATCAACTCTCATATGATCTCAGAACTTTGAGGATCCTTCCGCAACACCCTCCACAATCAGAGGGGTTCACTCCCCAGTTACAATACCCCTGAGGGAATAAATCGGGGAAAGAACCATTTCTCGAGACCCTTCAGGCTTCTGTAAAGTAAAAAAATGGGTTGGGGTCTTTAGCATCTCCAAAATGAAGAAAGTTAAAGTCATGTTTCAGGAATAGAATGACATATCCTTTAATGGTCATCGATCATGGGAGTACTTCCATCAATGCTACTCAGTTGGACCAGTAAGGCCTACCTTTGGAGGGGTGAAGGCACTTTTCCATTTAATTCATATAAGAAACCACCTCATGTGGATCTTCATCAGTAGAAATACAGGCGGTGTAAATGGATCATCTAAAACCCATAAGGTCAAAGATTTATCCTTGATGTAATATCCAAATATCCTTGCGAGAAGAGTTTTCTATCAGTTCATCTCAGACCCTCCAAGCATCTAGAAATGCAGTTTTGGTGGGGATGGTTAGTGTTGGAGGATTGGTATGGGAGAGATGAGTGGGTATCGTCAGCCATAAATTATTCCTAGGTGCTTCTTTAGTATTGGGACCCCTAGGATTTGAACACTTAAGGGACTTTGGGAGTATGTAAGAAGCTTCTCTCATTGTAACAACAATAGGAAAAACGATAACATCATCTTCCTCATCATCAGTTTCTGGTCATAGTATGGAATGTACTTAATGAGAGTATTTATGGTGACCACTATGGGAATGGATCAAGGTCTTGATGTGATCAAGGTAATAACCTACCTTCTTAGGATCCTCATAAAAATAGATGTTGATAGGTGATGACACATAACCGATGCCAGTAAGGGAAACCTCTACATTATAGAGGAAATTCCATAAGGCGTAAGGGAACTGGTTGCGAGTGGATTGGAGGCCTCTCAAAATGTACAATTTCCTTAAGGCCATTGGAAACCCATCCTTAGGTGGGACGGATGGTTGACTACCAGCGATGGCTTCAGAAGCTCATTTGGCCGTTTTTGAAGTCACAACCCCGCCTTTCACAACAATCCTTGGGGGAGAGCCAAGTGTCTTTTGAAAGATTTTTTCTGGCTGAGAGTTCCCAAAAGCATCATTTTTATTCAATATCCCCTTAGACCAGGATTACTCATAATTTTTTGTGACAAAAACTAGATAATTTATTTTTTCGTTTGGATATGATTTAACTTAGGCATTAGAATAGCTTCTGGTGAGGAATGGTATAGAATCCCCAGAATATAGATGTTTTACCTGACACCAGGTGTCCTCCCGGGTAAATGTCAGCCATAGTTGAAATGATATCATAATATGTTTCTATTGACATGCATTGTTGGGAGTGGTAGGACACAACTTCTCGACATAATTAAATTGACGATTGAATCTTCAAGGTGTATATCACTCACATATAATCTCCCTTTGATGTGGGTGACCAAGGCACCATCTATCAAAGAAATAAAGTAGCCTCAGTTGATAATGTGTTCAGATTCATTATTCACAATATTAATGAAAGATGAATCATAAGGGTGATAAGAAAAACATTCATGGATGTTGAGATGAGCCATTAAGTATTGCTCATTCTTTTTAGTTTTCTCCTCTTGCTTATCTTGCAAGGACCAAGTCATTGGTATAACACCATTGGTGCTCAGAAGGTATGATTGGAGGATGGAATGGGGAATTAGAAATGAATTGATAAAGGAATAACCTCTTATGTGAGCTCCAATCCATTCCTAAAGGATTAGGATATGCCCAATCATTCGGTAAGGTGGCCTCCCTTCACCGATCCAGCCCAACAAGCGATAAATCTTAACCAACCCTAGAATTACTGGAATGATACATCTACCCTTGGATAGTTAAGTAGCCATGAAGAATGTTTAGACTATCAAACCACTAGAGTCCTGTACTGGTAATATACAACCACTGAAAAACATGGACAAAAGGTTTCTAGTTGAAATATTGTAACACCACGAGATTTTATGAAAAATATTCTTTTAATTTCATTAATTTCTTGTGTTGTATGCTACACCAAAATTACCTTGCGCTATACACAACACCATATTATCTTGCAGTATACATGACACTATTCTTGGATCGTTTTACACACAATTTTGATAATAGTTATTCTACGCAACATTGAGTATATATATATATATATATTCAATGTATAAATGAAATATAGTTGGATTCTTTTATACAAAACAACGAAGGATTATTGCATAACATGCAACCCAGACTTGACTTGCATTACACGCAATCGCGAGCTTCCTCGATAGCGTGTGTTGTACGCAATACCGAGTTTTACTAAACAACGATATATTATTATAATATTATTATGAACTAGCCGTTATGAATAGTATCAACTAAATTTTGAATTTTATAACATTATTATTCATCTTACACATTTTCTAGAACATGTTATAAGAACAAAATAAATTTTTCGGGTAAAATAAGTATTTTTCAAAAAATGCAGTTTTGCCGCCTTTTGATGGTGCACCAACTTTAAATATAGTTTTGAAATGTTTATAACTTAAATTTTACAAAATAAAATTATTCATTGGAATAATGATATAAAATTTTACCTTGGATAAAATTTTCATGTTATTCTGATAACTTTCATATTTTAATGAATAGTAAAAACATGCTATATTTTAAATTAAAAAAAAAAATTTCATCGTAATAACTTATGTGGTTAAATTATAATATTTAATGGTTTTAAAGTATAAATAGAATAACGTTTTACCATTTAATATAATTTATGTCATTAGCATTGATTTTACATTGAATTCGTAGGTTAAATCAATTCAATTTTTTGCAATGTTTTAAACAAAAACCCGTTTTCTTTCGACAACGGGATTAATTTTAATTTAATTTTTGCAACATTTGTGTATTGAATTTGGAAAAATGGATTCAATATTTGGAATTAGTGGGTCCAAATTATGTTAATAAGTGACTTTTTATTTTTGGGCATTATGAATAGTAACTACGGTAAATTTTATTTACTATAGTTAAAGGTAAATCAAGTAATTAAGGGTAAATATAAGATTATAAAATTAACCTAACACATGAAAAAATACTATTGGATGACTAAAAGTAGACTCATATCACCTAAGGGTCGGATTGGAATCATTTAATGGACTTTTTTCCCTGAAAATAATTTAATTATTATTAAAACCAAAGAAAGTGACAACATGTCACTCTCTTAAATCTTATAAGTATAATAATTTTAATTTAGGGATAAACTTCATTAAACTTAGAACATGAGTAGTATAGAGAAATATAATAAAATTATCTACATCATATGAATCTATTTATAATTTTTAGGGATTAAATAATTATCATTAATTATGACACAATAGTGATGCAGAAATTGTTTATCTAGTGAAAAATCAAGAATATAGTTTTTATTAAACTAATAGTGACCATAAAATGCACAAAACCCTGACCAAAACTTATTTTTAATGTAAATGTAAACCATAATAATCCAATGGTCGAATATGTGACCATTTGGAGCCTTATAAAAGTGATTATGACACTTATATTATTTTATTTTAAATGATGCCAAAGTTGTCACCTTCATAATTTAATAAATATAACAATTTAAATATTGTGATTTTAAGATTATAGATTCGATTAAAAGTATTATTGTGAAAGGTAATAGATTTATCTTCATCATAGGATTTTATTTTTAATTTTTATGCAACAAATAAGTATATTAAATAATTATACAAAAATGTTGTAGTATTTATTTTATTAAGAGATAAAACAGATAAATAGTTTAAAAAAATAAAATAAATATTATATGAACTATTTAACGTGATAAACTACTTTTCTAGATACATATAACATTTTATTAATCAATTAATGCTTTTATTTCGAACATATCTTCTGTATATATTTTATTTATATTTTAATAAATGAATAGTTTCAAAATTGACACTATTTTTATTTTATAAAAATAACATATTATAAATTTTTTTAAAAATCACAAAAATATTTAAAAATTATTAATTTAAATTTATATGGTCTAAAATTTTATTAAGTATCCAATTATTGAAAATTAGAAACAAATAAGTAATTATTTGTTATAATTTAAAATTTAGAATATTATGACCACAAATAAAATTAAATTGATTAAATAAGGATAAATCAAGTTGATAGTGTTTAAAATAAATTCCTAACATGTATAAATTTTATTGGTTGATGATATTACAACCCTATCCCATCTAAGGTTTGTATATGAGTCATTTTGGAAGTTTTTAAGTAGGGTTTGATTTTAATATATACTAATATTTCTTATATTTCCAAAGGTGCCCCTCTCCTCCATTATAAAAGGGCACCTCCTCCCTTTCCTCCTCTCACCAATTTTAGACTTCAAGCTCGGCCAAACCCTGACCAATTCTCTTCTCCACATCCCTAGAAACATCATAGAGGTCCTGGTCTTATTCAAATACCAATTTTAGTGCCCTAATACGAGGTCTCAAAGAGGCGCTTTAAAGAAGAGGTAATGTTCGTTACCGATTCTTTCAACTTTATTTCTTCTTCTACTTCTTCTTATTCAGTTGTTTCATTATGAAGTAATAACATAAGTATCACTAATATACTGATATGTTATTATAAGTATTAAACAACCCTATTTCACCATCTATCCATCCTATGGAAAACGAAATCACCGCGCGTGCGTACGTACGGAATACCGTCTCCACGCCGTGGTGTAATCTATTTTCCACCATCACCTTACTTGGATGGGTATAATGGTGTAAATAATGAATATATATAATTATTGTAAAGTTATATTGACTCTGAAATATTATACATACACTCCAATACAATTCCACGATCACGGGAATGATATCATCGCTCGTGTGTACGTACGGACTACCGTCTCCACGAACGCGATGAGATTCATTTTCCATGATTAACCATTCAAGAATGATTATAAAGTTTATATAATGAATAATAATGAAATATATGTAATAATAATTCTACTGGATTTATGTATACATATATATGTATGTAATCTATTTAATTTCATTCAACTCAATAAGGAAACGAAAACAGCGTTCATGCGTACGTACGACCTACCGTCTCCATGAACAGTGTATTTCATTCCATTTATCGATCTATTATATATATGTATATTATGAATATATATTATATATAGATCATGTTTTATATTCTGGAATTTAGTAATCATGATCTAAGTAATCATATGAATAATTAGAAGTCAAAACACGGACGACAAATGAAACAATTTTAACCAAAACGCTCTTTAACATGGAATTTACAAAAGAAAGGGTAATATAAAGTCATAAGTGAACCATATATGAAATCATAAAAATGTATATGATTATTTAATAATTCAATAATATTATTTAAATCATTATACAGGAGGTTCTCACACTTACGAAGAAAATCGGACCTAAGGTAAGGTATAATTGTGCAAATCTCATTTTTATCCGAGATTTCTTATTCGTAAGTATTTACTGGGGTTATTTCTATCATCCATGTCCATGTTTTATAAAAGTGTTTTCATGTATTTTTAAAGACCTATTTACCCATTCTTGACTTTTACTACATGGTATGTAATGAATCTTTCTTTTTTTTACGCTACGAGGTACTTTTTGACTTTTCCGGCAAAATTACTAGAAGAATGTTTTTTTAACTTATATGGCATGGACGGATTTTTACAGTTTTATAAAGCTTGATTTTCATGAAGCTTCCTCAAAAATATTTCATGAATATTTTCAAGAAAAATCCTATTCTTTTAAGAATGAATGACATTTTGTGAAAAGAAAATGATTTTAAAGAAGAAAGGATATTTTCCTCAAGAATTCATTTCAAGTGTTTTATAAAAACCATTTTCCATCTAAAATGAAATTATTTCATATGTGTATGTTTTAAGTATAATGTATCTATGATTTACATGGTTTCACTTTTATTATTATGAAATGATATCCATTTCTTTTATATGGATTATGTTATGATGGGATAATGTTTATGAAGCCCATTTTATTCGTTAGGTTATTTTGAATGATGTATGTTTATTTTGTGGCACAAGTATGAATGATTTCATTATGAGATGGGTGGGAACTATATCTCCCTCCAATGCATTGGGTAAAGATTTATATCTCATGAGATAGACATGGTTGGAATGGTAAGTTAATCCGGTTCAGTATTACAAGACTGGAACGAGGAGTGAACTCGATTCAGAAAGGGACTTTGTCCAATAAGATGGTCTTGGAAGCAATGCCTTGGCTACTATGGAAATCATTACATGTGCTTAATGGATGACACAATTACATGTTTTATTCCCATGAAATTTTATCATGATTTATGTTCCATTATGATCTATGCCTTATGTACTTCCATGTTTTATGTCATTTCTCAAGCTTTTGATGTTTAAACATTATGTTCATGTTTTTATGTTCAAATGTATATGGTATGTTTTATTTTATCCATGCTTACCCTTACTGGGCATTTTAGCTCACCCTTTTTATATTTTCTTTTCCCCAGGATATAAAGAAAGGTTTTAGGTATGAAAAAAAGGGGAAGATCTTTATGGGATATGTTGAAGATCTTTCACCACGATTAAAAGATTACGTTCCAAGTTTCCAAAGACACTAAACTATTACGGTCCTTGTGTGTCTGTTTTTGTTATGTATTAATTATTCCGCTAAAGTAATGTAATGTCCATGTACATCAAGCTTCAGGTCTCTACATTTGGTATCAGAGGAGGAACCCAGCCTTAAGTGTGGTACACTGCCTGGGTTGAGTTGTAGGGCCCACAACGAGGGCGTTGTGCTCTAATGGGGGGGGGCTGATTGTAACATCCCAAAATGATAAAAGGTTAAATGACTAAATGATATGACTCATGTCAATAAGGTGCACCTTCCTTTTCGGGAGCCTGTCTGATTATAACTCCACAGTTAAGTGTGCTTAGCCTGGAGTAGTGATCAGGATGGGTGACCTCCTGGGAAGTTTCTCAGGATGTGTGTGAGTGAGGACAAAACACACTGGAAAGGACATGTGTTGGCATGTGGGGACAATCATTAGTCATATGACCCGTTCGGGCACATGAGTGGACCCTGGGGTGGGACCCACGTGTCTGCGGGGCAACTGGTGGTACCTGGTAGGCCAGGACCCGACGAACATGTTAAGGCGGGGTGGTTGTGCTGTCACCGGGGCTCGGTTGTCACATTTGGTATCAGAGGAAAGGTTTAGTCAACCTTTGGAAACTAGGATGCGAAAACGTTAGTGAGATCCCTAGAGATATTTCTAAGGTATGTCTAGGGATTCCTCTAAGGATAAGTATACGTATAGGATATAGTCCTAGAACTATGGTAATGATCATATAATTTAACTTAAGATGTTAGATATTGAGGATACTACCCCTTTACTATGTTGTTTTCCCTAGCATGATTTTTGCCTCTCACACTATTCTTTTTGGGTTTTAGAAAATGGCTGGAAACAGGAAGATTCACGATAATGGAGGATATGATAGATAATGGAATGATTTTATTCATGAGAAACCAAATGAAACGGGATCTGGAAGTCCAAACATCGTTATTATGCCTAATCATCAATCTCATAATATGATCAATAATCTCAACTTTGGTAAGTTTCCCGACTCAGATAATAAGATAAAGATGGAGTTTCATGATGATTATAGAGGAAAGAAAGTTAAATTTCCCTCATGTAAATCATGTGGGATGAGGCATCAGGGAGATTGTTTCAAAGGAACTAGAAGATGCTTTGGGTGTGGAAAAGGACATAAATCCAGTAAGTGCAAAGGAAAAGGTTCAGTTAACACCATGGACAAGGATAATGCTATTGCTAAGACATCAACAATGATTAGATGTTTTAAATGTGGAATGTACAAGAATTATGAAAACCAATTCCCTAATGGAAAATCTCATGAAGAGAATCAGCATGGTCATATAGGTAGTATTTATGTGGATGATGATGAGCAGACTACAAATGATATATGATCTGAAGGAAGTGTTGAAGCTCAGTCAGTTAGTGGAATGATTGTATGTTTATCAAGAGTTATATTGTATAGTTAATGGTACTATGGAATAAAGAATCATCTAAGGATTGTTACACTATTGTTTTTTCTAAAAGTATTTGAAATTATATGTTAAATGGTACCAGTAACCATGGAAGGTTATTCAGATATTTTTGTAAAGTAGATGATATGCGCATAATGAATGAATAAGAAGATAATGAGATGTTTGATTGTATTCATGAGCTCATGATTGATATAAGGACTAAGTGATATCATGGTTTGAGTATATAGAATTTTGATGATTTTGGTATGTGGAAAGTTTTAACTTTTAACTGCATTCATGTTTTCACTATGTCTCAATGGGTATTTATTTTTCAAGAGAATACATGATTAAGGCCTTCGAATGTTTGGAATGTGACCAACAAGACATATCTTATGATATATGGGGATCAACGATGGTATTAAATCTCTGGTAATTGTTTTCACTATATTATGAGAGTGGACTGAAGTATTATGGATAAGCCTAAAGATTAGAATGGATTACATTGGACATAAGTTAGTATTTTTTAAGGATAGAATTTTTTTTCGATATTATTTATGGGATGTTATAGTAATATAGTTTTAGAAAAAGGACAACCTGCAGGACGGGCGACAACCCATCGCGTCGAACAAGGCTCTGGGAATCAAACCCACAATCGAAGTGCGACTGGCCTTTATCGCCTACCAATGGCCTACAGAAAGTCCCTGGTTAGTAGATACTAGTTTTATTTTATTAAGCGGTATGATATATGAAGTATAAGTTCATTTTTGGAACCATATACGATTAATCTAACCATAATATGGACTTATAACTTTTGCTAACATTTTGTTTGAAAGATATGGAATGACCCTTCATTCTATCATATGATCTACTAACACATCACGAATAACAAATTCAACTTCATTTCTTTAAGGGATGAAGTGGAAATTGTTCAATTCACGAACAACAGTGAGATTGTACCAAAATCATGTAAGTATTTCATTTAATTCATCAACTTTAGGGAAATGATCTTGAAAACCAAAAATGTTGTCCTAGTTCCCTTATATCTGATGAATCAGATGGTACCTTATATCATCACAAATCTATAGCTTTGTGATTATTGCCTTTTTCATAGCCATGTTCTCTACCATTCTCCATCAGAACTTGATGGTTAGATTTTTCTTCGATATCCATATTTTCACCTATGTTCTCCTACGTGGAAATCCAGTGATGAGTTAATTTGGGTAACCGTTACATTTCATACTTTAGTTTTTGAAGCCATGTTTTGGAATTCCTTTTTACGATGTGGGCTTCTATTAAACAAACTTTCGAGTAGTAAACCATTTATAACCCCGATGAATTTTGAGGGAGAAATTCATTTTAAGGGGGGTAGAATGTAACACCCTGAGATTTTATGAAAAATATTCTTTTAATTTCATTAATGTCTTGTGTTTTATGCTACACCAAGATTACCTTGCGCTATATGCAACAACGTATTAGCTTGCAGTATATGCAACACTATTCTTGGATCGTGTTACACACAATTTTGATAATAGTTATTCTACGCAACATTGAGTATTTATATATATATATATATATATATATATTCAATGTATAAATGAAATATGGTTGGATTCTGTTATACGAAACAATGAAGGATTCTTGGACAACACGCAACCCTGACTTGGCTTGCATTACACGCAATCATGACCTTCCTCGATAGCGTGTGTTGTACGCAATACCGGGTTTTACTAAACAACGATATATTATTATAATATTATTATGAACTAGCCGTTATGAATAGTATTAACTAAATTTTGAATTTTATAACATTATTATTCATCCTACACATTTTCTAGAACATGGTATAAGAACAAAATAATTTTTTCGGGTAAAATAAGTATTTTTAAAAAAATGAAGTTTTGCAACCTTTTGATGGTGCACCAACTTTAAATCTAGTTTTTGACATGTTTATAAGTTCAATTTTACAAAATAAAATAATTCTTTGGAATAAGGATATAAAATTTTACCTTGGATAAAATTTTCATGTTATTCTGATAACTTTCATATTTTAATGAATAGTAAAAACACGCTATATTTTAAATAAAAACAACTTTTTTCATCGTAATAACTTATGTGGTTAAATTATAATATTAAATGGTTTTAAAGTATAAATAGAATATATTTTTACAATTTAATATAATTTATATCATTATCATTGATTTTACCTTGAATTCGTAGGTTAAATCAATTCAATCTTTTGCAATGTTTTAAACAAAAACCCGTTTTCTTTTGACAATGAGATTAATTTTAATTTAATTTCTGAAACTTTTTTGTATTGAATTTGGAAAAATGGATTCAATATTTGGAATCAGTGGGTCCAAATTATGTTAATAAGATACTTTTTATTTTTGGGCATTATGAATAGTAACTACGGTAAATTTTATTTACTATAGTTAAAGGTAAATCGGGTAATTAAGGGTAAATATAAGATTATAAAATTAACCTAACACCTGCCAAAATCCTATTGGATGACTAAAAGTCGACCCATATCACCTAAGGGTCAGATTAGAATCATTTAATGGACTTTTTTCCCTGAAAATAATTTAATTATTATTAAAACCAAAGAAAGTGACAACATGTCACTCTCTTAAATCTTATAAGTATAATAATTTTAATTTAGTGATAAACTTCATGAAACATCGAACATGAGTAGTCTCCAGAAATCGAATAAAATTATCTACATCATATGAATTTATTTATAATTTTTAGGGATTAAATAATTATCATTAATTACGACACAATAGTGATGCAGAAATTGTTTATCTAGTGAAAAATCAAGAATATAGTTTTTATTAAACTAATAGTGACCATAAAATGCACAAAACCCTGACCAAAACTTATTTTTCATGTAATGGTAAACCATAATCATCCCATGGTCGAATATGTGACCATTTGGAGCCTTATAAAAGCAATTATGACACTTATATTATTTTATTTTAAATGATGCCAAAGTTGTCACCTTCATAATTTAATAAATATAAAAATTTAAATATTGTTATTTTAAGCTGATAAATTCGATTAAAAGTATTATTGTGAAAGGTAATAGATTTATCTTCATCATAGGATTTTATTTTTAATTTTTATGCAATCAATAAGTATATTAAATAATTATACAAAAATGTTGTAGTATTTATTTTATTAAGAGATAAAACAGAAAAATGGTTTTAAAAATAATAAAATAAATATTATATGAACTATTTAATGTGGTACACTACTTTTCTAGATACATATTACATTTTATAAATCTATTAATGCTTTTATTTCGAACATATATTCTGTATATATTTTATTTATATTTAAATAAATGAATAGTTTAAAATTGACACTATTTTTATTTTACAAAAATAACATATTATAAATTTTTTTAAAAATCACAAAAATACTTAAAAATTATTAATTTAAATTTATATTGTCTAAAATGTTATTAAGTATCCAATTATTGAAAATTACAAACAAATAAGTAATTATTTGTTATAATTTAAAATTTAGAATGTTATTACCACAAATAAAATTAAATTGATTAAATAAGGATAAATCAAGTTGATAATGTTTAAAATAAATTACTAACATGTATAAATTTTATTGGTTGATGATATTACAACCCTATCCCATCCAAGGTTCGGATATGAGTCATTTTTTATGTTTTTAAGTGGGGTTGGTTTTTAATATAAACTAATATTTCTTTTATTTCCAAAGGTGCTCCTCTCCTCCCTTATAAAAGGGCACCTCCTCCCTCTCATCCTCGTACCAATTTGAGCCTTCAAGCTCTACCAAACCCTGACCAATTATCTTCTCCAATTACATAGAAACATCCTAGAGGTCCTGATCTTATTCAAAGACCAATTTTAGTGCCCTAAGTGGAGGTCTCAAAGAGGCGCTTCAAAGAAGAGGTAATGTTTGTTACCGATTCTTTCAACTTTATTTCTTCTTCTACTTCTTCTTCTTTAGTTGTTTCATTATGAAGTAATAAAATCATTATCACTAATATACTGATATGTTATTATAAGTATGAAAGAACCCTATTTCACCATCTATCCATCCTACGGAAAACGAAATCACCGCGCGTGCGTACGTACGGAATACCGTCTCCACGCCGTGGTGTAATCTATTTTCCACCATCACCTTACTTGGATGGGTATAATGGTGTAAATAATGACTATATATGATTATTTTAAAGTGATATTGATTCTGAAATAGTATACATACACTCCAATACAATTCCACGATCACAGGAATGATATCATCCCTCGTGTGTACGTACGGACTACCGTCTCCACGAACACGATGAGATTCATTTTCCATGATTAACCATTCAAGAATGATTATAAAGTTTATATAATGAATAATAATGAAATATATGGAATAATAATGCTACTGGATTTATGTATATATATATATTTATGTCATCTATTTAATTTCATTCAACTCAATAAAGAAACGAAAACATCATTCATGCGTACGTACGACCTACCATCTCAATGAACGGTGTATTTCTTTCCATTTATCGATCTATTATATATATGTATATTATGAATATATATTATATAAAAATAATGTTTTATATTCTATAATTAATTAATCATGATCTAAGTAATCATATGAATAATTACAAGTCAAAACACGGACGACAAATGAAACAATTTTAACCAAAACACTCTTTAACATGGAATTTACAAAAGAACGGGTAATATAAAGTCATAAGTGAACCATATATGATATCATAAAAATGAATATGATTATTTAATAAGTCAATAACATTAATTAAATCATTATACAGGAGGTTCGGACACTTACGAAGAAAATCGGACCTAAGGTAAGGGATAATTGTGCAAATCTCATTTTTATCCGAGATTTCTTATTCGTAAGTATTTACTGGGGTTATTTATATCATCCATGTCCATGTTTTATAAAAGTATTTTCATGTATGTTTGAAGACCTTTTTACCCATTCTTGACTTTTACTACATGGTATGTAAGGAATCTTTCTTTTGTTTACACTACGAGGTACTTTTTGACTTTTCAGGCAAAATTACGAGAAGAATGTTTTTTTAACTTATACGACACGAACAGATTTTTACGGTTTTATAAAGATTGATTTTCATGAAGCTTCATCAAAAATATTTCATGACTATTTTCAAGAAAAATCCTATTATTTTAAAAATGCATGTCATTTTGTGAAAAGAAAATGATTTTAAAGAAGAAAGGATATTTTCCTCAAGAATTCATTTCAAGTGTTTTATCAAAACCATTTTCCATCTAAAATGAAATTATTTCATATGTGTATGTTTTAAGTATAATGTATCTATGATTTACATGCTTTCACTTTTCTTATTATGAAATGATATCTATTTCTTTTATATGGATTATGTTATGATGGGATAATGTTTATGAATCCCATTTTATTCGTTGGGTTATTTTGAATGATGTATGTTTATTTTGTGGAACAAGTAATAATGATTTCATTATGAGATGGGTGAGACCTATATCTCCCTCCAATTAATTGGGTAAAGATTTATATCTCATGAGATATACATGGTTGGAACGGTAAGTTAATTCGGTTCAGTATTACCGGACTGGAACGAGGAGTGAACTCGATTCAGAAAGGGACTTTGTCCACTAAGATGGTCTTGGCAGCAATGCCTTGGATACTATGGAAATCATTACATGTGCTTAATGGATGCCACAATTACATGTTTTATTCCCATGCAATTTTATCATGATTTATTTTCCATTATGATCTATGCCTTATGTACTTCCATGTTTTATGTCATTGCTCAAGCTTTTGATGTTTAAACATTATGTTCATGTTTTTATGTTCAAATGTATATGGTATGTTTTATTTTATCCATTCATACCCTTACTGAGCATTTTAGCTCACCCATTTTATGTTTTCTTTTCCCCAGGATATAAAGAAAGGTTTTAGGTATGAAAAAAGGGGATGATCTTTATGGGAGATGTTGAAGATTTTTCACCATGATTAGAAGATTACGTTCCAAGTTTCCAAAGACACTAAACTATTACGGCCCTTGTCTGTCTGTTTTTGTTATGTATTAAGTATTCCGCTAAAGTAATGTAATGTCCATGTACATCATGCTTCGAGTATCTATATTTGGTATCAGAGGAGGAACCCAGCCTTAAGTGCGGTGCACTGCCTGGGTTGAGTTGTAGGGCCCACAACGAGGGCGTTGTGCCCTAAAGGGGGGTGATTGTAACATCCCCAAATGATAAAGGGTTAAAGGACTAAATGATATGAATCATGTCAACAAGGTGAACCTTCCTTTTCGGGAGCTTGTCTGATTAGAACTCCACCGTTAAGCGTGCTTAGCATGGAGTAGTGATCAGGATGGGTGACCTCCAGGGAAGTTTCTCAGGATGTGTGTGAGTGAGGACAAAACACACTGGAAAGGACATGTGTTGGCCTATGAGGACAATCATTAGTCATATGACCCGTTCGGGCACATGGGTGGACCCTAGGGTGGGCCCCACGTGTCTGCAGGGCAACTAGTGGTACCTGGTAGGCCAGGACCCGACGACCATGTTAATGTGGGGTGGTTGTGCTGCCACTAGGGCCCGGTTGTCACAAATATCCTATCAACATTAGCGATGAGCTCCCATCCCCATTCAAAAAATACCCCTTTTCCGTGGGGGTCCAATAGGTACCCACTCATCTCTGAGTTTCCTTAATATGTTAGACCCTGGATCTATGTGGCTGGGGATCTAATCCATTTTTCCTAACAAAGGAACCAAACCAATAAACAAAATGAATTCAATGCTTTAAATAGATATTGAATTCCTTCAAAAGTACCTTCTCCTGAACAATGAGTTTCTTGGCCAAAAGAGGAGTCCTCTCCTCATTATCCCACAAAAAGGAAGTAGGTATAAATTCATCATACATTTCCCAGAAAAATAGAGACTCCATAAATTATCTAGATTTACCAAAGAATTATGTTGACTTCCCCTATGGTTAAATGAAAGGTATTGGTTTTTGTTCTCCACCTACTCAAGAGATGTGCAATAAGGGCATTAGGTTGATGAGTGTAAGTCCAAGATACCAATGCAGCCTAATATAGTCCCCCAACCTGCAGCTCAATCCAAAATTCTTCATAGCTCTAGAGAACCCAGAAAGGACACCCCTAGTCTAAGATAAATGATCCTCCAAAGTGAATGTCCCTCTTTGATGACCAGTCGCTTTTTTCGTTTGTTGTGGCATTCCACACAATTCTTTGATAATAGTGAGTCACCTTGTCTAGCTTCTGTTGCACCTCACCTATGGTTTGAGGTGTGTATAATTGTAGGGACCCAATGATGATATCTCTTTGGAGGTATCATCCTCTAGAAGAGATCATAGCCTTTGTGATGGAGTTGTTAGTTATCCAGGCAGTAGTCTGATCAGCCAAATTTGGGGAAAAAATTAATGTGTCATCCATTAGACTAAACCCATAAGTTGGAAGCCTATTTTAAGATGGATACTCACTTTCATCCATAGTAATCTTATTTTCTAGAGATTTAGGTTGTGTATCAACTTCAAATTTTTCATCAACCGAGTTCTCTGGGTTCTTTAATAATTCATCATCATCAGAATGAGGGGATGTAGTGACAAACTTAGTAGGATTAGCATTTTCTATAGCAGTATGTGGAAGATCCATTGTAGTATGTACAGAAAGATCCAAAAGGCCACAAAATTTCCTTCTAATGAGATAATTGTTGGATAAGAACTAAAAAAATGGACAAAGGAATTAAAAAAGAGGGTCACATTGGGATCCATGTACTGCTCCTAGAAATGGTACGCATAAGCCATTTCTCACATACTTTATTAGTACACAAAAGATACACCCATGTAAGACATTAGTATGTGGGTGGTCCATGAGGGGAAGGCCCATGGAGTGTCGGCCAGCAAACTATTTGGTTCAAGTAATGAAGAAACTGCGAACTGAGGACTCTAAATGCTTATGTTCAATGTTTTATGATTGAAATATTTTGTTTGGATTAACAATGTTTAAATTTCAGTTCGCTCGTTTATATTTTGTTGTGAAAACATTCAAATCGTGTATTATTCTCCTATGCTGAGGTCCAAATTTATGTCCTAAATTCTATGGTGTAGTCCGCGAACAGAAAATTCTATTATCAGGTAGAAACAATTTTCAGGATTTCGGTTCGCAGAACCTATAGAGTGGTCCAAGAATATGGACTTCATGAAGGATTTTGTATGTGGATGCAAAGGAAGCCAAGGAAATGTCGAGAGAATTTTTTTCTATGAGAAACATGAAAAGAAAAATGACCCGGGTCCCTATAAATAGGCGTGGTCTTCCTACCGTACCTAACTATTCTACCATAAATCACTTCAGTTCATGACTACTTTTACATTGGAATAGCCTCTTGTTCATTCTGATCATTCCCCATTTCGATGGGGGATTTGTAGGGTCCTGAAAACTACAAATATGGAAGTAAATACTCCCATAATTACTTTGCAGAAGTAAACATTCTTACAGCTCCATCAAGTAAAATAGATGAAAATTGGATTTAAAAGTTGAAATGAAACTTGAAAAATCAATTCTTTCAAGAGTTTTTAGTGTCCTGTGTACCATCACAGGGAACGGTTCGTGGGGCGCATGAACCTTGAATCATCGGTAATTGGAAGTACCAGTGAGGCGTAAGCCAATGGGGAGATGGCCAACAAACCCAGGATGCTGCAAACTAAAGAAATTCTATCTGCATATCATCCCATGAATTAAGAAGTTTACAAACGAAGAAAGATAGTTGGGTTCCATGAACCACATCTCGAGAACCACAACCTCTGCAAACCCTAGTTGACCAAGTCTTCCACAGGTTGATATATATCATCATGGGCTTCTGCAAATGGTGTGGCATGCCCATAGATATGATTTCTACAATGCTCTATAAAAATACCATAATAGGGATTGAAAAAATAGACTAGGGATATGGGTGGAAGATAGAACGAAGGAGACCCTATAGGCTGGAAGAGAGAGTTTGAATATGGATAAATTTTTGGCTTCAGTTTTGAATCATCGATGAGGTGTGAACTATGAATCAATTTTCCACCTGTATAGTCATTTTCAAACCATAAAAAGAAGAAACTTAATAATAATTTGTGAACCATTAACTTAATTGGTGTAATCAAAAACCATAAATCCCTCTTGGATGAATTACCCATGAACCACATGCTCTAGGACCCATCTTCAATTTGGAACTCATCATAGTGTATCGCTATGTGGATCAAACCATGTATCGAGTACTGAATCAGTACGTAGATGTAACCCTGAGTGATGTGGAGAACCACATCCAGGACTGTGTACCACTTCGGTATGTGTTGGTACATACCAACGTTCGTGTACCACTTCGATATGTGGACGACCCCTCTACCCACATAGCATTATGCTTTGCAGGGCAGCCCCTATTCTGCATGAGAAAACAATATGTAGAATGGGGTGTCTTCATGTGTCCTTCCCTATAGCTCTAATCATGACCCTCTATTACCATACAGTCATCCATAGCTCCTCTGCGAACCGGTGCACTGGGATCTTGCCAAAGACTCCTCCAAAGCCACATGACTCATATGATCAGATCATCGGGTGCACCAGTGAAACTTTCTGAATATACATTCCTAAGATATGCAGAGTAATAAAGGATTTCCCCACAATGGTTTAGACCCTTGTAATGTCCCTAAGTCTACATTTTCATGGTGAACTGAGGAAAAATTTTGGGATGCCAACATGAACCTCCTCGTTCTCAGATTTAGGGGTAACCACTGGCCCTTCCCTCCAATGAATTCCAGTGACCAGTGAAAGGGTCACTCTTCCCATCCTCTTTGTCTAGGGATAATGCTCCTCCCTTTTCCCAAAACCCACAAAAGGGAACTCCTCCTAAGGTATTCCCCTAACCTTTTGTGAGAGGTTTCACTCTTCACCCTCATCTCCTTATCTCGATATGTGTCTAGATAGATCACCAAGATTTGAGTATCCTGGGTATCAATACTAGTGAGGGAAGCAAATTTAATGACCCTCTCTCTCTACCCTCTCTAGTACCATCTACCAGCAGATGATGTAGGACACGTGATCTCAAAATCCTCCACCTCCTCTTGTTTCTCACACTAATAATGTGTTTCACGCCCAAATTTACCCAAGAGAAGAAGGGTAGAACGGTCCTTGTAGTGTAGCTTGGGTTGTCGATTCCACAGAGACCTAAGAAGATACCTAAGATACACAACCTTAGGGATGGATTTTTGGCTATGAAGTGGCCATCTTTGGGTTGATTTTAGATGGGTTTAAGTGAACTCTAAGATACTTAAGTGAATTCAAATTAAAAGAATGAGTTTACCCTAGGTTATCACTCGGGGTGGATTGGACGTATTTTCTTTTTAATGATTTCAATTTCTTAAATTTGAGATGGGTTCATTAAAGGAGATAAAACAACATCATCACTTACTAGTTTAATGCCTACACCCTCTAATACTAATCACCTATACACTTGAAGGATCAAAGTTTTGAGCACTTCAAGGTAAAGGATCGTATTAGTACTTGAAGTGTGTGGCCTTAAATTCAACAAGGACGATGGAGTTTAAAAATCATCAAATAAAAATCCCAATTAAAGAAGTGATTATACATTAATTAGGTGAAAAATAACATCCAATCCAGCCCCCTGCTACTCCCTTGGATCAACCCATAAGTGGGTTAGGCCTCCATTGATCCCAAGGTTTCAATGGAAGCGGAAAGTAGACTCATGAAGGAGGAAATGGAGAAGTAAAGAAAACAACAAAAATAAAATGATCACTCCACCGTTGTGTGAATAATTTCACAAGGGTTGGTGTGAATAAATTCACACCTTGATACAACGGTATCAAAGTGATATTAAGAACAACAGAATAAGAGTAGAGGAGGAACTTTTATTAAGAAACTAAAGTGAATTGAACAACTTACATGTGAAAGACAAAATTGAGGCAACAAAAATGCAGCATAACATTACAATTGAACAAAGCATCGAAGATCCTCATCTCCTTCACCACCACTGCCTTAAATAGGCATTTTGGGAGCCTTGGGTCGAGCCTTCAACAGTACATGTCATCCCACTTGAGTATGGTAGTCCTAGGGTGGTGGAAAGTTTGTGGAATTTGGAATTTTCCACATTTGACCCGAGGTGGCAGCCAGATTTCATTCACCGAACAGACGCGTTTGGATTACCTTCTAGATGGCCGAATCAGGGTGGGCCATAGAAGAAGAAACTGGAGCTCCGGATGTCTTCTAACCGGCGGTAAAATTTGGGCCCATTTGGAGTTGCGGATTCCGAGATATGATCAAATTGGTGGAATGTTTTTCTGGGCCGCAGAATCTGGCCCAGTATTTTATCTCTAACTTGGGACGCCTACATCACCAACATGGAGGCTAAATTAGCATTAACTCCTGAAGAGTGATTTGTTCCTGTACATGTCTTCTATCATACCACGAAATTTGGGATTAATTGGGCCTGTAAGTTGGGCCCCACAGCCTAATCAGTGGGCTGATGTCCAATCTGCCTTCTCCAGAATTGCTTCCTTTCATTTCCAAATATCTCCATCATCCTCCATGAATTCTCTACTGATCCTTGAATCAAACATGTTCATATTTTAAGTGTAGATAAATTTACAAAAATATCAAATTAAAATATGTATAATTAAATTCCTTAAAATCAGATGAATCATTGGGTACTTTAAATGATGTTCAAAAATGTACCACATAATAGTGCATTTTAAGAAGGTATTACAATCATAATGTGAAATGATGTTCAAAGTGTAAAATGCACTAAAATGGGGTTTATTAATAACAAAGAACATGAAAATTATGTATATTAACAATGAATATTAGTCTCATTTAGTGGCTAATCACACCCCCCAACTTGAGTTTTGCTAGTCCCGAGCAAAATATATCTCATCAAAAATGAAATTCAAATTCCCTTTTCTAAAAACATTTTAATACACAATGATCACCAAAAAACCTTATACCAAACAGTCATGAAACCCATCAAAATATTTTAATACAAGATATTTTCATAAGCAGATCCCAATCCCAAGCCCATTCTTTTGATCAAATCCATCATCATACTTCATCCAACTCAATTAGGTGTAATGATGTGTTGTGAATCACAATAGATATGGGGGTTCATTTTCATTCAAGGGGGAAATCATGGAATCTCTAGGTGGAATCACATTTAATACTAATATGAGTATTCTTCATCCCTCTTTTTTTTTTGCAATATTGCTATAGTAATTGAGATTGCAATTAATCAAATTAACCCATGTAGCAAGACTTTGCCGATGACTCCCAGACTCAAAGGCCTTAGGGCACCAAGTGAAGCCCACATACTCGGGCATCGTCTCGAGTTAACTTAAACAAAAACAAAGTCATATTACCATAAATAGAGATATATTGAAAAACTCAGGGCTAGAAAACTCTGGAGTCACGATCCCCAAGTGCCGAAAGCCTCACATTTTATCAATCCATTGCTCTACACGCAAATTTTTATTTTTATTTTTATTTTTATTTTATTTTTAATAATTTTTTTTTTAGTTTTTTTCTGAATACTCATATTATTCATAAAAATAAAACCAGCCTATGCTATTTATTATGGGACCCCAAAAATTCAAATTATTACCCCACAGTCTAGAGGACGTGCATTGTGACATTTTTTTATTTGGATGAAAATATAAATGATGAAATATCACATTGGACAGCCACACTTTCCAAAATCTATGCTCATGAAATTATACAAGGATTAAAATCAGAATTAGGGTATGCTAAATTATTTGATATTCAGTTTCAAAGTGTGCAATGCATATTACCATGTTCAATGTTAAAGGAATTTTTCCTTCCATTTAATTATTTTTTCAAATCATTCTTTTTTTTTGACACAAAAGCATTTTTTTTATTTTATCTCCCCCCCAACTTAAAACAACACTGTCCCCAGTGTTTGAAGAAATGAAAAATTAGAAGGAGTAGAGGCAGGGAATAAAAATTTAAAAAGGAAATTGAAAATGAGGATTATGGAATGAAGTCACCTTGTGGTTGAAGTTTGAAGTTCTTGCCGCTCGAATTTATTCCTTTGATATCCATGTCGCTTGAAAAGTTCCCTAGTGGAAAAAGGGAAAAACAAAACAAACAAAACAAACAATATATATATATATATATTTATATAATAAAGGAAGTAAAATATAAGAATATATATAAAAATTATAGAATAAGGTAGCACAAGAAGCCGCAGGTCAGTGGTAAGCGCGCGCCCCTGTCTCCCTTCGGTCCCGGGTTCGAGTCCCCGCGGCTTCGCCGGTTGTGACGGGGTTTGCCCCACGGCCTATGGCGTGGACTTTTTTTTTGTATTATTATATTTTTTTTTCTTAACCCATTGAATAATAAAAACAAAATAAACTGATGATACATTGTCTTCTTTTTAAATTTCTGGGTAAGGTATTACTCAAGGATCACACCACGTGACACGGATGAATATGGTGCTCCTCTTTCGTACCCATCCATACTCATAATAGAAGAACAGGTCAAAAGTCTATTTTTTTATTTTTAAATATAAAAATGATTAAGTAATCTTATTTGAAAAATAAAGATGATTCAGAAATATTAGTAACATAAAAACCACGGGTTGCCTCCCATGCAGCGCTTTGTTTAACGTCATTAGCCCGACATAGATCCCAAATTTATCAATTTTTTTCCTGGTTCATAGATTGGATCAATTAACTCAACATCTATTTCCTGTTTATTGAATGATTCAACGAATGTTTTTAACCTTTGACCATTGACCTTGAAAATGTGACCACTTGTGGGATCTTGAATCTCTACTGCCCCATGGGGGAATACATGATGCACTATGAAAGGTCCTGACCATCTAGACCTTAACTTTCACGGATGTAAATGAAGTTTTGAACTATACAAGAGCACAAGTTTTCCCGGTTCAAAATGTTTGACCTTGATATTCCTAGATTGGTAGGCTTGAACTCTAGCTTTATTGATCCTTGAATTTTCATAAGCCTCCATCCTTAGTTCATCCAGTTCATTGAGATCTAATTTCCTTTTTGTTCCGGCCAATGAGAGGTCATAATCCATTTTCTTAATTACCCAAAAGGCCTTATGTTCATTATCCACTGGCAAATGGCATGCTTTTCCATAAACCAACCTATATGGGGACATTCCTAAAATGGTTTTATATGCAGTTCAATAGGCCCAAAGAGCATCTAAGAGCTTCTCAGACCAATCTTTCCTAGAGGGGTTGACAGTTTTTTCAAGAATTTGCTTAATTTCACGATTGGCTAACTCAGCTTGACCATTGGTCTGTGGGTGGTATGCAGTGGACACTTTTTGAGAAATTCCATATTTTTCCATGAGTGATGAGAATAGACGATTGCAAAAATGAGTTCCACAATCACTTATGATAGCCCTAGGAATTCCAAATCTAGAGAATATGTTTTCTTTTAGGAATCTAATCACAGTTTGATGATCATTGGATTTTGTGGGAATGGCCTCAACCCATTTTGAGACATAATCAACAGCTAAGAGTATGTAGAGGTATCCCCGAGAGTTTGGGAAGGGACCCATGAAATCAATTCCCCAACAGTCAAAGATTTCAACCACTAAGATGGGAGTGAGTGGCATTTGATTCCTTTTTGTGATGGACCCTACTTGTTGACACCTAGGACAACTTTGACAATATGTGTAGGAGTCCCTTGAAAGGGTGGGCCAGAAAAGACCACATTGAAGAATCATAGCAAATGTTTTCTTAGAGGAAAAGTGACCTCCACATGCCTCACTGTGACAGAATTTAAGGATGGACTCTTGTTCAGATTCTGGAACACACCTCCTAATGACTTGGTCAGGGCAGAACTTATAGAGGTAAGGATCATCAAACACATAGTGTCTAACATCAGAAATAAATTTCCTTCGAGCTTGAGTCCCTAAGAATTTTGGAATGACTCTTGTCACTAAGAAATTTTCTATGTCAGCATACCAAGGGCAGTCACTCACAGAGTATAGGTGTTCATCAGGAAACGAATCAGACACAGAGAGGTGATTTGAGTTGTCTTTGAATTCCATCCTAGAGAGGTGATCAGCTACAACATTTTCAACTCCCTTTTTATCCTTGATTGTGAGGTCAAATTCTTGTAAGAGAAGGACCCACCTAATCAGTCTAGCCTTAGCATCTTGTTTTTGGAAGAGGTATTTTAGTGCAGAATGGTCAGTGAACACAGTGATGGGTGATCCTAAGAGGTAGGACCTAAACTTCTCTAAGGCAAACACAATAGAAAGTAACTCCTTTTCAGTGGTGGTGTAGTTGATTTCGGCATCATTTAAGGATTTTCTTGCATAAGTAATGACATAAGGAGTTTTATCACAACGTTGTCCTAACACAGCTCCAACAGCAAAGTCACTGGCATCACACATATGTTCAAAAGGAAGGTTCCAATTTGGAGATTTCATAATGGGAGGAGAGGTGAGAGAGGATTTGAGGGTTGAGAATGAACCCTCATAGATTTCTGTCCAAACAAATGGAGCATCCTTTACTAAGAGAGCACAAAGGGGACGGGATATTGAACTAAAGTCCTTGATGAATCTTCTATAGAAACCAGCATGTTCTAAGAAAGACCTCACTTCCTTGACAGTTTTGGGTGATGGAAGGTGACGAATGATGTCAAACTTTGCTTTATCAACTTCAACCCCCCTACTCGAGACCAGATGGCCTAGAACAAGTCCCTCTTTAACCATGAAATGGCATTTTTCCCAGTTTAGGACCAGATTTTTTTCTTCACATATTGACAAGACTCTCTCCACATTCTGCAGACATCCCTCAAAAGTATCCCCAAACACAGAGAAGTCATCCATGAAGACCTCAAGAAAATCCCCTACCATGTCTGAGAAGATTCCCATCATGCACCGCTGGAAGGTTCCCGGGGCATTGCATAACCCGAAGGGCATGCGTTTGAAGGCAAAGGTACCAAAAGGACATGTGAATGTAGTCTTCCCTTGATCCTCTAGGGAGACCTCAATTTGATTGTACCCTGAGTACCCATCTATGAAACAGTAGAAGGCATGACCTGCCACTCTCTCAAGGACTTGGTCAATGAATGGTAAGGGAAAATGGTCCTTCTTGCTGAATGAGTTTAGTTTCCTATAGTCAATGCAGACCCTCCATCCACTACTCACCCTTGTTGGAAAAATCTCTCCATCCTCATTGGTTATCACTGTGATTCCAGCCTTTTTTGGAACCACTTGGATTGGGCTCACCCATTCACTCTCAGCTATGGGATATATGATACCAGCTTTCAACAATTTCAGAAGTTCCTTCCTTACTACCTCCATGAGATTAGGATTGAGTCTCTGTTGAGGTTGACGACATGGCTTTGAATCAGATTCCAAAACAATCCTATGAGTCCCGATAAGTGGGATAATCCCAGGAATATCAGAAAGGGTCTAACCAATGGCTTTCCTATGCTTCCTAAGGACATCTAGAAGCATCCTCTCATGATTGGCTTCAAGAGAAGAAGAAATGACAATAGGATGTGTTTGATTTTTTCCTAGGAAGGCATACTTTAGTGCAGCAGGAAGTTCCTTCAATTCAAGATCAGGTTGGTTCAAAATTTCAGCAGAAGATTGGGACATTGGATCAAGATCAATTTCTTTTTTTAGAGGTTCAGATAGGATTGATTCCTCACATGTGGAAGTTTCAGCTACTAGATTGGATTGATCAGATTTAGGGAAGGAAATTGGAGTGGTCTCCATGAAAGTGGTTTCTTGAAAGGTTTCACTAATTGTTGGACCTAAGACTTCATCATAAGAGAAATTTGAAAATGATTCAATCCAAGGAGATAAACTTCCTTCATATGAACAAAGGAAATCAATCTCATTCTGACTTAAACATTCATCAAATATTCCTTGATGTTCCATGGATTCATTATCAATGCTTCCTATCATGTTTACTTCATGAATATCCTCGTCATCCCCTATTTGTGAGCTTTCATTATAGATGTTCAGGTCTAGACTCATGTTCCCAAAGGTGATGGTCATGTTCCCATTTCGGACTCGAATAACAGAGTTGATTGTTGCAAGGAAAGGATGACCAAGGATGATTGAGGTTTGTTCCTTATTTCCTAAATTTGGATGGTTGTCAAGGACAATGAAATCAGGAGGGTAGATGAAGTTTTCAACCTTTACCAGAACGTCCTTTAAAATCCCCTTGGGAACCCTAATTCTACGATCAGCAAGATGAAGTGTGACAGATGTGGGTTTGAGCTCTTCTAGGCCTAACTGGCAGTACATAGCATATGGGATGAGATTGACACTAGCACCTAGGTCACACAAGGCCTTGACAACTTTGCTTTCTCCTAGTTCAACATTGATGTAAGGGCAACCTGGGTCTTTCAACTTAGGAGGAATTGTACCTTGAATGGTGGTACTCACATTAGCAGCCAAAAGGACTTGGTTTTTATGTGAAAATTTTCTTTTAAAAGTGCACAAGTCTTTAAGGTACTTTGAGTAGGAAGGTATAGTTTGGATGGCATCGAGAAGGGGTACGTTCAACTTGACTTGTGAAAATATTTCCCTCAACGTTTCACTCAGTTCAGGCTTGGGTTTCCCCCTCATGCGTTGAGGAAATGGTGCAGGTTGTGGGGTTGTTTGTTGAAGAGTTGTTTCTTTCACATTGTTATCAGTTTCCTCAGTTTGATCTTGTGGTTCATTTAAATTTTCATCCAAGTTTGAATCTTCAGGTGGGTTCTGAATTAGTTGTTCAGGTTTCTCAATTGATTTCCCACATCTTAAAACAGTCACAGCCTTTAGTTGTTCATGAGTTGTTTGAGCACAACTTGACTCTCCCCTTGAAGTTGAGGATGGCACCGCCTGAGTAGGCATGGGTGCCTTTCCTGTTTTTATGGTTTGAAGTTCTTGTTTTAGGGAAGATACCTCCGATTTCATCCTCTCCATTTGTTTGCACAGTTGTTCTAGTAGGCTTTGTGGAACAGTTTGGGTGGGTGCTTGAGTAGGTTGGTTTATCCCAGGGGGATATTTTGGAGGTGGGATGGTTTGTTGAAAATGGACCGGTGGTTGTTGGTATTGGATAGGTTGGGTTTGGAACTGGTTATGGGTTTGGTAGTTCTGATGGGGGTAAGGATTTTGTCCCTGTGGTTGGCTAGGTTGTTGGTTATCTTTCCAGCGGAAGCCTGGGTGGTCGTTGTACCTTGGATTGAAGGTGTTTTGGTATTGGGGCTTTTGAAAGTTTAGGGCATTGACTTCCGCTGGGGGTCCTCCTAGAAGAATGTCCGTGATGGATGGAATGGTTGGGCAGTTGTCTGTTTTATGGTCATGTTTGTCACAAATTGTGCAAACAAGGTCTACATTTTGGATTTCATGGACTTTCCTAAGGTCTATCTCTTCAACCTTCATAGAGAGTTTTGCGAGTTTAGCCCTAAGGATTTCCTCTTCTCTAAGTGTATGAATTCCAGTGGTTCTTTGTGGCTTTTCAGAATAAGGTGAAGTTCCCCAAGTTTGGTTTTGTTCAGCCAGACTTTCTAGATACTCGTAAGCATCATTTGGGGCCTTGTTTTTAAAGGTTCCATTACACATCATGTCAATGAACTGTTTGTTCCCCGAACCCAACCCTTCATAGAAAATTCTCACTTGTTCAGGTATGGAAAACCCATGGTGTGGAACCATGTTTAGGGTGTCTTTTAACCTCTCCCATGTTTCATAAAATGACTCTCCCTCTTTTTCAAAAAAGTTTTGTATTCTCTTTTTAAGTGCAATTTTTTGTGATGAGGGAAGTATTTTTTGTAGAATTCTCTTTGCAGTTGGTCCCAAGAGTGGATTGATGCAGGTCTCAAGTTGTTTAGCCAATTTTTAGCTCGATCCTTTAATGAAAAAGGAAATAGCCTCATCTTAGCGGATTCTAGTTGATGTGGGGGACACATGGTTTCAACAATGTCGTTGAACTCTTTGACATGAAGGTATGGCATTTCTGACTCCATCCCATGAAAGGTTGGAAGGTGGTTTAGGACATGGGGTTTGAATATGTAGTTGGTGTCTCCTATGGAATTGTGTCTAATGCATGAGGGGGCATTGGTCCAAGCTGGAGTGAGGTAGTCATTCATGGTTTGATCAACTGCATTCCCTAAGTTTGGAGCTTCTTGGTTTTGGTTTCCCATTTGATTCCCCCCAGGGTTTACAATTTGATTTTGTGGATGAACCTCCATTGGACTTGTTTCAAGTTCTGACTTTGGGGTTTCAAGAATATTTGAATCTGATTTAAACAATCCCTTAGGTGCACTTGACTCCCCTATCCTAGGACTTTCCAGCCTAACTAGTCTGTTTGAGAAATCGCGGGTGTAGGTGGACATGCGCCAAAAAAAAAGCGAGAAAGGGACAAGATAAGAGATATTGGGTGAGAGTAGAAGAATGGAGGTGAGGAAAGAAGGTTTTTTTTATCTAAGGTACTTACTTGGTCCCCGGCAACGGCGCCAAAATTTGGTTCACGCCCAAATTTACCCAAGAGAAGAAGGGTAGAACGGTCCTTGTAGTGTAGCTTGGGTTGTCGACTCCACAGAGACCTAAGAAGATACCTAAGATACACAACCTAAGGGATGGATTTTTGGCTATGAAGTGGACATCTTTGGGTTGATTTTAGATGGGTTTAAGTGAACTCTAAGATACTTAAGTTAATTCAAATTAAAATAATGAGTTGATCCTAGGTTATCACTCGGGGTGGATTGGACGTATTTTCTTTTTAATGATTTCAATTTCTTAAATTTGAGATGGGTTCATTTAAGGAGATAAAACTACATCATCACTTACTAGTTTAATGCCTACACCCTCTAATACTAATCACCTATACACTTTAAGGATCAAAGTTTTGAGCACTTCAAGGTAAAGGATCGTATTAGTACTTGAAGTGTGTGGCCTTAAATTCAACAAGGACAATGGAGTTTAAAAATCATCAAATAAAAATCCCAATTAAAGAAGTGATTATACATTAATTAGGTGACAAATAACATCCAATCCAGCCCCCTGCTACTCCCTTGGATCAACCCATAAGTGGGTTAGCCCGCCATTGATCCCAAGGTTTCAATGGAAGCGGAAAGTAGACTCATGAAGGAGGAAATGGAGAAGTAAAGAAAACAACAAAAATAAAATGATCACTCCACCGTTGTGTGAATAATTTCACAAGGGTTGGTGTGAATAAATTCACACCTTGATACAACGGTATCAAAGTGATATTAAGAACAATATAATAAGAGTAGAGGAGGAACTTTTATTAAGAAACTAAAGTGAATTGAACAACTTACATGTGAAAGACAAAATTGAGGCAACAAAAATGCAGCATAACATTACAATTGAACAAAGCATCCAAGATCCTCAACTCCTTCACCACCACTGCCTTAAATAGGAATTTTGGGAGCCTTGGGTCGAGCCTTCAACAGTACAAGTCATCCCACTTGAGTATGGTAGGCCTAGGGTGGTGGAAAGTTTGTGGAATTTGGAATTTTCCACATTTGACCCGAGGTGGCAGCCAGATTTCATCCACCAAACAGACGCGTTTGGATGACCTTCTAGATGGCCGAATCAGGGTGGGCCATAGAAGAAGAAACTGGATCTCCGGATGTCTGATAACCGCCTGTAAAATTTAGGCCCATTTGGAGTTGCGGATTCCGAGATATGATCAAATTGGTGGAATGTTTTTCTGGGCCGCAGAATCTGGCCCAGTATTTTATCTCTAACTTGGGCCACCTACATGACCAACATGGAGGCCGAATTAGCATTAACTCCTGAAGAGTGATTTGTTCCTGTACATTTATTCTATCATCCCACGAAATTGGGGATTAATTGGGCGTGTAAGTTGGGCCCCACAGCCTAATCAGTGGGATGATGTCCAATCTGCCTTGTCCAGAATTGCTTCCTTTCATTTCCAAATATCTCCATCATCCTCCATGAATTCTCCACTGATCCCTGAATCAAACATGTTCATATTTTAAGTGTAGATCAATTTAAAAAAATATCAAATTAAAATATGTATAATTCAATTCCTTAAAATCAGATGAATCATTGGGTACTTTAAATGATGTTCAAAAATGTACCACATAATAGTGCATTTTAAGAAGGTATTACAATCATAATGTGAAATGATGTTCAAAGTGTAAAATGCACTAAAATGGGGTTTATGAATAACAAAGAACATGAAAATTATGTATATTAACAAGGAATATTAGTCTCATTTAGTGGCTAATCAGAATGATTCATGTGGGTTAGAGGTTGGTGGTGATCATGACATCTTCATAGTCCCAAAATGTGGGTATCCACCTAGGTGTAAGCCCCAACCAAACCTTATAGTCATAATAAGTCTATATTATCATAATGGCCCCAAAAAATGGGCCTCCTCCCATGTTTAATCTCCAATTTACATGAACTATGTGAACTCTGATTTCAGCTCCAACTAGGATACATTGGATGCCTACTTGAAGGCCCAAGCTTGAAGGGGTTCCCTTCCCAAAGGTTCACCAAATTATTCTCCCAAAAAATGGGCCTCCTCCAAGGTGTAGTCCCCAAGATAAATGAACTACCTAAACTCCTATTTCTATTCCAACAAGGATATATAGGACACCTACTTGAAGGCCTGATCTCAAATGGGTGCCCTTCCCAAATGTTCACCCAATTATGCCCCAAAAAAATAGACCTCCACCCAGGTGTAATCCCCAAGCTAAATGAACTATGAAAACTCTAATTCCCATTGTAATTGGGATACATAGGGATCCTTTCCAAGGTCCGAGCTCAAGGGACATTCTCCTCAGAAGTAAGTCCTAATAAAATGTTCCCCCAAATTCGAAAGGGCTTCCTCCTAAGTGTATGTCCTGATAAGAAAACTATGTGGGCTCTGATTCCTCTCCCTATGATAAGTACGAAACCCATTTTATGGGTCCAACCCCAACATCAAACCATATTTAATCCCTCATATATGGATATAAACTCCAAATATCCTCATTTCATGGATTATGTTAGCCTTATATTCTTAGCATCAAATCCATGCATATCCATGATTGATTCTGCAACCCAGGGGTATCCTACGAATACACTCATAGAGAATTAACCAAGGATTCAGGAACATATGAACATGTTTTAAATCTATAAGAGAGTCCCAAAATAGGAAATAAATCCCCACAAAAGGGTTTGATGATCATAACCTCCCATCTTCTCGACCAATAGAGTCCTTAAGTGTTGTTGGCCAAATCGTCATCAGTCGAGCACATGCATTTGGAAATAAGGTCCATGAATCATGGATACTAAGGTATTTGGGTGTTTCTTGATCCACAATTAAACATGTTGGAGACCATATGAGGAAATCATATCCTAGGTGGATTGATTGAACAAATACTTAACCCCTAAAATCTCCCACTAGGATCATTCGACCATGGAACCTCTTTCATAATGAAAAATGGATAAACTGTCCAGACCCCATATGATCAATCTAATTCCCCCTATAGGATAACAATTCAGATCGGGAAAAAATATAAATTGTTACGTTAAAGTCTCTATAATGACATAAAAATGCTTGTCACTCATCAGAACATTTTTTAATTCCTCACAAACGGGCCAGGTTGGGTCGAAACAAGATCGTAAGGACCATAAAAGAGTGACAATCTAACTATTTTTCTCTAAATATTCTAAAAATTCTATATGGTTAATATATTAATCTCTAAACCTAAAAAGTTAAAATACTGGTTCATCGTTAATATTAATTCATCAAATTGTATAACTGAAAATAATGAAATTTTAACCAGGACATTACGTAGGTTAGTGTTTAGCATGAAACCCTTATCGTCTTTTGGTCATGGGTTCAGGACCCATCGCCTTGACAACCATTATTATTTTTCACCCATCATATAATTTTTCCTTTTCTAAAATAAAATTAATGTAATTTCTAAAATAAATATGATATAAATCCTTGAAATAAAGAAAATCACTAAATAGCCTTTTAACAAAGTTTTTAAATATAAACCCAATACATAAATACTTCATCCATTTATTTCTACATAGGTCTTTACTTGGATTAGGTTTTATCCATAATAAAATATATAAGATTTCTAAATCATGACACACTATCTTCAATCTAAAACACCTTAGGTTTAACCTAGATTATTAATTGTTAAACTCTTACATTATGGTTTTCAAAGAGAATGTAAATTATCCAAATAATATCCCATGGGAGTGTCAAACCAGGTGTGCAGTAAGGACTATTTTCATGTACCAGTTTGTATTTGTTCAGGACTGATACACCATGTCAGAGTTGTTACTTCTAGGTACATCTGTTCTAGTACCACATCCACTTGTTGTATCCAGATAGAGATGTATTTCTAGATAGACCCACATAATCTCAACTTTACAAAAATTCTAGGGAGTTTCTCTAAACATATAATAAAATTATACCTTAGGGTTACATTATTTAAATAATGTTTTTCTAAATATTATTCCCAAGGTTTCTACTAAACTTTATTTGATACGAACTATAGTGGCCTGACTCCCTAGAGCCTAGATCCGGTGTCTACTATCTATTACATTGGCATGATTACACGTAATCAAATCCTAATGGTCTGAGAGTTTAGTAGTCTTGTTAAACTCGATACATACATGATGCTTTTATTATAAATTAATAAACTAATTAAAATATAATTTTTTCTTAAATAAATAACATTGATGATAACTTTATTCCATATAACATATCTCGACATATCTTTTGTAGTAAAATTCTTGGATTCCTAGGGAAAGAAAACATAATAAGTGTGAGATCCAATCCCCATTAAGGGAAAAATATAGTAGAATAAATAATGAATAGATGAGAAGAAAAATTCTGGCATGCAAAATAATTGAACGCACATAACATATAATAAAAAAACATAGAAGGACATGTATAAAATAAAATGTAAGGGTAATAAATAAAAAACCATTCAATCCAAATTACAATATAAGGAAAAATAAAAATGGAAAGGTAAGAACTTAAAATACATGTAATTTAATCAATGAACTAAAAATGAAATATATCCCTAGATATGTCCATGAAAAATCTTAGGGATAAGAAATAAAATAATGTGAATAATTAAATAATTTATTTTTATACATCATGTATAAGTCACTTGAAAACCTATATTGTCAATAACTCTCACAAGAAAATTAAAAAATATGGTTATAAAACCATTTAATTTGTTCAAATTATTTTTCTCAAGAGAACCTGCAATGCATCGAGGTGCTATATAATGTTCAGGACTCACCCTTCATTGTTTTTTCAAAACATTCCTCATATATAATTGTTGAAATAAATAAAATGACTTATCAAATATCTATATTGAATAAAGAATATGTAATTATCAATATTTACCCAAAAAAATATAATAAATATAAAAGTAGAAACCATATGTAAAATTCTATAATGTTTAGGTAATAGTAATATCCATGATAAATGAAATATATAATTTAGGGAAATTCAATGTTTATGGATCATATGAGATTTGATGTCTTAAGGGGACTAAAAAATTAATCAAGGAATTGAATGGTAATACTATAAATGGAAAAATAAATCATAAATCATCTAGAAGAATAATAAGAATGGTATGAAAAAAATGTATCCCATGTGGAGTAAAATAAATGGTTGTTTTCTTTGATGAATATAAATACTATAAAAATATTCTTTAAAAATATTTTTGGGGAAAATTTTAATTTGTTTTGAAAATCCTTTTGAAAAACCTTTTATTTAAAATCACTTTTGAAAAAATTCTATTTAAAAATTAATGTTTAAACATGAAAATGAAGCTTCTATAAAATTATGTTGGGTAAATCTGTACATGTATTACATGGTAAAAGAACAATCATTTTTCATTGTAAAATGTTAGAAAAAAATCCTTGTTCTGAAAGATAAAAGATGATTCCTTTGAAAAAATTAGTAAAGGGAAAAAATGGAAAGATTTTTTTACTAAATAATTTTGAAAATATTAAAAACGTTTTTGAAAACATTTAAATAAAACATTGTTTTTAAAAGATAGTGGGTTCTCCTAATAAAGAGATAAATTAATTCAAGTTTTATTAAAAACATTTTCTAAAACATTTTGAGTACCAAAGAATGGGAAAATTGTAGTAATACTTGAAATATGTTATGAAAATACCATAGGATAAGAAAATGAAAGTATTTCTTGAAAAATGTTCATGTAATTTCCTCAAATGGAAATAAAATTGAATGGTCATTAAAATTACTCTTGCTGAAAATAATACTTAAACAATCCAAAGTGTCCCATATCACCTTGAAAATTTTGAATAATATTCCTCAGGAAGAAATAAAATTAAATAAAAATTATAAGTACCAATAAGGTAAAATGATTAATGATATAATATATAAAAAGGGTTTGTAGGGTCACTACAAAAAATAACTAAGTGGTGAATATAACATTTATCTCATAGATTTAAAAAGTGAGAGTAAAATCCCTTACCTTACGTCTGATTTTTCTCGTGTGTATTTATATTCATGAATAAAACATTTATGTTAATTATTTACATGATTTATAAAAATTTTCATGTTTATAATAACTTTTATTTCACTTATTACCATGTATTATACAACGACATAAAAAATTATGTTTACATCAAGTGTTTTGAACAAATTCAATTTATATGTCAAAACCGATTTTTATAGGTCAACTGTGGTCATGGGGGTAATTATATAACATATTAAGAATAATAATCTAGAAATTATTTTTTTATTTTATATTAATTATAATTTTAAAATAATTCATTAAATATATTTATGAGAAATGAACTAATATTACAATCATAGATACGGTAGGTCATATATACGAATGAGTTGCATTCTCATTTTTCAATGATCATTATAGAAAAATGTAAGTAATAATATATCATTACAGAATTATCGTTATATCATAAATACCATATTATGTAATCATATATACATATATATATAATTCTTTTGATGTAAAAGGAATCATATCGTGTTGAGGAGGTGATAATCCACACATCCACGACCGACATTATCACTTTTTAGTGTGTGAAAGGGTAATAATGAAAATGATATATATATATATATATATGTAAAGGTAATTACTTCATTAATATAATATAGATTTTTTATGTCAAATGTTTTTAATCAAACCCATCGATTATACATTTCATGTATCATTTGAACGAATCACACCGCCTTAAGGGGGAAGTAGTCCACACTTCCAGAAACAATGTTATCATTTTTTATAAAAAATGGAAAGTATAAATATATGTGTTGTAAAAGACATAAATAATAATAAAAACATAATAAATATCCTATATAACTTATATAAAAATATTTTCCATCATAATTTCAAACCATTTAAAATGGTAAAGGAAAAAACAAAAAACTTTGTTTCGTGGGGTGGTAGTTCTCCGTACATAAAAATAGTATGTTCATTACCCATTAGATGGATATGTGTGTAATTTTAGGTCTAAAAAATAACATAAAAATATCTCAGTATATTTAGGATAATTTTTTTTATATAATTATAAAATAATAATATTTTATGTTGTGTACAATGGAAATAAAACTAAAGTGTTTGAGGAAAGATGTTACCTCTTAATCGGGAAACTACTTTTGGTTTGAACCAAAGGGCTTACTTGGATTTATTTATAACCTAGTAGAGGATTATATGATTAGGTTAGAGATTTTAAGGAGCTATTTTTTCATAATAGGGTTGATTCAACGTGGCTTGAGAGGTGTGAGAAGTGGGAGGAGATGAATACTTATTATAGTGTAGGAGGAGTGACACTATTGTAAATTTTGGGAAATGGAATTCCACCCACGTTTTTCCTTTTAAAGTGGATTAAATTTTGGTAAAAATTATATAAAATGGAATATATGTTCTAAATATGTATATCCAGTGGACTTTGGACAAGTTTATAGTTCATTTTGGCCATTATGTTTAAGATTTCGTCCCATGTTTAAGGTTTAGTCCCATGTTAAGCTTAATTTCACCATAATCATTGTAATTAATTTTAATTACATTTACTAATATTTTTGATAAAAAACTATTATGACCTTATTATAAATTATAAATTATTTTAATTAAAAATATGGAATTTATTTTTATAAATAACAATCATATAATTGAATGAAATTGATTTAAATTTAATCCTATGAATGGGATGATAATAAGGGTTTTTAAAGTAAAAATGTTTGAAAATTTGAACTGTTTTTATAGTCAATTTGAAAGTGAAAGTGATTACAATGAACTAAATTTGGTTTATTCTTATCTTATATCCATCGAATCAATTGTATGGATATAAAAAATATTACATTTAATATATAATAAATATATTACATTAATACCACTAAATAATTGTAATTAATCTAAGTTATTCGGGTAAACATCTTTGTGAGCATAAAAATAGTTTTCTATAAAAATATTTCCTTTTATATTCAATTGGTTATTATATCTATTTATAATTAATTTGTAACCAATTATTTTATTTTATATTGGTTTAGAAAATATATTTTTATAATTTAGTTATTCAAATTTATAATTGGTAATTTAATGGCTAGGTTATTTCTTATTATATTAAATAATAATATTTTAATAATATGTGGTTTTTCGGTAAAACTATGTCTTTAATATAAGGCAAGTCATTAAAGAAACTAGCTATTTTGTATGTATCATGTTAACTTGGTATCACGTGCATTGAAATCTATAAATTATGTTTAATTAATTCTAAATAGAAAATATATTTTGAATTCTTGAGATATTATATTCCCTTACATTCTTGGTGTCTCATTTCATACATTATATCAAATACAATTTTCATAATTTATATTTTTAAGGAATTAAATTATCCCCACCTCAATAAAATTGCATCCTCACAATTTAAAATTGATCATGGTAATATATTGTATAATATTATCCATGTTGAAATCCCACATCAAGTGAAGGGTTTGTAAAACATCCTCTAGAAAAAAGAGAATGGGAATTACAAAAGTCACATGGGCTAAACTGTAACTAGGTCTCTATGTAATATAACATTAGTGGAAACTAGAGATATATACATGGAGGAAAAGTTTAAATATTTATAGGGAGTGATTGAGGTTATAAATTTCAAAAAGTGAATGATCAATTGAACGTTGAGGGCCTCAAATCCATAAATCTTCGATTATTTTGAATACCACCTGTTCAAAAAAAATAAGTTATTAGGAAAACATTTTTTTATATCATTTTACTCATGTTGATAAATTATTTTACTGCCTAAGAAAATAATAAAATTTACTAACTTGATACATTTTAATTTCATGCAAAAAATTCCATCTTTTGGTTGTTCTTAAATCATTTTCTAATTTCATCCCCTTAATCGAGGAAGGGATATCCAAAAATTAAATTTGATGCACAAATAACTAAAATATACATTTAAATAATAATAATTCTCTTAAAAGTGTTGATAGTCCAACTATTTTCGCTAACTATTCTCTAATGTCAAAATGCTTAAAAAATTAATCTCTAAACCTAAAAAATTAAAATAATGGTTCATCATTGATATTATTTTGTCAAATATTTTAACTGCAAACAATGTAATTTTAACTGGAACATTGCGTAGATCAGTGGTTGGCATGAAACCCTTATCATCATTCAGTCATGTGTTCAAGACCGACGACCTTTCTAGACTTGATTTTTTGTAAGTCAGCATACTGGTCTTCATTTTCTAGAACCAAATTAATATGATTTCCAAACTAAATATGATCTATGTACTTTAAATTACGTTAATAACTAAATATCCATTTAAAAAAGGTTTTCAACACAAACATAATACATAAATACTTCATCTATTTATTTCCATCTAGGTCCTTCTATGGTCTAGGGTTTTTCTATAATATCATTTATAGGATTTATAAATAACGATGCATTATATTCAATCTAGTAAGACCCATTTTCATGTACTAGGTTATGTCGAGTCAGGCCTGACACATCTTTTCAGTATTTTTACTCTTATGTACATCTGTGCTAGAATCACGTCCACTTATAGTATCAATAAAGAGATATATTTTTAGAAATACCCACATAATATCAACTTAACCAAAATTATATGGTGTTCTTATACACTTATCCTCAAATTATACCTTATGGTTACATTCTATAACCAATGTTTTTCTAAATTTAGTTCTGAAGGTTGCTACAAAAACTTCATTGATATCAACTGTAGCAACCCAACCCTAGAGATCCTGGATCCAATGTTTGATATCCATTACATTATAATGATTACATGGAATCAAGTTCCTATGGACTGAGAGTTTATTAGTCTTGGTAAACTAGATATATATATGAGTCTTGTATTAAAAATTAATACAATAATTACATCATACTATTTTCATAAAAAAATAACATTGATGATAAATTTATTAGATCAATTACATCCCAATATATCTTTCATACTACTCTTCATGGATTCTTATGGAAAGGAAACATACTAAGGGTGAGATAAAATGTTCATTATGGATAAAATGTTGAAAAAGAAATAATGAATCAATGAGAATAATAATTAATACATGATAAATATCTAAATACACATACCATATAGTAAAAACATTGAGAAGGAAGTGCATAAAAAATATGGAAGGGTAATAACTGGAGACACATGAAATCCAAATAACTAGATAAGGAAAAATAAATACGGAATGGTAAGAAACTCAAACACATGAAATTTAATCAATGAACTGAAAATTAATTGCATCCATAGATATTTTGACACAAAATCTCATAGATAAGTAATAAATGAATCTAAATAAGGTAAATTCTTAATTATTGGACATCATGTCTAAGGAATTTTAAAACCTATACCATCAAGACCTTCAATATACGGTTTAAAACTAATGATATAAACCTATTTAATTTATGCAACATATTTGTCACATAAGAACATATCGATGCATCGTGGGGCTATATAAATTTCAGGACCCACCCATAATTTCCAATCTAAATCATTCCTCTTATCAAATGGTTGAAATAAATAATATGACTTATCTAATATCCATATTGAATACATAATACAAAATTATCAATATTTTCCAAAAATAATCAAATAAATATCAAATTAGACACCATATGTAAAATGGTATAGAGTTTAGGAAATAGTAATATCCATGATAAATTAAATAGATAATTTAAGAGAAATTAAATATTTACTGATCATAGGAGATTGAATATTTCCAGTAGACTAAAAAACGATCCAATGAAGTGAATGTGAATAATATAATTTTCTAAATCAGTCAAAAACCATCCATAGAAATAATTATGATAGTGGTAATAAAACAAATCTTAATTGGAGTAAAATAAATGGTTTTTGTCATTATTTAATGGAAATAATATTAAAAAATCTTTAAAAAATTTTTTAAGGAAATTAAAATTTGTTTTGAAAAGCATTTTCTTTGAAAATGACTTTTGAAAACATTTTTTATTAAAAGTAACCATTTAAACATGCAAATTAAGATTCAAAGAACTGATTTTGGGTAAATCTATACACATCGTATGAGGTAAAATAAAAATAATTTTCTATAATAAAATGTTAGAAAAATACCTCTTTTAGAAATAAACAAGAAGATTCCATTGAAAAAATTTTCAAATGAAAAAAGGGTAAACAATTCATTAAAAAATAATTTTGAAAATATTAAAAAAATTATATCATTTTAATAAAACATGTTTTTAAAAGAAAATGGGTTCTTTGACTAAAGAGAGAAATGAATTTGGGATTTATTTAAGGAAATTATAAATAATTTTGAGTACTAAAGAGTGGGAAAATAGTACTAATACATGAAAGAGGTTATAAATTACTAGAGTATAGGAAAATAAAATGTTTTATTGAACAATTTTAAAATAATTTATTTGAATTGAATTAGCATTGCAACATCCTTAAAATTACACCTGGGGAAAATAATCCTTAAACGTTCCACAATGACTTATACCACCTTAAAACATTTGAATCATAATCCTAATGAAGGAATAGAATTAAATTAATGATTTAAATAACAATAAGGTAAAATGATTAATGATATAATATATAAAATATGTGAATTAGGTACACCATACAAAATATGTAAGTTATGGATATAACATTTACCTCACTAATTTAAAAAGTGAGATGAAAATCCCTTACGTTGCATCAGATTTGTCTCATGTGTCTTTATATTATTGAATAACAAAATTATGTTAATTATTTATTTGTTTTAGAATTTTTTTCATGTTTATCATAACTTTTATTTGAATTTTTACCATGTTGTATACAATGAATTAAAAAAAAAATTTCTCAAAATATGTTTTGACCAAATTCTTTTTATTTTCCAAAATATTCTTTTGCAGGTCAACTATGGTCAAAGGGGTAATTATATAATATATTAAAAATAATAATTATTATATAATTATTATATTTATAAATAAATTATACTTTTAAAACCAATCATTAAATATGTTTATGAAAAATTAACCAATGTTAGAATCAAGGAGATGGTACGTTGTATGTACACATGAGTAACGTTCCAATTTTTCAATGATTGTTATAGAAAGAAGGTATGTAACACTATATCCTTACATAATGTTCATTATATCAAAAATAGAAAATTATATAACCATATGTACTTATATATATAATTCTTGTGATGTAAAAAGAATCACATCACGCCAAGGAGGTGGTAGTCCACCCGTCCTCGACTAACGTTATCACTTTTTAGTTGTTGAAGGGTAATAATATATATATATATATATATATAATATTTCCAGAAATGAAATTATTTCATGAATATAATAGATATTTTCTATCACATATTTTTAACTAAAACCTTCCTTTATACATTCCATGTATCATGTGAACGAATCACATCACTTTGAGGGGGCTGTAATCAATACCTCCATAAACGATGTTATCATTTTTACAAAAAATGGAAAGTATAGAGATATGAGTTTTAAAATAATTTAATAAGCTTAAAGAAATAAAAAATATCATATAAAAAATATATAAACAAAGTTTACCTCATAATTTTCAACCATGAATGGTGTTAAAGGATAAAAAAACAACTTCATTTCGTAGGGTGGTAGTTCGTCGTACACAAAAATAATACATTTATTACCCATTTGATGGAAGTGTGTGTACGTGTGGTTTGAAAACATAACATAAAAATATATCAGTTTATTGATGATAATATTTTTTTATATAATAATGTAATAATAGTATTTGAGAGGTGTATAATGGAAAAAAATGAAAGAGTTTGAGGAAATTTGTTACCTCTTAATCGGGTAACTCCTTTTGGTGCGAACCAAATGGAATCATTGAATTGATTTCCTTAAAAGGGGAGGATTATATGATTAGGGGAGGTATTTTTAGCAGATATTTGGGTTGAGATATTTTATGCCAAATTTTATTGAGAATTATGGGGAAGTGCGAGGAGAGGAGTTCATTTATAGTGGAGGAGGAGTGGTACTCCTGTAAATATTGGGAAATGGAATTCCAACCACATTTTTTAAATTGAAATTAATTCCAATAATGGACCAAATTCTATCCATGTTATTATAGGGTTGATATATGTCCATAAAATTTATTTTGAACAAGTTTATAGGTCACTTTGGCCCATATATTTAAGGTTTAGTCCCATTCTAATCTTAATTTCACCTTAATCATTGTAATTAATTTTAATTACATCCAAAATTTTTTTTTGTTAAAATAAAGAATAATTATTTGATATTATACATTATTCTAATTAAAAATAATTAATACTTTTTACCAAATTACAATAAAATAATTGGAAGAAATTAATTGAAAATTAATCACATAGACGGGATAACAATGTGGGTTTTTATAGTTAAAACACTTGGAAGATTTCTATGTTTTTATATTCAATTTAAAAGTGAAATTTATTATGATGACCTAAATTTGATTAATTGATAAAAATATGATATAATTAAAAAATAAAACAAATTTTAAAATGTGATTTAACATCGTAAATAAATTATAAAAAATACGTTTTTAATTAAAATTCACTATTTTCGATATTCATTAAAAAATAAAACTCCACAGAAAAATACAACAAATTTACCCTATCCAAATTTTTATATAACTCTTTCAAAGATGATGTTTTTTTAAAATTTATAATCTATAAATGTTACAAAAATTAGATTTAAAATAGCTTCACCATTAAAAGGTGTAAAAATGCCTTAATAAAAATATAGTATTTTATGTGTAAAATTGGGTTTGTTCTTATCTTTTGTCTATCACATATATTAGATGAATATAAAAAATTATTATATTTAATATATAATAAATATATTAAATTATTATCAGTCATTGAATGTATTTAATTTAATTTATTTGGGTAAAATATCTTTTTTAGCATAAAAATATTTTTCTATAAAAATAATCCCTTTATAATCAATTGGTTCTTATATCCATTTATAATTAATTTGTAACCAATGAATTCATTTTATATGGGTGTAAACCATATATTTTCATAATTTTGTTAATCCTATCCGAACCACTAATTTATCAACTAGAATATATGTTATTATTTTAAATAATAATATTTTAATATAAATTATTATTCAGCAAAACCTAGTCTTGCGTGTAACAGAAGCCATCAAAGAAACTAGTTGTTGCGTCTGGCGCACACAAAATTAGTATCATGTGGATTTCAATCTATAAATTATATTGAATTCCCTTAAAATAGAAAATATATTATAAATTCTAAGGATATTATATTCACTTATATACTTGGTGTCACAAGTTATACATGTTATCGAATACAATGTTCCAACATAATATTTTTAGGTCGTTACACTATAAATACAATAAAGTCCACTTATAATTTCTTATCCACCCTAATACCAAAAAACCTATAAACCCCTCAATAATCATAAAAACCCTAAAACCCCTAAACTTCCAAAAAACCGTTAAAACACCCTAAAATCAATAAAAAGACTAAAAATTTTGAATACTATAAAAAACTCCAACTTCACTAAAACAAATAAAACCCCTAAAACCCTAAAAAACCATAAAAGGTGAAAAAAACTCAAATACCTCGAACACACAAAAAATAACCTAAAAATATGAAAAACATTTAAAAACCTCGATTAAATCCTAAAAATACTAAATATACAAAAATACTAAAAATCTCTTACAACCATGAAATCCAAAAAAACCCTAAGAACCCCTAAAACAAAGAAAAATCCTAGATATCATAAAAACCTTAAAAACCAAAGTAATTCATAAAACCCATAAAACAATAAAAAAATTAAAACCCTAAAAACCCTAACACCGCTAAAAACACTAAAACCCCCTAAAATATCCTAAAACCCTAAACACCCCAAAAAGCTCATAAAAACCCTAAGAAACCATAAAAACAGAAAAAAAACTAAAAATTATTAAACCCCTAATAAAACATAAAACAAACCAAAAATCCTAAAAATATGAAAAAAAATCCCCAAAATCCAAAAAAACCCTAAACCCCCAAAAAACACCAAAACCCCCTAAAATCCCTAAAAACCCTAAAAAACACTAAACCCATAAAATCACTAAAAACCATAAAATATCTAAAACCCCCTTAAAACACTAAAAAACAAAAATAATCCTCAACCTTATACCCTACACCAAAAACCCCAAACACTACACATTTAACCCTATACCTTGAATACTAAACCCAAAACCCTACACCCAAAACCCAAAACCTCACACCCGACACCCTAAACCCTAAACTATTAACCATAAAACCTATGACTTGACCCCTAAACCCTAATCCCTTAACCGCAAACCCTAAGTTGTACACCCTAAAAATGATATCCTACACCATACACCCCAAACTCTATAACCTACACCCTAAACCTTATACCCTACACCATAAACCCTAAACCCTAAAACCAAAACCCGATACCATAATCCATAAACCATAAACCCAACACTTGAAACTATAAATCCTACACCCTAAACCCCAAACCCTAAACCCCAAACCCTATACCCTACAACATAAACCATAAACCCTACACCCTAAACCCTACACTGTACACCCTGAAACCTATACAATATAATTAAAACCATAAACCCCACACCCTACACCTTTCACCCCATACCATATTCCCTAAACCCTATAACCTATACCCTAAACATACACCATAAACCCTAAACCCTATACACTACACAATAAAACACTATACCTTACACTCCCAGCCTTATACATCATATCCTAAACCCTAAATCCTACACCCTAAACCCTATACCTTGCACCATAATCCTTAAACCTTACACCATAAAAATTATACCCAACACCTTCCATCCTACACCCTAACCCTATACCATACACCCAAAATGTTATACCCTACACCCTAAAACATATACCCTAGACTCTAAACCCCAAACTCTATACCCTAAACCCTAAAAAATAAATCGTACAACCCAAACCCTAAACCATAAACCCTAAAACCAATTCCTTACAACAAAAAAACATATACACTATACCAAACTCTAACCCCGAAACATTACACCATAAACCCAAAACTTGTAACCCGAAAACCTACACCCTATGCCCTAAAACCTAAAACCTAAACCCAAAACCCAATAACCAAACCGTAAATCCAAAATCCATCACCTAGAACCCTTTTACCTATACTATAAACCCCAAAACCTATTCCCTAATCCATATAAAATACACCCTAAACCGTAAAACCCTACACACTAAACCCCATACCATACACCTTTAACCCTAATCCCTAAAACATTCACCATAAACATAAAACATAAAATCTACCGCATAAACCTTATACCCTTCACCCAAATCACTAAATCCCACTCTATAAACCCCATACCATGCACCTTAAACCATAAACCATACACCCTAAACCCTATAAACCTCACCCTAAATCCTAAACACAACACCCTTAACCCTACACCCTACACCCTACACCCAAAACCCTAAAACCTACAACATAAAACCTATACCCTCACCTAAAACCCGAAACCATACACCCTAAACATTATACCCCAGAACCCATCATCAGAAACCCTAATATCTATATCATATACCCTATACACTAAATCATAAACCCTACACCCTAAAACCTATTACTTACACCCTAAACCCTAAGCCGTAAACCCTAAATCCTAAACCCTAAATCCTAGACTCCAAACCCTATACCAAAAACACATACCTCTATAACCAACACCTTAACACTATACCATACACCCTAATAACTAATCAATAAAACCCTAAAAACCCTAAAAACCCTTAAAAATCACTAAAACCCCTTAAAAATCTTAAAAGACCCCTAAAACCATTAAAAATAATAGAAAACCTAAAATACATAAAAACCCCTACACCTTCAAAATCTATAAACCACCTAAACACCCCAAAAAACACAATAAATCCCTAAAACCTCCTAATAGACCTAACGAAATACAAATGCCACCAAAAACACTAAGAACCCTAACAACAATAAACATCTAAAAAGAACTAAAAACCCTTCAAAACCCAAAATATATATTCAAAAACCATAAAAACCCATAAAACTCCTAAAAATATTACAAGATATTTAAAAAACCCTAAACACCTCAAAAAACTCTACAAAAACATAAAACCAAAAAAGAACCCTAAAACGCCCAAAAGAACAATGAACCCCCTAAAACCCATAAACGAACTCTGAAAACTCTAAAATCCCTAAATCCCTACAAACCATAAAAAAACTCCAAATTCTCATAAAACCAAAAAACCCTTAAAACATTAAAACCCCTAAAACCAAATAAAACCCTAAAAACCCTAAAAACTAAAAAACAATAAAATATAATAAAATAAAAAAAACCCCTAAAAAACCTAAAAAACCTAAAATACACTCAAAAATCTAAACCCCTTAAAAATTATAAAAGAACCCTAAATCACCTCAAAAAACAAAAAACCCATAAAATAACATAAAAACACTAAAAACCATAAAAACATGAAAAACACTAAAAACCATAAAACCTTTATAAAATTGTAAAAACACTAAAAATCCCTAAAAGTCCCTAAAAACCCTAAGACACTAAAAAACCCCTAAAACCATAAATAACAATAAATACAAAAATACATCTAAAAGAAAAACATCCAAAAAAATAATGAAACAAAAATCCCATAAAAACAATAAATACCCTAAAACCCTAAAAATTTACTAAATACCTGAAAACCCCTAAAAATACCTGAAAACCCTAAGAACTTTAAGGATACCTAAACAACCCTAAAAATCCTAAAACCCCTAAATACCCAAATAATCCTAAACTTACTGGAAACATTAAAATCCAATAAAAATATTAAAAATCCTAAAAAACCTAAAAACGCTAAAACCCCATAAACTCATAAAAGAAACTAAAAACCCAAAATAATTTTAAAAGAAAATCATAACTCTAAAAACCCTTAAATAACCTAAAACCAATAAATTACCCTAAAGAACCTATAAAAATAATAAAAGTACCTAAACCCCTTATACAACCTAAAACCCCACAAACCACTAAAAGACACCCAAAAATAATAAAATAGCCTAAAAACCTAAAACCCCTAAACCTTAAAAAAAATTAAAACCCTACAAACACTAAAACCCCAAAAAGTCCTAAAAACCTAAAAAACCACTAAAAAATCTATAATATCCTAAAAATGATAAAAACCCTAAACCCCCTAAGAACCCCAAAGTCCCAAAAAACACTAAACCTTTAAAAATTCCTAAAATCAAACAAAAATATAAAAATTCATTAAAATTCCTTGAAAACCCTAAAAAATAAAAAAAAATATGAAACCCCTAAAAATACCTAAAAACCCCTAAAACATTAAAAGAACCTAAAAAATCTATAAAACATTGAAAAACTAAAAACTTTTAATGACCCTAAAAATTATTTAAAACTTAAAAACCCTAAAAACAATCACATCCATAAAAAATATATAAAATATTAAAAACCCTAGAAAAATCCTTCAAAACCCCTAAAAGACCCTAAAACCCTAAAAATGAACTAAATACTTTTAAAAACATTAAAACTATATAAACCAAGATAGCCTAATGAAACCATGAAAACCGCTTAATAATCCAAAAAACGTAAAAGGACCATAATAAACCTAATATCCTTAAAACAACAAAAGACTCTACAAATATGAAAAACCCAACAAACCCAACAAACCCCTAAAAATATCTAAAAATCCAAAAAAAATAAAATGACTAAAACACCCAAAAAACCCTAAAATATCCCCTAAATTAACCTTATAATGATGGAACCACTATCTTTTGGGATCTCTCTCTCATCACTGTGCTCGTTGCGAATTCTTCTCCGAATCCTCCATGGAGGCTCGGTACCGGAGATCGTCTAATCCTCTTCGGCCATTTCCTTCTCGATTTTCCTCCCTTGGTGGGAGCATCGTGAATCGGTCAAGGTGGGGGTCTTCATATGCGGTGGTGAGGGTAGGGTTTTTGTATGGAATTTTCTCTACACAACATCCTGTGTGAGGGTTTCCTCTTGGCGTTTCGATTTCTGGGGTGACATGCTTCCGAAAAGATGTGGCGCGATGATCTGGATCTCCTGACCACAACAGCTTTCTCTTCTGTTTGATCTGAAAGCCAGGGTGTTTTTGGGTTCTTTGGGATACTCAATGGAATATGGAAGATAATAAGGGTGTCGTATCATTTTTCTGGTTGCATACCTAGTCTGGTGGTGTGGGCATTCAGATCTGCTGGTCAACAGCTTGCGCTGAAGTTACAGGTTTGGTTTTTTGGTTCCTTGTATTTATCAACGTTTCATGCTGTTATTGCGGGGTGTCTTAATTTGTGCTGGGATCTGGTTGATATGTTGTTCTGAGGTTCCTCAGGGTGTCAAATTGGTTTCTTTGGTCCCATGTATCCTATTGAAGTCCTTGGATGGAGTTTGACTCTTGCGGATGATCCTGGTTATTTTGGGTTTTGATGCGATATATTTTTGGTATATGTTTCCACTCAGTGTCAATGTGGTCTTTTTGGCCCCGTGATGATGGTGTTGTCTCCTAGTTCTGATATGATGTGTTGCATGCTGGTCGTGATTTCTGGAAGAGTTTTTTGGGCAACGGGGCTAGCAGCTCTCTGCCTTTTTTTTGTGCTACTGGGTGCGATATACTGGGATGTTGTTTTTTACTTGGTTGCAATATTTTGTAGATGATTTATCTATCTTTGGTGTTGGTGATTCTATCATGATGGCGATAGATCTTCCTGGTGTGGTGGTGCCGGCTGATGTGGAAGCTGGGTGTGGAATACTGCACGCTGAAAGGCCAGGAGGCACTAGATGCTGGAGTTGGGGATCCGGGGTACCAACTTTTGCTTGGTTGGGAATTGCTGAAAGAGGTGTGGTCCTGTGTGCTAGTGGTGTACTTTCTTAGAGAGAAGAAAATGGATGTTGGGAATTGTGCTGTTGGATTGTGTTGTTGGATGCTAGTTGTTTCTTAGCTGGGAGGTGCTGAAGCTAGGCTATTGAAGTTGCTATTGATTGTTTTGATGCTGCTTGATACTGTTTGCCGATTGGCTGGGAGATGATGCTGGGGAAATATAAGTTTTGTGATTTGTTTGTTTTGTGTGTTTGTTGTTTGATTTTTCTTTATTGGGGGTCTTTTGAATTTTTGTTTATAAAGGGTTTTTGGGTGTGGGTTGTTTTACCCCACCCCTCCCTTTTCGAAGGTGTCGTTTTTTCTAATAAATTTTGGGAGGACTAGGAATATCCTATCTCTGCACCTCTTCTGCCCCTAAGTTCCCTCAGAACCCTAAAAAATAAAAAAGTCCCTATAACCCGAAAAACCATAAAGGACCCTAAAAATACTAAAAGAGCCTAAAAACCATAAAATCCCTAAATAACATTAAAAATATTCACAACCCTAACAACCCAAAAAGTTAATAAAAAATATAAAAGTATCTAAAATCCCTAAAACCCTTAAAGGTCCCTAAAAACCATAAATCCCTAAAAAACCTAAAAAACCTAATTGTACCCCAAAACCCTAAAAACAATATAACCCTAAAATTACCCTAAATCACCCTAAACCCATAATACCCTAAAACTAGTAAAACACATGAAAACCATAAAATTCATTAATAACACCAAAACACTAAGAACCCATAAAATCATAAAAAGAAAAACCCCATTAGAGAGATGGTGACGCACTCTCCTGGAATTCTCTCCCTCTCGTCGCAGATCCTAGGGTTTCCTTCAGATTCCCCTGAAGAAGGTGGGGTTAGATCTTCTCCCCGACCCTCTCGGCCTTGTGGGAGGCACTTGTGGCAGCGGTGGGTCGATGTAGAGTCCTTCGGTGTTGTTTCTTCTCTTCGACGACTTTTCTTTTCTTCAACCGCGACGACATTTGGGGTATCGAATCCTTTCACGGCCCTACCCTTTAGTGCTTTCGTGGGGAGATCTTGGCTTCTTCTGACTTCAGTAGTGTTCTCCGGACCAAAAGTGGCAGGATTTTGTGGTTCTTCCTATTTCCAGTGCTTGTTCAGCATGCTGGTCCGATCTTTTCTTCGATCCGTGAAGAAGTTTCTAGATGCACTCCTCAGTCCCTTTTTGGTGGTGGTCTCGGTTCTTTGGAAGCCCTGACTTCCCTGATGGGCTCCGTTTTCACCTTTGGCTACAGATCCTTGTGAGGATCCAGATCGTGCTTCATGGACCTCATCAGAAAAGGTTTCAGTGGCTCAGATGAAGGTGGTGAGAGAATTATTGGAAAACCAGGTCTCTTTGATAGTTGGTTTTCGATCTTCTTCGGTGGCCTCCTCCTGGAGGTTTGGTTTCTATGGATTCTGTTCTTGGAATTAGGGAGACGTGAAGCTTTCATTCTCTTGGTCTTCAGTGATGCAGTTGCCGGCAGATCTGAGGTCTGGATTTCTTTGGTGGCTGTTTGGTTTTGTGACAGAGGATGCTGGTTTTGGAAGGATTTTCATCGGTTTGCCTATGGTGCAGGATCTTTGGTCTTCTGGTCAACGTTGTTCTCTGAAGATGAAGGTCGGTTATCCTGGTTCCTCAGCTCTGATTTTGTTTCATGCTATCGATGCGGGATAGTTTAAGGTGTGCTATGATCGAGTTTATTTGATATTCTGTGCTTTTCTGGATAACCAAAGTGGTATTCTTGGCTCTGTGTACGTATGGTTTGGTTGTGAGATTCCTATTGTGCTGGATGATGGATCTGATGCACGTGATGGAGCAGTGTTTGGTGATCATAGGCTTACTAATCTATGGTGGGTTCTTGCTTCTATGTTGGGCTATGGTATTCTAAGTAATGGTGGGTTTGGTTGTGAATCGTTGAGGGTGTGGGATTTTGGTGATGTTGAGTGGCGTTGGATGTATGTTTTTGGTTATGGTACTTGGTGTGAAATGCCTGAAGTTGACTGGATAGGAGGTGATGATTTCTGGTTCATAAGTTGTTGGGTGATGTCTGCTACTTGGATGGAATGTAATAAAAGTTGCTGGTGCTTGATGTTGGTTGCTTTTTTTCTGCCTGGTGCAGAAGGTAATGAAGTTGGTGTTTCTGTGCTGCTGGTGGTGAATCTTCCAGAGGTTATGGTCTTGCTGTTGTTGAATCTGATGTTGTGTTTGGATTTGTGTGTCTTTGTCTTTTTCTTTTTTGATTTATCTTTATTTTTGGGTCTTTTGTGTCTTGGGTTGTAAGGGTTTTTGGGTGTGGGTTGATTGACCCCTCCCCTCCCTTGTCTATTGTGTCTCTTTTTTCCTTTATAATAAATTTAGGGGGCCAAGAATAGCATGGCCCTCACATCTTCCTTTCCATAAAACCATAATAAATCTTAAACACCATAAAGCACTAAACTTCCCAAAAACCCTAAAAATACCTAAAAATCCCAAAATCCCTAAATGACCCTAAAATAGCTTAAAAGAAACGAAATGATCCTAAATCACCATAAAACCCCAAAAACCCAAATCCCCCATTAAAAACATAAAACACATAAAAACCCTAAAAACACTGAAAACACTAAAAAATACCATAACCCCCTAAAACTCTAAAAATGAAAAAAAATTACAGGCCTAAAATACCCTTAACCCCTAAAAACACTAAAACCATTAAAAACCTAAAAATACTAAAAACCCTTAAACCCCTAAACACCCAAAAAACCAAAAAAAAACCTAAAACCCCCCAAACCCTCTTTAATCACCTTAAATATCAAAAATCCCATAAAAAACCAAAAAAACAAAAAAACCTTAAACCCCCCAAAATAAATAAAAACCTCAAAAAAATGGAAAAAACATAAAAATACCTAATCAATTCTAAAACCATAAAATCCATAAAACCATAAAAAACTCTAATAACCCCAAACCCCCAAAAAACTATTAAGACCCAAAAAAAATAAACCATATTATTTACACCGCAAAACCTAAACCAAATGCCATAAACCCTATACACTACATTCAAAACCCTAAACCATACACCTTAAACCATATACCCTACACCCTATACTCCAAACCCTACACCCTAAACCATATACCCGAAAACATAAACTTTAAACTCTACACCATAAACCCTATATTGAAAACCTTAAACCTTAAACACTACACACTAATCCCAAAACCCATCACTATAAACCCTAAACCGTATATAATATACCATAAACCCTAATCCCTATAATATTTTAAAACCCTAGAAAACCTAAAAAAAACATTAAAAACCTAAGAAACCCTAAAAATCCTATAAGTCCCTAAAACATTTAAAAGGTCCTAAAACCCTAAAACCCTAAAAGTCCATGAGAAAATTAAAAAACCCATAATGAACCGCAAATCCTAAAAAATACCTTAAAAACCTCAAATAACACTAAATACCTTAAAAAATCAAAAATTACATAAAACCCTAAAAATCTTAAAAAAATCCATTAAAACCTAAAAAAACATAAAACCCATAATAACCATAAAAACCCAAAAAAACCCAAAAAAAATAAAAAAAACATTACTAAAACCCCTAAACACCTAAATAAACCATAAAACCCATAAAATATCCAATAAATATAGTAAAACCCCCAAAACACTAAAAATAATAAAAACTCTAAAAACCATATAAACCCAAAAAAGATCCCAAAAACCTAAAAAACTATAAAAGAGACTAAAACCCCAAGAAAACATTAAAAATTACCTATAAAACTCTAAAATATTAAAAAACCCCTATACCTTTAAAAAATATAAAGAACCATAAAAACCTAAAACCACTAGAACCCCTAAACCCCAAAACCCCCAAACCCCAAAACCACCCTAAAAAGGTTTAAAAACCGAAAAGGACCCAGGAAATCCTAGAAAGACCCTAAATAAAATTAAAAATACCCTAAAGCCCCTAAAACCATTAAAACACTTAAAACACTTAAAACACATAAAAAAATAAAACCCATAACAATAATAAGAAACCCTAAAACCCCTAAAAACCTAAAACCCAAGAAACACACTAAAAGACCCTAAAACCACATAAAAGATCCAAAAATAACTTAAAAATACTAAATGAACCTAAATGACCATAAAAACCTATAAATTCATAAAAGCACTAAAATAAGATTAAAACCCCCAAAACCTAAAAAACCCTAATATCTCTAAAAACACTAAAATAATTAAAAACCTTAAAAGACCCTAAAACCCTAAGACCCCTAAAATCACTAAAAATTACTAAAATTCATAAAACCCTGAAAACACTTAAAAATTTTAACCCCTAACCATAAAAACACATAAAAACCATAAAAATACATAAAACCCCTTGAAAACCCTAAAAACCCTAAAACCTTAAAAGAAACTACAAACCTATAAAACACCTTTAAACCCATAAAGGACCCTAAAACCCCTAAAAGATACAAAAACCCTTAAAAACCATATTAAGACCCTAAAACCCATAAACATTACGTAAAACCATAAAAACCGAAAGACCCTAAAAGCCCTAACCCCCTAAAAGTCCCTAAAAACAAAAAATTACCATAAAAAACTAAAAAATATAAACCCTAAAATCCCTAAAAAATTATAAAACCCATAAATGGCCATAAAAACCCAAAAATTACCTATCATACACTAAAAACCAAAAAAACTAAATGATAGAAAAAAAACTCTAAAACCCCCTAAAAGACCCTAAAATAACCAAAAAATTGTAGAACACTCTAAAAATATTAAAAAACTAATGGTTACTAAAAAACCATGAAAATAACAAAAATAACCTAATGACCTAAAAATCCTAAAGGAAACTAAAAACCCAAAAGACCATAAAACCCATAAAAATGTTAACTGGACCTAAAACCCTAAAAACCCTAAAACCTTTTAAAACCTTAAAACCCAAAAAAAATCAAATATCCCAAAAAACTAAGATAGGATGGAGCTCTTGGCATATTGGTTCCCTTGAGATGGTAGCTTCCCCTCCCTTCTAGGTTGAAGACAATGGTGGATCAATAGCTTCTCCCATGTGCTATGGGGGAGGGCCCTCCCTATGAGGAACGCTGTTTCTCTCATTTCTCTTCCCCTGACTTTCTCCCCACTTTCCCGAGGACGATGCTTTTACTGAAGGTTCTGGAGATTTTTTAAGGTTGCATGAAGCTACCTATTTCATTATAAGATTTAAATGAAGCTTTATATCTACCCCATATTACTCTAGTTGTGAGGTTCCTGAAGTGGAGGCCCCTGGTAGACACTTTTGACAGGGTTGTGTCTGAGCTTTGGAATCTCCAGTATTACGCAATGGTGGATCTGGTTGATAGCTCCCACATAATGATCCACTTCAAATCTATGGAGGATTTTATTCTCACTTGGTCTACGACACCTCAAAGTTGTAATAACGCCCTATTTTCCCTCTTTCGTTGGAGATTTAACCTCCACCTAAAGCAAAACTCCCTAATGGCTGCGACTTGGGTTAGGTTTCCCAAACTTCCCCTTCCATTTCAAATTTTTTACATAATTTAAATGCTAGGGAATCTAGTGGGGAGGTTCCTCTATGTGTATAGTTGGACTCTGGCCCTTTGTCTTCTTGTTTCCCCAAGGGCATTCATTAAGGTCGATGCTTCAAAGGACCCGGTAGATGCTGTCTGGATTTCTGTGAGGGAGGAACTCCGTTGGAAGCAACCAGTAGTTTTTGAATCATGGCCTTTGTTCTATCATGTCTGTTGGAATTTTGGACATAATGTCCAGTTTTGGGGGCTGTACGGGCTCTATTAGAAGTGATTTAGATCTTGCTAAGTGTATCTCTAGTGATAGAAATTGAATGTTGGTGGAAGAGCTGGAGGTCAAGGGTGTGACCCGACCTTTGAACATTAAACCAAAGGTTTTGTGGTTTTTGAGTGTCTCAAGGAAGATTTGGTATCTTGGAGTGATCTGGAGGTGGCTTCGATTGATTCGGTGGCTTCAATTTAAATCGGGCTTGAAGTGGTAGTGGTTCAGAGGATACTGTCACTGAAGTGGTGCACATGGGTGAAGGGTGAAACCTGTATTGTATAAATGAGTCTTTTAGATGTGGTGATGTACCAGGAAGAGGGATAGATAAGATGACATTTACTGAGCAGGCCGGGTGGCCCTGCCAGGATGATCTCTGGGTGCAATCCCTGGGCGGTGTGGTAACGGAACGGAGGAATGGAAATGGGGATGCCAGTGGAGCCCACTACTGAATGTGAACAACATGGCTCTGTCAAACTAGTTTCAGGACTTACCCTCAGGTGATATGGTTGGTGATGTGCTATGTAGGCGGGAGGACCTGATTAGGAGGCTGAACTGGTTACGAGAGTTGAGGATGGGAGGGAGCTGATTCTGGTTGGGAAAGGTATGGTCTTGTTGAAGGGGAATAATTCTCCATATGATTAGGCTGGAACTTTCATGTGAAGGACTTGGATGTACTCCCCCCATTGGAGTCCAATTTTAGCCCTACTTATGTTGAGGATCTGGCTGAAACCCCCCTACCAGAGCCCAACACTGATGATGCTGGGCTAGCCCTGAACCTGCAGCAAGCCATTGTTTTCTATGGCATTCCATCTGCTGAAGATCATTGTGTGCTTCTTCATGACATGATGATAGTTGAATGGGATAGGTTTCCTCTTTAGGGTGAGGCTAAAAGAAATGTGGATAGGTTTGCTGAGGATGACTGTAGGATAAATTCTATTATGGACAGGTCTAAGGAAATAAAGGAAAAGATTAAAAAATGGGTGGTGCTTCTCATGGGATAGAAAACCAGGATGGTATTAAAAGGGTATCAAGTGTGGACAGTGATGGAGTTCTACATACAAAAGTAGTTCATGAGGATGGTTTCATCTCTGCACCCCCAAAAAGGAGGCAGTGAAGGGATTACTCTGCCCTTCCAAGACATATGGAGACCCATTCCACCTTCATGGCAGTCAAGCTGAAACGTAAAGTTAACAAACAGGAGTGGGGAATGCGAAATGCAGAGCAGATGATGGCCTGGGATAATTTCTTGAATATTCTCACAATGAAGGAGAATTATGAATCAGGCTGGGACTCTATGGGCACAGAAGTTGACATAGACTTCTGTTTCACTAACTTGGATGATGATCACGGGGAAAGCTTTGGATATCTTTGTGTGGAGCTCGATGCCTTTGGTGGTGACATTGAATGAATTTGTCTCTGTTGTTTATTGTAGTCTTTTTGGGGTGTGGGTGTTGGACTGTGTTGGTATTTTGGGTGTGGGTTGTTTGGCCCCGCCCCTCCTTTTGATCGGTGGAATCTTCTTTTTCATAATAAATTTTGGGGGGACTGGGAATAGCCTGGCCCCACATCTTCCTTTCCCCCAAAACACTAAAAACCACTAAAAACACTAAAAATATATAAAAGCCCCTAAAAACCCTAAAAACCCTAAAAACCCTAAAAACATAAAAACCCCAAAACCCCCTAATACCCTAAAAACCCTAAATCCCTAAAAAATCCTAAAAATATCCTTAAAGCCTAAAAACCCCTAAAACCCAAAAATTTCCAAAAAAAACCCTGAAAACCTAAAAACGGATGGATTGGTGCTTTGGATCAATATACCTAAGGCCTGTTTTTCTATGATTTCAAGAGCGGGACATTAATTTGGACTCATACTCAGTAAGAAATACTCACACTCAAGTTAGGATTCACATTTTAAAGATGAATTGGTTGTATTGGAATTCACATATTCATTAGGTCATTACCTCTATAGTGGGGAACCCAATTAGGATGGAAACTAAAACCATTAACCCAAGATAAAGACATTATGTTTGAATTTTGGTGGAGGTTTATATGTCAGACACTCTTATAGAGGAAGTAATTCTATCTACAAGGGAAGATACCATCAATTTACTTATTAAATATAAAATTAAACCAATGTTTTTATGATTTGCCTATTCTTTGGGATCCTCCTATCCAAATTCAGTAGAGATGTAGAGTGCATGTTTTGCGACATAGAAGGAATAAAATCACTAATTGTATAAAGTGTAATGCGAAGTATGGTACCTCCCTAAATAAGTAAATGGGACCATTACCTATGTCCCCACTAATGTTAACATTACAAGAAATGGAATTGTGATAGTTAAATATGTGGAAGAAACTATGGAATAGTTTGTTAAGCCTCCTAAAATTTATGATGGTACTAATGTTGATATCAATATGAATGATAAATATATTCTTCCCAATAAGCTAATGTACGATATAGATTATACTCCTATGGATCACGGCCAATCATGAGCTACTAATGAGATGATTGTGCACCCCCTAGTGAATAGGACTGATGAAATTTTACACAATAGGACAATTGGAAATCCATCCAAAAATATCGATAAATGAAGCATGTGTTCTGATAAAATTGTGGATGGAAATAATGTAGGTAAATTAAATGGTATTTCTCCAAGTGTGGAACATTATCCTATAGTTATTCCTGTGGATGGATCTATGGGGACCCTGCCCGAGAGAGGATCTAAAAGTCCAGTGGTAGGCGCTGTCTATACACAAGTTTCCCATCATGATCGTATGACTGATCACCTTGATAGTAACATGGATGAGGCCATGATAGCATCCTTGCCTCATATTTACATAGATACTGTTATAGTTGAGTCACTTACCCATAAAAAAGAAGGTTAAATTCATACTGACACTCCCAACTCATTGGAAGATAATACAAGGGTGGGTAAGGGGAAGGATAAACCACCAATGACTTATGTAAAACCATTGCAGTATCCTATTTAAGAAAATCTTCCCCCATAGGATAATCAGACATCAGAGGTGATCATGACTCCACTATAGGTTGGAAATAATTTTCAATCTATCTTTTAAGGATACTAGATGAATGATTTCATTAATGACTTAGAGGGGGAATTCTCACAGGTCACTACATAGATGTTTTATAAGAGGAAACCCTCCATTAAGAAATCAAATGAATCTAGATAGCTTTTTAATAAATTCACCCCATTGAATGGGGTATTTTGGTCTGATGAGGCTAATGATACATAGCTCCTTGAGTAGATTGGGACTACTCCAACTAAGGATAATGTTAAAAAGTGTCTCTCAAAGGATATCATAAGGGTATTAGATTTAAATAAAAACACAAAAGTTGGAAATAAGAAGAAAAAATTCAGGAAAGGGAAAGGCAGAAGAAAAATTGAAAAACAAGGATGGCCTTAGGCAAGGGTAAATACCCTGAAACAGTGAATATATTTTATTGGGATTTACAGGGCTGTTGAATTTCCTAATGGCCAGATCCCATAGCCACATCATGATGGCCCACAAACCCATTATTGTTGGTATTGCTAGACTAAATCATTTATTTGACAACTAGAAAGATTTCAAATGGGACTCTCTTGGATAAAAATCCATTTTACAGAATTTACACAATTACAGCATGGATCACCTCTTTGTTATAAATGATGAAAGCATCAATGTCACTACATGTTGTAGTAATTATTATATTATCCCAGTATCTTGTAATATATTACGTTTTTCTCTTTAAATTTCATTTGTATATACCTCTATAGTCTACATTATAATAAGAGAGATATGGAATGAACTTGAGACATTATCTGATGTCATTGATCACAAATGGGTGATTCTTGTAGATTTAAATGTTTTCCTGAAGCCTGATAAAAAAACGGGGCATACCTTTTATTGGATTACCTCTATGGAATTCTCTTATTTTATTGACCAATGACACCATGTTGAGGTCCCAATTTTAGGAGATGATTTCACATGGAGTAAGTGCACATTGAATGGAAGGAAATAAAGGAAACATGATAGATTCTTTGTTCAAATGGATGATAAAAGTGATGAAAGTGAGTTTTTGGGATTTTCTCTACCAAAGAACCACTCAGATCATAATCCAGTCCTTATGGAAGTATTCAATCATTTTACAAGGTCAAATCCAATTATATTCGGATATAATAATTGAAGGATTTTGACACCTAGGTGTAGAGGATCTTTGTAGAGGCATTGAATATTGATCCCATTGGTAGTTATTTTTTTAGATTGTTGCGAAATAAAAACATAACAATGTTTTAATTCGATATTGGAGCAGAAAATATTTCTTCAAGCTTGATTTGGAAATTAATTCTATTGAGGATCATATGGATTGCTATCAAACTAGAAATCAACACCAAGGCACCCCTTCTAGAGAAGAAATACAGGCTCCCCACAAGCTTGATGACCTCCTTGTGGTAAAGAAAAGGCTTGATAAAATCAATTAAATATAGAATGGATAAAGGATGGTAATAGGAAATTGATTTAATTTCAAATACTACACCCAAAAAAAGAGAAAAAAATCTGAGATCAAGGCCATTAGCATTAATGGTTGTCTACACACAACTAAAAATGATATTTCTTGGGAAGTGGTGGATTATTTTAGGGGTATTTACACTGATAATGGGAAGATAGACACACAAAAAATGGTTGAAAACATCGGTTCTTGTATTGAGGAGCACCAAAAATGAATGCTTGCAATGATTCCATCCAAAGAGGATATTAAAGCAACTATCTTCTCCCTTAACATGGAGAGTTCCCCTACACTCGATGTCTTTACTAGAAAATTATTTATGTTTTATTGGGATATTTTTCAGGATGATATTACTCATGTAATAAGAGAAATTTTCATCAACTCATCAATACCACAGGAGGTTAACTCAAGTTTCATTTATTTAATTCCCATAAAGGAAAATTCTCCAGATATTAAGATTTTAGGGTAGTTTCCCTCAAAAAACACTATGCCAAATCTCATCAAAACAATTATCATGAATAAAATGTTGAAATTATTATGAACATTTTTAATCTAAATTAGTTTTCCTTAGGGTAGGAACATTCAGAATTGTATTATTATAGCCTCATGAAGTGAGAATCTTATGAAGAAGAAGCCAAAAGTAGGAAACCTTGCTCTTAAAATTGATATCTTTAGGGTCGTTGACATGTTAAAATGGAACTTACTATTTTATGTACTAAGAAGATATTGATTTTCAAAATAATTCATAAAAAATTTTAATTTCATCCTCAGCTCGGTGAAGTTGTCCATTCTCATTAATGGAACCCCTAAAGGCTTTTTCTAATGCACAAGAGGTGTGAGACAAGGTAATCCATTTTTGGGGATACTTTTTTCCATCGTTGAAGAGTATTTGAGTCAATATATTAATAATCTCACTCAAATTAGCCTTTAGAGACCAATAAAGGCTGGAAGGGATGAATGTGCTCCCTCACATCTTCTATACACTCATAAAATCTTTTTGTTTGGTAAATCTTTGAGGAAACCCATATCATCCATTAATTATCTTTTCACTAATTATGAATATGTGGTTGGAGAAGCCATAAATTATGATAAGTCTTTTATCAACTTTGGTGATGTAATTCTAGTGGTAAGAAAAACAAAAATGTGACCAACCTTAGAGTCAAAAGGGGATCAATTCCTCTAAATTACCTTGGTGTGCCCCTATTTTGAGGAAAGGTCAAAGGATAGTATTTGGAGGGAATATTCTCAAGAATTTTGAATCATATGGATAGATGGAAAGATAAATCCATGTCCACGGCTGGAAGGGTTTGTCTTGTCAAATCTATGATCACATAAAAGTTTGTATACTCTTTCTCTATTTATAGATTGCATCAAGGTCTTATCAAGGAACTTCAAGGAATGATCAGAAACTTTTTATGGACTGGTTCAACCTATGAAAAGAAATTAATCATTTATTTTTGGATAGAGTGTATTAAACATATTGATATGGGAGTTCTCAGGATCAAATATATCATGATTTTTAATGATGGTCTCATTGGAAAATTTACATGGAACCTGATCTATAATGATGTCTCCATTATATTCTATCCAGTAGACTCAAAGGGAGATTTTTAAATGGATATAAATTCAATATGGTTCCCTCTGTTTGGTCAAATATTAAAAAATCTTTTCATAGAATCATGTATGATACATAGTGGCTAGTCCGAAGAGACTCTAATATAAATTGTTGGACCACTGGCTAGCTGGGAATCCCACTATAGAGCATAGTAAACATACCTCTAGACTTATTGAATATGACTATTGCTAATCTAACTACACAACATCAAAGTAATCAGAATCCAGTTCCTACAGAAACTATTATGGACATTCAGAACTACACATTTATGTACTATGATACTCTCATATAAAAACATAACAAGAATACATAATTCAATACCAAGGAATACAGTAAGATAGAATATAGGGGATCCAATAGAAACTAACATGGATTATGAATTTCATATAACCTTTCATCCAAACCTCTAGTTTTTTTATTCTAGGGAGGATCTAAAAAATAGGATTCCCATCCACGATCCAATTAAAAACATAGGACAACACATTGTGTTAGCATGCTATCATTATTTGAAAGCTGAAGATGATGTCCAACAACTTTTTCTAACTTGTAATTTTCCCAACAATTATGGTCATATATTGGATACTTTTTTGGGAGGGATTTGGATGTTCACATGCATGTACCCAAACTCTTATAGATATTTACCACAAATAGCCATAGTGAACAGGTGAAAATCATCCTACTGGAAGTAGTGGAATTGATCTTCTATGTTTCTAGGAATATATTGAATGACAACATTTTCAATAATCAACAACCATCCACTCGTATTGGAATATAGGAACTGCACAAGTAGGCATATACTTTTCAATGGATCAAACATGAGGTTTTTCAAATTATTATGATGAAATGAAAACTCTTAAGATATTAGGTGTGACATATAGGTTGAAGAAACCCATAGTTATTAAATAAATATGATGTATCCCAACTATTAATTCATGTATAAAGGTCAATATTGATGGCACATCTTCTAGCATGCTAGGACCCTTGGGATACGAAGGTGTGTTCCAAAAACATCATGTTTTTGTCAAGGCGGTTTTCTACAAATACACTATAATTGGAGTGTCCTGTGAATCTGAATTATGAGCTATTGTGTATGTAATCTGGTACTACATTAAATATAAATAGATCTATTTATGGATTGGTTCTGACTCGAATGTCACTGTCAAGAATATGAAAACAAGAACAAGAAAAGTTCCGTGGAAAATCCTATCTCATCGGGTTAAATTATTTTGGAATATCAATTGAATCATCTTGATTACATCACATGATATTGGTAGGCAAATCAAGTGGGGTATACCCTATCAAAGAAGGTTGTCATGGATATGAAAATGATGTGGCCCTTTAGGATTCTTTATTATTGTGTTCTAACGGTGAATGCAGATATGTATGGTGTAACACACACCCATATTTGTAACCATCCCTTGTAATTATTTCCTTTCCTTGCTCCTTTATTAATATGGTTTTTTAGTAACGTCTTCAACCAAATCCTAATATTTTGTTCCAAAACCCCTAAAAACACATTAAAATCCTAAAACCCTGAAAACCTAAAACCCATATTAAATCTGAACCCCCCAAAACCCAAAAACCCCCAAAACAAGAAAACCAAAAAATTAGATAAGCCCTCAAAAGTACTTTACACTATAGCCTATAATCTAAAACATAATCCCTACACTCCATACCTTATACAATACACCCTAAACCCAACACCATACACATAAAGCCATAATACCTACACCCAAAACCCAAAACATGACTCCCTAAACCCCATACCACACACCTTAAACACTAAACCCTAAACCCTATACCATGCACCCTAAAACATAAAACCTAAACCCTTAACCTTATCCCCAATAACTGAAAACACAAAACGCACCCAAAAAACATTCACCATAAACATTGGAAGACAATAAAAACCCAAAAAACCAAAAAATAACCCCAAAACCAAGAAAAAACCTTAAAAAACTAGAAAACCTAGAAAACCTAAAAGACCCTAAAACCCACAAAAACCAATAGATGGGAATAAAATCCCTAAAACCAATAAAATATCCAAAAAAACCCCAAAAAAGATAAAAGGCCCTATAAACCCTATAAACCCTAAAATTCCCAAAAACCCTAAAAAACCTACTAAAAATATTTAAAAAACACAAAAACAGTAAAACTAGAAAACCCCTAAATTTTTTAAAAACCCCTAAAAATAGTAAACCCCCCAAACCCTAAATAAACCCTAAAACCCCAAATAAATAATAAAGATACTAGAATACCTAAAATCCTTAACAAACTCTAAAACCCCTTAAAATTATAATATGAACCAAAAACCTAAAAAAATCTAAAACCCCGAAAAAAATTCCTAGAAAGGCCCTACAAATATAAAAAACTCTTAATGACCCTAAATAAAAAACCCATAATGATACTTAAAAGCCCATAAAACCCTAAAAACCCTAAAACCCCAAAAAACCCAAAAAACCAAACAAAACATGATGAAACCCTAAAAGACCCTAAAACCCATAAAAAGACAACAAAACACCCTAAAATATCCCAAAAACCAGAAAAAATAACCTAAAGGAACCTATAAAAAACATAAAAACCTAAAAAAACTAAAACCCTTAAAATGTTAAAAACTAAAAAAAATTACCCTAAATACCCTACAAACCCATAAAAACCATAAGAACCACAAATCCCTTAAATCCAAAAACAACCTTAAAACCCTAAAAACTCTATATCCATAAAAACTATAAACGATGTTAAAACCCTAAAATTCCCTAAAAACCCTAAAAACCCAAAACCCCCAAAAAGAACATAAGGACCCTAAAACCCATAAAACCCCCCAAAAATATGAAACCCCTAATGCCCAAAAACAATCCTTAAAATAGTAAAGACCCTATAAACCATAAACCCATAAAAATCTAAAAAACCAAAAAATCCCTAAAACCTAAAAAGCATAAAAGTCCATAAAAAACTAAAACCACCTAAAACCCATAAAATCCCTCAAAACCCCTAAAACCTTAAATATCCCGAAAAATCATTAAACCCCCTAAAACACCTGAAAATAATAAAAATCCTAATAACTCTAAAAATATCTTCAAATAAATAAAATCGCTAAATATCATAAACCCTAAACCATACATCCTTAACCCTATACTATACACCCTAAACCCTAAATCATACACCTAAAACCCTATACCCTACACCTGAATCCCTATATCCTACACCCTGAACCAAAAACACTACACCCTAAACCCTATACCTTACACATTAAACCCTAAACCCAACACCCTAACCCCTACACCCTACACCTTAAACCATAAACCCCATATCCTATAACATAAATCATACAACTTAACTATACACCCTAAATAGTAAAACCTATAACCCAAACCCTAAAATACCTAAAAACCATAAAAACACTAAAAGAAACAAAAAACCATAAAAGACCCTACAAACCTAAAAACCCAAAAAAATAATTAGATACCCTAAACGCCTTTAAAACCCTAAAAGACCCTAAAAGACTAAAAATTCTTTAAAGACACAAATAACTCTAAAACCCTAAAAATATTTAAAGACCCTAAAACCTTTAAAACCCAAAAAAACAAAAATACCCTAAAATACTAAAAATCCTTTAAAGACACAAATAAATCTAAAACCCTAAAAAATTTAAAATACCCTAAAACTTTTAAAACCCAAAAAACCATAAAATCCCTTAAAACCCTAAAACCCCTATAAAAACATAAAAACCCAAAAATGTTCTAAAAACAAAAAAAAAATAAAAATCTATAAAACCCATAAACAAACCCTATAAACCCAGAAATACCCTTATACCCCCTAAATGACCTTAGAAACCAAAAAATGCATAAAATGACCCTAAAACCATAAATACACAATAAAACACTATAAAACTCTAAAACACCATAAAAAATCTTAAAGTCAATAAAATACCTAAATAACATTAAAAATATAACACCCTACAAACCTAAGAAACCTAAAAACCCTAAAAGGCCTAAAAAGGCCTTAAACCTCTACGAATACCAAAAACCTCCAAAAATACACTACAAACCCAAAAAACACCTTACATAATCATAAACCCAATAAAAACCATAAAAATATAAAAATAATAAACAATCTAAAAAACCACAAACAAGATGGTGGAGGTCTCTTTGGGTTCTCTCTCTCGCTCGACGATTCCTACCCTGGGTTTCGGAGATGGTCTTTCATCGGCAGTGGTGCTCTCTGGGTGCGTTCTTCAGATCCAAGATGATATGGGCTTCCCGTCTTTGGCAGTTTTGTTTTCCTTATCCTGTGCACCATCTCTCAGCTTCGAAAGGATTCATTTGCGGATGCACTTGGGTTTTTTTCGGGCATGAATCTTGTGCGGGGTTCTCTGGTCTTAGATCGGCTAGATCTGGACTGCGGAGTTACTGATGGCTCTTTGGTGGTTGGAGTCCTTCATGGGTATCTGCAGTGTTTTGGGGTTGACTTTGCAGATCTGGGTTTACCCTGGGTTGACTGAAGTCAGGTATCCCAGTGACGATGCGGTCTTGGCAAGGAGGCGTAAAAGAGTTCATTCTGGCAGTGGTTTGCGCAAAGGATGCAGTTCGGGTGGATTTGTGATGGAATTACATGCTTGGCGCTTGATGCTGCAAGAGATTCTGGTTCTCCGCTTCAGTTCAGTTATGGGGATTCTTCCTTGACATCAACTAAAATCTGGTATGCTTCCTCTTTCATGGCATTGTTGCTGCGATGTTTCTCCGGTTTTGGTTTTCCGTTAGATCGTGGTTTTTTTCTCTGTGGGTTCAATCTTCTGCTTTGGTTCACATTTCTAGTGGCTTGGTTCATTGGTTGCATTCTAGTTATGTTTCCAAATGAGCTGCTGGCTGGGATGGTTTCTTTTTTGATGGTTTTGATGCTGCTATGGGGTTTGGTGTGGGCTGATGCCGGTAATGATTTCTAGAATTGGTGCTTTTGGATGCTTGATGTGGCCTGGATGAAAGTAGAATGGCTGGGAGTTTTTGTTTTCTAGGATGACAATGCTGGTGGCTGGCTTGGCTGTGATGCTGGACCTGGCTGGATGTTTGGCTGTGAGTTGCTGATAGGGATGGCTTGCTGCGGCAGGATTGGCAGTGGGCATTCGCTAGAGCTGGCTGTTAGTAGGAAAGAAGAGTTGCTGGGGTCTGGAGGCTGGTCGGTGCTATGGATTATTCTGGTTGGCTGGGTATTGCTGTTGGAGATGCTGGTAAGTGATGTTGTGGTTATGATGACTGGATTATGCTAGATGCTGGATTTTGTGAGATTGGAGGCTGTTCATTTCTTGGTGGTGAGCTGCTGGATGCTGGTTGATGATGGTTGCTACTTGATGTTGTGTGTTTTCTATTTGGGTTTGTTTTGCTTCTTTTCTTTTTTGATTTTTCCTTTTTTCCGGTGGTTGTAAGGGGTTTTTTGGGTGTGGGTCATTTGACCCCTCCCCTCCCTTGTCTGTTGGGTCTCTTTTATTCTTTCTAATAAATTTGAGGGGGGGGGGGGGGGGAATAGCCCGACCCCCACATCTTCATTGCCCCTAAAAAACTAAAAACCTCAAGAACCCTAAAAACCCTAAAAACCCTAAAAAAGCCTAAAAATTCTAAAAACGATAAAAACCTAAAAGATGACTAAAAACCTTAAAAGACCATAAAAGACCCTAAAACCCCTACACAATCATACAAAACCCCTAAACACCTAAAATCATTAAAAACCGTTAAGGAACCCTAAAATCCATAAAATCCTTAAAAAATATAGAAACAAAACCCCCCCAAAAAAATATCTAGAAACCCTAAAAACAATAAAACCTATAAAAATGATAAAACACCATTAAATCAATAAATTGATCATAAAAGGGCATTGAAACCCAAAAAAGACCCTAAAAACCAAAAACACTAAAATGCCTAAAAATACGAAGAGACCCTAAAATTATAAAACATGTAAAATCCCTAAAAATCCCCAAAACCATTAAAACTCCTAAAAGATAATAAAAACCCTAAACAACCATAAAAACATAATGAAAACCATTAAAACCATGATAATCTCAGAAAACACCACAAACCCTAGAAACCCTAAAACACCTAAATCCAACAATAAGACCCTAAAACACTTAAAAATATTTATAAAAGGCCCTTAAACCCCATAAAACCCCTAAAAACTCCAAAAACTATAAAACCCTGTAAAAGCCTAAAACCCCAAAAAGCTCCTAAAAAAACTCTAAAACCCATAAAGACCCCCTAACCCCATAAAAACCCCAAAACCACAAAAATCCCTTAAACCCCTAAAATTCCCTAAAACCATAAAGACCCTTAAAACCCATGAAAAATACATAAAAACAATAAACCCCCTAAATACCTTAAAACCCAAAAAATCCCTAAAAACCATGAATATCCTAAAAACCATGAAGATACCGAAAATCCTTAAAAAATCCTAAAACCCTAAAACACATAAAAACCCATAAAAATTTATAAAAACACATAAAGGCCATAAACCCTAAAACACACTAAATCCCCCCAAAAAACCCAATAAACATAAAACACCTAAAAATCTTAAAAATCCTAAAAACCCAAAAACCTCAAAATGTCATCAAAAAATCTAAAACCCATATAAAATCCCTAAAAGACCTTAAAAACCCTAAAAAACCTAAAACCATAAAAGTCATTAAAAAATCTAAAACCCAAAAAAGACACCAAAACACCGAAGCAACCTAAAAGACCCCAACACCCAAAAAACCCATAAAAGACCTTAAAACCTTGAACACCCTAATAAACCGTAAAAACTCTAAAAACATAAAAACCCTAAAAAACATAAAAACCATAAAAAATATTACAAATACCTAAAAAACTCTAAAAACCCATAAACATTAAAGTTCCAAAAAAAACCTAAAAACCTAAAAACCCATAAAAATATCTAAAGCCCTACAACCCATAAAAAAGTCTTAAAACCCTAAAAACTCTGAAAAATCATAAAAACTTTTTAAATCCTAAATAAACATTAAAAACATTACCCACCCCCTCTTAAAAACTTGAAAAACCACAAAACAAAACCCTAAAAACACTAAACCCCATAAAAGCAACGATGCTCTAAAAACTCTAAGAAAAACTAAAAAACATAAGCCCCTAAAAAACTAAAAACCATTAAAACCCAAAATAAAAATTTAAAAATTCTTAAAAACATTAAAAAAATAAAAAACACTAAAACTCTTAAACAACTAAATACCCTTAAAACACAAAAAACTGTTAAAAACCCTAAAACCATATAAAACCCCTAAATACCCTTATAATACCTATAAAAACCCCTAATAACCCTAAAAACCATAAAACATAAAAAACCCAAAGAAACCCTAGAATAACCATAAACACCTGTAAAAGACCCTAAAAACCCTGAAACAACCTAAAAGACCCTAAAAAACATATAACCCTTAAAAGTATATAGAACCCCCTATAAAAACCCTAAAATACCACTAAAACCTATAATATTTTTAAAAACCTAAAAAACTCTTAAAACACATTAAAAAATAAAAACAAAAAAACCCCTAAACCCCCCAAAAAGAGTAAAAATCCTTAAAACCATAGAAGAACTATAAAACCCTAAAAAAATCCTTGAAATCCTAAAAACAATAAAAAATAAAAATACACTAAAAATAACATAAAACCCCAAAAAACTATAGACCCCCTAAAACTCCTATACCCCTAAAAAACCATAAAACCCCATGAAAATCCCAAAAAAACTCCAAAATTCAAAATATCCATAAAACACTAAATCCTTAAAAAATTAAAAAACCCTAAAACCATAAAAACCATAAAACCCATTAAAACCACAAAACCACGAAAATACAAATAACAAAAAAACCTTAATAACCCTTAAATCCCTATAAGCTCATAAAAACCATAAAACCCTAAAAATTCCTTATAAATTAAAAAAACCATAAAACACGTAAAATCCCTAAAAACTATAAAACCCAAAAATCCCTCAAAAACCTAAAAACCCTGAAAAACCTATAACCCCTAAAAACCTTAAAAACCCTAAATACCAAAAAAACCCCTAAAACTCTAATAAAACCTAAGGTCCCTAAAAACCATAAAACCACTAAAAACCATAAACACCCTAAATTCCATGAAAACACTAAATAAACCCCCAAACCCCTCAAAATTTCATAAAACCATAAATACACATAAAAGTACCTAAAACCCCTAAAACCCCTAAAAACTATAGAAATCATAAAACACCCGTAAATATATAAAGAATACTTTAATCCCTAAAAGACCCAAAAAACTATAAAAATCCTTGAAAGACACTGGAAACCCCCAAAAGACACTAAAACCGCTACAACCATAAAAGTTCATAAATACCCTAAACCCCAAAAGTCCCTAAGAACCAAAAAAACCCTAAAATAAACTAAAAACCTTAAAAACAATAAAAGGACTTAAAATATCCTAAAACACCCTAAAATACTGTTAAAATCCTAAAAACCATAAAATCCTCTAGAAATCCTAAAACCAAGAAAAAGTCCCTTAAACCCCCTAAACCCCTTGAAGGGCCCTAAAAACACTAAAAACTCTTTCAAACCCAAAAGGATCCTGAAAAACACTAAATCCATAAAACCTCTATGGAACCTTAAAACCATACTAGTCCCTTAAAACATTAAAAAAACTCTAAAAGTTAATAAAAACCCTAAAAACCAATAAACAACCCTAAATAAGCCAAAAAAATCCTTCAACACCCCTATAAAACCCTAAAAGACTATAAATCCACCAAATTAACCACAAATCCCTAAAAATACATAAAACCCTAAAAACATTAAATGATCCTCTGAACCCTATAAAATAATGAAATACCGTAAAAAATAATAAAATACTAAACCCCATAAATGCCATAAAAACAACAAAAAGACTTAAAACCTATAAAAACCATAAAATCACTAAATCATCTAAAACCCCATAAAACACCTAAAAACCAAAAAAAAACTAAACCCCCTAAAAACCATCAAAACCTAAAAACCCCCAAAATCCAAAAATCCCTTATTAACATAAAAAACCCAAACCCACCCAAAAAAATGTAAAAAACCACTTAAAACTTCCTAAAAACCCTAAACTCGCTAAAAGAACATAAAAACTTAAAAAACCTAAAAAAAATTTAAAACCCATAAAAAATATTTAAACACCCTAAACCCCTAAACTCCCTAAAACCCAAAAAGACTCTATGAAACCTAAGAACCAAAAACCCTTTAAAACCCTAAAAACCATAAAAACACTAACAAAAAGAAAAAAAATGTTATAATCCCTACAAACCTTAAAAAACAATTCAAAACCTTAAAACCCTGAGAAACCCTAAACCCCAAAAAAATGCATAAAACACCTAGAAATCCTAAACCCCTAAAAACCCTAAAACCCCTAAAAATCAAATAAAACCTAAAAACTTAAAACCCATAATAACATTAAAATACCCAAAAAATCACTAAAAACCTTTAAAACCCCTATGACAACTTAAATACCCTAAAACATCTTAAAAGACCCTAAAACCATCTGAAACCCTATAAGAGATTTTGAAGGCCCTAAAACCTCTAAAAGACCCTAAAAATATATAAAATCTATAAAAACAATTAAAATCCAATAGAGACCCCTAAAAACCCTAAAACCCTAAAAACCCATAAAACCCCTAAAATATAATAAAATTACAAAAAAACCCTATAAATCCAAAAAACACTATTAAAATGAAAATATGAAAAACCCCTACAAAACCTATAAATATGTAACAACCCATAACCCCTAAAAATAATACAACCCCTAAATGACTAAAACCCCTAAAAATAATAAAACCATAATAATCCCCAAATCCCTAATAAATCCTAAACCCCATAAACACCATAAAATTCCTAAAAACCCATAAAATCTCTAAAAACCATAAAAATAGTAAAAACCATAAAATCCCTAAAAACCCTAAAAACACTAAGAACCCTCTAAAAATTCCATTAAACTCTAAGAAAAATTCTTAAACACCCTAAAAACCATAAAAATTACAAAAACACTAAAAAACCTAAAATCACTAAAAATTCCCTAAAAATACCATAAAGAACCATAAAACCCATAAAACCCTAAAAACATTTAAAACCCATAAAAACCTTGAAATCACAAAAATATATTAGAACTCTAAAAACTGTAAAAACATTAAAAGGAATTAAAAATTTTCAAAAACCCCTTAAAATCCTAAAAACCCTAAAAAACATAAAAAACTTAAAAAAATAAAAAACACTAAACACCATAACATTCCCTATAAACTATAAAAACCCAAAACGCCTAAAAACCTTGAAAACCCTAAAAACCCATTAATACCATTAAAATCCTTAAAAATCCTAAACATTCTAAAACACCTAAAACCCAAGAAGAAAACTATGAACACCCCTAAAAAAACCTAAAAATGTTAGAGGACCCTAAAACCCCCCAAAAAACTGAAATTCACTCAAAACCCTATAACCACAAAAAGCATAAAACCCTTTAAAACTTCTAAAACCCTTAAAAACATTATAAAATAACTCTAAAACCCATAAAATCTCTATATACACTAAAACCCCATAAAAGACACTAAATACCATAATAATCCCAAATGTCCCTAAAACCCCAAACGAAGACATAAAACACCAATAAACCCCCTAAAACCCAAAAAACCTGAAACCCTAAAAATCCCATAAAAGACCTCAAAGACCTTAAAAAACTTTAGATGTCTCTAAAACCCATAAAGGCCCCTAAATACCATAAAAACCAAAAAGATTATAAACTAAACAGAAAATATAAAAGGAATCTAAAAATCCTAAAACCCTCAAAATATCCACAAACACTATAAAACCCCATAAAAAATTAAAAGACGCAAAATAAAAAAAATCACTAAAAAATAAAAAACCCATAAACCCCTCAAAAACTATGAAAACCCAAAAACACAACACCCCCACAAACTCCTACAAACCCCAAAATCCCTTTAAATGTCCTAAAAATATCTAAAACCCTAAAAATCCAAAAACCCACAAACACCACTAAAAAAACCAAAAAACCCTAGAAAAACTAAAAAACAACAAAAATCCAAAATACTATAAAACAATAAAAATTCAAAAAAATACTAAAAACAAAATAACCTCGGAAACCCTAAAAAAATTAAAATGATAAAAATCCTAAAAAAAATACCCCTAAAGACCAAATGATGAAAAAACAGAAAAATCATTAAAGTCTAAAATATAATAAAAACTCTAAAACCCCCCAAACCCTTAAAAACATCAAAAACACGTAAAACCCATACAACCCTCAAAACCAAAAAAAGCCATAAAACCCCCAAAAAATTCATAAAATCATTATACCTTAAAAATCATTTAAAAACTAATAACCTATAAAAACCCAAAACCCATAAAAATAATAAAAAGTAGTAAAAGCACTAAAAACCCCAAAAAGTATCCTAAAACCCTAAAGAAAACCCTAAAATCATAAAAACCCTAAAACATATAAAAACCATACAAACCTATAAAAACTCTAAAAATTCCTAAAACACCCTAGAAACTCCAGAAACCCTAAAAAACTCTAAAAACCCTAAAAAAATTAAAAACCTCTAAAACACTAAAAAATCCCTAAAAAACCTAGAAATCCCTAAAACCCCTAAAAAATAAAAAAAACCCATAAATACATTTAAAACCATAAAAATTTTAAAAACCATAAACCACTCTAAAATCTCTCATAGAACTCGTAAAACATTAAAAACCATAAAACCCATAAAAACTATAAACGATCTATAAAATAGCCTAGACCTCTAAAAGAATAAAAGGCCATGAAAACATTTAAAACCCAAAAGATTCCAAAACCCAAAAACAATATACAAATAAGAGAAAAATATATATAAAAGACTCTAAAAACACTAAAAACACTAACAACACCCAAAAACCATTAAAACCCATAATCCCAATAAAAAAAATAAAAAACCTAAAAACAAAAATACCCTAAAATACCCAAAACAACCCAATAAAAATCATTAATCACTAAAAAACTATAAATACCCTTAAAAACCACTAGAAAATACTAAAAACCATAAAACCATAAAAACCATAAAAACCCTGGAAAACCCTAAAAATCCTAAATCCATAACAACATTTAATACCCATAAAACCTTATATACCATAAATCCCAAAAAACCCCTAAGACGTAAAAATTGTAAAATCCATAAAACCCTATAGAACCATAAAAACCCATAAAACCCTAAAAACCTAAAAACCCTAAAAGAAACCAAAAACCGCGAAAATCTCTAAAAACACATAAAATCACTAAAAACCCATAAATACCCTAAAACTCTAAAACCATTAGAACCACTAAAAACCCTAAAAACCCTAAAACCCCTAGAAACCCTAACCCCCCTAAAATCCTTAAAATTCTAAAAACACTAAAAATCCAATAAAATCACTTGATCCCCTTACAAACCCTAAAAAACCTTAAAACCTAATAACCAAAAAAAGACATAAAAACCCATAAAAATCCGAAACACCACTAAAAAATTTAAAAAACTAAAAATCTATTAAAACCAATAAAAACTAAAAACCATAAAACCTCAAAAAAACCCTAAAAAACATAAAAATCTAGAAAAACTAAACCCAATACCCTACATCAAAACCCTAAACCCTAAACCCTAAAACCTATACACTAAAACCCAATACATAAACCTTACCTCCAAAACTCAGTAGCCTACACTCTAAACCTGAAACCCTATACCCTACACCAAAAACCCTAAACTCTACACCCCAAAACCCAATAACCAACATCATAAAGCTTAATCCATGTACCATAAACCCTAAAATATACACCATAAACCATAAAAACTACACCCTAAACCCTAAACCCTATACCTTAAACCCTAAAATACCCTAAAAACCATAAAAATACTCAAATAACGTAACAACCCTAAAAGCATTTAAAATCCCCAAAATCAATAAAAAAATGTAAAACCCTAAATTACCGTAAACCCCAATGAACACCTAAAAGACCATAAAAAACCTAAAAACAAAAAACACCCTGTAAAAAACAAAACCCATAAACCTCTAAAATTCCATAAAAACCCTGAATCCTTGAAAACACGTAAAATACTAAAAATCCTAAAACCCCCTAAAAACACTAAAAACCATAAAAATACACAAAAAAATTAAAAAACCACTAAAACCCTAAAATAACCATAAATAAACCTTTAAAAAATAAAAAAATGTAGAAACCCAAAAAAGACCCAAAGGCCCATAAAATCTTAAAATGCTAAAAAAACTCAAAAAACCTAAAATAACATTAAAAGACACTAAAAATGAAATAAAACTCTAAAAAATACCTTGAAATACCTACAAAACATAAAATTACCCTAAAGAACTCTAAACCACATAAACCCCTTAAAACCATATACCCCTAAATCCATATGAATGTCTAAAAACAAAAAAAAAACTAAACACTCTTAAAGGCCTAAAATCCCTAAAAGATAGTAAATATTCAAAAAGAATGTAAAATAAAATCAAAATACCCTAAGAAGCCTCAAATCCTTAAAGACCCTAAATCCCCAAATAACCACAAAACCACTAAAAACACAAAGAATCCTAAAAACACTAAAATCCATACAATGATTAAAAAACCCTAAAATCCATTAAACACACTAAAAGATCCTCAAAAGCAATAAAAACCCCAAAATACAATTAACAACCATAAAAGTCCCTAAAAGACCTTAAAATACCTAAAAGTCCATAAAAGAACAAAAAAAAACCCCAAAACACCAAAACACAAAAACAAGCCCAAAACCACTTTAAACTTTAAAAGAATCTAAAACCCCTAAAACCCTAAATGTCGTTAAAAATACTAAAAACCCTAAAAATATATAAAACCCAAAAAAACCTCAAACATTACAACCCTAAAATCCCATAAAACACCCCAAAACCCCCAAAAAATCCAAAAAAATCTAAAAACCATAAAATATAATAAAACCCTCTAAAAACACCAATAATTACTAAGATCCCTAAAAAATAATTAAAACCCATATAAACCATAACAACCCTAAAAACCCATAAAAGTTCATAAAACCCCTAGAAATGCCCAAAAACCATAAATAACATAAAAGACACAAAAAAATCCAAAAGGCCATAAAAACCCATATTTCCCCTAATACACATGAAACACACTAAACACACTAAAAAAATTAAAAAATAATAAAACATCAAAAATCATAAAACACATTAAAGGCCTTAAATAACCTCAAAAATCAAAACCCCTTAAAGTAAATAAATCCCCAAAAATCTAAAAGACCCTAACATTCCCTGATACCCCTAGAAGACTCTAAAACCCTTAAAAATCATTAGTGTCCCAAGAAATCGAAAAAACACTAAAAGAATAAAAAACCCTTAAACACATAAAAAAATACAAAAGTTAGTAAAACTACAAAAACACTATAAAAACTCTACCCATCCTCCTCCCCCCCCCCGTCAAAAAATATAAAACACATTGAAACAAAAAAACCCATAAACCCCTAAAAACCCAAAAAAAAACCTAAAAATCATAAAATAATGAAAAACTCTATTGAAGAAATAAAAAACTAAAAAATACTAAATCCCATCAAAACAAAAAACACAAAAGACCCTAAAAACCCATAAAACCCACTAATACCCTAAAACCCTGAAAACCCTAAAAATATTTAAACCCCTAAAACCCCTAAAACCCATTAAACTCACATAAAGAACCTAAAACCCCAAAATACCTCAAAAAAACATAAAAAGGGGAACAATAATAAAAAACCCAAAACCAATAAAAACTTAAAAAAATCTAAAATATCTAAAAACCCAAACAAACACTAAAACCCATAAAAACCCTAAAACCCCCTAAAAAACAAAAAATATAAAAAACCTAAAAAACTGTAAAAAGCCTAAAAACACTTATATATTATACCTTACACCCTCGACTAAAATCCCCAAACCCTAACCCTTATACCATACACCCTAAACCCTAAACACTACACCCTAAACCCTATAGGCTAAACCTTGAACCCTAAACCAAATACCAGATACCCTTTACCCAATACCCTAAATAATAAACCTCACACCTAAAACCCTACAAGACCCAATAAAACCCTTAAAACCATAAAATAACCTAAAACACGAAATGAACCTTAAAAAACCTACAAAAACCCAAAATCCAGCGAAAATTATAAAAGAAACTAGAACACTCAAAACCCCTAAAGGACCTAAAAACCCCAAAACCCCCAAAAGATACTTAAACCCCTAGAAAACATAACTGGTGACTTCAATGTTGTTTTGAGTCCTGATGAAAAAGATGGCTCTTATTTTCTCCGCTCTGCTGCTCAAGATTTTCGGTACTGTGTGGATCAATGTAATCTCATTGAAGTTCCTATGGCAGGCTCCAAATTTACATGGGGAAGGTTCACAATAAATGGGAGGCAATCCAGCAAAATTGATTGGTGCTTCATCCACATCAATGATGCTGCTGCTCCATTGGACATATCAGGGTTTACTCTCCCTAAATTTAACTCGGATCATAATCCCATTGTTGTATCCATTCGGGAGGATATTAGGAGACTTTCTCCATTACCCTTCAAATTCAATAATGCCTGGCTCTCAATCCCAGGATGCAGAGAAGTTGTTCTTGATGGATGGAACTCCACTTTCCATGGCTCTCCTTACTTTGTGGTTGCATCTAAGCTTAGGAGAATCAAAAGCCTTCTTAAAGCTTGGAGTAAGATCTCTTTCTCCAGAATTGATGAGGAGATCAAGGATGCGCAATTTCAGCTAGAGTTTTTTCAAGAAAACAATCAGCAGGGGGCTGTTCCTACTCATGAGGAAATTTCATTTCACAAAAAGCTTGATGATCTTATTGCTCTCAAAGAGAATCTGGAAAAGCACCAATTCAGTGCTCGATGGATCAAGGATGGTGATAGAAACTCAAAGTTCTTTCATCGCTTACAATGGGAGAAAAGGGTCTATAAAGGACCTAATCATATCTGAATCAATGGGGAAACCTTGGTTGAGGAGAAAGAGCTCTCTGATGCTGTTGTTGACCATTTTAAAGCTCTTTATAATGATGATGGTACCCCTCCCTCGGCCTTGGTTGCCAACTGTATTGAGCAGTGTGTGAATGACTCACAGAACAATGATCTGACCTCTCCTCCTCTTGAAGATGAAGTCAAATCTTGTCTCTTCTCTCTCAATTCTGAATGTGCCCCTGGACCGGATGGATTCACTAACAAATTCTTCATCTTTTATTGGGATATCTTTCATGCAAAAATTACCAATGTTGTCAGGGAGTTCTTCATCTCAGGATCATTGCCATTTGGAGCCAACTCCAACTTCATTGCTCTGCTTCCCAAAAAAGAAGCTGCTATTGACATCGGTGACTTTCGTCCCATTGCCATTGGAAACACCATTCCAAATATTATTAGCAAAATCATCGTCACCAGGTTGGGGAAGTTTGTTGGTTCCATTATCACCCCTAATCAATTTGGCTTTGTTCCTGGGAGAAACATTCAATTTTGTTTATATATGGCCTCTGAAGGAGTGAATATCATGAGAAAGAAAGTCAAATATGGGACCTTTGCTCTTAAACTGGATATATCCAAAGCTTTTGATACCATTAAGTGGCATTTTCTATTCAGGGTGTTGGGTATGTATGGTTTCTCATCCAAATTTATCAGCATGATCTATTCTATTTTAGAGAGTGCTAGAATTTCTGTTCTGATTAATGGGGCGCCAAAAGGTTTCTTTCAGTTTTCACGAGGGGTCAGACAGGGAGACCCTCTCTCTGGAATTCTCTTTGCACTTGTAGAAGATTACCTGAGTCATATTGTTACACATGAAATGATGGCTGGATTATATTGCCCTTTCAAAGCCAGCAAGGACTCCTATGTACCCTCACACCTTTTTTATGCTGATGATATCCTTCTATTTGGGCAGGCTAATATGCGAACTGTCTCAGCTATCCGGAAAATATTTAATCACTATGAAGATGTTTCCAGGCAGGCAATCAGTTGGTGTAAATCTTCTATTGTATTTGGGAAAGGGTGCTCCTCAGTGAGGCAAAATATAATCATTAGATGTCTTGGCGTTAAAAAAGGATCTCTGCCTTTTAATTACCTTGGGGTGCCCCTCTTCTGGGGGAGGGCAAAGCACTACCACTTGGAAAGCATTTCTGTTGATATCACCCAGCAGCTAGCTAAATGGAAGGGAAAGACTCTGTCTCAAGCAGGCAGAGTTTGCCTTATCAATTCCGTTATCACATCAAAGTTTTTTCATGCCTTCTCTTATATAGATGGCCGGTAAGTCTGATCAAATCCCTTCAAGCCAGGATTAGAAACTTTTCATGGACATGATGCATCAGTGAAAAGAAATTGGAAACTGTTGCATGGCAAGACTGCATCAAACCCATTAGCATGGGTGGTCTTGGAATTAAAGATCTCATGGATTTCAATGAGGCCTTGTTGGCTAAATTCACCCGGAATCTCTTCGTGCACAAGGAAGGTGAGCTAGATTTTCTTAAAGAATGATTCACTGGCCACTTGTGTAATGGCTACACTGGGTATATGCTCTCCTCGGTATGGACCACAATTAAATCATCATTTCAGAATATTATCTCGCAATCTACTTGGACTGTTTCAAGACAATCCAATCTGAACTGCTGGCTCACCCCTTGGCTTGATTTTCCTCTGCATGAACTTATGCAAGTTCCACAAGGTCTGCAACACATGACTATCAGTGAGCTCAACGCCAGGCTGATGGAGCTGGATGAAATTCTTCCATCACACATCATCTCCCAGATCCGCTGTTACAACTACGTTGATTCGGACACTCTCATATGGAAGCCGGATCTGATTGGCCAGCTCACTGCAAGAGGTTTCTACGAGCATGAATGTCGGCAAGGTTCTGACCCCCCCTCATGGCTTCTGAAATACAAGTGTCATTTCATTCCCCCTAGACACTTTCTTCTTCTTTGGAAAATTTGGAGGTGAAGGTTGCTTATGCATGGTCAGCTTCAAAAAACTGGGTTGCAGATTGCCTCGATCTGCAGCAACTGTTTGCGAGGTGCTGAAAGCATACAACACCTCTTTATTGATTGCAACCTTGCACACAGATTATGGAGCTACATGCAGGATGTTTTTGGTCTCCGCTTGCCTCCTGGAACCTTTTCTCAACGGATGCTTTTTATCAATGATTTTAGCTGCAGTGAGCAGCTTCACAACCTCCTTCTTGCAGCTTCGGCAGCCATTGTCTCTTTCCTATGGGCTGCAAGAAATTCTTCTATGTTTCGGAACAAATCATGCTCCACGTATGAGGGTATTATTTCCATGCATAGTGCTGTTCGGTTGGCTGGGAGTCTCCAATCAGGTACAATGAACAACTGCTTCAATGATCTTGTTACACTCCGCACCCTTGGTGTCCCTGGTAGGTGGAAAAAACCAATATTGATGAAGTACATTAGATGGATTCCACCAATCCCATCATGGATCAAAGTTAATGTTGATGGTGCGGCGACAGGCTCACCAGGCCCTTCAGGTTGTGGTGGGGTCTTCCGTACTTGTCGAGGATTTGTCAAGGGTATTTTCTATCACTACATTGGGAATGGATGTGCTTATGAGGCAGAGATTTGGGCTATTATCAAGGTTGTTTGTTTTGCAATTCAATTTGGGTGGTTGCATCTATGGATTGAATCGGACTCAATGCTTGCAGTGGAGGCGCTTCACCAAAACTCAAGGAAGGTTCCATGGAGGCTTCTAACTCAGTGGATTGAATGCCTTAGCCTATCCAAGAACTTGACCTTCAGGATTTCTCATGCATACAGGGAAGTCAATATGGTGGCTGATGCTCTCTCCAAGATGGCTATCGAAGAATGCTGCTCACTGTGGTCATTCATTTCTCCTTCCTTTTTCACGTCTCATGTAGCCGCTGACATGATGGGTGCTACCCGCACACGAATGTACAAGCCCCCCCTGTAATGTTTTGTACCTTTTCTTTTTATTAATTGAGGCGCCAAGCTTTCTGCTTGGCACGCGCCTTCTTTGCCCTAGAAAACATAAAAGAACCTAAAATCCTTAAATCCAATACAAAATAAAAAAACCAAATAAATCCTAAAGCCATAAATAAGCCTTAAAAAGTATAAAAACCCTAAAAATCATAAAATACATTGAAACTCATAAAAAAAATAAAGACCCGAAAAAATGAAAGCCCTAAAACACCAAAATATACACTAAAACCATAAAATATCCTAAACCCCCCCCCCCAAAATACCATAAAGAGACCTATTAATTATTAAAAATCCTGAAGACCCCAAAAGAGTCCCCAAAATCCCAAAAACCCCCAAAAAAACCTAAAAACCCAAAACCCACCAAAATACATAAAACCCCTAATCCCCCCTAAAACCCAAAAAACACTAAAACCCTAAAAATGATAAAACCTCATAAAATCCAAAAAAAACCCTAAACCCCTGAAAATACCTTAAGAATTCCAAATGTAACTAAACCACACTAAAATGTAATAAAACCCAAAATACCCTAAAAACCCAAAAAACCCCTTAAAACCAAAAAAACCATGAAAAATATTAAAAAAACATTAAATACTGACAACCCTAAACACTCTAAAAAATCCCTAAAAACATAAAAAAAACCCATAAAACTATGGAAACGCATAAAATCCATTAAAAACACCAAAAGAACCCAAAAATACCATAAAACACCCTAAAAACCATAAAGGACCCAAAAGATCACAAAAACCACAAAAAACCATTAAACCACAAAAAATTGTAAAATACCCTAAACACCCCTATAAACACTAAAACCCAATAAACCCCCTAAAATCCCAAAAAAACATAAAAACCTCAAAATACATAAATACAACAAAAAACCCCTAAAGCCCTAAAAAACCATAAACGCCGAAAAATCCTAAAAGACCTAAAAATCCCTAAAACCCAAAAATGTATAAAAAAACTCTAAACCCCTAAAAACCATAAAAATCATAAAAAACACTAAAACACCTAAAAACATTAAAAAAACTAAACACCCATAAAACCCCCTAAGGACCTGTAAAACCCTTAAAACCTCAAACTCTATACCCAACACTATAAACCCTAAACCCTACACCCTAATCCCTATATCCTACACCATATATCTTAAACCCCAATCCCAAAACCATATACCCTACACCCTAAACCTAAAATCCTACACTCTAAACCTTATACTCTACACCCTAACCCCAAAAAACTACTCCTAAACATTATACCCAACACCCTAAACCATAAATCGTATAACTTAATCCCAAAACCCCACATCTTAAATTATAAACCAAACATCTAAAACACAAAAGAAAACGCCCTAAACCCTAAAATACCCTGAACCCCCTCCCCACTAGAAAACCCTAAAAGAACATGAAAATTGATAAAATACCCTAAGCGACCTAAAAACACATAAAATCAATTAAATCCACTGAAATACATAAACACCATAGAGGACCCAAAATACATTAAAAACCATATATACCCTAAATCCCTAAATCCCCAATAAAAACCCTAAATACCCTAAAAAATAAAAGTTCATAAAACCCTTGAAAACCTAAAAACTCAAAAAAACTATAAACGCCCTAAAACCCCAAAACCACTAAAATTAAAAAAAACACTAAAAACAATAAAAAACATAGAAACCCATTAAACCCTTCAAATTCCAAAAAACCCAAAAAGACCCATAAAAACCTAAAAACAAAAAAAAAAATCATAAAAGAAACTAATATCACAAAAACCATAAAAATTATAAGAAACTGAAACCCAAATAATAAAAAAACTTTAAAACGACACTAAAACCACAATAAAACCCAAAAGACCAAAATAAACCCCTATTAAACCCGAAATACACCCTAAAAACCAAAATCCACAAAAAACATAAAAAACTGCTATGAAACCCTAAAAACCTTAAATACCCTAGAACCTTAATAAAGAATAAAATATTAAAAAAACCCCGAGATAACCTCAAAACCCTTAAAACTCTTCAAAAATAAAAAACCCTAAAAATGAAAAAACCTCTTAAGAGACTGTAAAAACCCTAAAATATGATAAAAGACACAAAGATCCCTAAAAGGAAAAGAACCCCCAAATCCACTATGAATAGCCTAAGAAAACAAAAACACCACCAAAATCCCAAAACAACCACAAAATATGTAAAAATCCAAATGACCATAACCCCCCAAAAAATCTGTTAAAACCCTAAAACCCCCCAAAAAACCAATAAAATCCCTAAAAACCCTTAAACCCCCTAAAATATCTAAAAACCCTAAAACCCTTTAGGAGACACTAAAACAACTAAAAAATCACTAAAAGCCCCCAAAAAAACATGAATTACCCCTAAAAGTTAGGAAAAAAATAAAAAATACTAAAAGAAAAAAACCTAAAAAAACCCTAAAACCTTAAAACCCCATAAAATAATATAAAACCCCTAAAGGATCCTAGAAGTCCCAGAAAAACTCCTTGAAGACCCTAATACCCCTAAAACCATTAAAACCATAAAACCATTAACACCTCATCAATATCCACTCACCCACCTTAAAAACTAGTAAAAACCACTAAAAACCCAACCCCCAAACCCCTAAATATTATTATAACTCCTAAAAATCCTATCAAGCCAAACAAAACCCTAAAATGATAAAATATCAAAAACACTAAAAACCCTAAAACCATAAAAATGATAAAACCCTAAATCCCCTAAAACCCCTATAAAACCCAAAAATCCCATGAAACCCCTAAAAAGTTATAATAACCATGAAAACCTCAAAACCCAAGAAAACCATAAAAAACCATAACCACCTCTAAGAAACCATAAACCCCTCAAAACCTACAAAACCCTTAAAAACCATAAAATCCCTAAAAACCCAAAAACCCCTTAAATAAACCCCAAGAGATCGACCCTAGAATCCCTAAAAACTCAAAAAACCCTAAAATCCCAAAAACCCCAAAAACCATAAAATACTAAAACCCATAAAAAACCCAAATCCCCTAAAAGGCCATAAAAACCCTAAAACCCAACAAAACCTATAAAACCATAAAAACACTAAATGATGTTTACAAATCCATAAACACCCTACATAACCTAAAAACATGGAAACCTAAATACCCTAAAAACCCCTAAAACAATTAAAACCCCTAAAAGTTCTAAAACCATTAAATCCCCAAAAAAATTAAAAACGTAAAAAGCCTAAACCAATACTAAAAATACTTAAATCTCATAGAAAACCCTAAAACCATAATAAATTTAAAACCTCTAAAACTCAAAAATGCATGAAAAACCATAAAAATACAAGTACCCCCTAAAAAAGAGAAAAACCCTAGAAACCCTCAAAATCCCTAAAAACCCTAAAAACCCTAAACCCCATAAAAATACCAAGAAACCGAAAATTTATAAAAACCTTAAATCCACTAAAACCCCTAAATCCCTTAAAACCGTAAGAACCATAAATATCTCTATAAATTCCAAAAGACACTAAAATCCCTTAAAAATACCTAAAAACCATAAATAACCATTAAAACCTTAAAATCTGAAGAAAACCTAAACAAACCAAAAATTCCCGAAACCCCCCGTCCGCTAATACCCTAATAATATAAAACCTAAAAGACCTTATACATGCTAAAAGTCCTTAAAATAACCCAGAAAACCCCATAAAAAAGTAGAGGAACCTAAAATACTCTTAAACACCTTGAAACACCTCAAAATCAATGAAAACCCCTAACACACCCTAAAACCACTAAAAATATTTACAAACCCTAAAACCACAAAAACCACAAAAAATAATTAAAATCACTAAAAACACTAAAATCCCATAAACCCCATAAACACTATTAAAACACCTTAAAACCTATAAAATTCTAAAATCCTAAAAACCATAAAACCCATGAAACCCCTAAAATTTTAAAATATATAGAAAACCCAAAAAACCAAAAAAAAATTAGAAAACCCAAACCACCCATGAGACCCCTTATGACCCTAAAAAGTCCAAAAACCCTTAAATGGACCAAAAATCCATAAAACCCCATAAAAACCATTTAAACCTCTAAAAATGATAAAACACAAAAAACACTTAATCTTCATAAACCCTAAAAACCAAAAAACCAAAAAACCCTCTAAAAACTTAATAAAAGACCCTATAACCCTTAAAAATATACAATATTGTAAAAACCCTAAAAAACCAAAACAACCCTAAAACCTAAAAACCCCTAAATACACTCAAAACCCCTAAGAGACCTTAAAATTCCAAAAAGATACAAAAACCCTTAAAACCCTAAAGGCCCATAAAATACCCTAAACCCCATAAAAGGCCCTAAAAACTATAAAAAACTATAAAAAGGTAAAATCCCCTAAAACCCCTAAAATACCATAAAATACACATTAAGACCCTCTGAAAGTATTAAAACACCTTAAACACCCTAAAAGACCCTAAACCCCCTAAAAGACCCTAAAACCACTAAAACCCCAAAGGACCCTATAAACCACTAAAAACCCAAAAGGGACCAAAAACCCTTAATAACCCGAAGGACCATAAAACCATAAATAAGACAAAAAACCCTTAAAGATCCCAAAAAATCCTAAAACCCCTAAGGGGCCGAAAAAACCTAAACGATCATAAAAACTCTATAGAATTCCTAAAACCCTAAAAACACCTGAAAAGTTTTAAAACCTTATACAAACTCTAGATGAACCTAGAACCCCTAAAACGCCCTAAAAACCAAAGAGATCCTAAAAACCCCTAAAAACATAATATACCCAAAAAAACTAAAAAACATTAAAGACCCTTCAAAAACATTAGACCCTAAAAACTATATAAACCCTAAAAACCCTAAAACCCCTAAAAACCCTAAAAACCCCTAAAAACTATAAAACCTGTAAAAACCTTATTGTAACCCTAAAAATCCTAAAACCCCTAAAAATCTAAAACCAGTAAAAACATTGAAAAAAACATAAATTAACTGAGAATCCTTAAAAACAATAAAATATCATAAAATACAAAAAAACCAAAAAAATCATATCAACTCATGGGTCGTTAAGGGTTTTTGGGTGTGGGTCCATTGACCCGTCCCCTCCCTTGTCTGCTGTGTCTTTTTTTCTTTTTAATAAATTTGGGGGGGCCGGGAATCGCCCAACCCTTGCATCTTCCTTTCCCATAAACCCTAAAAGACCACATAAGCATAAAAACCCTAAAAGACCCTAAAATCATTAAATATCCTAAACACCACTAAAAACCTCAAAAGACCTTAAAACCCCAAACAACATTAAAGGACCCTAAAAATACAAACCCTAATGACCCCTACAATACCCTAAATACACCTAAACCCCCTAAAACCCCTAAAACCCCTAATCCCCCCAAACCCTAATAACCTAATAACCTAAAAAACCAAAAAACCTTTAAACCTCAAAGTAAAAAAAACCTTAAAAACCTTAAACCCCCAAAAATCCTTAAAACTTCACTAAAACACCTAAAAATAAGAAAAAAACTATGAAAACCCATAAAAAGGAAATTGAGGAACAGAGCTCATTGTAGTCCTTCATTTCCTCATCCTGTTGTATGCCATTTGTGGGCTCTGAGACAAAGAGTGAGATACACTCCCGTACTTGTAAACCCTCCTTTTAACTCTTTTTTTTCAATAAAGCTTGGGGTTATTAGCCCCGAATATTTTTCTCCCTATAGAAATTACAAACCCCAAAAACCTAAACACCTGTAACACCCGGGAAAAACCCCTCAAAACCTAAAAAACTAAAAACCCAAAAACAATAAAGACACTAAAACCATATTTAAAAAACTAAAAAAGCTAAACAAAATCCTAAAAACACAAATAACCGAAAAGCCCTAAAATCAATAACAAACCCCAAAAAAACCATAAAAACCCAAAAACCATAAAAAAACTAAAAATAAAAAAAACAAAAGACATAAAAGAAACCTAACAACCCTAAACTATAAACCATACATCATAAACCCTATACCCAACACGATACACCCAATACCCTATACCCTAAACCCTAATCCCTAAGCCTTATACACTAAACACTAAACCCAACACCATTAATCCAAAACACAAACCCTAAACCCTAAACCTTAAACATTAAAACCTAAACCCTACACCCTAAACTCCCAACCCTACATGAAAAACCCTAGAATCTAAACCCTAAACCCTAAACCATGCACCCTATGACCTAAAACCTAAACCCTAAACCCAATACTCTACACACAAAACCATATACCCTAGACCCTAAAACCTACAACCGAAACCTAATACCATACACCTCAAACACAAATCCATATGCCCTAAACCCTGTACCCGATACCCTAAACCCTACACGCTACACCCTACACCCAACACCCTACACACTAACCCTACACTGTAGACCCTAAACCTTATACCCCTTACCCTAATCCTTATACCCTTGACCCTAAACAATATACCCAACAACAGAAACCCTATACCCTACACCCTAAACCCTAATTCATATAACCTAATCCTTATACCCACATCATACACCCTAAACCTTAAAGCCTACACTTTAACCATATACCCTATATCATAACCCCTAAATACTGCACTCTAAACCCAATACCCTACTCACTAAACCCTATACTCAACACCATAAACCCTATACCCTACAAACTATACCCTATAACCTATACCCTACACCGTAAAACCTAAACCATACACCGTAATCCCTACACCAAAAACCCAAACCCTATACCCTACTCCCTAAAACCTAAACCCTATAGCCTACAACCAAAAACATAAACCCTACAACCAAAATCCTATACCCAGCACCCTAATCCCTAAATACTACACCTTATAACCTAAAACCTAAACCCTAAACCCTAAACCATACTCCCCAAACCATATACCATTCATCCAAAACCACATCACCTACACCCAAAACCGTATACTTTACAACCTACACCTTAATCCCTACAACTTAAACCCTATAACCTACACCATAAACCCCAAACTATAAAGCCAAAACTCTAAACTCTCAATCCCAAACCCTAAACCACACACCCTAAACCAAAGACTATGCACACTAAAACCAAAACCCCACACCCTAAACCTAATATCCTACATCATAAAAACCTAAACACTACACCCATATCTTTATACCCTACACCCTAAACCCTACTCCATACACCCTACACCCGATAACCAAAACTGTACAACCTATATCCTATACCCTACACCCTAAACCTGAAAGAAAATGCACTAAACCCTTTAACCAACACCCTAAACAATAAACCCTACACCTTAAACCTTATACCCTATACCCTAAACCATAAACCTTAAACACTAAACCATATACCCTACACCCCAATCCCCAAAATCTACACCCTATATCCTATTCTATACACTCTTTTCCCTATACCCTACACCATAAACACTAAATTATAAAAACCCAAAATCAAGACTAAATCCCCCTAAAACCCTAAAAAAATATTAAAGAACCACTAAATTCTAGAAAACCCCATAAAAACCCTAAAAACCAATAAAAACCCCAAACCCTAAAAAACCATAAAAACCCATAAAACCCCTAAAAATATCTTCAAAACACTTAAAAATCCTCAAAAAAATCACTAAGAAAATAGAAATACTAAAACCCTATAAAACTCTAGAAAACCCAAAAAAATCCAAAAAGGAATCCTAAAACACCTAAAAAAAATTAAAATCCCAAAAAGTACCTAAAATCCTAAAATATACATCAAAACCATAAAATACCCTTGATCCCTAAGACCCCTAAAAACTATAAAACCCTAAAAATCATAAATACCTTGAAACCACTAAAAGAAACCAGAAACGATAATGTCACCCTAAAACACTAAAAGAACAGAAAATCCTCTAGAAACCCAAAGACCCCTAAAATAACCTTAAACCCCTAAAAACCCAAAAAATAATAAAAAATCACAAAATCCATTAGAAACCAAAAAAAATCTAATAGGAAACTAAAACCTTGAAAATCCATTACACCACTAAAGTAACTCAAAGGACATTAAAACCCCTATAAATTCAAAAAACACTAAACAACCGAAAAACCCCCAAACCCTAAAAAACCCTAAAAATCATAAACCACTAAAAGACCATAAAAATCCTAACACCCCCTAAAATCCTAGAAATCCATTAAAACCAAAAATCCATCTAAAAACCCTACAACCATAAAACCCTATGAATACCCAACACCCCTAAAATCCTTAAAAACTATAAACCCCCCAAAACCCTAAAAAATATAAAACCCTAAAAAATCTTAAAAAACCCTAAAAACCATAAAAAATTTATGAATCCCTAAAAAAATTAATAACCAAAAAAATATCAATAAACCCTAAAACCATAAAATACCCTAAAACCCTAAAAGGATTTAGAAATCCTAAAAACATTAAAATACCCTAAAAAATATTAAACCACAAAAGAACCTAAAAATACTACAAGAGACTTAAAATCCTAAAAAAACTAAAAGACCCTAAAACACAATAAAATACCCAATAAAACCATTAAAATCCATAAAAAATAAAAACATAAAAACCATGAAAACCCTACAAACTCTAGAATCCTTAAAAAACTCTAAAATACCTAAAAAATAAAACCCTAAGAAACTTTTGAAAACCCTAAAACCCTAAAAAACTAAAAACCCTAAAACCCCTAAAAAAATAGAATTATTTAAAAATCTGAAATACACAAAAAATCATAAAAACCCCTGAAACCCTTGAAACCCATAAAAACCCTAAATACCCTACAACCCCAAAAACTATAAAATCACTAAAAACTCTAGAAAGGACATGAAACCCCTTAAAACATTAAAAAACCTAAATTCCAAAAAAACCCATTAAAAACCTAAAATGATTATCTCCATAAAATAACCCTATAATCATTAAAAGACCTTAAAATGCTAAAAATATTTAAAAAACCTAAAACAATAAAAACCATAAAAACTCATAAATCACCCAAAACCCTAAAAACGACAACTATATTGAACAAACGTAAAAAAATAGAAATATCCTAAAAAATACTAAAAATACATAAATCTATAAAGAACCCTCAAAACCCTAAAATAACCAAAACCCAAAAACCCAAAAACCATAACAACCCATAAAAGCCTCTAAAACCATAAAAGTAAATAAAAATGATAAAACACTAAAACCCCATAAACCCCAAAATAGATATATTAACACTAAATAACTTAAAACTATAAAACACCCTATAAGAACCAATAAATCCTAAAAACCCTAAAATACTCAAATATCCTTAAACCCCAAGAAGACCCTAAAAACCTGACATCCTTAAAACCTTTAAAATAACCTAAAAACCCCCAAAAATGGAAAAAGTCCGTACAACCCTAAAACTCAAAAAGATACTAAAAACCCTAATATACATTAAAATACCCAAAAATACCCTTAAATCCTCAAAAGATTATAAAAACTCTATAATTCCCTAAAACCACAAGTCTCTAAAAACCCCTAAAATTTTGAAGGATCCTAAAACCCCTTAAAATTCCTAAAAACCCCTAAAAGACACTAAAACCCAAAAAAACTAAAAACTACCATAAAAAATAAAAAACCTAAATCCCCTAAAAGGCTGTAAACCCCTAAATATAAGGTTAAAAACCATAAACCCCATTAAAAACCCAAAAAGTACATAAAATCATAAAAACCCTAGAAAACCCTAAAACCCTAAAAACCAAAAAACACCATAAAACCTGAAAATTCCCTAAAATCCCTTACAAACACTAAAAATACATAAACCCTAAAAAAAACCCAAACACCCCAAAAAACATTGAAACACACTAAAATACCTTATAGTACCCTAAAACACCATAAAAACAATAAAACCCTTAAAACAAACCCTAAAGATAAAAAATTATAAAAACCACTGAAATGATTTAAAACCCATAAAAACCAAAAAACCAATTTAAAACCCCAAAAAATCTCTAAAACACATAATAAACATAAAAAAAACTTAAAACCATAACAACCATACTAAAACTAAAAATAAAAAACACATCTAAAACTCTAAAAACGTCAACAAAGTCTAAAAAGCCAAAAACCCCCCAAAACCCTAAAAACTATATAAATGTATAAATATAAAAAAAATTCCTTAAAACACTTAAAATCCCTAAAAGCCCTAAACGCCCAATAACCCCAATAACCAAAGAAACACCTAAAGCCCCTAAAAACCATAAAAATATTTAATCCATAAAAAATCCTGAAAACCTAAAAAACATAAAAACCCGTAAATACCATAAAAACCAAACAAAATTGAAAACCCCTAGAAGAATTTTAAAGACAATAAAAATCCATAAAACCAAAAAAACCCAAAAAATCCTAAAACCCCTACATCATCCAAAATCAAAAAACACCCCAAACCCTATACCCTTTACTCTAAACCATAAATGCTAAACCCTAAACCCCATACCCCATACCCAACAACCCAAACCATAAAATGAACCCCCAAAACCCTATATCATAAACCCTAAAAATAAAAACAGACACCCTTAGCTCTATATGCTACACCCTAAACCCAAATTCTAACAACGCAAACCATTTACCCTACACCCTAAACCTTAAAACATGCATGATAAACCCTAAAAACTACATCTTAAACACTAAACTATAAATCCTAAAACATAAACCATATAACCAAACCTTAAAAGGACATAAAAATAATAAAAACACTACAAAAACAAGAAAACCCCTAAAATCATAAGATTCTTAAAACAACATAAAAACCCTAAAAATATCATAAAACCCCCTAAAAGTAATAAAACACATAAAACCCATAAAGACCCTAAAAACCATAAAGAACCCATAAAATATCCTAAAACCATAAAAAAAATAAATGAACCTAAAACCCATTAAAAACACTAAAACCTCAAAAACCATATAACCCCCCAAAACCCTTAAAACTACTAAAATTATAAAATCTCTAAACACCTAAAAACCTATAAAACACTGAAAACATTAAAAATATTTTAAAATCATGAAACTCTTAAAACGTTATAAATATAAACCTTTGAACAATATAACAACAAAAAATATACCATGAAAATTATAAAAAAACTCTTAAAAACACAAAAATCACTTAAACCTATAAATACCCTAAATACCCTAAAAGAAACTGAAATCATAAAAAACCTAAAAAATCTCTAAAAACCCAAAAACCAATAAAAATATCTAAAACCATACAACCCCCCCAAAGAACCCTAAAATCTATAAAACCCTAAGAAACCCCAAAAATCCTAAAATCTAGAAAAAACAAAAAATACACTAAAACCCATGAAAAACACAAAAAACCCTAAAAAAATATAAACCATAAAAACACTAAGAAATAATAAATACCCTTAAAAAACATAAAACCATAAACCCTAAAACACCCTAAAATCCATAAAACCATAAATTCCATAAAAACACTAACAGAACCTAAAAGATCCAAAAATAATTAAAAGGCCTTAAAACCCCTAAAAACCCTAAAATCCCACAAAACCCCTATGAAAATAATAAAAACAATAAATAACATAGAATCCCTAAAAACCCAGAAAAACCCAAAGGATGGTGGTGCACTTCCCTAGGTCTCTCTCCCACTCGATGCCTCTTCCAGGATTTCCCCTGGATTCTGCTCGGAGATTTGTCATTGGATCCCCGCATCTTCCCGGTTCTCGGTGATGGTGATCTCTGGAAGTGCTTTTCGGTCTCAAGACGGTGGTATCTCTCGATCTATAGTGGCTTATACTTTTCTGAGAGTCCTTTATCAGTCTTTCATATTTGGATGGTGTTATGCCCCATTGTTGGTGCGTCCAGGATTCGATGGAAATGGAGGTTGCGAGGTCTTATGACCGGACCGATCTAGATTGTGATGGATTCGAAGAATCCTTGGCGGTCAGGTTTCCTACTGGACATCATTCATGCATCGTGGTCCATTTTCCAGATTTTGGGTTTCCAGGAATAGGTTAGAGGGGTCAAGGGAATCAATAGTAGAGGTTTTATCAGTGACATGGGTTCTGGTCTCATTGATGGTTGGTTTTTTACTCTGGTTTGCTTCTTTGGTGTTCGGTTTCTTCTCCGATGGAGCTTCAAATCTGATCTAAGTCTCAAATTAAGATGATTCTAGCTTTATTGATTTTTTGATGCAGCTGTGGAAATTGTCTTGTGCAGATGTGAGAGATAGGTTGTCTGTTGTTGCTTGTTTATGAGGTGAGGAAGGAGATGTTGGTTGTCGTAAATGGTGGTGTTGGATGCTGCTTGCTAACGGTAATGGATGTGATGAAGATTATGTTCATGAATTTGGTTCTGGTGGCTCTCCGTTGATGGCGGTGGATATACTTGGTGAGGAGGTGCTGGGGGACGGTGATTCTAGTGGTTTTGTACCACTGACGGTTGATCTGATTGGAAAAAAGACGATGGATGATGGTAACGCTATTGTGGTATGGTTGCTTCTTGGATGGGATGTGGTGAATCTAGTGATTTTGAGTTCGATGTTTATGGTTCTGTGCTGCTGGTGGTGGATCGTTTTTGTGAGGAGGTGTTGGATGCTGGATGTTGTGAGATTGGATGTTGGTATTTTCTTGGCTATGAGCTGCTGGATGCTGGTTATAGCATGGATGGAAAGTGATGAAGCTGGGGATAATGGGGTTGTTAGTGTCTGCATGCTATTTCTCTCTGGAGGTTTTTGTTTTTTTGGGTCTTTGTTTTTTTTTGGGATGTTCAGGGATTTTGGGTGTGAGTTGATTGACTCTGCCCCTCCCTGGTCTGATGCGTCTTCTTTTTAACAAACATTGGGGGGGGGGGTCAGGAATAGCCTAGCAATACACCTACCTTTCCCTAAAAACCCAACAAATACAAAAAACCCGAAAACCCTAAAACCCTAAAACAAAAAACCTTAAAACCCTAAAATCCCATAAAAACCTAAAAAACGTGAATCCCTAAAAAATCCTAGAAAACCATAAAAGTACATAAAAATCCTTAAAAATCCTAAAACCCTTAAAACATCTAAAACAAAAAAAAAATCCTTATACCCATGGAGGACACTAAAAACTCTAAAAGAAGCTAAAGATACTCTAAAAGACTAAAAAACCCCAAAACACTAAAAGACCCTAAAAACCATAGAGCCCCTAAAAGACCCTAGATACCCTATGACCCTAAAGACACTAAAAACCCTAAAAGACCTAAAACCCCCAAAAAAACAAAAAACCCCAAAACCAGTATAAAATCCTAAAGGATCCTAAAACCCTAAAAAACTATAAAGGAACCAAAAGTCCATAAAACCGCTAAAAGACACTAACAACCCTAAATCCCATAAAAACCTTAAAATATTGTAAAACCCCTAGAAGATTGTAAAATCACCTAAAGGATCCCAAAACCCCTAAAAACATTATTCTTCCATAAAATCTCTAAAGACCTTTAAGGACCCTAAAAACACATAAATCCCTTAAAAGTCCCCCAAAACCATAAAAACCCTAAAAAACTAAAATCCCAAAAATCCTTACAGACCATAAAAAATAATAAAAACTATAAAAAAACTACAAACAATAAAAACCCTAAAATCCTTACAAACCATAAAAAATAATAAAAACTAGAAAAAAAACTACAAACAATAAAAACCCTAAAACCCTAAACAACCATGAAAAAATATAAAACCCCTAAATAAATTGAAACAATAAATAACCTTAAAACCAAAAACCAAAAGAAAACCCAAAAAGCCCTTAAAATTCCGAACTTCCCCAAAAAATCATGAAAACTCTAAAATCCAAAAAAACACTTAAAACACCTAAAAATCCTACAACACATAAAACCATAAAACCCTAAAATCCATAAAATCCCAAAAAATCCCCAAAAACCTAAAGCACCAAAAAATCTAATAACATGAAAAAATTATAATCCTTAAAAAAGGTAAGAAAAAGTAAAATCCTTTATAACCCCCAAAATAGGAAAAACTATAAAATAGTGAAATAACCTAAAAACCCTAAAACATTGAAATACCCTAAAACCCTAAAAACCTAAAACCCTAAAAACACTAAAACCCATAAAAACCCTTAAAACTCTAAAAATTAAAAAACCCCTAAAAACCAAAAAACCCCTAAACCCCCTAAACCCCATAAAAACCCGAAAAACAATAAGCTTTATACCCTAAACCATAAACCCAAACCCATACACCTTATACCCTACACAATAAACCCTAAAACCTACAACAAAACCTTATACACTACACCCAAAATCCAAAACCCTACACACAACACCCTATACCCTACACCCAAAACCATAAACCATACACAGTAAACCCTATACACTACACCCTAAACCTTAACCCCTACACCCTAAACACTATATCATACACCATAAACTATAAACACTACACCCTAAACCATAAACCATAAACCCTACACCCTATACGCTAAACCCTAATCCCTAAACCCAAAATCACACTAAAATCCCTAAAAACTCATAAATAACCTAATGAACTCCTAAAAGGCCATAAAAAACATAAATCACTCAAAAAACCTAAAACTCCAAAGAAACCATAAAAGTCCCTAAAAACCTCTAAAAATCATAAATGTCCCCAAAACCTACAGAACAACTAAAAGAGCATAAAACACCTAAAAACATAAGAGAACCTAAACCTCTTAAAAATAGTAAAACCCCTAAATACCATAAAAAACCCTAAAAACCATAAAATTATAAGAAACCCTTAAACCCTAAAAATCTCAAATAATCTAAAAATACCCAAAAAATCATAAAAACAATAAAACCCTTAAAAACCCCTAAAAATATTTGAAAACCCTAAAACCCATAAAAATACCTACAATCCATAAAAACCCTAAAAAATATTAAAACTCCTACAAAATAATAAAAATCCTAAAAACACATAAAACCCTAAAAATAACCAAAACACCACCAAAAGCATTTAAAATACCATAAAACCCATAAAACCCTAAAAGGGATGGATCTTCATCCGCTCTCTCGGTATGGAGGTCTTCTTCGGCAACCTTGAAGACGACGATGGGCTTCATGCACCGCCCTCCCTCCACTGTGGGGGAGGGGCCTTTCGCAGATGATCGTCCTTTCGTTCCGTTCAAAGCTATAGACATGCTTCCCCCTTTCCGTGGATTAAGCTTTGCCCCAAGGTTCCTGAGCTACTTGATGGAAATCTGCAGCTTCATCTCTCGATCCTGGAGTTTAATGAAGCCTATGATTTTCATAATATGACCTTGGTTGCTCGATTCCCGAAATGGAATCCCCCGATGGATGTTCTTGACAGATTTGTTTTCGAATTTTAGGATCTACAGGATCGTGCTACGGTAGGTCTTGTTGACAGCTTCATATTCTGATTCATTTTGCATCTGAGGAAGGTCTTATCCATGCCTAGTCTTCAGCTCCCCAGTTTTGCGATGGTGCCCGATTTTCATTATTTTGATGGAGTTTTGATATTAATTTGCAACATGATTCACCGATGGTGGAAACCTAGGTGAGGTTTCCAGAGCACCCTATCCCCTTCCAAAACTTGTCTATTATTTCTATGTTGGGTAACTTGGTGGGAAGGTTATTTTGTGTGGATAGCAGGACACGGGCTCTATGCAACCCAGTGGCTCCAAGGGCTTTTGTTGAGGTGGATGTTTCTAAAGATCCGATAGACTTTGTGTGGATCATTGTAGGCGAGGAGCTCTGTTGGAGGCAGCCGATGATCTCTGAAACCTGGGTTGATTTCTGTTCCTCCTGTCGGCATATTTTCCATGTTGATCGGGCCTGCAAGAAAGGTATAAAGGGGTCTGATTTTTTTAATTTGGCTACGACAGAGCATGTCATAGGACAGGTTCCTAACAAGGCTTTCTTGCCTCCTCAGCCAATGTTCAGGGACATTATTGCACGCCTCAGGGCCCACCTAAAATATGGTGGTGATAAGGAGGCCAGGACGGGTTCTGGCATTTTGGGGCTGGAATCATTGAATAAGAGTATTGGTAAGGATGATTGTAATGCAATGGTTATGAATATTGCTGATCATTTCAACAGTGAATAGGTCAAAGGAAGGGAGGTGTTCCCATGTGGGAATTCCATGCATAATATGTTTGGGTGCCTGGTTTCCGTTACACTAGAGTGTGAAGCTGTGGCCCATGGGGTTTTGGAGGAGCAAGGGATGAGGAAAGATTAGGGGAAGATGGATGGGATAGGGGAGGGACTCCACTGTGTTCAAGAACAAAATGGGCTCTATAGTTGTTGGGTGGTTTAAGCTGAAATGCAGGATTTGAGCTGTGGTGGCATTGGAGATTATGAGATGTAGGTTTTGGTAGCAGGAAATAATGTGGAGGTTGGGAAGGATAGTGTCTAAGGTGTTACTGGACTGCAAACACCTCGGGCGGTGCTTGTTAAAGATGTTGTTGGGGATTTCTGTTGAGTAGCCGGGCAGGAGAAGGTGGTTGAGAAGGGGGCGCTGGATAAGAGACAAGTGGTGGCTGAGTGGGGGGAGAGCTTGAGAAGGATGTGTCTCAACAGGAAATAAAGGAGGTGACCAAACAGGGGGAGATATCTCTACAATAGGAGCTTGCAAAGAAGGGCTTGGTGGAATGTGCTGAGACAGAGGGGGATGATGATTCACATGGGGATGTGGCTAAGCAGAGGGTTTTCGCAGAACATGATGAAGTCTCCCTAGTGGTGGCGGTGGGGGAGGCTGGTCTCGAGGGCGTGGCTACTTGAAGGATATCTAGAATGGGTTTATTTTCACCCGGGGTGGTGCTTGAGGGGACTACTAGCATGGTTCATATGACTGTGCAGGAGAGGGTGACTGAAGGTGTGGCTGGTTGTCAGTCTACTGTACTGGAGTTGAATACGCCTGAGGCGGTTGTTGAGGGGACTGCTAGTGATTCTTCCAACCATGTTACTAAGTCGGGGGGAGATGGAGGTGTAGGTTCTAGTGAACCAGTTGCAGGAGGGGGCTGAGAAGGGGTGCAGGTAGGAGGAGGTCGCAGGGACGGGGTTTGAGCATGGGCAAGGGGATGCTGCTACATAGGGGGAGGGGTTGGAGCCAATTATGGAGAGGCATGAGGATGCCCTGGATGATGGGGGTGCCTCCACCAGGTCTTTGAATACCACTCCTGACTCCCATGAACCAGTGTCGATCGCAGTGGATGCATCAAAGGCGCTCGTCCCCTATGGATCACATGATTCTAAATTTGTTGAAGATGGGATGAATAGGTACAATGAGGATGGGAACTCCAAATGTTTGGTTCTTAAAGACATGGCTTTGGAGGACCCTATTATGATGAAAGTACCAGTGAATATTTCTCTTTTTCAGGAGGGAATAAAACACCAGTGCTTGATGTTTTGGGGGTGTGGCTTTGATGATGATTCTAGGATGAAATCCAACATGGACCAGATTTTGAAAGAAAATGCCATTCATGGAGATCCTTTCTATTTTGGGAAAGAAAACATGGTTGGGGGCCTATCTAGGGATAGGTTTCCACATCCCACCTCTTGTTTACTCAACCAGGAAAACATTGTTATCCCTGTTTCGGAAAAATATGGTGATGTTGATGCTACAGACCTAAAAGGGAGGAGGACAAGGAAGGACTACAATTCCTTTACAAGAAAGGTTTATATGAGGGCTTCCAGCAAAGCTTTGAAGAACTCCTCTAGAAAGGTGGGGCGTCCTGCTAAGAAGAAGTTGAATGTTGAGCAGGAGAATCTAAGGAAGTATTACACTAACTTCTTGAAGCGATATGACTTTTCTGAATGGGAGTCAGCAGACACTGATGCGGCCTTCGGTTATGGTGATGAGGGAGACCCTCATGGTGTGGATTATGATGATGATGATAGTGGGGAAGGCGAGTAGACCCTGTGCAAGTGTTTTTCCTTGTTCTTTTCTGCTTTCTTCTCTCTTGTGGACTTTATCTCGCTCTCTGTTTTCCTTTTGAGGCTTTTTTGGGTATGGGTTGATTGACACTGCCCCGCCTCTATCTGTTTCATCTTTTTATTGTTAATAAATTTAAGGGGGGTCGGTAATAGACTGGCCTTACACCTCTTCTGCCCAAAAATACCCTAAAAATATTTTAACCCCTTGAAATCCGAAAAATTTCCAAATACCATTAAAAGACCCTAAACACCCGAAAAGTGCCTCTAAACCACTAGAACCCTATAAAAACCTAAAATTGAGTAAAAATAATTAACAAAATAAAATACAATAAAAATATAAAATATCCTAAAAATATAAAAATCCAGAAAACCCTAAAACACCCAAAACCCTAAAAACCATTAAAATCATAAAAAATATCTAAAACTCCTAAAAATAATAAAATCCCCAAAAGACCCTGAGAAAACCTAAAATAAACCAAAGATAATAAAGTCCATAAAAACATAAGAAAAACTTTAGATACGCTAAAACCACTAAAATTATAATTAAAAAGTTAAAAATCCTAACCCCCAAACAAGAAAAACAATTAAAACCCAAAAAACTGAGGCCCCATAAAACCCTAAAAAACACATGAAAACCCCTAAAAATGCCTAACCCCCCCATATAATCCTAAGAATCCATAAAAATCCATGAAACCCTAAAAACCATGATAACTAAGAAAACCTAAAAACCATAAAAACTCATTAAACCTTAAAAACCATAAAACCCAAAAAAATCCTAAAAACCCAAAAAAAACACTAAAACTCCCTAAACACCCTAAAAATAGTAAAAATCCATAAACCATTTTCCTTACACCCTAAACCATAAACCATATTCTCTAAATATAATACCCTACACCCTAAACCCCAAGCCCTACACCCTAAAACATGTACCCTACACCATAAACCTTATACACTATACCCTAAACCCTAAACACGACAGCTTAAACTCTATACCATACACCGTAAACACTAAATCCTATAACCTAAACCCTATGACACTAAAACCCTAAAAAACACTAACTGAATATAAAAACCCCTAAAAGACCCTAAAAATCATAAAACCACTAAAACACTAGAAACCATAAAACCCCTAAAAGGTCCAAAATACTAATTAACCCCTAAAAGTACCTAAAAACCATAAAACCCCTAAAAGACCATAAAACACCATAAAATAAAATAGAACCTAAAAAAACTTCAAGCACGTAAAACACTAGAAACCCTAAAACCCAGTCAAATCCCCTAAAAACCCATAAACACGCAGAACCCATAAAAACCCTAAAACATTAAAAAACCACAAAAAAAATTAAAAACCCCTAAAAGCATTAAAGAAACCCTAAAAACCAAAAAACCTAAACAACACTAAAAACCCCATAAAACACTAAAACACAATAAACCCTAAATAATCCCTAAAATTCTTAAATACACTCAAACCCCAAAAAACCCTAAAATACCCTAGGAGCCCCAAAAATATAAAAATTCCCCAAAAGACCACCAAAACCCTATTAAACCTAAAAGAAACTAAAACCCCAATAAAACCCTAAAAGACTATAATTTTTAATATAAACCCTCAAAACACCCTAAAACACTTAAAACCCCCAAAATCCATAAATAACCCAAAAAAATAAATATAACCCTAAAAATACTAAAAACCAAAAAAAATATTTTCAAAACCTACCCCCCGCCCCTAAATGCTTAAAATCCCAAAAACCCCTAAAAGTCACAAAAAATCCTTAAAAACTATAAAACCGAATAAAAACTCCAAAACCCATAAAAAATTAAAACCCTAAAAGGCATTAAAAACACATCATATCCCCTAAAACCCTAAAAACATCCAAAATCCCAAGAAAACCTATTTTTAAACTCCTTAAAACCCAAACAAAATCATAAAACCCAAAAAATACAAAAAGTCATAAATAACCCTAAAAACCTTGAAAAACCCAAGGCCCTAAAATCATCAAAAGACCTTGAATCCCTATGAAAAAACTAGAAAGAAACTAAAATAAACTAGAAGAAACAAAAAACCCAAAAATCCCATTCCCCCTAACCCCCCCCCCCCAAATCGAAAAATCCCTAAAAACACTAAGAAACCCCAAAACCCCCTAAATGACCTTAAGAAACCCTGAAACCCTAAACCTATAAAACCCCTAAATATCCTAAAACCCTTAATAACCCTAAAAATCCCTAAAAAACAAGAGACTCTAAAAAACTCTAAAACCATTAAACCCTAAAATGTGTGAGAACCGGTTAAATCCATTAAAGGCCCGAAAAATCACAAAAAAAGTTAAAATTCCATAAAAGACCTCAAAAACTGTAAAATCTATGAAAATCCCTGAAAACTCTAAAAATCCCAAAATCCCTAAAAATGACGTAAAACCCTTAAAATCCCTTAAAATTACAAAAAACCACTAAAACCCCATAAAAACTCTTTAACACCCTAAAAATTCTAAAACCCTTAACAACTATAAAAACCCTAAAAACCCATATAACCATACAGATATTATAAAAACCATAAAATATATAAAACAATAAATAAACCCTAAACCCATAAAAACCATAAAACATTAAAATACCTAAAAACCCTTAAACTCAAAAAACACATAAAAATCCAAAAAATAATAAAAACAACTCAAGACCCTATATCTCATAAAACCCTAAAGGACCCAAAAAAAACCTATAAAACCCTCAATGGCCACAAAAACTCTTAAATACCGAAAATAACCTATAACCTAAAATAGATAAAAGTGCTATAAAAACCCTAATCTTGCTAAAGTATCATAAAACAATAAAACATTATAAAACCTAAAACTCCTAAACCCCCTAAAAACCATAAAACCCCTATAAAACATAAAAAACCTAAAACATTAAATTAGTTATGAAAACCTAAAACCCCTTAAAATATCTAAAACCATAAAAACACTAAAACCCTCAAAAATCTTAAAAACATAAAACCACAAAAAACCACTTCCAAAACAATAAAACCCTAAAACCCCCTAAAATTTGGAAAACCCTAAACCCCCAAAAAACCCTAAAACCCCCTGAAACCCCATAAATCCACAAAACACTTAGAAAAAAAATCGATAAAAACATAAAAACATCTTATAAATACTAAAACCCAAATAACTCTTAATCTTTATAAATCCTAAAAGACCCCTAAAACCACTTTAAACCCTAAAAATCTTAAATAAACCCTAAAACCCTAAAAACCTTGAACCACTAAAATTCAAAAAAGCCTAAAAACCATTAAAAACCTCAATAAAATAAAAAACCCTAATAAAAATCAAAACCCAAAAACCATAAAAGGTCCTAAAACCCCTAAAATCCCAAAAGACACCAAAACCCAAAAAGACACTAAAACCTTGAAAAACACTAAAAGACGCTAAAAATTATAAAAACCTTAGAATACCCTAAAAACCTCTATAAATCCCCTAAAAGACCTCAAAAATACTTAAATAGCCTAAAAAATCATTAAAACCCCAAAAAACAGTAAAACCATAAAAATAATAAAACCCCTAAAAATCCATAAAATAGCTTAAAACACCTAAAAATGCTTAAAAACCCAAAAACCATGAAAACAATTAAAAAATATAAAAAAATGAAACCCCTAAAATCCCAAAACACCCTTTAAATCTATGAGAACCCCTAAAAACACTAATAACCCTTTAAACCCCTAAAAACCCTAAAACCTCCAAAAAATCATACAACCCTTAAATCCCTAGTAATACCTAAAAATTTAAAAAACCTAAATAACTAGAGAAACACAAAAACCTCCCAAAACCCCTAAATCCATAAATAACCAAAAATACATTAAAATTATAATAACCCTAAAAGTCCCTCAAAACCCTAAAACACCGTAAAATCCCAAAAATCCTTAAAAACCCATAAAATCCCGAAAAACAATTAAACCCCGTAAAAACCATAAAAATTATGAGGACCCATCAAAAAACAGTAAACCCCCTTAATCCCCTAAAACCCCTAAATAAAACTAAAAACCCCATAAAATACCTGAAAACCCCTTGAAACCCCAAAAAACCATTATTGACCCTCCATTTTTAATTACGGAATACAATAAAATTATGAAAAGAACATTTGATCTCTTACAGTATCAAGGAAATTTGAGAATAAGCAAAGAAATATGTCCAAATAGACCTACACAATACACTTATGCCCTAGAAGACCAATTCTGGTCTTTCTAGTACTTTCCAAATGCCCAACCCCCTATGATGTTGGCCTACACCAAGGACCTACACCGATGACCAACGTCGAGGACCAATGATGAGGACCTTCATGGATGTGTAATTTTTACACCCCTACATAGAAGATCTATGTTATGTACCTATTCCAAAGAACTATGTTAACAAACTTCTTCAGACTATTTTATATCCTTTCCAATAAATAAGACCCTTGGGATCTCAATTTTGACAACTGAAAAATTGTAAGAACTCCTGAAGCTGTCATTGCACAACACCTTCACCCAGGTCCCCTGAATTTTCTCAAGAAGCTCTCTAAAACATGAGATATGGGGTAATTTAAAGAGATAATAATGAACAAATTATATTAAGATATTAATGTAAGAAACATTTTATTACGAGCCCATAATAATCCAACAATGTGAGGCCCCTTCCCCAAATAATGACATGTGAAATACTTTTCCAAAGACACCAGTTGTGACCCAGGGTGCCTTGGTTAAAACCTCACCCAATTGTTGTTACCACGATAATCCATTTCTTAAGGCATTTCATGCTTTCAAAAACTTATTAACCCCTTGTTATGTATTTTTTAGTTAATCATATGACCTACATGGCATACCAATGTGGCATACCTACTTTTCATACCTGGGAGGAACCCCTATGATCAAGACCTACACGAGCCATCCTTTAAGACCTACTTTAAGCCTCTCATTCCAGGGATTCTCCTTCTTTAGCTCCCTCATCTCAAAGGTACCAAGTTGAAACCTCCACCAAGACCTCCTGATTTACTGAACCTTTGGAAAAGACACATCAACATGTATCCCAATTGGGTCGTTATTTTTATGGTTAGAGGTTTTCTTCATTTGTCTTATAAGGGGTTCAGGATCCTAGATATGTCTTTAGATTTATATATCTATGATAACATGGTCCCTTAATCTAAGGATAGTGTTCATGAGTTACCTATCTCACATTTTCAAGATATGAATCTATCCACCCCTTCTCATCACTGAGATCTGGAGCCTTCGGTCCCTAGTATGGAGGATAAGGATCACACTTTCTTTTCCCATTGATAAACGAAAAGTCTCCACCCCTCTCCTGGTACCAATAAAAGGGGTATCCTCCAAAGGTAAGTCCCTAGCCTTTAATTTAGGTGGTTTTAGTCTTGATTATTTCTACATCCTTCACCTTCACTCATTTCACAGTCTCCCCAGCCTCTTCTTGCATAGGCCCTCCCTATTATATCTACAAAAGAGAAGGTGTTTATAGTTTTTTTAATTTTTTACAACCTCTTTATTCTCACATTGATCCTGATTCTTGTGGACCTTGAGATTTTTGATGATTCCAACACCTGAACAATCAACCTGAATGAATTATCTATGATAACTCAGATTCCTTCCATAACTGGGATATGTAGGAAGCCTTATTTGGGCACAAACTCCATACAATATCATCCATTAAATAAGAAATAATACCTCCTTGATTAGGGAACCCTCTTAAATATTAAACCCTAATCACAATTCACTTAATCCATGCATCCTCCTTAAGAGTAAGCCCCAAATTAAGCCTCCCTTAAATATCCATGAGTTAAGACATCTCTCGTGGACCTTTTTACAAGGGAACTCTCTTTAGGAATAAGGCAAAACCATTTTTTCTTCAAAGAGACATAATCTCCTTTGGGACTTACTGAGCTACAAGGAATTTTATTCCCATCCATTTGGGATACATAAGAAGCCTCCCTAAGGTTCAAACCCTAAACCTCAAATCAATCATGTTCTCTATAGTCCACATTCCCATTAGATCCTAATTCAACTTGGAATCCCATATCCCATACATGTTCCTTGGGATGTTTAAACATAATTCCCACACCAAGCTTTTTATAGGCTCCTTTCACCTATACATCTTTGCCACATGATGTTAAACTATATGGTTGGGTCCTTATCACGTGACCTTAAAAGGCAAAATGTGTCCCATAAAGCAGCACCTAACAATGTGGGTTTTTATTCCTTTCACAAGGATGCATAGGTATCCCATATATGGGTTTGATCCCAATATCATAACAACTTCTGTCTCCCTAGATGACAATAAATTCTAGAGTGAAATTCTTCTACCTGGATGTCCATAAACTCTAGAGTCCCCCACTGAGTTTCTTTAAAACCAAAATCACCATAAAAACGACTAAAGACTGTATAAGTAGTATATAAGAGTATACTATTCATGGAGAACTTCAAATACAAATAGGTGTATGCATTGATGAAGAACCTAGAATACATACCGATGATTTTGAATTCCACACATGATAATAATTGATTAAAAATTTCAAGGGAATACTACATTATGATTGTTAAATTAATAAGGATTCATGTGAATTTCTTAAATCTATGAGAGAGTCCTGGAGTAGGAAATAATTCCACCCAAAAGTGTGTGATGATCCCGAACTCACATCCTCTCGACTAATGTGAGAACTTAAGCATCAAGGTTCAAAATCCTTAATGATAGCTTGCCTTTGGAAATTAGGTCCCTTTGGATAGAGAACTATTGGTTTTTTTCTAGGTCTATAAATAAATTTATTGGAAACTATTTAGAAATTGTGATTCCTAACCAAAACACATATTCCGAGGGAAACAAAATATAGTGATCCAGACATGGATCCTTAACAAAAAAGATAGTGTTACCTATTTTTCAGGACCCTATCAATTGATAAAAAGGTCCAGATATGTCAATCTATCACACATGCATTCATAAGAAAATTTTTTGGATTTTCTGGAGTTCACTATTTTTATTTTTCATATATACAAGTACTTCCTTCCAAGAACACTTTTTTTTAATGCTTCATTCTGATTTTCACCCATGAATACCATGGCTACTACTCTAGCCAGATCCTCTTCCACTAGAAGTATGCCATCACCGAATCAAGATATTCAATGTTGGATTTCTAACATATTGGTTTGAGAGTACCATAAACATGGTACAATCCCAACCATGGAGGCTACCAGACAGGACCTCCATATCAAGAATCACCCTCGATCATCGAGTCAATGATGAAAAGTGGTCAAGAAGCCGATGATGTTGACCAAAATATTCAACCATTTTGCGATCATATCCCCAAAATGTAGTCACCAACACCACCCATATTCTAGGGAGGTAAACCAAGATGCAAATTACGGCCTCATCCCAAAGACATAGGGGTCCTTCTTGAGAGATACTTTGAACAATCACCACTATTATCACCACACTACAGTAAGATATCAACATGATAAGGGTGTTTCCTTCAGTTATCTCTTCCAAGTCCCATAGACCCAGACACATAATACATCTCACTGAGGACAAAAATGGGACAACGGGTAGCATGGTCCTACTTTTAACCCTTCTAAAAAATACCAAAAACCCAGTTTGGTGGAAATCAATGGTCTGGTATATACACCCATTCACTATCAATCAACCATCCAATAGACTCCTCTGGTGGAATCTAATGAAGCCCACCATTATAATCTTTTGGAGTACTTCAATCATGAACATATACCTACCTACACTAATTTATATAGCTATAAGACTCATCTAGTGGCATTCAAATAATCATGCCAACCTGATTTGGAAGCAACCTACAAGTAGGAACATACACCTTCCTGAACACATCATGTCTAACAACAACCTTTTTTTCGAAAGAACCCGGAGAAGTCAGTCAGAAATATATAACGACAAGTAGAGGGAAGGTTAAACTCTCTTCCATAACACATTAATACTTCTAGTATCCACTATTAAGAAAGGGCAGATAAAAGAAGGTACATACACTTACTCTAGATACAGAATAGAAGTATATTCCCATTTAGGCCATTGAAGTCACCAACCACATCTTGGAAATAGTTAATGGGTCGACACAGATTCCTTCTCGTATCCTAAGACTTTCTCAGATGTCATCACGGAGAAAATAGAGGTACATGAGGGACAAAATCATACTTTTTCCCACACAACTAGGGTGGCTCGTCAATATGTCACCATAAAGAAGATACATGCCTCTATTCTCATATAGGAGGGTTATGGGGCATACTCCCCCATATCATACGGAGAATTGGATTAGGCACATATAACCGCTTCAATTGAGGATAATTATCTTATTCTAATATCCACTCCAAGGTAGTAATATAAACCTTCCCATGATAACCACTTTTCCTAGAACGTGGCCCCGACTTCTCATAAGAAGGTGTCCCTAAAAAATTCTTGTCAAACATAATTGGAAAATAAAGAGCTAGTTTGTGATTTGGATCAACTTAATTTTGGAGTTCTTGAATCCCTCATACATTTAACTATTTCAGCTCAAGATCCTACCATCTCATTACCAAATTACTGTAGAAGAATCAGTAATTATAAAGGCTCTCATCAGACAGTTCATCATAAAGGCTGTCTTATTGACAATTCATTCAACCATGAGAACATATCTCTGAATTAAATCCATGAAAACCCTCCGTGTTTCTAAAATATGAAAGAGAAAAAGAGTATACTCCTTTCTATAATACACTATGATGGTCCTCCCACTAATGGAATTTTTTGTGAATGTTCTTTCCACAGTAGTAATTCACATTGCAAAGAGAATTACCCAACTGTAAATGTAGGGATGAGAAAACCCTCTTATCTTGAGGAATTTTCAAATACATGTCTGGTCATGTCTGATTCCTTATCACTTGTGGGTGAAATAATTTCTCAACTAAAAGATATCCCAGGGAAACATTCATTCTATGAACCACCCTTGGGCCATTTATCTTCCAATGAAACAGAGGAACTCTCTACAAATCTTGTTTATTATGATAAATCCACAGGAAAATGCCATATTTTGTTTGACCAAGTAGTGAAAACTCTAGAAAACGATAAAGGGGATATGTTAAACATGTAGAAAAAAATGTATAAGGATGAAATAAAAATAATGTTCTGGCCATTGGCCACCTCTCAATACAACATTCCATAGAGGTTGGAAGACTATTGTATTCATGATATCTATCTCAACATATTGAAGATTCCTCATCATCTAAAAGCCAAATTATTTTTGTATGTTGAATATCAAAGTAATTTAATTAAAATATAAGGGGTGTAATGTCAAATTGACTTGGCATCTCTCCTAGCATCCCACCCTCCAAAAATTGACAAGCAGCAAGGATCTCTTCAATGTGAATGCCACAATTCATTAATGGGGTTGAAATGATTAATAGCAGATACCCCATTTATTGTTTGTATCAGATGATGGAGTGCACATGGAGCATTGTATTTCACTGAACCCTCCAGTTAGTAAATCCCTCCATAATTGGTATCATGAAATTTTATTTCCCCAAGCTAGCTACAAAAAATGAATCAAGTTCATAACTGAAGAGATACTCAGCAAGAATAGGCCTCGACCAGCTTTCACCAAAGTCAGGCCCAAAGAGGGAAAGTCATTGAGATAATTTTGCATCAAGATTCTGAGAACATCAAGAAGGACTCCCTCTTAGTGGATGTCAGCCATCAAATTGTGAAAATGTCTGAAATATCATAATGATCTTCCAAAGTATGAAATTTAAGTGAATGCTAGATAATGCAGCCAACTAAGGTTCAGACTAGAATTCATAAAATCAAGAGAGTAGTTGTGTTGATATCATACATAGTATTTCAAGACACCCAAACCCATAGGGATGGTGTTATTTATTTAACCCAAACCTTAGATTCAATAAATATAGCCCAAAGTATTGAGAAATAAGAACAAGAATAGCCCCAACACATAGGACTGGGGGATTTTTCACATTCAAAATCCCATCTTTAGTATAAGTTAGTTTTATCCCGATTAGGAAGGAAGACACAAAATTAACACATTAATGAACTATCTTAGGATTCCCTTAAGGTTAAATTCTGCCAAACAATTCCTAGAGAACCAAAAAATAGGAGGAAAAGGTCTCATGGAGGGTTTAGAAAATGGAAATCCCACAGAAATACTGACAGAATTCCATTGATGCATTAAGTGTCAGGTAATGACATAAATTCTATCAAAAAATATCCTCTATAAAATGAGTCAAGTTTAGGGGACTCAGAGGATGAAGTAATTTTTCATAATATGGTCCACACCGAAGAAAATGAAGGATGTGTGCATACCCATAATCAAGGTTTACCCAAAATTTTGGTATTCCCTGAAATAATAAACTTCCACATATTCAAAAGGAACCTAATAAGGGAAAAGGTAAATTAATGACCATGTATCACATATCCACTAGAGAAGTTCAATCCCATTCACTTGAAGAAATATTTTCTCCTCAAGAGGAAAAGATGAAGGCATTGAGAAGGGTCAATGTAGAGTGACTCTGAAGTAGCATTCCTACTAGATATGCTCTACAAGTAGATCCTCCTCTTGCACATCCTATTGGAGAGCCTCAGAAAAGAGGGTTTCTTGAAACTACTGATGTAGATAATTAATTACCTCCATTTCACGTATAATCATATCAATTTTATTCACATCCTTACATTCATGTCCCCATGGGTAATCTAAGGAAAATACTAGTATCAATAGCACTGGTGGTCCTACTAGTTGCTAAACTAGTTGCCTCACTGGTTATCACACCAGTATTGGCTCCATCTACTATACCATTCCTGGTACTATTTCAACAATTTGTTTCCTAAATTCTTATGAACACTATTGAGTCACTGAAGACTTGATTGGAATCTATATATGTACAACATGCACCAATATAGTAAGAAAAGAAGATTTATCCCAAAAGGGTAGTTTCATCTCCTCTACCGAATTTTGGGAATCTCAAATTTCCAATATTAAATGGCTGAAGAGATCCAGAGAAACACTTTATGCATTTTGTCTCTCGTTGTGATCCCATAATGGGGACCACTGATAAATAAGACGTAGTGAAACTCAGATACTTCATGAAATCATTGTAGAGGCCAGCCTTTGTATGGTACAAAATTTTGTAGTCTCAGTCGATCATTTTATGGGAATATATCCTCTAGAAGATTTTTTTCTAGTTCATATTAATTCTACAGAAGAAAATAGTCTTAGATCTCATAAAATTTCAGAAAAGGGAGAATGAAAGAGTTTCATATTTCATTTCTTGATTGAAAGGACTAACATACTCCTTGAATATAACACTCCTTCAAGAAGAGTTGTCGCCCATTCGGGTAGAAAATATCCATGATGAGTAACACACACCGTTAAAACCTATGAAATACACCAATGGGTTTCGAGATCTGGCCTCGATTTCTCAACAAGTGGAAAAATCCATAACAAATACTAGATACAAATCCCAAGTAATCCTATCAGCTTCGGGAAGAAGAGTTGGAAAAGCAGAGGATTCTATAGTTACACATAAGCAGTTCCCTGTACCTGCTCCTAGTTCAAAACCCACATCATACCATAGGGATCCACCTACCATGTTTCATCAGTAATGACCACCTTGTCAAGATGATAAAAAATATAAAAGGTTAGGATAGTTTGATGAGTTGAAAAACAAGATCTATTCTTTTCAAAATGGTCAAGTCCCCAACTACTTCATATCAACTTTGGAAAACAACATATTTTCGTTTCCAAGGCCAAATAAACCTATCAAAGAAGGATATTATGACATCATAAACAATTTTCCATTCCATAAAATGTTGGGGCACACTATCCAAGAGGGTTTTGTTTTTAAGGACCTCTTACAAAAGATGTTGGACTCTAGGTATGTGAAGCTGAAAAATTCACTAGAACAGGTAGCATATGTTTTTGTTACCAATCCAGAGGAGGAAGATGAATGGAAGGAAGTCAAAAGTAAGAATGGTCAGAAATTTTATGATTATATGGTTAAGAAAACAATAATACAAACTCATTCCATTATGAACACATTTGAAACAACCAACTATTTTTTCTACCTCTTCCATTATAGAAAGTTCGTCTTCATCAAAATCAATGTCCTCTAAAGTCCAATCCTCAAAGATAAAAGATGGACAGAATAATAAGGGTAAAATAAAAGAATACAAGTTTATGTCAAGGAAATTTTTTTTCTTGACATTATAATATTTTATGCCAACCATCGCAAAAGTACATGCACCGCCCCGCCAAACGGACCAACATAAATCTACCTATCAGTTAGAGTATTAATCAGATGAGGAGTTGATCTTCTACTTCATTATCCTTAATCACTTAACAAAACTCTATGTGGATGATGATTATAATTATGAGCCTAATTTCCCTAGACATGGTTGGGGAATTAGAGTAACAAGTCATCAAGTTTGAGGGTACATGGGGATACACGGTCATGCTAGAAGCCACTACTTCAACAACACCCATTCTCTAATTTTTTATATAACAGAAACTCATGGGAGATATATTCAGTTGGATCAGTAGGAATTAGGTTATTCTCCCACACATGACATTGTATACCCTGATGTGATCATCTAGGAATAATATTTAGAGTATATTCCACTGCCTCTTCATAATGTGGGTAGACCTAGATGGACTAATCCACTATAATCAGAAGTACTTCTAACTTCTTCTCCAAGAGATGCTCTATCCACCTTACCGTCCATGTTTTCGATCTTGGATTCACTGAATCTATCAAATGATATCCAGTAATCACTTTTTGTGGATTTTTCAAGCCCTCATGATTTTGAAACCATGGTTTCTTCCATAGTGGTTTACTGTATAGAGAATGACCTAGCAGAATTCCAAATATTCATATCGTTCATGGAATGAGATGATTATGTTTTCAAACATGGACACATCAAACCCTTGCACTTTTATTGGTAGATTAATTACATTGAAATATGATGACACTTCATTGATAATGGCTCAAAAGTCAACCTCATTCTCATTCATACACTTCTCTGTTTCTTCCTCACTGAATCCCCTTTGTCTCCCTCCACTTTGATGTCACAAGGTTATGAAAAGAATGAGAAATAACCTATCGACTATGTTAATCTTAGAAATCATTTTGGGGATCTAATATCTGATTCAAAGTTCTTGGTTTTACAAAAGGACACAACTTTGAACATGATTTTGGGGAGACCTTGGCTACATCAACATGTTGATATTCCTTCATCATACCATAAATGTCTCAAATACTATGTCAATGGTAAAATTGTGAAATTTCACAATGATAAAGACCCATTATAAACTTGTGAATCTTTGTACATTGATGCAAAGTTATATCACAGAAAGGGGAAAAAGTCCATGGAAAATGATGTTTTATGAATCAATGCTCTGAATTGTATGAAAAAGATCCCATATTACCTAGTCAAGAATCTTAATAAAAATTACATGATTTCGATTAATCAAATTGAAAGGGTTGTCCCAAATCCAAGAACTTGTTCAGTATATTCCATAATGTCAACTGTGAAGACTGAACCTGACAGAATAGTAGAAATCATTAACTCTCCAAGTAGTGATCAAAGCCTAAATGGATATGTCTTCATTCCATCCACTAATCTTCATCAAGTCTCTACTTCATCAGTCAGACTAGAAGAAGTTGTCACACATATCAAAAAATAAATGGATTCTGATTTTTGTCCCATCATCTTCCCTTTAGAACATTAAAAAGACCCTTCCACATAAGTTGGGCTAGAGATGGTTTCCTCCACTCTGGTATTTCCAAATACCGACTTGTTCCTTAGCTCTAAAAATATTTATTCATCACCTACCATCCAAGAAGAGGATAAAGAAGCAATACATGAAGAAGAGAAATAAGAAAAAGACCTCTGAGATTCCCATTCAGTATTTAAGGAAGGTATATCTACCACTATGGATGAAATCATATAAGTAAATATAGGTAGAATGGAAGATCTACACCCCACTCTGATTAGTGAGTCCATGACTTATGAATATAAAGAGGTATATACATTCTTTCTGAAACATCATTGGGATGTGTTTGCATAGAATTACACATAGATGCTAGGTCTTTACCCTAAGGTGTCCACCAACCATTTGGACTTACTAGAAGATCATCTAGGATACAGGTAACTAGCTAGGAGGAAGCACCCAACTAATGCTTCTGAAATTGAGGCCGAGGTCGACAATCATATCAATATTGACTTCATCTAATAGGTGAAATATCAACATTTTCTAGCTAATATTTTCCCAATTAATAAGAAGAATGGACAAATCAGGTTTTTCATTGATTTTAGATATCCTAACCAGTATTTTCATAAATATGAATACCCTATTTCTATCAAATAACTCTTAATTGATGCAACAACTGGCTATGATTCTCCTTCCTTCATGGATGGCTACTCTAGGTATAAGAAAATCCATATGGCATCATAAGATGAGGAATATAAAGCCTTTATATTCCCTAAGAGTTTATTTTGTTATCAATTAATCCCATTTGGTTTGAATAATGCTAGTACTACATACCAACATGATATTCACCACATCATCAAACCCTTATTTGGGAAATTGGATGATTTCAATTTTGATTATATCGTGGTCAAATCTAGACAACATTTTGATATCTTGGATGACCTGGAGATCATATGTAGCAATCTTAGACAACTTAATATGAAGATAAACCCCTTGAAATATGCTTTTGGTTTAACCTTGGGAAAATTTATCAGTTTAATTGTACACCATCACCACATCGAAGTCAATCCCGAGAAAACTAGAGCTATCCTTGACATTTCATCTTCTATAAAATTGAAATATTTGAGAAGAATTCAAGGAAAATTAGCTTATATATTTAACTTCATAGATAATCAATTATTTAAGTGTCTTCTCTTCATGAAATTAATGAAGAATGTGTTTAATTATCAGAGGACCATGTACTTCCAATAATAATTTGGTACCCTCAAGAAATACCTCTTGATTCCACTAGTATTGATACTACCTATTGAAGGAAAACCACTCATTCTTTATATGATAGTATTGTAGAGTTCACTAGGTGCCTTTTTTGAATATAAGAATGATGTTTGGAATGAAAACATACTTTACTATATCAGTTGAACCATGCTTGACATAGAGACTTGATATTAATATATTTAGAATATCTTCCAAGAATTATCCATTAATGTTCAGATGTTGTGGCACTACTTGCAACATCCTGAGGTCCAGTTGGTCTCTAGAAATAACCCGATCAAATTTATCCTCAATAGTTCTCTATTGAAAAGATGTCTGGAATTGTGGTTAGTTATTATACAATATTTTTATATAATGTTCATTCCTAAGAAGACATAGAAAGTCTATGATTTACCAGAATTACTTTTAGAGCACCCATATGCAGAAGAAACCACACTAAATACTAAACAGCCTGAGGAATAAATCTTCTCTATTCAGGATATCCCCTAGACATATGAAATTTATTTTTATGATTCTTCTTGAATTAAAATGGGTAATAAGATGTAATACCCTATGCTCAACAAGAATGGGTTTGGAATTTTTCATATCATCTAAGAAAAGGCACTGTTTCCATACACCTTCATGTTATCAGAAGGTGGTACCAACAATGAAGTAGAATATCAAGATCTCATTAAAGGTAATTAATTGGCACTCTATGTATATGTGGATCACCTAGAGGAGAAAGGTGATTCAAAAATGATAATCAAATAGATAAAAGTGGATTTCACCATCAGAAAAGAAGAACTAATTCACCTGTGTGATTATGTTTGAGGGTTAATAGAAGAGTTTCCCTCTATGACCACGATATCTTTTTCCCAAGGTTGCAAATTTCCCAAGATGATTCATTTCCAAATGCATCCACAACTTTAGATGTTCCAAACATGGATGATATAATCATATACATTTCTCATTATCATGAGTTTTTCACATTTTTTTTCAAATCAGAATAGAGGAAATAAATGAAATCAATCCCATTTCCAAGCTATATGGTCATACCATGTGATGGATGGTGCCCATCATGGAATATCTCGAAAATGGAGTACGTCCAATAGATAAATCTATAATAGATAATTTTCGATGATGATAAGATAATTTCACTCTTTTTAATGGACCAAATCACCAGATGATCCTCTATTGACGAGGATTTGATGTAATTCTCCTCTGATGCTTTGATGGGGAAGAGACTGCGGCTGTCATGAAAGAAGTACATGTAGGAACCTATGGTTCCCACTAGTATGCACATTGAAATTTTGATCAAATCCAAAGGCTTGGATACTTATGGCCTTTGAAAATGAAGTATAGAAAAAATTTCACTAAGAAGTGTCATCCCAACAAAATTCATGCCAAATTCATTCATCGACCCCCATAGTTTCTACATAAAACTAAATACTCTTCACTATTTTCAATATGGGGAATTGATGTAGTGGGAAAATATCTTCTAGGTATGAATAAGATGTTCAAATATATCCTCAATACCACTGATTTCTTCTCCAAATTATCTAAGGAAATACCTCTTAAAGAATTTAGGGGGAAATTCATTGTTAGTATTATCAAAGCTAATATCATTACCACATTTGGCGTACTTCATACCATATTGATGGAAAATGACACCAATTTTTGTTTTGTTGAGGTATGGAAGTTATATTAGGAATCAAATATCAAATCCAACCATTAATACTACAATCATTCAGTGGAAAATGGGAATATAGAGGATTTTAACAAAACCATGTACAACATACTCTAGACAATTGTGGATAAAGCTAAGAAATCTTGGCCTGATAAACTCTCACCTACCTTATGGTCTTACCAGACTACTACTTGTACTACAACAAGGTCAACTCTGTATTCATTGGTATATATAATAGAAGCATTCCTGCCAATTTAAGTTCAATTACCTTCACTCTGAGTTGTTGTTTGTGATAGGTTATCTATAGATGAGTAGTCTCAGAAGTGACTAGATGAATTGGAGAGATTGGATGAAAATGTATTGCATACCTTCAATAACTTGTAAGTCTATCTTAATCAAATAGTCTGATAATTCAACAATAAATTTATCCTCCATTCATTCCTCCAAGTATAATTAGTATTGGTCCATAGGACTCCAATGATACCAGGAAAGAAGCCTCCAAAACATTAACCAAATTGGGAATGACCTTACTCCATACATAAGGTCTACTATAATGGAGCTAATTTATTAATCCCAATGGATGTATAACTCACCACAACTCCAACCAATGAATGTTTTCCAAAGAAGTACATTGTGTTATATCAAAGAGTAAATCGTGGTTTCATGATGTTAAACTATGTTACAACCAATGTCCCAATTTTATGACGTTAAACTACATAGAACCATACAAGTCTCTGTTGTATGAAAATAAAGTGTCGAGCATCTTCATCCTCATTGTACGATGTTAAACTGAATGGCATGAGTTTCTACTCACATGACCAAAAACTGTAAAAAAAAATTTCCTCACCACATATCATTAAACTGTATGGTTAATGTCTTCTTCATTTGAAATTAAAAAAAAATCAAGCTACCAAAAATTCACATTTCTTATGGTCTTTTAAATGATGTAAATCTTCCATTCATAAGACTTAATCACATCATTTCCAATCCCTGGAGGAACTTAAACCCCATTTCTCCCTATGTTTGATCAGATTTTTATAGGTACCCCTTTTCAAGAACTACATGTTTCTTGATTCTTTCCCCTAGGAAGATATGTAGTGATACATGAGTCTTATCCCCTAGTCCAACAACAATGTTTATTTCATGTTAGGTCACCCACATATTTTTTTATGACAATAAACTACATGGTTCTTTAAAGAACTATATATGAATTGATTCACAATCTAATGAGATATGTAGAGGTGTCAAAATCTTCAATATAAGGCCCATCTATGAATACAAAATCCCTCTTATTCATAAAAAAATGTAGTTGGTGTGGGGAATCATATTTAAGAACTAAGTATGACTTGATTCTCATCCTAATGAATGGTGTAGTGGAGCCTGAATCTCTAATATTGGGTACTGTCATGATAAAAAAACTCCTTCACCCCTTGTGTGCATGAGTCAAATATGCAAAGAGAATATTTCTCTAAGAACTATGTATGACTTGATTCTCATTCCAATTAGATGTGTAGTGACACCCAAATATTTTATCTCAGGTCTATCCAAATATAAAATAAAATTCCTCTTTCCATGTGTGTATGAATCAAACCTGCATAGGGAACATTTCAAGAACTATGTGTGGCTTGACTCTCATCCCGATGAGATAAGTAGTGAAGCCCAGATCTACAAACCTAGGACCAGTCAGGATTTTGGAAGAGAAACCCCCTTCCTTTTTCCCATGCATGATTCATATCTATGTAGGGATCTCTTCCAGGACTTGGGAGTTGATTCCTATTACAATGAAATACATGGTAATTCCTATAATTCTTGATTTAGGCCCTACCATCAGCATGTAAATCATAAAAATCCATCTCCCCCACTTCAAAACCTGATTGACATGGGGAAAAATTTCAAGAAATATGCATGGATGGATTCTTTCACCAACAAGATATGTAGTGACACACGGGTCTTATACCACGGCTCAACCACAACTAAATAATCATACACCCATCCTTCACTTGTGTTATCTTTATATTGAAAAAGAAACCTTTCCCTCTCCTTGTTTCACAAATCGAGCATAGTTCACATGGGATTAGGAATTGGGTGAAGATATTCTCTACATAAATAAGGTCTCTTAATTTCTATTGGGTTTATCAATGGTCTTGGTTATAAGATCTTAAAAGGAACACCATATGTCCTCACCACAAGACAATGAACTGCATGGACCTTCATTAAAGAACTATGTGTGTCTTGATTCACACTCCTATGATATATATAGTTATTTCTAGATTTTCAATCTTGGACCTAGCCAGATCACAACATGAAAAATTCTCTACTCTCCTATGTATGAGTTATATCTATACGGGGAATCCCAATATGAGTTCTCACTTTACACATGAACTCATACATATTAGAACTACACAAGGATTTATTCTTAATCTAACATGATACATAGTGACACTTGGACCCTATTCCATTTTCAGCTACATTGCCTTTTAACATTTCATGTAAAGTCACAAGATTCTTTACAACAATTCATTAAACTACACATCTAATTTCCTTACCACATGACATAAAATTTCATGGATCCACCCTTTCCATTCATGTCGTGTAGATTCACTGTCCTTATTGCAAAACGTTAAAATGAATAGTAGTTAGAGAACTATTTATGGATTTATTATCATACCATTTGAGATACTTAGTGAAAACTAGGCCCCAGATCTAGTTCCAGCCACAAGATAATTGAAAATTTCCCCTCTACTACATATAATAGAAATCTATATATGATCTTTAATTTCGGACCCTCTCCATAGAGAACCCATCAAGGAAACAAGAGATGTACCTTTTATATATTTGAGTTAGATCTATATAAGGGACTCTTAACTCAGGGATCATATTAGTACAAATACTTCCATGTTGTATTGAATATTATCCCTTTCACATTTAATACTCCAAATCTTGAGTACATTCATATCTTCATAATCTCCCTTTAGTTTCTATTGGTAGAATGTCTGATACCTAAGATCCATTCTTCCGGACTATATAGTACATGCCCTCAGATGGCCTTACATAATTTCACCTAAATATTAGGCTTGTTAGCCAAAGGATTCCACTGTTTGGATTTGTAGCACATGCCCATGTTGGCCCTGTGTAATACATCCCCAGTAATGGGGTTTTCAAATATTTTAACATCATTCTTGGGAGAAGCCTCTTCTATCCTTTTAAGTATTAATTATGGTATGTAGGAACCCACAATTTAAAGAAGTAATCATTTGTGTATTTGTCTCATATCCTTTATCCCAACCTAAAAGTCTCAAAGACATAGTTTACATTTTCTATATCCATATGTTCAAATCATATTGGAATGACCATGGCCCATTCGACCACATATCCTCCACTATTTCCATAACATTTTTTCCCTAGTCGTGTGAATTAAAACTACATGCACCATACTTCATAATTTTGGTTCAAACCTTTGTAGAGAACATATTCCCCCTATTCTTAGGAATCATGAATTGAGATTCCCATTCTATATTCAGGAACTTTTTTCCATGAGCCAAACTCTGTGATTGGGAATATCTAAATCTCCATAAACATACATTGGCTTTTAGAAATATAATGTTAGAATAATTGAGAACTCATTTACTTGACTATGGGGTATTTTTCCTCAGTTAGCCTTGCACAATTTCACCCACATTATTGTCCTATCAGCCTAAGGATGAAATTGTTTGGATATGCATCAGATGCCCTAGCTGGCCCTGCATAATACATGCCCCATAATGGGTTTTTAAAATATTGGAAAATTTGTTCTTGGAAGAGACATCCTCTAAATTACATTATATTTTTTCCATGTCATTATTTAGATTCTGTAATCTTCAAATCATAGCTTACAATTCTTCCTTTCCATACAAAAATATGGTAGAACATTTCTAGACAAATTTACAAGAATCGTAAAACCATCAAATATTAGATCAAAGATAAAGATCATAAATAAAATTCCCTAATGTCCTAGTTTTATGACTTTAAACTTCATGAATTATGTCCTTACTACATGACTTTAAACGTCACAGCCCCCCAATGTCCTTACTGTGTGACTTTAAACTGCACAACACCATCATCTTTTATTGGAAAAGATCCTTCTCCTCCTGAAATTGGTTATTTAAAAATATATACCCTCCTTCATACACCAAATTCATATAGTCTTGGTTTCCCTATTCATTGCCTGTGTCGTTAAAATGTACCCTTTATTCTTAGATTCATTTCCTTGGAAACTCCACCCACTATGGTCTTGAGACATGCAAATATTGACAGATTTTTTTCTATCTACAATAGAATGTTAGAATTCCTGGGAACCCATTTACCTTACTATGTAGTATGTATCCCAATTGGACTTGAATCAGTTAATCACATAACGAGCATGAAAACCAAAGGATTCCACCATTTGGATATACAACATTTTCCCTAGATGGACCTACATAATACATCTCCATAATGGGATTGCAAATAATGGTAACTTTATTCTTGGAAGAGAAATCCTCTATTATTATACTTAAAATTTTATATTTTGTGACAAAAAATCACAAATCAATATTCTACTTGGACATATTAAGAGAATATTGGGACCTTCCCAGAAATCAATCATTTTTTGAGTTATTTATTTATTTTTAAAATTCATGGTTAGAGATATTTTACCTAAAACATTATCTTCATTAGTCAAACATGAAAAATGTTAAACAAACAACAAAAAAAGACATATTACTCACTAGGATGAAAACACACAAAGAGAATTCTAGATAAAATTCAAGACACAGTTTGCTAGACTCGCACTTTGTATGGTTTATTAAATATCAAGAAATAAAAATTAAAAAGACACAAAGTTTGTAGGGTTATCCATATGACCCCAGAAATAGACAAACTATACTCTCTAGGACCATTGGATTAGATATTTTTTTAGAGCATCCCTAATCCATATCTTTGTAATTATGATTATTTGGCATGAAACTATAGTGCTATGAAAATCATCTTTGATGTTATGACTACAAGAAAAGTAACAGGGATGAAGGCATATATGATCAGAGATAAAACCCTTTAAATTTATATAGAAAATTCTGAGGAACATCCACAGAATCGAGTCATTTGGTCTTATATTACAAGAGTATTTCAACATAACACTTCATTTATTGGACAACCTCTATATCCCTATCATCCAATTATTAAAGCTTATCCAGGTGACCATCTTCACTCTCCTTAGATTTGAAAAGTGCTTCTAAGACATCCAAAAATGTTAGTAACTCCTTCCAGATGGGATTCTCCTAATGATTTATTGAGATGTACAAGTACCTCGAGAGAAGAATCCAACACTTGATGAATGTGTGATAGTTTAATTGATTGATCCTTAATTTTTTTCTAAACTTTGACAATTTTGCATTATTTTTGGCCTATTCCTAGGATATTATAGCTCAAAAACCCTCAACATTGGTAATCAGTTTTCCTTTTATAAGGTATTAACGATGTTTTTGTTCTTACTAACTTCGATGAATGGTTTTATTCACAGTAGTATATATTTGTTGAAAATCACATCCTCCAAATCCTAGTATGCTAAACAATTATTGAAGTCGACAAACATGTGAAGGAACATCTTCTAAAGGAATATCAGAGGTTATTTTCCAAATGAACTTCCATGCCTTTTCATGTGTGAAACCAAGGGAAAATTGTAGCTCTATGTCTAAATCAGAGTCACTAACACAAGGAAAAGTGTATTCTTGAATCAAATCACTCATGGAAGTTCCTTTATCTACTCCCTCTGAATAAAAAGATGGGTTAACTTCCGCTGTTGGTCAAGCCAACATATAATCTTCACCTTCATACCTAACCACATAAGATGATAATAATAAATGATGTATTAGAATCATTTTTGGCTTCAAAATAATAGCTATAATGGTGCATGATCAAGATATCCAATGACATTTTGCAAGTAATATGTCAGTAGAGTGATTATATTACTTAGTAGAAAACTTTAATAGTTTGAATGGATATTTCCTTGTGGGGGAATTCTCCTGAGCCTGCTCAGTGGTCATGGTCAGTGGATCTGGAGCATCTCCCAACCCTAGATTCTCAGTCGATACTTCTCTAATGTTAGTATAAGTTAGATGGAGTGGGGTTCCCCATTATTGAAGGGCCTATACAATTTTCTCTCCAAAAAAAGTTTCATGTGTTGAACTTTGATGTGAAATATCAGATAAAAGAAGAAATTTGTATGGAAAATGAATGAATGAGAACTTACATCTTTACATTTCCTCATTAAAGTCCCCAAAATCATAGATGGAACCTAGAATATCAATTTCTAGATTAATATCATCCATTATTTTAGTGTATATGGATTTTTATATCATATATCCCTCACTATTTAAGGTATCAGACAAATGTTGATCAGTACCCGCATTGGCTCTATTTGCATTCCTTTTTTCCAACTCTTTAACTGGAACACTATTTGAAAGCCTTCTTGAATCAGTATCAGCACCAACACCTACCTCAGCCTACCCATAATCCTCATTTATCCCTCCTGGAGCAATGAGAGTATCAACATTAACTACCATAGAGTCTTTTGGAACAGACAAAAAATATGAAATATTATGTATGATTGAATGTTATCAATAGTATATAATACCCATACTAAGTTAATTTGTCATTAACATGTCCATAATCCCTCCCCATAGATGATGTATTATATGCAGCTACCCCCTTTAAAAAATTTTCTTTCAAAATAACAGATTCATGAACATGGATCTGTGCATTCCCTAGGGTTCACTTCTCAATCCTTGAAACACCAGTACCAAATCCCTTAAAAGAAGAAATTGATTAATATCCTATAAAAATATGGACATGTTTGGAAAAGTTTTTCAATCAAGTTTTAATATTGGATGACAACACAAATACTAACTTTGACATACTCATCATACCAACTTCAATTCTCTCTTGTGCTTCTTTTCATAAGATAGTAGATATATTATACTACTCTTCTTGGAAACAAATACTAGAGGTAACGACTGAGGATTTTCTGTCAGCATTAACTCCATCATGGTTTTTTACTTTTGTATATAGTTTTAGAGACCCAAGGGTTTCATCCAACATATTGATGGGGGTGCCCATATGCCCATTATTCGGGGACTCTATCACCTTTACTAATGACTATCCTTTTCTAATTTCAAACTGAAAAATAAAATTCCATCAAAATTATTGAGGGTAGATGAAGGAAAAGAAATGAAACAAAAGTAAAGATAAATACATTATCAATATTAACATAAATGTCCCATTCCTCGTTAGGGGGAAAAATTATCCCTTCATGTATTACTCAATCCATCATGTCAGATACTCATTTAAAGGCTGGTATTTTGTCATCAATTGCATATATAAAAAATCTCCATTTCCATGAAGTGCTTCTTTACTTAAACCAAATTACTATTCAGATGAATATTAGAGGGTTCTTTAATATCACCCAAATCATGAATTCAAAGTCCATGGTGGAGAAACTCCCATCCATCCTTGAGATTATGATTCATAATTCCCTAATATTGGATTTATATGGGTCTCATGTAGTTTACCTTTATTGTGGTTTGATATGGAGAAAATTCAAAACCCTTTGATTGGAAAGTCTCTTCAGGCCTTCCCTCTTCTTCAGAAGAACCAAGGGATTAAATTACAACTTCTTCCCGATGATGGAGACTAGAATTACTTGGAACATGAGGTATCATCTCCCTAACATTAGTTTTCTTCGTACACTTTCTACAAGAACATTTTGATGGATTTGAATCCTCTTCATCATCTTTGGTTTTAAACTTCATTCCACAATTTCCATGAGAAAATGGTTTTGTGTACTCTACATTATATGTGACTTTAATTAAATCCCCTTAGGGGTATGAATAAACCCAGGATTTAGAATATCTAGCGTCCAATCCAATTTATGCCTCTAATGTAGGTAGAGTAATTCAAATCTATTACTCTTATAAAGCCATTAAAATCCATAATTGTTGGCCTACCATTGGGTTTTTCTCACACCTAACATAAGTAGGAGGTAAGGTTATCAATTGTTGAAGAAATTTGAATTAGCGATCAAACCTATATGGGACATAATCTTCATAGATAATATCACCATCAATGAGGTAAACTAATACACTCTCCCTGAATGATATCATATACACCCTCAACACATAATTATCCTCCTTCCCATTATCAACAAATTTTCTAGTTGTTGGGTTACCGAATGGAAAGAAGCTGAATTCCAAAGATACATTCAATGCCTTCATCACCTTAACAGGCTTCAGGCTCAAAGGATGTATCATAGAATATTTTTGAATAAATATGGTTAATTGAACATTTGGGGTCTTAACTGAATTCAACATTGAATATGAACTAAACTATGCTTCCATCCATCCCCATAACAACTGAAATGGTTCTGAAAGTCTAAATGGAGATTTCCCATTGTATAAATGTAATAGGAATTGATATATTATTGCGAAAACAGGGAAATCCAACCCAATATAATTCCCCTATGCTAACTTGGTTGTAATAAAAAAAGTCTCTAACCTCACACCACCACCAAAATCGTGGAATGATAGTAGATCGATTCTTATCCACATGGAAAGGAAGCGAGCTAGGCACACCTTTGCATCAATATTGGTATCAACCTTATGGACCCAATGTTGTAAATCACACTTATCTAATGTGGGCCAAAATTTCCCTTAGATAACCCGATTATTTGAAGTATGTCAAATGGTAGGAAGTCTACAAGTGGGAATTTTCTCTTTCATTGGTTCTAAAAAATCGTCCAGCCACAATTTCATAAGAATTTCAGCTCTAGGACAAGGATATTTCTTTTATTTTTGTAGATCCTACACTATTTTAAATATATCATGTTCCAATGGTGGAGTCCTATCAGTTTCAACCCATGATTTATTTGATGGGATAAATTCATCATACATTTCCCCAATAATGTGAGCCTAAAAATTTTGAAAGACACCCCACAAACTGATACCAACCTCACCATGAATCATATGGAAAGAATTTTTTTATAGACTCCATCTTCTCAGTAATTCAGTAAGGATTTCATTTTTATAAAAATTAGTCTATCCTACCCATGAATTTTCATAAATGTTAACATATTTAAGATCTTTTTGTAACTCAATGTAATTTTGGCATGCACAAAATTCCCACATCCATTCAAGACCGACTCACGCTCTAGAGTAGAGATCCTAGTCTTCTTTATACCCATTATATTGATCTATCATTGAAGCATGAAAGGATGAATCATAGAAATGAGTCCTTCGATCTACAACACAATTCTTCATATTAGGAGTACAACCACTTTGATCTAGGAAGAATCTTCTAGGAAATGTTCCCTCATTAATAGGGACACCCTTCATAGAGATGTTGAAATAAGGATGGGTGATGTGTTTTATAAACCAAGGCTTTAGGAAATATTTTATATATGTTGGAATGTGATCATCCTTCCGAATCCCATGCTTGTACATAGGAATATAGTTTCTTTGTGAAAATTTGGATTAATATAGAACAAAGGCTTTCTCCAATTCAGGAATGGTACTATCAAAGATGTCATAATGGTGTTTTTCAATAGACTTCCTCATTTCAATCGGGAACAAAGTAGTTTCCTCATTTGAATTAATTAATCTATCCATTTTGAACCTGTTGGAAAACACCAATTTCTCTCATAAGTTGTAATATTAACTCAATAATGATAAAATTTTAACATAGAGGAATTAAAGAATTTTTAAAAGGAAAATCTCCACATAGGTTCTGCAATAAGGTACACATCGCGGGTCCTTGGATATGGTACCTCACGAAGGTCCTTCAATAAGGTATCCATCATAGGTCCCTCAAAGAGGTTCTTTTGTAAAGATACTTTGACAAAGAGACTTAATGGAGATTCATTGCATAAGTATATATACCTTGAATAAACCTTCTAAGGACATTCATTGGAGAAAAATAAAATGCAGCTGAATGAATGATCTGTACGATGAGAGAAATAATCAGAAATGTATGTGACAAAAATGGAAAATCCATGGGGGTATTTATAGGAACTTTTGGCCTATGATGAGGAACTATGAGGGAATGTTATTATGAGGGTGTGTGTAATCCTGCATTAATTATTCATAATCTATTCCCCATAGTGTTTTCTTCAGTCTATACCCTCATCTTTCAGTTGGTTCCAATCCCAAGGGGGGGGGGGATTTGTTGAGACTCCCTTTTACAAAGGGGAAAATATAAATTCTTATGAAAAGAACTTTTGATATACTACAGTGTCAAGGAAATTAGAGAAAAAGAAATGAAATTTTACCAAAAAAGACATCCACAACACAATTTCATGCAAGAAGACCAGTGTAGGTCCTTCCAGTATAGCCCAAAGGCACATCCCCCTACACCTAGGACCTATGTCGAGGACCTACACTGAGGACCTATGCAGCTATGTTATTTTTACACACATTCAAATAATAGATACATTGTGTACCTACACCCAATACCTATGCTGACAAACTCCTTTTGACCAGGCCCCCTCCTTGCCTATAAATAGGACCCTTATGCGCCCCATTTTGACCACTAAAAAAATTAGATGAACTCTAGAATCTCTCATTGCATTGTACCTTCACCTGGGTCCCTCAAATTATCTCAAGTAACTCTCTCAAACATGAGAGAAGAGGGAATTATAAGGGATAATAAAAAACAAAATGATTTCAGAGTTTATCATAAAACAGTTCTGATTATGTACCCATAAGAAGCCACCTCTGTGAGGCCCCTCCCTTAAAGAGGGACTTGTACAAGACTCTTATAAAGACACCAGTTGTGACCTAGGGTGCCTAGGTTAAACCTCACCCAAGTTTTTTTACCATGCTAGTCCATTTCCCAAAAAGATTAATTATTTTAAAGACTTATTCTCCCTATGTTAATCATTTTTAGTTCTTCCTAGGACTAGCCTGACATACCTGTACAGAATACGTACTGGAATACCTACATTAATCCTCTATGCTTAGGACCTACGTGATCCATCCTATAATCCTTATTTTAAGCCTCTCATGATAGGGCATCTATATCATTTTCTCCCTTTTCTATATAGGACCAAGTTGAAACCTCAACCAAAACCACATAATTTATCAAACCTTTAGGAAATGAACATCAACATGTATCCCATTAGGGTTTGTATTTCTATGGTCAGAGGTTTCCCAAATTTGTCTTATAATGGTGTCATGATCCTTGAAATTTTTGTAGGTTTTTATATCTATGGTTTCATGGACCCTTAACACAATGAAAGTGTTGAGAAGTTATCGATATCAGATTTCGAGGATAGTACTCTATCCACCCCTTCTCATCCCTAAGATCAGGAGCCTTCGGTACTTGGTAGGGAGGATAAGGTTCACACCTTCTTTTACCATTGATAATGGAAAAGTTTCCCTCCTCTCTTTGGACCAATCAATGGGAACTCCTCCTATGGAAACTCTATAGTCTTTCATGTGTTAGGTTCCAGTCTTGCTTCTTTTTACATCATTCTCCTTCACTGCTTCCTTACATTAGACCCGCGTTTAATGTAATGTAAAGATAAGGAAGTGTTGTAGCCATGATATCTTCTATGGTTTCCCTGATCTCTTCCTCCATAGGACTATCCCCATCCATCATAAAAGGACAAGGTGTGTGTGGTTTGTCGAATATTTCACATATTATTGTTTCTCACACCGAGAATGACTCACATGGGCTTGGATATTATTGATGATTACAACACCTCCACAATCCACAAGAAGAAATGAACTATGTGAACTCTAATTCCCACCATAACTGAGATACGTAGGAAGCCTTCTTATAGCCCACACTCTATACAATCTCATCCATGAAATGAGAAATCATACCCCTTTGATCAGGGAATCCTCCTCAAGAATAATACCCAATCCTAGTTCACTTAATCTGGGAATCCTTCTTAGGATTAATCCAGAATTAATCCTAACTAAATATCCATGAGTTAATAAATCTCTCATGGACCCTGTTACAAGGGAATCCTATTTAGGAATAATCCCCAACCTTTTTTTCTCTAAGGGCTATACTCCCTAATGAGACATACCTAACAACATAGGATTTGATTCCCATCCAAGTCGGATATGTAGGAAGTGTCCCTGAGGTTCAAACCCAAAACCTCAAATCAAACATGTTCTCTATAGGACACATTCCCAACAAGGCCTAATTAAACTTGGAATATAATATCCCTTCCAAGTTCTTTGGGATGTTTTGATATTAGTCCCAATCAAAATTTTGTCTAGGAACCTTCCACCTAGAAGTCCTTTCCACATGATGTTATACTGTATGGTTGGGTCCTTATCACATACCATTAAGAGGAATGATGTTTCCTATTAAGAAGCACCAAACTATGTGGTTTCTGATTCATCTCACAAGGATACATAGGTATCCCATCTATGGGTTTGATCACAACATTATAACAACTTCTATCTCTCTAGAAAACGATAATTTCAAGAGTGACATTCGTCTACCTGGATGAACATAAACTCCAGAGTGCCCCACTAAGTGTCTTAAAAACCAGAATTGTCTTAACAATGAATAATGAATATCGATGTAGTATATAAGAGGATACAATTGATGGATACTCTAGAATACATACATATGTCTCCATTTATGAACAACCTAGAATACATATGGTTGAATCTAAATTCTACACATGCTAATAATTGATTGAAAATTTAAAGGGAAACCAAAAATACACTTGGTAAATTAATAAGGATTCATGAACATATTTGAAATATATAAGAGATTCCTAAAGTAGGAAATAATTCCCCCCAAAAGAGTGTGATGACCCTGAACTCCCGTCCTCTCAACCAATGTGAGTTCTTAAGCATCGTGGTTCAAAATCCATAATGAGTGCCTACCTTTGGAAAGTAGGTCCCTTTGGATACCAAACTGTTGGTTGTTTCCTATTCTATAAACAATTCCATTGAAAACTATTCCTAAATAGTGATTCCTCACCAGAACACATGTTCTGAGGGAAACAACCTTGAATACCCCGAAAAACCAGGAAACCCCTGAAAACCAAAATAGTCCCCTAAAAACCCTAAAAACCATTAAAACACCATAAAAATGCAAGAAACTATAAAATGAAAAAAGAACATAAAACCCCATAAAACGTTAAAAACTCTAAACCCCTTAAAACCCATAAAACACACAAAAACCCATAAAATAAATAAAAATATAAAACACTAAAAGCAATAAAATCTATAAAACCCCAAGAAACCATAAACAGATATAAAACTATACACAAACCCCTAAAAGACCATAACAACCTTGAACACCTATAAAAATAAATAAAAATAAAGGACCATAAATATCTTAAAAATAATGAAAAATGATCAAAACCATTAAAAAACCTAAAACACTCCAAAACCCTAAAAATCCTAAAAACTGAAAAACCCTAAAAACCCCTAAAAACCCTACAAACCTATTAAAAACCCCAAAATCATAAAAACTATTAAAAACCATAAAACCCCTAAAAACACAAAACCCCTAAAAACCTAAAAACCATATAGAAATTCTAAAAACACCTAAAAACTCTAAAATACGCTAAGAACCTTTAAAAACACTAAAACCCTAGAAGACCAAAAAGGTACTAATAAAACTATAATACCAAAAAAACACTTTAAATTTAGGAAAACCCATGAAAACCCTAAACCCCCTAAAAATAATAAAGACCCTTAAATCACATAAAGATAACTAAAACCCTAAGAAACTAAAAAAACCCATGAGACCCACAAACCCCAAAACCCAAAAACCCTAAAAAATAACAAAAAGATTAAATAACCATAAACTATTAAACGCCTAAAATCCTTTAAAAATAGTAAAAACCTATAAACCCCTAAAACCACTAAAACCCATAAAAATAATAAAAACCCATTAACAAACCTAAAACCCAAAAAACAAAAAAAAACTTAAACCCCCCCTAAAAAGTCTTAGAAAACCGAATGAATCCCTAAGAGCTCCTAAAAGACCCTAATACCCCCAAAAGACCCTAAAACCCCATAAAACTCTAATATCCCCTAAAACCCCATAGGAGACCCTAAAACACTATAAAACCCTAAAATACCTAAAATCCCTTAAACATCCGGAAACCCCTAAAAATTAGTAAATTAAATATAAACCCAAAAACCCCGAAAAATCCAATAACCCCTAAAAACCATAAAAATAGTAAAACCCCTAAAATCCCTAAAAAAATTTATTACCGCCAAAAAAAAATAAAATAATCCTAAAAACCCTAAAACCCTAAAAAATCCTTCAAATCTATAAAACCCCCTAGAACCCCTGAAAACCTAAAAACCCCTAAAAACATAAAAACCCCTAAAAATCCCAAATATCCTAAAGAGCCCCAAAAAACCCTAAAAACAATAAGGACCCTCAAACACCCAAAAACACCAAAAAATCTAAAACCCTTAAAAACCCTAATAACACCATAATTCTATAAAGACATTTAAAAACATAAATGACAATAAAACCCATTAGAACCGCAAAAAAATCATTAAAATCCCAAAAAACCATAAAAACAGTAAATTCTCTAAAAACCCTTAAACACAAAAGTCCCTAAAAACCAAAAAACTATTAAGTGCCCCTAAAACCCACAAAACCCCAAAAAAAACTTTATAAATCCTTAAAAATTTAAAAAAAAATTAAATGACCCTAAAAATAATAAGACGCCAAAAATTCTAAGACACCAAACACCCTAAAATCCATAAACCCCTAGAAACCCAAAAAAAACAATAAATACCCAAAAAAAGATAAAATTAATAAATGTCTCTAAAACGATAAAACACCCAAAAGACCCTAAAAACCTAAAAAGATTCTAAAACACATAAGAACCCTAAACCCCCTAAAACCCTAAAAATATATAAATGACACTAAAAAGACATAAAGACCATAACGACCATAAAATACCCTAAAACCCCTAAAAGATTCTAAAACTCCTAAAATACCTAAAATAGCCTAAATCCATAAAAGAACCTAAAAACCATAAAAACTTCTAAAGGAACCTAAAACCGTAAAACCCCATAAACGTACAGAAATACCCTAACACCCATAAATGGTAATAAAAACATAAAGTAACCAAAAAATCCTATAGGATAATAAAAACACTTAGGACACTAAAAGACCAAAAAAATGCTGGAAACTACCCAAATAATCCATAAAAACCCTAAAAAGCATAAAATATCTTAAAATAACCCAAAAACCGAAAAACCTTAAAGGATCCTAAAACCTCTACCAAAATCCTAAAAGAATATAAAACCCCTAAAAACGTTATAAGACCTAAAAAAATAAAAATCATTAAAAGACCTTAAAATCCCATAAAAACCTTAAAAACCTCTAAACCCCAAAACCCTTAACCCCCTAAAAATCATAAAACACAATGAAGGCCATAAAATAAATTAAAACCCTAAAATAGTAAAAACCAATTGAATACCTAAAAAAATTAAAAATAATTCAATAAATAAAACCCTTAGAAACCCTGTAAAACATAAAACCCCCCAAACACCCATATGAACCAAGAAAAAACAATAAAAAAATTAAAAACTTGAAAACCCTTACTTTTCCTAAAAACCATAAAATCACCTGGAAGACCCTAAAACCCATAAAAACATAAAATTTCAATAAGAACATAAACCCCCCCTAAAGCCCCTAAAAACCAAAAATACCCTAAAAATTTAAAATCCCTAAGGATCCTAAAACCACTAAAAATTTATAAATGTCCATAATACCCCTAAAACCTTGAAAATCCTAAATAATTGAAACCTAAAAAACCTAAAAAAAATTACAATACCATAAAAAATAATAAAGATCCTAAAAAATCCAAAAAAAACTAAAAATCATAAAAACCCGAAGAACCCTTATAAAATTTTAAATAAATAAAAAAAATGTAATAAAATGCCTTTAACTCCATCCCGCACCCTAAAAAACATAAAACCCACTAAAAACCCTAAAACCCCATAAAAACCATAAAACCTCAAAAACCCCTAAAAACATAAAAAACAACTAAAAACTCCAAAACCCAAAAAACCCCTTAAAAACCCTAAAAATCCCCAAAATACACCTAAAACCACAAAAATTCAAAAACCCATAAAAATACTAAAAACCCTAAGAACCCTAAAAAACCCCAAAAACCATAAAAATCCTACCAGAAACCTAAAAACACCTAAAACCCTACAAATAATAAACCAACTAAAAACTCCTAAAATCCCTACAACTATTTAAAACATTAAAACCCCTAAAACTCTAAAAATGCGAAAAATATAAAAACCCATTAAAAAACCAAAATTCCAAAAAACCCTTAAAACCCTAAAAACCTCAAAAAACTCTATAACCCTTTAAAATAAACTAAAATATATAAACAATATAAAAGTCCCTAAAAATAATAACACAAAAAAGAATCCCTTAAAAACCTAAATACCCATAAAATACCCAAAAAAACTATAAAAATCCCAAAATACATTCTATTCCACTTAGACATTCCTAAAACACTTAAAAACCTGAAAATCCCTAAAACTATTAAAACATAAAAACCCAAAAATCATAAAACCCAATAAAAAGACTAGAAAACCTAAAAATATTAACAATTCATAAAGAGTCTAGAAATCTAAAAAAACCTAAAAACCCTAAAAACCCTAAATCCAAAAAAAAACCATAAAAACCTATAAAACGTTAGTAAACTTGAAAACTCTAAAAAGGGATAAAGAACCTTAAATATATAAAAAACCATAAAACCCTAAAAAATCCCTATAAAACACTAAAATCAAAGATCCCCTAAAATGATAAAAAACACAGAGACCATATAAACACTAAAAACTCTAGAACTCTAAAAATCATATAAAAAAGTCAAAACACCTAATATCCTTAAATATCCATAAAATACAAATACCCTAAAAACACTAAAACCCCCCAAAAAAACTCTAAAAATCATAAAATATAAATAAAATTAAATAAAAAAAATTATAACCTATAAAAACCATAAAAACACTAAAAGACAATAAAAAAATAAAAACACATAAAAATATAAATTCCCTTTAAACCCATAAAACCTTAAACCCGTAAAACCTCTAAAACACTAAATCGCATAAAAACCCAAAATCCCTTAAATACCCTAAAACCCATTGAAACCCAGAAAACCTTAAAAGGCCAAAAAATAACCTTGTTTTAAATGAAGTGTTCACCTGGGTATGGAACAAAAGGGTCCAACAATGACAGGGCAATGTATCCTTTTTATCATGTAAATGAGGTTCCATAATCAAACCAGTCACATCAGATTCACAATTTTGTTTCTCTAAAAGATGTATTTGTATCCCCAAAAAATATTTCAAGGGGTTAAATGGTGTGAAATCACTGATTTTGGGTGAAATATCTTTGAAAAATCTCTAATGGTTTTTGTTCATGGAGCACAAAACACACAATGGCTCTTGTATCCATGATTCATTGACCAAATTTTCAAAGGTTGGCATTTGTTGGGTAACTTGGACAACAACACTTAAGAACTCATATTGGTCAAGATGATGGGAACTTGGGCTCATCACACCCTTTTTTGGGGAACTATTTCCCATTCATTGAACTATCGTATAGATTTAATATGTGTTTCATTCCCAAGTGTGTATCTACAAATTATGCCTATGTAATGATGGATCATAACCACACATTGGTTTGTAATCATCTTTATATATCCAAGGTTTCCCATTAATGGAGATATATGTATGTATCTGAGGTTATCCATAAATGTTACCATTTTATGGATAAATCATAGATTCATTTGGTTATTTACTTAGAAGGTGATTGTTTGAATCCACGTTTTGGGGTGCTCAATAGTTTACCATCATCCTGGGTGGAGAAGAGTTGTTTTGATGTCAGGATTGAACCCAAAAGATGGGATTCCTACGTACATTTGGAAGAGGAATCTGAACCCATGAATTTTGGTGTAACTTAACATGACACATCACCTTTTAAGTTCATATGACAAGGACCCAACCATGAAGCATAACGACATACACTAAGGACTTCTATTCTAAGGGTTGATAGTCAAGGATAGTGTGGGACTTATGTCAAGGTGAATCGAGGTACCTGGAGGAGATGTGGTATCCTAGGTGGATATGAACCTATAAGGAATGTGGCTTGGAAAACATTAGGGTGATTTGGGTTTCAGGTTTGGAAATCATGGGCGCTTCCCATGTATCCTATTTAGTTGGGAATCAAATCCCATGTTGTTAGGTATGACTGATACATTAAAATTAGAGGTGACCCCTAAAAGGTAATGTGATTTGGTCACAAAGATGGGAGCATCCCATTAGGTACTACATCATTGGGAATATGTCGCTTTGAAGGTTGAGGTATGGTTTTGGGAATTATGCCTTGTAGGGGGACCCTCTGAGATTTGGGATCATGAAGAGGTTATAATCTCTAATAACCACTAATCCCATATGAGTCATGATTGGTGTGAGAAACAAGAGGAAGCAATAGATCTGGTGACCACATGATCTCACCCAATCTTCTAATGGATGGTGATGGATCCCCAATGGGATAGGGAAAGTGGATTTATGTATAACTGATTCCACTCTTGGATTTATATCATGGATAGTAACATTTGGTGATCTATCAGCACACATTCCGGGAGGAGGTGAAGAGGAGTAAAAGTGCTACCTCATCTTGGGAATTACCTTAGGAAGAGTTCCCTAATACCGATTCTGAAAAAGAGAAGAATGTTCAACACTTTCCATCATCAATGAAAAAGGCTAGTGGTTCCCCTTAATTCCTAGAAAAAATAGGTTCTTGTGAGAATCATGAGGTTAGATCCTGTTTTACCATGGGAATTTAAACTCAATGATACTATATGGTTCTTACTTTCTGTAGAGAATACCCACATGACTCCACTTACTATAGGTATGTAAAATTTAAAGGACATGTTTATGTACCTGATGATTTCATCACACATGTATGGTTGATTTAGAAAGGGCCTTATCCTGATGTTGTTATACTGGTCTATAGAGGGGCCAATATGGGGACTAATGAAAAGAAAGAAGAGGATGGTTGGACCTTGAGAGTACAATGGACTAGGATGCCTCATTATTGGTAGCATATTCTTATACAGTATGGTAGTCCCTCTATGTAGTGTTCTACTATGAGGGTAAGGGTAAAATCCATGTGACATTGTGCTACAAAAAAACCCGAGTTCTTCCCATATAGTATGTTTCTACGAGGGACCGGGTTCTTTCCACATAGTGTTTTGCTATTCGGGTTCAAGTTCAACCCATGTATCTATTTGGTACATGGGTAAAGGTTCCACATGCATAGCATTTTTCTATGAGTGATTTCTGTGTTTAATGGAGGAAATATTTATGCATCATGGGAATTATTTCCACTAATTATTTTAGGTTCAAAGGCCACCAAATTATTTATTATTTCCCACTTAATGATGTGTGGTGGGATTTGCCTGTGGGGAATCATTGAAGGGATATGATTTTAGTAGTGCCTTTGCATCTCTTCATTTTTGTTCATATAGATTTGGCTCTTCTCCTCTATCTCCTTTTTATGTCCCCCTTGAGATCTATTTATAAAAGAGTGGAGGGACAAGATACTGGCATGGCAGGTCATTTCTAGTGGGTCGTGAGCCTTCTTTTGTGGAATACCATAGAGGATGACCAACCAGTGAATGACTTAGTTAGTGGGGGAATAATTTGTGGGGGTGGAGATCCCCACCTAGGTCCCTCAATCAAATTTGTTTCATTTGTGGAGATTTAACTGTATCCCCTCATCCCATGAACTATTTAGTTAGGGGGGATATTTGGTTGTGGGGGCAAACATCACCACCACCTTACCCAAAATGACTTTGGTTTCATTTTTGGGGGTTGGTTCCACCATTTCCATCTTGAGAACAACATAGTTTGTGATTGTTTTGTGAAGCCTTGGGAAACTATGAAAAGTGGCATTCTCTGAAGGTATCTTCCCTTCACAGTTACTTCATCATTTTGAATATTTTTTCTTGAAATCTTCCTCTGGTTTTCTTTTCTTCCATTTTCAAATTGATGGAATTATTTCCATCTTGTTTGAAGATTTTTTAGGACCTATAAAATGCCCCATATTGGAATGGATTCCAATGGGGATGAATAAGAGGATATTCTGATATATAAATATGTCATATTTCAAACTGGTTTTTGGTATGTGATTATTCCTTGAAGAGGGGACCAAACCAATATACAAGGGTGCCAACTCCTTTTTTATTTACTTATTATCTCGGTGTCTCGGTGCTCACATGAACTCTCTCAATCGCTTTTGATTCTATGAACCACCTCTTTTGTAGATTCCTACATCCTCGATATGTGTTTCTTCATCTGATAACAGAAAACCTTAGCTGTCATTGGTAAGTATGGAACTCCACCTAGTAGTGGGTAAATACATCACCGATTTAATCATTCGAAGAACCATTGATGCACTGGCTAATGAATCGCGGGACAACACCTTTGAAAACTTTTACGAACTATTAATTTGAGGGTTGGTACCTCCATTAACTATTGGTTCATAGTCAAAATATATTTTGGACTGATGGTTCATGGGTATATTCTTTTGTGAACTAATAATTAATGGGTCCTCGGTCCTTTTCCAATTTTTTAGAAACTAATTCCTTTTCTTTGGAATTTTGAATCAGACAACAGGATGGACCCTTCACATGCGTATTTTACTACTAACACCCTCTAGGCCTCTTATAAAAGTATAAAAGATATGATAGACTCTTTTGAAAACAAAATCCCTATCATCCCACTTCATAAACTATTAGCATATATTATTTGTGAATTCCAAAGAGGATATCTAATCTTAGGCGGGTTTCCCATTTACAAATCTGGCCTGCCAATTGACATAGGTCACCACATCGGTCCAACCAACCTTCCACCTGGATACTTAAGAATAGTGGCATCCCTACGGTAAATAACTCAGAAAAGGGTTGATTTATGAGTAAGAGATATGTTAATGGGTACCTTTTGAATTACACCCCTTGGTCACTAGAGGAAACCATGTGCGTGCTAGAAGATAAGGTTTATTGTTACCGTAACATTATGAGAAAGGCTACGGAGAATGAGCAATATGGATGGTTATAAAAATTAGAAATTTTCCCTGGGGACTCATTTATCTTGGATTGTGGTTGGAATTTCTTGGTTTTCCAGATCTTTATGGAATTCAGAGTGAAGTTTCATGTCACGGGTCTATATGAGGTAGTCTTGGTATCTCAAAATTATGCTCATAGAAACCAAAACATCTTACTATATCATTATAGAAGGTGGATCCGAGACACCAACACCTTTCACATGGTTCATCAAGATGTCAGTATCAAAAATTGATATGTTTGGATCATTTTGAGATTTCCTATTTTTTTGACACGTATAATGAATTGTTTCCACCCTCATAGGCCTTGGATGACATGGAGAGGACTCCCCCTCCTTCCAAGAATCTTATTTCCAAGGAAAAAAGGAAATTTTAATGATGAACCTCATCTAAAGTAGGATATATCATTCTCTAATTGGATTAAATCTTTCGTTACGCAATGTGGAAAAGATCCCCACACATGGAGACTAAGGAATTTCCCAACCATTGAAACTTGAAGGTGGATGAGCTGCTACTACACCATTCTATAAGTGAGATAGTTAAATGAATATGGGAGGAATATTATCCCTACCAATGACCTATTTTTCTGATTAGAAACCATACTTGCCAGTTTTTTGAGTATATGGATTCCACCAATGCATGATTCTTGTAATGGAGTCAAATTCCCAAATTTTATCACAGTGTCTTAAATGGCCATTAGAAGATGTATTAACCTGGTTGTCTCAGTATTAGTGAAAATATATCTTGTTTTTTGGAACATATTAGTGAGGGGATGTAGCAAAACTAGATTCTTGATCCATTATAGATTATATGGGGCTGGGTAGTAGCTCATATGAGAGGAAAAACATTCATTAATAGTTAGTTTATTCTGAGCACTACCATCCATTCATACCCTTAGAGAATAAGCAGGGTCATGCCATCAGACAGGAATGAGTGGTAATTGATGGGCTGAAAAGAGTTTCATGACTGCATCACTTATGATCATTACTCTCCCCATCTAGTATTTTAGTGGATGATGAATCTGAGGATTTTTTAAAGTTAGGATACCTTTTATCCTTAAGAGAGGGAATATTGATTTCCTAGATTAATGTAGAACATATCTGTGAGGGATATGCACCATACATATTTGGTCACCAATTCAACTATATTCAAATGAGGTGTCCTCCCACCCATAACAGTGCATGTTGGGAGAAAAATTTAATGTTATATATGTAGATTTGGATGATATTTACTCAAGAATAAACCAAATTTTGGATTGGGATATCAGGTCCCATCAATTTCAAGCATGACCTCATAAGATCCTATGATGATATTTGGAACCAATAATATCCAAATGATCAACTAGAAAAACCAGTTTCTGTTGTCAATGCCCAAAAAACTCTGAAGGACAAAGGGAAATGAATGAAATTCATTGGGTATTATATACATGTAAATAATATAGAAAATACTATGTTCCTTAATCCCCCTAAAGGATTTGAAATCCAATGGATTGACCTCTCATGATATTGAGACTACTATCGAAGGTCAAGCATCCATCCCTTCTGACGTTGCCTTTCTAGTGGCCTGTAGGCGGTGATATTTTTTAAGGGGTGGATAGTACTCTCATGATCTGTAGTGATTTCTCCATGATAAGAAGTTTTCCTTAACTGGGTTTGTAAAAATTTCAGAACCTACTAAAATTTTCTATAATGAAGACCCTAAGAAGGTGTATCTCTACCTTCAGAAACTCGATACCTTAATTCATTCTTGAAAAAATCATTTTACATATTCTTATCAAGTCCATTACATGGTGATTCCATAGGTTGATGAAGATTAAGATGATGATGGACATGATTTAGGGTAGGTTATGATGTTGTCAACTCGCTTACTATAACTAGAGAGGGAGAAATACATTGTTCCCGTATGAGGTATCTCAAGTGTCAGATCCCTAAGGGTTTCATTGCGGTAAAGGATCCTAGAAAGTATTTTTTGTTAATGGATCCCACCTCGCTTCCCTAGATGGATCCTCCTGCATTATAAATCCTTTTTATGATGGAATTCCTAGAGGTTTGGGAGGCATGGTATACCTTACGAGCAATTGCATATGCTAAAGATATCTAGGTGTCACTTCAGAAAGATCCCATTAACCTAATAGGATTTAGAGGGGTCACTGATCTTGTGTATATTTCATCTCATGAAAATCCATGTGAGGTGGAAACATACCTATAATAGATGAATGCATTTCATCACTCTTTAAAGGACATACTTTATCAGCCTGATCGAGTTTCGGACATGGAAGTAATCACAACTAATCCAAACAACACTGATGGAGAGGTATTCTGTGCCAACCCTTTTTCTCTTCTTTAACCATCAAGACTTACCACCCCCTATTCTTGATACTTGTATAGGGATATTGAAGAGATGATTAATTACCCATAATATACCCCAAGAGATACTGACATTGGGGGTTATATTCCTTCATATGTGGAAATATCTGTAGATAGATCTTCTTGGGAAACAGACCTTATGGAGGCCATCCTTGCATATTTGGTAGGGGAATTTACACCTCTAGTTCAACCTGCTTCTCCTCTACTTTGGTCAATTGCTTGTGGGAATCACAACTATTGATATTCCAGAATTTTATAATTTCATGTAATTGTTGTATTTTTTTTATTGGGCTATTATATAATAAGTGTCTTAATTTTCTAACCAATCATCATAAACATAACTTTATGTAGGTCAAATGAGAAACTAGGAAACAATTGCGCTAATGTCTATATCTCCTACTTCCTAGAAGGTAGGGGTCGTACCACTGATGACTAAAATTGAGTAATTCTGGGATTCCAGGATATCTGAGGACCTTGGGGGGGATCCTAAGACCTAATAGAACATCAATTTAGGACAAAATAACTTTTTTCTCAGCAGTGGGAGAGTCATCAGAGGTTGAAAATTTAACTAATAAAATTGAGTTTGATCCATCATAAATGAATGTGAGAACCTCACCCATGACAATTGGGCTAAATGAGGTGGGACAAAAAACCTATGATATCAAGGAGATACAAAGTCCCATGATGTCAACTATTCATGATAAAATGAATTAATTCCCTAAATAGGGGAGTTCTTTAGGGGTTGATGTCCCAATGGAGCATTTTGATACCACCCATTTGGGGAGTTCTTCCAGTAAAGAAGGAGTGGTACTAACTCGAGAATAATCATGATCATTTTTCAATTCAAATTCATTAACAATTACTTAAGAAAGAACAATGTTGATGAGATGCCTTTTGGATATTTCTGATATGGTTGACCATAAATCTGCACCCAGGGTATATTTGGAGGAACCCAAATTTACTTTTCAAACCAAATATAAAGCACCCACTTTGTCAGTGAATGATGGAAAAAATTAGGAAAAGTGTGTCAATGTCCTAGAAAGTAGATGTGATCTCCCCATGATTTCAATCATTCTCCTTGTCTATTAGGATTTAGGTATTGACTATTTCAACATTCTAAATTCATGATCATGGCCACTAATCCACATAGTTACAGTCGATGTCCTGATATCCCAACCTAATGACATCACAAGGTAGACGATTGTCGTGTAGTCAAGCCATACTGAGGCTATATAGCCAAAACCCTCTCAAGGGCACGTTTCCATGAGTACATTCCACCATTTGAGAGCGACTTCATAGCAGACCAGGAGGTCTAGACTGACCTTCGCACTACCAATTGAAAACTATGGAAGGAAATATGGTAAATGATCTTCTAAAACCCCATATAGTACCTTCCAAATATAATTCCCAATTTTCATCACATGTTTTCATTCCATGGATATATGGGATTTTATTACCATTCTATTTAATAAATAATAAAATATGTGATTTTTACCTGTGAGAAGGATATCACACTCCATTATCATCTCACCACTAGAGAGTCCATAACACATCTTTCTCCGGCTAGGTAGATCCTTCTTACTGAAGCTATTTAGCATTCTAGAATAGCTATAATGCAATAAAGTGAAATTAAATAGCACAAAAATTTAGCAGAGAGACTTTGTCAAGAGGTGGAGGGACTTATCTAGGAACTGGAGAAGCTCAAGAAATAATTGTCTCATACTGAGGTAGCAATTGAAAGAGGGAAAAGACTAATGGATGAGTATAAAAATTCAGGTTTGGATGAAACTATGGAGGCAGAGTCAATGTGTGCTGGTATAGAGGCTGAGGATGCAAACTTGATGGATCTTTTCTAATACATATATGACTCGAACCATGTGCTATTAAAACACTATGAATATGATGAGTGACTGCTATATTTATCATGTATTTCTCATATAGATATGCTTTAGGTTTTGGATGATAATCCTTTCTTATTAGATGGAATGAAAACATTTTTGCACTTGAATTCTTATCCTTTATCTTTTCCAGCAATACCAATCAATTATAGTTGATCTCATTTTAAAAGGTAATCTCCACCGGATATAGATTTTAATCATGGTCCAGGATAACCAAATTTAGAATGATCATATAATTATCTAATTTTTTCCTAAGTCAAGGTAAACAATAAGCATAGTTTGACTATTTATAGGGTTATATAAGAAAACCTATGATCTTTTTGTATTTTCTGTTACAATCCAAATTTTTTCCTAAGTCTACAGTAGTGTGGGATTACCAGGTATAACATGACTTTTTCATAGTATTCCCTTTACAGGTTTTATTCCCCCAAATTTTTGTGCCTCTTTTAATTTTTATCGATTGATTATTTTCTAAAACATGCCAAGCATAAGTCTTATAAGATCATACTAAACTTTTATCTTGGGTTCCATTTGTGGATTTTCATCCTAAAAAGTTTTGTATCTCTTTTCATGGGAATTTTAGAGTCTTGAAAATGTGAATAGCATTACTGGTGTTTTAGGTCAAACAGATTTGACCATAAATCGTGGGGAAAGGTTCCAAAAAGGTTTTATTGGCAGATAATGTCCTAAAAGTTTTCATACATGAATTATTGATTTTTCCTAACCTTGGTTTAATGACCTATAAATTAAAAAGATGGTATTGGGAAAGAACGCGAGGAGTAACTATAATAATGGTATTTAACATAGTGTTTATAGGGGTGTATGGAGGTTGGAAAATACTTTTATAGGGAGAAATGTTCCTTTCGATGACATTCATTTTTTATTGGGTGAATTGTGAAAATCCAACAAAGGCATATTATTCATTTTCAATAAAATGTGTCCTCAAGACACTGGCCCTCAACTTCTGATGGCCACGTAATTTTATGGTAATTTGGATTTTTCAAGACTGTGAAAGGTTGATTGTTAAGGGATTGATGTCTAAAAACTATGGGAGAATTTTTATGAGACTTTATTAAGAATGTGAAACCACTCTCACATGATTTGTTTCCTATTTAAAAGTGGTTGAATTATGGTGCAGTTTATCATAATAAAATAAGGAAATTAGTTGTTCAGTTTATCATCTCACTACTAGGAAATTTGGGATTTTTTATTTGAAATCACTTTTCATTAACCAAGGGGTAAATGATTCACCCTTTTCATGGTATTCTAACAAGAAATGTTCTATCATATTCAATCATGAAGGAGGAAAAGTTTGTAAACTATAATCTGAGGGGTTTCTAAATCAAAGGAGTGATGTTGGATGTGAACTTCATTTAGTAAGTAGAGAGGTATGAAATTCTTCTATTGAGGATGAATTTTCCTTTGGCTGATAGCTTATTTTATTGGGCAACATATGTTGTTCCAATTGGGGAATATTATTCATAGTAAAAAAATGTGACCCTAGGACACTGACCCTCCAATTCTGATGGCTAGGGAAGGTTATGGAGATTAGGACCTTTCCTGAAAAAATGTTTGGTTTTTGAAAGGAGGGTGACTGAACATGAAGGATTCATCTCCAGTTGAAATTTATTAGTAATAAGTGGAAATTTTTCCCCTAAACAGTTATGATGAGGTTCCAAGTGCAGGTCTAACTTGTGTACAAGGAAAGAAAATTTATTTCTTTTTATGGATGCACCCAATATTAGAGATCTAGCTGTCACTAATTATCTCAAAATGGTAGAAATAAATGCATATTTAGTTCTTTTAAGGTTCTCCTACAAGCTAATGAAACTATCATATGGGAAAAGAAGAGTTTCCCTTTGGATATGAGCTCATGAATATGGTGAGGCTTATATTAAATTCTCTCATGAAGGTATGGATCATGCATAGGAGTGGGGAACTTGTTTGAATGCATGATCTACAAGGGGTGAGACTCATATTAAATTATCCAGTGCATATTTATTCAATGCATAGGAACATGGGGGAAACATCATTTGTTGTGTTTGGAAATTTCTTGTGTAGGTCTAACTTATACACAATAAAATATGTGATATTTTTATGTGTTGGATAGACCAATGGAATGAGGTTTGGGTGTAACTAAATAACTTATGATAATATGAATCAATCCAAATGTTTTTCATTAATTTTTACCATGTAGGACAGACCTGTACAATAGGAAGGGGGAATATGTAATCCTTATTTTATATGGAACCAATATTTAACATTAGGTGTCACTATATATCCCATGATATGGGAATCAAGCCACAAGTAGTTATTAATATCATGAAATTCTCGTGTAATGAAATTTGGACTTTTCACATGAAATTTAATGTCATACAGTGAGTAAAAAATTCCATAAAACCATGAATAAATTGAGGGTAATCAGGTTGGGATATTCCTGACATGACCCAGTCATGAGGGGGTGGGTAGTGTAAACCATTGTTCTTAGGATCCTCAAATTTGGATAAATTATATGGGGAATGGAAGCCATTGGGTTGTATGTTGGTTGGAATAACCTCTCATGAGGATGAAATTTCCTTTGATTAACTTGCCTTTTTTAGTAGAAACTTATGAAGATCCAAAATGGGAATATTATTCATAGTCAAACAAAGTTTTCCCCAAGTCACTATCCCTCCACTTACGATGGTCAGGGAGGTTTATGAATCTGAAATTACCTCGGGCATTGAGTTTGATGAATGGAAGTGATCTGTCCAGGGAAGTATGAAATATTCAGATCATAATTTTACATGGAATATAAAATTCCAAACAAATATCTGGCTCATATATAGAAGGATTCAATTCTATTACTTTTATAGAACCATGAATGAGGAACTTGAATATGATACCTCCGGCATAAATTTTCATATAGGAGACAAGTACGTTTTTCATTCCTTTGATATATGGCTGGGATAGGGGAATAAGTCCTAGGTGTCACTATGTTTCCCCTAAAATTAAGAATCAAGAAATTCGTTGTTCTTAAGGCACCATATAGTTTTATTTCATAGAGTAAGGACTTCAATGTCCCTTTAAGGTCTTTATACCAGGTCCATGGTAACATTGATATGGATTGATATACCTTGGGTTGTGGGGAATACCCCGCCAAACCTCATAATCCCACTTAAGCTACACTTGGTGTGGGAAACAAGGGGTTAGAAGGGTTTATTCCACCAAATAGAGGTGAAAGAACAAAAGATATATAAATATTGAATTTTTGGTAGTCAGGCCCTAGAATAGGAACCTGGGTGTCTGTACATATCCAATCTAAGCAAGAATCAAGAAAAATGTAATTTAAGAATGGAAAACCCCTACATTGGTTTGGTACATATGTAGGGAGGGGGGATTTTTGTTTTTATTTTTTATTTTTTTGGTGTGGTCATGCCTGAGATATGTTATTCATACATTTCTACCTATCTTTCATGAACATGAATCAAGAAACGCATAGTTTTAGAGGGAAATTCTCCATGTAGGTCAGACCCATACACCGTGGAGGTATCTTTTACCATTGTTTTTAGATGGGATTAGGACATATGGTATGTACATCACTACATATCCTGGGATGACAAGAATCATCCGACACATAGTTCTGTAGAAAGAGATTTTTTATGCGGATCTAGATCTTATGCATGAACAGGGGCATTTCATCTTTCTTCTGCACAAATCTAGTTCATGTGCATAAAATTTATATTTAAAGATATTATCACAGTATAACTTCACATCATGTGGTAAGTATGATAGGCTTCATTCAGTTTAATTTCACACACTGAGGGAATTAAATCATAGTTTAAGTTCATAGAGTTTGGCCCATGGTATTGATCCTTTCAAGAGGGGATGCATGTCATTTGGTGGCATGAAAAACCCAATGTTAATGAGGAAAAAAGACATCCACACACCACATATTCATTCCTTATGATACTTGCGTTTAGTTTTAAATCATGATTATTGGATTTGGGTTTCTATTTTTCGGACGTATATTTTGGACTATGTTCGTAGTTTATTATCATGCATTTATGATGATGGCATCACAGTTTAACATCATGTTGTGGGGAAAACTCAATAAAGATTAACATGTTGTGGTTAGGTTTATTGGTGATATGAAGTTTAATGTCATGATTTAGGACATTATTATTTTGGATACATGAAAAATTTATTCGAGAACCATATATTGGTTGGAGTTGTAACTTGTTGTCCATCCAATGGGATTAAGGAAAAGGATCTGTTGGAGTAGACTTTGTGTAATGCATATGGTCCATCCAAATTTGGATCTAGATTTTTAGGTTTATTTCTAAGTACCATTGGTGTCTCAAGGACCAACACCACCATTCCTTATAGGAAACACCAGATTCAAACCTTTTTGTTGAATGCTCATGAGATCCGGTTTTTGTGAACCTTCAAATGGTTTAGGGTACGAAATCTCATTTCATGGAGTCACTTAAATTCATTCCATAATTTTTGGGAATTCTCATCCATGTAAATTTGATCATATATGTTAAAGTAGATATAGGGAAATTGAACAAAAATTTATATAACTACCTTTGTTCCATATACCAATTATTTTGGGGTTTTTTGAGTGGAAGAGTGGGTTGGGTTCTGATAATCCCACGAAGAATGGAGGGGCTTGTCCAACCACAAATTCTTATCCTTATCTACCATATTCTAGAGTATATTTTATAGGATGTTGTTAAATGACTCTATCCTTCCATTATATTTAGTATGAAACTGGGTTGAATGACCAGACATGATTCCATACTCCTGCTATAGTTTTCCAATTCAGCAAAAGAAATTGGTACTGTTTTCTGTCAATATTGTATAAGGGACACCAAACATTGTTATGATATTGGATTTCAAAATGCTAACAATATTCTTTTCCCAAACCTCATTTAGTGGTATATCTTTAACCCATTTAGAAAAAAAGTCAGTTACTGTTAGGATATACTTGAATTACTTAGATGAACTAGGAGGATATGGTCCCACTACATCCATTCCCTATATATAAAATGGTCAGGAGTACTTGGTTATTTGATGTAGATCTACGGGTTGGTGAATGAATTTAGAATGAACATGGAATTAATTACACATCTTGGTGAATTTAGTGCAATACTTCATTATAGTGGGATAGTAGTATCAAGTATTTGAATTTGATGAGACTTCTTGGATTCTGATTGTTGCGAACCACAGGCTTCAGTGTGTACTTATTTCATCATAGTATTGGTCTCTTCTCCATCAATGCACCTGAGAAGGACCCATCAAGTTTCCACATATAGTGAAACTTTTGTTTATTTGTGACATCATTCAGGGAAAAAATTAATTGCTCATCTATAGATTTTCTCCCTTCTATCCCTACTCTGTGAGAGATCTCCCTTTTGAAGGTAATCCACAATGGGTGTCATCTATTTGGTGGTATGACCAAAAGGATAAAAGATGGGTCTAATCTCATTGATTTATTTTGTGATGGAATGAATGAATACTGATACCATCTGGTGGTGTACAATGCTAATGACCATTTTATCATGGTTTAGATCTTCTAGAGTTGTGGATGTATTTTACAATGCATTATCCTTTCCATTTTTTGATCATGGGACATGAGTTAATGTCATATCATAATAGAATTTCACCATTATTTCTCATAAGTGGTCGAATACGGGTATTTTATCTTCATTTTTGATAGTAAAATCAAGGTTAACCTACATGATAACCAGTTTCGAATCACCTTTTATATTCAAGTCACTTACTTTTACTTAAAGTTCTAACTCTATCTCTATAATGAGTGCATGATATTTTGACTCGTTGTTCATGCACACCTCTGACAATAAGAAGGGGCAAGGCATGATCACATTTTCTATTGATATGAGTAAAACACCCAGCCAAATTTCTTTGAGCTTGGGGATTTCTATAATTTTCTCTATAGGTATTCTACATGCATCATCAAAATTCATCTCCCATACATGGGGGGACTCTTTAATAGGCAAGGCCTCTTCATTAGGTAGTTTAGTATCCAATGAAGTCATTTATGCTGAGGGGTGATCTGTCTGAAAATCTACTAATGTCTATCCTTTTAACCACTTTCTACGATTTGAACTGGATGTAAAACTAATATAGGATGATATCCCATCATGATAGAAGTATAGTCAACATTGTATGTATTATAATGTACTCAAGCGGGTTTTTTCAAGATTCAAAATGAACCTTGTGATGTTGCAAGTAGTGCCTTAATTTATTGTCTGGAAAGATTAGTGATAGAAATATTTTCCTCAATATTTGAGTAATGAGTATCAGTATCCATTAGGGTTTGGTTGAGATAATAAAGTTCATTTTCTCTACCAGTGTCATTCTTCTATGATAAGAAGGAACTAAGTGAACTTTCTCAGGAAGTCACATAAAAATGGGTGGTCTTCCTTTGAATGGTGGCATTATCACAGGAAGGGTTGAGAGATATTTCTTGACACTATCGAATGCTTCCTAGATATCATAATTATGTTCATATGAAACCCCTTTTTATTAATCTAGTAAGGAGGAAACATTTTTCAGTAAGGTGGGATATGAAGCATCAAATTTAGGCTAAGTTTCCTTAAATTCCTCTAAACACGGGGAGGTTGTGAGGAGGTGACATACCAAGGATATCCTTTTTATTCTCAAGGTTGACTTCAATGCCACAATGGAATATGATGAAGCTAATAAACCTCCCTACGGTAACACTGAAATTAAAATATAAGGGGTTCATTTTAAAATTATGTTGTCACAGTTTATTGAAGATAGTTTGAAGATCCTTCAAGTGGTCTGATAATTTTCATGACTTAACCCCCAAGTTTTCAACATAGCATTCTAAAAAATTTCCATAGAAGGGATAAAATATGTGATTGACGGCATGTTGATATGTGGCACTGACATTCGTCAATATAAAGGGAATTATCCATAGGAAAATACTCCCAAGGGGTACCTGATGGTTTTGGATTATTCATATTCATGGTCCATTCATATTTGGTTGTATCATTAATTGATATACATAAAATAGAGTGCATGATATCTGGTAGTTCCATCGATCATAAGTTCTATGATTGGGACAGAGAAATCATATTTCAGACAGTTCCGGTTGAGTTCTCTAAAATCCATACCGACCCTGATTTTTCCATTATTCTTTTTGACAGGTCTATATAATCCATACACATTGAATATTGGAACTCTCAAATGAATCTGGATCTATTGATCTTTTCAACTTCAACCTCTATTTTGTTATCATATGTCATGTGCTTCCTTTTGGCTAATTTTTTATAGCCCCGGTGATCTTTTGGAAGTCCTAGGTGGTGATTTGGTACCTCAAGATCAAGGGATAGAATTTCTACGTAGTTCCATGATAAAACATCTCAATTCTACCTTAAAGAGGTGCATAACCCTTTCTCTTAAATAGACATAGATTCACTAATCAAGGAGGGTCATGGATCTTCTTTCATACCCATATTTATTTCAATGTGTTAATCAATGGTGGTTGATACACCCTCCTCAAATGATGGAGGAGAATCCATATGGTTTTACTCATCTTCCTCTTTCCCCTCTTTATCTTCATCCTCTTGTTCTGATGGGAAACAATTTTTGATATGTGCTCCTCAAAATTGGGAGAAAAGTCAAGATCTTGGTACTCATGAAATGAAGTGGTTTCCTGTGACTCAGCTCACAATGGGTGATTTTTTGGAGAATATGGAGTGAAGGAAAGAGGGATGTGTTCATTGTCTCTAGGTGATAAGACTTCCTCTTCTACCATAGTGAGTGAGGAAAATATTTTCTGGATCTCTGGTGATATATTAAGTTCCTTTCAATTAGATCATTCATTATTATCTTGGGGGTTAACATATTTTTCAACACTATTAAACTCAGTATACTTCACCAAAATCAGGAGGACTAATGAATACACATTCGAAAATGGACTCATACACCCAACATGATTGATGGGTACTATGTATTCTTTATCAAACTTTTTGAAGGGGTTAACTGGGATCATTTCTAAACCATTCGATACGATGAACCAATCAATACCGTCAACCAAGGGTCTCATACCATTCCTCTGATGTAATCATACATCAATATAATGAGACTCGTAGGAATAAACATGGGTCTTATCATTGTATAAAATCAAAATTTTTACATCATTAAAATATTTGGTTCACTGATCATACGATGAGGGAATTTATGAATATTTGTGAAACCATGGACTTCCTAGAAATACATTGAAGGCCATGTTTTTCTGTACGGCCAAAAATTATAAGTCATGGAAAAGGTCTCCAAAATGAGTATTGAGATTTATTTGGGCCAATGAATTATGCTTTCTTTTTCATAATCTTACAAGTTTATAGAGGAAGGGTATAGATTATCCTCATTGTATCCTAGACGGCTAAGTGATCATACTAAAATGAGATTAACCCTAAAACCATTTTCAATGAAAACTTTTCAGTTATCAACACCATTTATCGTTTCAGACACATACAAGGGTATGATGTGCCCCTATATAATGGTTTATTCCTCTTTATTTTTAAAGGATATAGATGTGTGGAATTCTGTGGGATTGTTCTCTATCTGATAAACTTCAGTGGCATCCACTTCAGCTTAAAACCCCTGGGTGCTCAGTAGGGCCTTTATGAGTGCTTCCCTAAGGTCTTTTGACAAGATCAAGGAACCTAGGATTGATAGATTGGCTGGTACCAAGGACAATTATTTTATAATATCATACTTATAGTCTAAATGAAGGTACTTACTAGTGTGGGGATTCTCTTCTATAGGCTCTTTAGGGTCTGGATTATTGGATGTAGATGGATCGACCTCTGAGACAATAGCTAGAGGCACATCTGTTCATAGTGGGTTGGACTAAGCATGTATTCCTACACATCGAGGGTGATTAGATAGTTGTTAATATTCTAATGAATTCTCTATGATGATCAGGACATATTTGATTCTAGAAGGTGCAATGGTATTTTTCTGTTCCTTTTGGGTCCACTAAATGGATATTCCATGAGTTTCTGAAACATTGAAAGGTTGAGTATGGGTGTGGATAGAAATTTTATTTCTTCCATTGTTGTGTCTTCCCTATTATCCTTTGTTTCTATGTACTCCTCCTATAGGTATTTGATTGGGTGTGGGGAACTCAGGTTTATATACATACTCTTCATCAGATAAGGGATCCATTAAGTGAATGAAACTAGTGAATCAGATGATCAACTCCTCATCTGATGATGACTCTGCTTGACCAAATAATTATGGTGGTATTATTTGGAGGTGTAGTGCCTGATATTTTATACCTTATTAAATAAAATATTAGAATGTCCAAGATAACTTTTTCCTTGACACAATTTCATCTTCTTACACTTTATTCTCGCATTTTTGGTCATGCTGCTTTTTGGATGGTCAACATCTAGAGGGTTACAGGGTTGAGGAAGTCAGTTGTGTTGTAGTAGGAGAAACTAAGGGAATAGTTGGTTGTTTCTATTGAGCTTGTATAATTCCATGAGTTTATCTTAGATTCTTTTGAGTCATAAAACTACCATAAATATGTGTTCTCCTTGTAACATTTTTTTTCCACTCTTCTCTTTCATCAAGTGTAGCTATGGAAACATATTCCACTTGGGCAGGCGGTGATCCCAATTTTACTTGAACAGAATCTATCATTTTCTATAGGAGGTATTTGATGAAAAAATATTATTGGTTAGTGTGTCCCAATATCCAGGGAAAGGGATAATAATTTGGCTGGTTGTAAAGGCTAACCTCATTGGCCTTTTTAACTATGATAATCGGAGTAAAGTATAGTTCATAGAGGATATAAAATAGTCACAAAATTGATCATCTTAGAATGAGTAAAATTTATTCCACCTTTCCATAAATTTATTTCTCTTGGGTCCCCTTTATTCCTCTTGTCAAGGCTGAGGCTTCTATTGACACCCAAGGGTGTTGCATGATACGGTGAAGGCCTTGGAGATGAGCAGGTATATGGGATAGGTTTGGTGTGATGGAGGCCACTTCAAATTTTCATGGACTTCTTCTTTGGACTGGTGAAGCAACCAAATACTTGATATTAGTCCACTGTATGGAGTCCTCTATTATTTGGGAAATGGTAGAGAAATACCAAAACCCACTTGTATATTTCACCCAGATGAGTGATGTTTGTCACTTGTCATGGAGGTTATCGATGCACATAGTAAGAATATAATCTTGGAAGAGTTTCAAGTTCAAAGATTAGGTTATCCCTTTCCTTTTGAAAATTAAGTCTAAGGCACTCTGAATCTATGTTTTTTTAATGTTTGAGAGGTCACTAAATTTTGTATCTGGAATCATTGAGATAAACTCGAATAATAACTTTTGGTAGATATCTTACCTTCTTGTTATTGACAGAGCCATAAAAATGGTGTACCATACAAAGTTTCAACCTTGTATTGTTTTCATGAACATCTGAGTTTCAATACATATTTTTTACCTAGGGATCCCATTATGGGATCACAATAAGATGAATAGTGCATCTGATGTTGTTTTGGGTCAAAAGAACCATTGAATAATGGTAACATAGGACTACAGGAATTTGGTAGTGGTGGGGTGTCATCTACCTAATCAGGGTAAGGCTTCCCTTCTAGATATACTTGTGCACACCAATCATCCATGGATTCCAATCGAGCTTCCAATGTCATAATGGTTTTGATAATCCCTTGATGTGTATTTTTTAGCCAGATTTTGGATAGGCACTGTAGCTGGATAAATTTGGAACATCAGTTCTTCTAGAATTTGAGGATGATATCCAATTGGGGGAATATTTTTAGTATTTTCCTTAACCCATTTCTATTTCCTCCTTAATGGAGGGAAATCCTGACATCTTTCCATGATTGGGATTAGGTAGGCTAATGGTATAAGAACCGTGTTGGGAGGATATCCAAGAGATACATATTTTTTCAGTATAAACCCTTTCAGTTCAGGTGTTCCTACTAGAATTGTGCTTTGAGGCTCTGTATGGTGATAATATTTGATAGGGTGACTTCCTCATATAAGCTCAATGTGGATTCAACACAAGTCTTTCATTTCTTCCTCCTGTCGAGACAATATTTCTTAGTGCATAAGTGGATTTCTCTCACCAAGAGGAGGTGTTGGGTCATATGTGACATTTATTTTATTATTCTACATGTTAGAGGTTTGTCGAGAATGTAGAGTATTTATCAGGGGAATACCCAGATTCAGTTTGTCCTTCTGGTTCCAGGTAATAAATCCTTTATTCTTAGTGTGGATTGGATTCCAGGTGGAACCACCCTCTCATTATTATTCTTCATTGGAATCATTTTTTATTTGGTTTGAAGGATTAATTTCAATAAAGTTTAGTTATTTTTAAATCATTGTGGGTGAAGTACTAAATTTCAAGTGGTAGGAGATTTGTTTAAATCTGTTGTCAAATATTCTCCTTCCATTCCAGGATCCTCTCCAGGCTTCTTTGTAGAGGGAAAATTAGAGAGAAAATTTAGAATACCTTTTAATATGCCTAACTTATAGGGTAAATGTGTCACAAGACAAGATGGAATAGGATACCTATCTATTTTTAATCCCCCCTAAATTGGAAAAGACTAATTTTCTCTAGTGGGTGGTTGAGCAAAAAATTCTCCTAGCCCTGCATGCTAGGGGTTCTCATGTTCCATTATTATTATGCCATAGAAAATATTTTTTTGTATTATGGGGGAATTTTTTGGTAAAAATGATGATAGTCATGAAGGTTGGGGTTGATCCTGTACTGTGGTGGTTGCTGCTATTATTTCCACTTTCTTGATCTTGTGCATTCATGTTCGAGTGTGAACCAAATATAGTTCTTGGTATACATGGGAAGTATTTATTTTTTAGGACATAAAGAGTGATTGGTGATTGGATTCACTTAAGATAGAATCCTATTGGATGTTCACAATTGTCTGGTTCAAGAATTTTTTTGATGTATTGCTCTCATTGAGCCTAACGATTTTGAGACTTACTCAGGGATGGTTATTGTTGAGAATGTCTACTTTCGTGACCAGAGATTTAAATTTTTCATCATCTTGGGATAATTATATTACATGATTTCATTTGTATTATGTTGGATTAAACATGGCAAGAAGTGAAATTCAAAGCTCCATGATCTCCCCACACCTATATATAAAATCCTGGTGTGGCATAGCTGATAATGTGATGAAACTTATATAGTGCATGTATGAAGATTAATTGGAGATATTTTTTCCACCACTCTGATTGTTGTCACCACAAAGATGAAATAAATTCTAAGTTTATTTGATGGTGAAGCTCTTCCAATATTTTTCAATTATATTTGAACCCATTTTAGGGTGAGAATTTATTTTGGAACTCAAGGAGATTATTCTATATATTGAGATAAATGCTATGTATACATTCTTTTGACAACTATCTTGATATGTCAAACTAAGAACTTGTTATGGGAAAAAAAATAATGGGTATATCATCACTGTATAATTGACTTCTCACAAGAAACATATACTTTAGTTCTTTTTTCAAGATATCCCTCTACTAGATCTTCTCAATTTGAACACATATTGATGATTTTGTTGTATGTAATAGTGCTGGTAGGGGTCGCGTTGATATGTGAAAATATGTGGGAAAATTTGAAGATGATTATTTCCCCAGGTCGTATCCTAGTATAGAAAGGGAATTTCTTGTTATTGAAAGGTTATCTAATATGTTTGACCTCATCCCTCCAAATACATGTACATATGATGGATTTATTGTATTTGATTTGGAATGGGGAGGACTTTCCTACCAATATAGAACTTGACTGTGGGTATGGCCTTCACAGTTGGTTCCATGATTGATAGGGATAAAATCATAGGTTAATGTACAAATATATTGAGATTTTCTATAGTTTATACCATGGGGATGACCATTAGGGAAGTCAAAAACAAGGGGAGTCCCTTCTTGTTGAAATAATATATCACTATTGGGAGGACCTTCGTAGTTGGTTACAAAATGGAAAGGACTACCATCATATCTTGAAATCTGACTGTTGGGATATTATATATAGTGTATACCTTGGGGATGACCATTATGGAGGAAGAGAGAAAGTGGAGTTCCTTTTTACTGAAAAAAGATGTCAGTGTAGGGAGGACCTTCATTGTTGTTTCCATAATGTGAGGACTACCATCATATCTTGATGTCCAACTGTATGTATATTTTCTACAGCATATACCAAAGGGAGGACCACGAGGGTGGATGATAGAAATGATAAGACCTTATTAATGTTAAATATTTTGGAAATGAAGAGGGATATTATGATGATCATCAGAATATAGGATGTCGTGATTGATCTTTTCTTTTCCACAATATAAGCCTTCGTGGTACATGCTTTGGGGAGGACCTTCATAGTGGCTGGTAAAAATGTTGAAGGGAGAAACATTTAAACTTCTAATTCCACTTCCATAATTTGGTAATGTATTGGTGGTATCCTGATCCAATATATATAAGTGTTTCATGGATTCAATAATTCAAGCATCCAGTATAGTAGGGTGATGAGTTTTCTTTTCATTTTTAGTTTTTGTTGGCACGATTTATTTCTGGGAGCTCTCTTATGGGTGATTGGGGCTGCTTAGTGTGGGTGATGTCCTTCATAGATGGGTTCCTATTTGAGTGTATCTAATGGTGCTATCAAGATACACCAGATAGAATCTTGAGTTTTGGAAACAATATATGCCTTCCCTAGAGCGGACACCACGATGGATCGGTTTCCCCCAATTGGAATTGGTATTTGTGCCTGATCTAGTAGACCATTAATCGCAGAATATTTCAAATGACCCTCCTGGATAGGATCAGAGATGGATTCCTTCTCTAGACTGACCACCATATTGTGTGGATGATCCACCCCTCTTGGGGAGGTGGGATTTGGGGCCCGAATCCTTTCTATTTCTGCGGATTTGATTATATTTTGACAAGTCTGAAAGATATAGTCAGGAATTGATGTCTGATCCTCAATCATTTATAGGATGTGTTGAGAGATGTATTTGGATATAAAATAAATATATTCCCATTATGATGTTGGATTCGGGATATGTTTTTTCTCTGGTCCTCCATTTTCTGCCGGTATGTGTTGACATTTGTTCTGTACGGCGGAAGAGGAATGAGTTTTCCTTTAGTTTATAGCTAGGATATTCCTACCGATTTCTATAGTTTCCACTGTATATGTATAACAGGATTTATATGAATGAGCATGAATTTTAATTCGATCATTTGGTGCCATTTTATTTGTCTGATGGACTTGATATTCCTCCTCATAAATTTTAAATTTTCATGTATTTGATCTCCATCATATTTTAATGATGGACTTTATATGATTTGAAAAGGATATGAACCTGCCTATAGTTTGGAACCCTATTTGGCTAATGGGATTGGTATGCATTGGTAGGGATTTTTATCCGCCTATAATTTTCCACCCCACATTCAAGATGGGTTTGATTATCATTATCATAAATTTGCACATGCTCATAATTTTTCATCGTATTTTCATGGAAGGCTTCATCAAAGGGAGAAGGAATAAATGTTTTTCCATGGTGTGTATCCATATTTTCATTAAAGTTTTATTACTTAGTAACAAGGTTGAAGACCTATTATTGAATGTCCAACTATCACCCTCGACGGGCCAGCTAGGGAACCTGGGTCTTTTTGCATTCAGATTGAGCCCTTATTTTGATATCCTTCTCATAGCGAGGATACTAGGCTGCATGGCACTAGAAATGGTGAATTTTGGAAGGGGCCCTTAAGAGGGACCCCTATGCTACATGAAGGAAATTCTTTTTGAGGACTTCATCATCCTCCCTATGATAAGGGAGGAACTCATTGTTTCATTCCAAGGATAGGATACTGAAATGGTTTAAGATGTCTAGTGGAGCTTCCTAGTTATGGATCACCAACCCTCACTGGGAGAATGATTGGCAGGGATTAATTTCTTAGAGGGTCTTATTAGATGGATATAGGGTGGGGAGAGTATCCTTCTAGTGATACTATTAAACCAGTGCATTCGAGACCCAGCAGTGAAGGTGTTGGGTGGTCGATGGATTCATTTACTTTGTGGGGTACCTAGCTAGTTTGATGGGTGAAACACATGTATTTTAAAACTTCATAGATTCTATTGGATTTTCTGCAATCCCTAAAGGGTTCCTGAAATTTATGTTAAAAGTACAAAAAATAAGGCCTTTTCCAAGTATTATCTCATGACCACATGCATGATTGATGGTCGTTCTTGTACCTCTTCCACTTTGGATGTGAAAGGGGCCTGAAGAGGCATAACACCATCATGTTGATTAAGGATTCACGTCAGGTTCACCAATTTGGTTTCAACCGAAGGGTTGTCCTTGGTAAGGAAATAAAAGGTACAATGATGAATGGGCAGAGTATCCTTTTTATTATATGAAGGAGGTGACATAATCAAATAATTCACACCAGATTTACCATTTCATTTCCTTCAAATATGTATTTGTGGCCCGAACGGTTAATTAGAATAGGATTAAATGGTGTTCAATCACTGACATTGGGTGAAATATCTTTGAACAATCTCCAATGACTTTTTGGTGGATCTAAAAAAGTCCAATGGATTTGGTATCCATTATTCAAGGACCTAGTTTCTAAAGTTAGGTGTTCCTTGGGTAACTTGTCCAATGACATTTAAGAACACACATTGGTCGAGATGATGGGAAGTTTGGATCATCGCACTATTTTGGGAGGAAATATTTCTTTTTAAGGGACACTCTTATAGATTTAAGATATGTTCATGAATCCCTGGTTCATTCCCAAGTATGTACACATGAATTACCCCTAAGTAATGATCGATCAGAACCACAAATTGGTTCAGAATCATCTGTATGTATCTACGTTCTCCCCGAATGGAGATATTTTTATGCCTATGAGGATCTCCATCAATGTTACCATTCTATGGAAAAACCAGGGATTCATTTTTTTCATTTACATAGATGGTGATGGTTTTCAGTCATGTGATGGGGTGCTCTGAGGTTTACAGTCATCATGGGGATGAGATTTGTTTTGTTGTTAGGATCGAACCCATAAGATGTGATTCCTACGTACCCTCATGATAAGAATCAGAAACCACTTAGTTCAGTGTCACTTAACTGGACACATCACCTTTTAATGTTGTGTGACAAGGAACCAACCATGAAGTTTAACATCATATGGTAAGGATTAATAGGTGAAGGGTGACAATTCAAGGATGGTTTGGGACTTATACCAATTCATCTCGATGTACTAAAAAGAGAAGTTGTCTTCTGGTTGGATATGACCCTATTGAGATTGTGGCTCGGAGAACATTAGGTTGATTTGGGTGTCAGGTTTGGACCACAAGGAGGCTTCCTATTTATCCCAGTTAGTTGGGAATCAAATTCCACATAGTTCGAGATGACTATGGATTAAACCATAGAGGAAGTCCGTAAAAGGGTATTCGATTGGGGATGAAGCATTGGAGATACCCATTCGGTGCTACGTAATTGGGAATATGGCTCTTTAAAGGTTGAAGTATGGTTTCAAGAAGTATACCATATAGGGGGTCAATCAGAGATTTGTGATCGTGAAGATGTCATAATCTTCACTTACCTCTAAGACCACATGATTCATGCTCAGTGTGAGAAAAAAGAGGAATCCCTAGATCTGATGATCAGAGGATCTCACCCTATATGTTGATGGATGGTGCTGGATTCTATAAGGGATAGGGAAAGGGGTTTTTCGTATGCCTTGTTACTCTATTGTTTACATATCTAGGATAGTCACATTTGGTGATATATCTACACACATCCCAGTCAAAGGTGAAGAGAAGAAAACGTATTGTCTCCTTCAAGAAAATCATATGGCTTACCTCATGAGGAGTGCCCTAAAAATGGTTCTAGTAAAGAGAGGAATGTTCAACATTGGCCCTCATCGAAGGGAAATGCCAGCGGTTCCAATTAGTTCCTAGAACGAGGAGGTTCACGTGAGCATCCTGAGGTTAGAACCCAAATTTCCCCGAAAATGTAAAATTGATGATACATTGATGGTCCTTATTTCTATAGAGATTACCCATATGAATCCACTTACTAAAGGCATGTAAACTCTAAGGGGAACACTGATTTGTCTGATTATTTCATCACACATGTATAATAGATTTGGAAAGAGCCTTGGATAGATGGCATTAGACTAGTTTTTTGAGGGTCCAACATGGGGACTAATGATACTACAAAATAGAATGGTTGGTGATAGAGAGTAGAACAACATTGGATTACTCATTTTGCGTATCATGTTCTTATGCATGATGGGATTCTCTCCATGTAGTGTGCTTCTATGTGGTTAAGGATACCATCTGTGTAGAATTGTTTTATACAGACTTGGGTTATTCCTGCATAGTATATATCTACATAGGACCAGGTTCCTTCTGTATTGTGTTTTGCTACGCGAGGTCAAGTTCCTCCTGCATAGAAATTTTCTACGTGGATCAAGGTTCCACCCACATAGTGCTTTGCTATATGGGATGACTGTTTTCAAAGGGGGAATGGGTTTTATGCTTCATGGGAATTATGTCCACAAAGTATTTTGGGTTCAAAGGTCACCAAATGATTTATTATTTCCTCTTTAATACTATTTGGTGACCTTTACCTATGGGGAATCATCAAAGGGCTCTGATTTTAGTGGTGCCTTCATCTCTTTTTAATTACGTTTATCCGGGTGTGGATCTTCTCATCTGCCTTCTTTTTAGGTCCCCCTCGAGGTCTATTTATAGAAGAGTAGAGTGACCAGATACCGATGTGTTCAATCGTTTGCGGTGGGCTGTGAATCTTATGTTTCAAAATCTGATGGTGGATACCCATCCCCTGAACAACTTAGTGAGTAGGGGCATCAGTTGCGGGGGGTGAGATCACCACATTGATCCTGTAAATGTATTTGTTTCATTTTTTGGGGGGAGACAATATCGCCTAATCCCGCAAACTATTTAGTTCATTGGGTATATTTTTTTGTGGGTGAGTAAATCACCACCTCTTTCCCGCAAACCACTTTAGTTTTTTGTGGGGGTTGGTGCCACCGTCTCAATCCCATGAACTACATAGTTTGCAGGTTCTTCACGAATCCACAAACCACTGTGCCGAGAAGCATTCCATGAAGGGATTTTCCCTTTGCGATTGCTTCATCCTTCAGAATTTTTTTTCTTGAAATCATCCTTTGATTTTCTTTTCTTCTTTTTCCGAATAGATGGAATTATTTCAAGCTTGTTTGGGAAGTTTTCAGGACCAAACAACCCTAAAGACCCTTAAAAACCTAAGATGCCTAAAAAATCTACAGTAATCCAAAAACTCCACTAAATCCTTAAGAAAACTCTTGAAACTCTAAAAACCTAAAAACACTAAAGACACTAAAAAACCATTAAAAACAAAAAAACCCTAAAAACACATAGAATTCCAAAAAGGCCTTAAAAACCACTAAAACTAATAACAATAAAAAAATCCCCAAAACCCCAAAACCCATAAATCTCTAAACACCCTAAAAATTCCCAAAAATACCATAAAACCTCAAAAAGACCCTAAAACCTCTAAAACTCTAACAAGTTTATAAAAAACCTAAAAGCCCATAAAATGACACAAAACCCCTATAAGACCCTAAAAACCCCTATAAGAACATAAAAATCCCAAAAAAAGACCCAAATATCCCTAAAACCCTTAAAATACCATAACCTCCATAAGACACCCTAAAAACCAAAAATCTCAACAACAAAAAAAAACCAAAAAACTCTAAAAAACCGTAAAACCCCAAATCCCCCCCCCCCCCCCCCGCCCAAAAAATCCCCAAAACAGGAAAAACCCTCAAAATCCTACAAACCCTATAAAACCTTAAAAATGATAAAATCATTAAAAACCCAAAACCCTAAAAAAAACCATTAGAAAACCAAAACCCCCATAAAACATTTGAACTCCCTAACTATCCCAAAAACCCAAAAACCCTACAAAACCCTACAAAACCCTAACACACCAAAAAACCCTACAAAAAGATTAACACCCCTAAAATCCATAAAATAACTTTACACCCCCTAAAGCGCCCAAAAGAACACAAAAGACCTTAAAATAACCCTAAAAACTATAAAATAATCCTAAACCCCCATAAAATCCTAAAATAAAACTAAAAACCCTAAAAACCCTAAAACCCCTAAAATGACCTTCAAAACCTTAAAACCCATGAAAAACACTAAAAACCATAAAAACCATAAAACCCCTTTCAACCACTGAAACCATAAAATAACCATAAACCTCCTAAAACCCCAGAAGAACCCAAAATCTCATTAAAGAACCATAAAACCATAAAATAAACCTATAAACCCCCCAAAACCCAAAAAAATCCTAAAAACTCTAAAAAATCCTGAAACCCTAAAAACTCTAAAACACATAAAACCCCAAAAATCCAAAAATCCCTAAAAACCCCCAAAACTCTAAAATCACTAAAAAGTACTAAAAATAATAAAATTCCCACAAAACACTAAAAAACCTAAAATATCTTAAAAACCCTAAACATTAAAAGACCTTAAATGCCCTTAAACACCCTAAAAGACCAAAAAAACCATAAAACCCCCAAAAGATAAGAAAAACGAAAAAATTGCTAAAAGGGGTGATAGCACCCCTAGACAACATAAAGAACCCTAAAACCCCAGAAAACCCTTCAATGATTAAAAATACCTAAAAACCCAAAAAACAACTAATTTTTTTTTAAAACTCTAAAAAACCATAAACACCAAAAAAAACCCTAAAAAACTATAAAAACCCTAAAAACTGTAAAAATCCTACAAATAGATAAATTTCTCATAAAACCTTAAAACCCATAAAAATATAAAAACCCCAAAAACATAGAAAACCATAAAAACTATAAAAATGCTGATAACCCATAAAAATACTTGAAATTTTTAAAACCCTAAAAAGTATCTAAAACCCATGAAAATCCCTAAAAACCCTAAATCCTTAAAAACAATAAAAATCATCAAAAACCATAATCACCCTAAAAAACCTTAAAATCCTAAAAATAATAAAATCCCCTAAAACCCCTAAACCCCTTAAAACCCATAAAAACCATAAAACCACTAAAACACCTAAAATCATGAAAACCATAAAAACCCAAAAAATTCATAATACCTTGAAAACCCCAAAATCTCTAAAAAACCCTAATACTCATTAAAACACTAAAAACCATTAAACCCCTGAAATAACCTAGAAACCATAAAATACCATGAAAACCCTAAAACCCATAAAAACAATAAAGAACCAAAAAATGATAAAAACCCTTTAAAAACTCAAAAGACCCAAAACCCACTTAAACACCCAATAAAATCTAAAACCCCAAAAAACCCGAAAACACCCTAAAACCCAAAAAAAATTAATCACATATAACCTCAAAAACCCCATATAAAAATTAAACCGCCTAAAAATATAAAAATCCTAAAAACCCCTCAATCCCCTGAAAATGATAAAACCCCATAAAAAATATAAAACAATACCAAAACCCTAAAACACTTTAAACACCCAAAAAAATCTAAAACCCCTAAACCACCCTAAAACACGTAGACACCCCTAGGATCCCTGAAAACCAAAAAAATTATACAAACCCCTAAAATAATAAAAACCCACCAAACATCCCTAAAACCCATAACACCCCATTACAACCCCTAAAACCCTAAAACTCTAAAAAACCAAAAAAACTCTTAAACCCCTAAAAACCCTAAAAACCTTAAAAACCATGAAAATGGATAAAAATATTAAAAAACCTAAAAATCCATAAAACCCAAAAAAACCTAAAAACCCAAAAAACCCATTATAACCATAATAATACACTAAATAGATATAATGTTCTTAAAAATCCTTAAAACCTTTAAAACCCCTAATACCAAAAACCCTAAGAACTCATAAAAACCCCAAAACCCTTTAAAAATCCAAAAAATGCCTAAAATGTCTAAAGGACCCTAAAACCCTAAAATCCCTTATAAGATAATAAAAACCATTAAAACCCATAAATCCCTAAAAACCCTAAAAGATCTAAAATAACACTATATAAACTTGAAAGAAGCCGAAAAACCTAAAAATTCTAAAAACATTAAAATCCCTAAAAGACAATTAAAATAATTAAAGCGCCTCAATGAACCAAAAAGTCTATAAAAATCCCAAAAAATCTTTAAGGGCCCAAAAAATATAAATGATCTAAAAATCCGTAAAACCTATAATGGTACCTAAAAACCATAAAGGATGTTAAATACCTCTAAAAACTAAAGGTACCAAAAAATGGAAAAACCATAAAGAACCCAAAACCCTATATGATCCTAAAACCCCTAAAAACCTAAAATAACATAAAACTCCATAAAACATTTAAAGGACTCCAAAAACCATTAAATACCCCTAAAAACTCAAGAAAAACAAAATAATATTTAGCAACCCAAAAACAATATAAACCCCTAAAAGGCCCTAAAACCTCTAAAATTCCTTAAAACACTCTTTAAATCGTAAAACCAACAAATAACCCTAAACCCCTAAAAATCCCTAAATCCCTCAAAAACCTAAAAACCACTAAAAGATCCTAAAACCCTTAAAAACCCCTTAATTTCTCGAATAATAATTAAAATACCTAAAAATAAATGATTAAATGAACCCAAAAAAACCAAAAACCCTCGAATAACCAATTGACCCTATAAAACTAAAAAATCTTAAAAAACCAAAAACCCATAAAAATATTTAAAACCCCATAAAATTGTAAACTATCCTAAAAACCCTATAAAACCCCAAAACACATAAAACACTATAAAATACCCAAAAACCATAATACCCATAAAACCCTAAAACCTATAAAATCCCAAAACAGACTAAAAACCCCAAAAAAATCCTAAAAACACAAAATCTCCTAAAAGACAATAAAAACTGCAAAAAAACCCTGAAAACCCAAAATACCTTAAAAATTGAAAAATAAATAAATAAATAAAAACCCTAAAATCCCTAAAAACCATTACAAACCCAAAAAAACCCAAAAAAACTTTAAACACCCTATTAAAATCTCCTCAAACCATAAAACTCTTAACACAACCCCAAACCCTAAGCACCTGAAACCCCATAAAATACCTAAAATCCTAAAACCTTAAAAGTACTAAAACCCATAAAAACACTAAAAACCCTTAATACTCATTTAAACCACTAAACCAATAAAAACGACAAAACCCCACCAAGAACCCTATAAATCATAAAAGACAAAATAAACTAAAATCCATAAACCCTAAAACCCCTAAAATCATTAAAACCCATAAAATTCTATAACCCCTAAAAACCTACACCCTAAATCCCATAAAAAACCTAAACACCCCTAAAAGACTGCAAAACTCCTAAAAATCATAAAAGAGCCTAAAATACCTTAAATAAACCTAAAATACCCTACAATACCAAAACCCTAAAAGACCATTAAACTCCTTATACAAACTATAAAACATATTAAAAATCCTTAAACACCCTAAAACCCCAAAAAAACACTCCAAACACAAAAAACCCCTAAACCCATAAAAACCCAAAACACCCTAAAATGCCATAAAACACCCTAAATACTTAAAACTCCTAAAAACCGTTAAAAGCATGAAGAAAATATAAAACCCACGAAAAGAATAAAATCCCAAAAAACCCCTAAAACTTAAAAAACTATGAAAACACTTTAAACCCCAAAAAACATAAAAACCCTAAAGACCATAAAATACTGAAAATCTACAAAAAAATCCCTAAAACCCTTAAAATTATAAAAACCATAAAAACCCAAAAAACCCAAAAACCCTAAAATCCAATAAAAATCCTAAAAACCTTAAAACCCCCTAAGAAACCATAATAAAACTCTAAAAACATAAAACACCTAAACCATTAAAAATTGTAAAACCCCTAAAACCACTAAAACCATGATAGAACCATAAAAACCATTGAAGAACCCAAAAAAATTAAACAACCTAAATATTCTAAAAACACTAATAATCCTAAAAACCCATTAAAACCTCAAACACACCAAAAAACACAAAACCCCTTAAAAGACACTAGAACAATAAAGCACCAAAAAATGTTGACAAACAACAAACACCATAAAAAACCCTAAAGAAAACCCTAAAACCCTAAATACTATAAAACACAAAAAACCCCTAGAACACCCTTAAATGAAACTAAAACCCTAAAATCCATTAAAGAACCTAAATCCCCTAAAAAAACTTAAGACCCCTAAATCCCTAAAACCCCTGAAAACAAATCAAAAGATAAAAATAGTAAATAAATATATACAAACCTAAAAGCATAAAAATATTAAAATCCCCTAAAACCCATAAAAACCATAAATCCCAAAAAACCGTAAAACACCGTAAAACACCCTAAAACCCAAAAAAACCATAAAAACCAAAAAAACACTAAAACCACCTAAGTACCCATATGAGTCTTATTAATCCAAAAAACACTAAACCCCACTTGAAAACATAAATCGTAAAAATCACTAAAAACTCAAAAAAAAATCCCTTAAAATCCACAAAAAACCCCTAAAATCATGAAAAAACCCCTAAAACACAAAAAATTATAAAACCCCCCAAAACACAAATAACCGTAGAAAAGAAAAAAAACCCTAAAATCCAAAAAAACTAAAAACCCTAAAAACTCTTAAAACCCAAAAATCCCAAAAACCCAAAAACCCAAAAACCCCACAAAAAGCCAAAATTCCCTAAAGAACTAAAAAAATCTAAAATCCATAAAAAAATCATTAAAATACTCAGAACCATGAAACCCAAAAAAGACCCCAAAATCCCTAAAATCGTACAAGGTCAAAAAACCCCTAAAACACATTAAAGACCCTAAAAATATTGAAAACCCCCCAAAAGACCCTAAAATCCTCTAAACCCCCTAAAAGAACATTAAAAACCTTAAACTCCGTAACAAACCATAAAAACTCATAGACACCCTAAAAAACTATAAAAATCCCTAAACCCCTAAAACCCCTAAAAACTAGAAAAAAACCCAAAAAACAAAAAGAAAAAAAACCTAAATACCATAAAACCAATAAAAACCATAAAAATATAAAACCACCTTGAAACCCAAAAATGTTTAAAAAACCTAAAAATATGAAGAAACCAACAAAAAACCATAAAAACCCTAAAATCCATTAAAACCCCTTAAAACCCTAATAAAACATAAAACCCATAAAAATAAAAATAAACCCGTAAAAATCTAAAAAACCCTTAAAAAATCTAAAAAACCTAAAACCCATAAAAATGTAAAATCCCTTGAAAAACATAAATACCTTAAAAACCTTTAACATCCTAAAAATACTAAAAACCCTAAATCCCTTAAAAATACAAAAACCCTTAAACAACCTTAAAACAACTCAAAACACCTAAAAACAATTAAGACCTTGTAAAATCTAAAAGACCCTACAAACCCCTATAAAACCCTAAAATACAAGAACCATTAAAACCCCTAAAACCTTATATACCACTAAAAACCCATATAAACCATAAAACCAAATTTATAGAAACTAAAAATCCTAAGAAAATCCAAAAACATGAAAACACCTTAAGAAAACCATTAATAACCCTTAAAACCCCCTCAAAATCCCTTAAAACCCTAAGAATCAAAAAACCCCTAAAATCCTTCAATAACTCAAAATCCCTAAAAACTCGAAAACTCCTTAACAATCCTAAAAACCTTAGAAATCATTAAAAATATTTAAAACCATATAAAACATTAACACAAAATAAAACCCCTTAATAACACCTAAAGACCTCTAAAACGCCTAAAACCCCCCAAAATCCTAAAAACAACAGAACCCCCCCTAATCTAAAATCCAAAAAACCCCTAAAACCCACCAAAACCTAAAAATCACTAAAAAACTATAAATACATAGAAAACCAAGATAACCCAACGAAAATCATAAAAATCCCAAAAATCCAAAAACCCCTAAAAACCTAAAACCCCAAAAAACCCACAAATCCCCAAAAAACCAAAAAATCCTACCAACCATAAAAGCCATAAATTTTTTTTAAACCCCTAGAAACAATAAAAACATTAAAAAATCTAAAAAACTAAAAAACCCTTAAAATAAAATAAAATCCTCAAAATACAATGAAAACCTTAAAATACCTAAAAAACCTAGAAAAAATTAAAAATCCTCAGAATCCATAAAAACCACAAAAATTATAAAAGGCCATAAATACCTCAAAAGCATAAAAACCTAGAAAACGTTAAAATACCATAAATACCCTATAAAACAGTAAGATAACCTAAACACATGTTAAACACTTTAAAACCCTAAAAACCACAGTAACCCAAATCCCCTAGTACTCACTAAAATCCACAATTAACTGTAAAAATCATAAAAAACCTTAAAAACCATAAAACCCACAAAAACCATAAAAAACCTCTAATAACCATAAAAAGATAAAAAACCTAAACACCAAAAAACACCCTAAAATATGAAAACCCCATAATTGTAAGAACCCCTTAAAACCCCAAAAAACAATTAAAAACCACTAATTCCACAATAAAACCCTAAAAAACACAATAAAACTTTAATAGCCATAAATACCCTTCAACACCCCCTAAAACCCATAAAATAACCCCAAAATCCTTATAACTCAATATAACCATATGAAACCCTAAAAAAATCCGAAAAATCCCTAAAAACCCATAAAAACTCTAAACCCCCTAAAAACCATACAAAACCATAAAATATATAAAAAAACCTAATAAATCCAAAAAACCCTAATATTTTTGAAATAACCCTTATAAACATATAAACACTAAAAACCCTTTGAAACCCAAAAACATAAATCCCCTAAAACCCCTAAAAACACTAAACACCCTAAAAACCCTAAAAATAGTTAAACCATAAAAAATGTAAAAATGGGGGAAAACCCCTTTGAATAATAGAAACCCTATGAAACTAAAAAGACCCTAAAACCATTAAAAACAAAAAAAACATGAAAAATACCTAAAAACCTAAAAAACCCCAAAACCATTAATCCCTAAGAAAATAGTAACAATCCCTAAGAGAACCATAAAACCCCTAAAACCCCTAAAACCCCTAAGAAAACCCTTACAAACCTAAAAAACTAAACACCCTTGAAACCAAATAACCCCAAAAACCCAAAAACACAAAAACCCATATAACCACTAAAACTAATAAAACCACGTAAAACCAAAAAAACTCCGAAAACAATTAATACCCGCTAAACACTTAAAACCCATCAAAATACTCTAAAATCCGAAAAAAATCTGAAAAAAATTAATAAATTAAAAAACCATAAAAACCATAAGAACCTAAAATATAGTAAAAACATAAAAGAAAATAAAATAACATAAAAACTCTAAAATACCCTAAAAACCCCAAAAACCCCAAAACCCCAAAGGGCACTTAAAACATAAAAAACCTAGAGAACCCTAACAAACTAAAAAACCCCAAAGCCCCTAAAACCCCTAACGGGTCTTAAAATTCTAAAGGAACTGAAAAACCATTAAAAGTCCATAAAAACTATAAACTTCCCTAAAAACCAAAAAAATACTATAAGATCCTCAACACCCTAAAAATCATAAAACCCATAAAACCCACTGAAACTGTTAAAAGGCCCTAAAAACACATAAAAATCATAAAATTCATGAAAATCCTCTAAAAATACTTAAAGACTCTAAAACCACTAAAAAAATTAAAATACACAAAAACCCATAAATACATTAAAAGACCAAAAAACTGTAAAAAACCTAAAACCCCTAAAAACACAAAAAACACTAAACCCTTTAAAATTACTAAAACCATAAAAACCCTAAAAACAATAAAACACATAAAACACTAAAAACCATAAGTACCCTAAAGATCCCAAAAACCATTAATAAACCTTACAAACCTACGACAACATAAATCCTTGGAAACTCTAAAAAACCCTGAAACCCCTAAAACCATTGAAAAAACACTTAAACCCATTAGCATCCAAAAAAATGTAAACAATCCTAAAAATTTAAAAACCATTAAAAGTCCTTCAAAACCTTAAAAACTCAAAAAACATTAAAAATAATAAAAAAAACATAAAAACCATAAAACCCCTAAAACATTAAATACCATAAAAACCCATAAAGACTCTACAAACACTAACCCCCCCACCCAAATAACCAAAAACCCTAAAAATCCTAAATAATAATAAAAGAATTAAAAGACCCAAAAACCATTAAAATTGATTAGAAGATCCAAAAAATAAGAAAACACCGAAAAAAAATCATAAAACCCTAAAAAACATAAAATCTCAAATAACCCTACCAAAATCCAAAAACCCTAAAAACAAAAAAAAATAAAATCCATATAGCCCTTAAAACCCCTAAATGCCACTAGAAAACCCTAAAAACCCTCAACCCCCTAAAAAACCAGAAAACCAATCTAAAAACCCTAAAGCCCCTAAAACTCGTAAAACCAATAAAAATCCCCACAAACCCTAAGAACCAAAAAACTATAAAAACCCTTTAAACCCATTAAACCCATAAAACCATAAAAAACACAAAGATATATAAAAACCCCAAAACCCCCAAAAACTATAAAAACCCAAAAATCATAAATACCAATAAATATTCTTAATTACAGCAAAACATAAAAACCCCTAAAATCACCAAAAACCATAGAAACCCTAACCCCCCCAAACCTCTAAACCCCCAAAACCCCTAAAAACCTACCCCCCTCAAAAAAACCCTAAACACCAAAACACCCTAAAACCCCTAAAATCCTTAAAAGACCCTAAAACCAATAAACGAGACTAAAAACTCCAGATGAACCTAAAATTCTTATAAAATCCCTAAATGAGACTTCAAACTGTTAAACACTCTAAAAAACTTGAAAACACTAAAAAAACTAACACCCCTAAAAAACCTAAAAATACCTAAAATCCCTAAAACACCTTAAAAACCTAAATAACCTAAAAATTCTAAAAAAACATTAAAAATCTTAAAGAACTAAAAATTTGAGAAATCCAAAAAAATATATAAAATCCCTAAAACACCAAAAAATATTAAAAAATCCATAAAACCTAATAAACCAAAAAACCATAAAAAATTCTTAAAAACATAAAATCCATAAAAAACCCTAAAATCATGAGAACCCCTGAATACCTTGAAAAAAATAAAAAAATATTAAGAAAAAACTAAAAAACATTAATAAATATAGAACCTAAAATACCCAAAAGACCATAAAACACTAAACCCTCTAAGAACTCTAAAAAACTAATAATTTTAAAAACTCTAATATCCCTAAAGAACCCTAAAAACATAAAAAACCCATACAAACTCTAAAAACCCAAAATATTACTAAAAGCCATAAAACCGTAATAAAACACTAAAATCTATAAAATCCTCTAAATAAGTCTAAAAACCGTAAAAACCCCCAATAGACCAAAGAAACCCTAAAAACATAAAAACTATAAAATCCCTAAAAACCATAAAAACCCAAAAAACACTAAAAAACATTAAAACCCCCCCAAAACCACAAAACCCGGAAAGACCATAGAAACCCAAAAACCTATAAAAAATACTAAAAGACCCTAAAAGGATATAAACAACCTAAAAATGTAAAAACCTTAAAAACTATAAAAAGTACTAAAACCATAAAAAAACATAAAAACCCCTAAAACATTAAAAATTCACAACAAAACTAAAACCTAAAAAAATCCTAATACCCCTAAAACCCCTAAAACCCAGGAAAACCATAAAAAACATAAAAATATCCTAAAACACATAAACCCCCGGAATACCCTAAAGGCCTAAAAACCATAAAACCAAAAAAAAAAATATCAACAAAAACCCTTAAGACATTCAAAAACATAAAAAGAACCCAAACCCCATAAAAGAACCTAAAATCCCTAAAATCCCTAAAAGACCCAAAATCCCTAAAAACCCTAATAATACTAAAGGACTCTAAAAACTAGAAAACCCTATAAACATTATAAAAACAACAAAAACCCTAAATATCAAAATAACCTGAATATTCCTAAAAACCATTAAAACCATAAAAACTCAACTAAATCCCTAAAACCCATAAAAACGCCTAATAAACACTAAAACCCTAAAAACATTATAAATTTTAAAAAACCTCAAAAAACATAAACCCCCAAAATAATCATAAAAAACCTTTAAAACCCCCAACGAGCTCTAAAAAATATTAAACCCCATAAAACCCCACAAAAACCAAAATTACCCAAAAACACCATTAAATCCCAACAAAACACTACAAACCCCTACAAACCCTCAAATACCAATAAAACCCTAACAGAACCTTAAAACCCTACAACACCTAAAAGAATCACCAAACCCTTTAAAGAACCTGAAAAAAACAAAAACTCATTAAAGAATCCTAAAACCCACTAAAAACCCTAAATTTCTTAAAAGGCCCTAAAATCCCTAAAAACACTAAAAACACTAAAAAAATACTAAATACCATAAAATACCCAAAAACCCTAATACCCGATAAAAAATCGTAAAATGCCATAAGAATCCAAAAATACCTATAAAACCAAAAAACCAAAAAACCCTAGAAACCCTAAACCCTAAAACTAATAAAAACCCATAAAATTGCCTAAAACAATACAACCCCAAAATGACCCTGAAAACCCTAAAATCTATATAACATTCTAAAAGACCCTAAAAATAAAAAAAATATCTGAAAACTCAAAAAATTCTTAAAAAGGCCTTATAAAACCTTTAAAGAACCTAAAAATCCTAAAACCCTAAATACCCAAAAAACTCTAAAACCCCTAAAACTCCAAAAACTACTAAAACTCCCTAAAACCCCAAAAAATCCATAAAACTCACTAAAAAACCGAAAAACCATAAAACCAAAAAAATATTTAAAAACCATAAAGAACCCTTAACCCCTTAAAACTTCTTAAAACCCTAAAACCCTAAAATCATTAAATACCCTAAAAAATAAAACCCCTAAAACACCTAAACCCCTAAAACATCAAAATACCCGAAATAAATCTAAATAACCTAAAACACATAAAAAACCTAAACGCCAAAAAAAATCCTTAAACCCTAAAAACCCAAAAAACCACTAAAACCATCCAAAGTCCTTTAAAACCCAAAACCCCATAAATGTCCCTAAATACATTTAAACCCCACGAAAACCCCAATATATTCTAAAACTGTAAAAGTACCAAAAAAAACCCTAATTAAACTCTAAAACCCCCCTAAAATACACTAAAATACATAAAACCATAAATGAGACAAAAAAACAAAAAAACATGAAAGTCCCTCAAATAGCGTAAAAAACAATAAAAAACTATAAAATCACCCAAACCCATGAAAAACCTTAATAACCCCTAAAGGGACCTAAAATACCTAATAAGCAATAAAGGACCCTAAAATCCCCTAAAAACCTAAAGCACCCAAAACCCCTAAAACCAAAAAAGGTCCTAAAAACCATGAAAACCCTAAAAGAATCTAAAACACTAGAAAAATATTAGATGACCCCAAAAACATTTAAAACCCCAAAACAATAAAATCGTTTTAAAATTTTTAAATACCTTGAAACCCAATAAATCCCCTAAAAGACACTAAAAACCAATAGACACCCTTAAAACCCAAAAAACAATCAAATACCTTAAAAACCCTAAAACCATAAAATCCACAAAAACACATAAAAGTCCTTAAAACCCTAAAAACATCAAAAGACCCTAAATTCATTAAAAACCCCCCAAACACTTAAAACTCTAAAATACCATAAAACCCATAAAAACCCTAAAACCCCATAAAACCCTAAAAAACCCAAAACCCCCTAAAAAACCTAAAATCCATAAAAGTCACTAAAATCCCTATAAAATCCCTAAAAGATCCAAAATACACTTCAATGCCATAATAAACTCTAAAACCCATAATCTACCCATACAAACCCTAAAAATTGCAAAAAAAAAACCTTTAAACCCTCTAAAATCTCTTAAGAATTCTAGAAACCCTAAAACATCCTAAAATTAACTAAAACCCTAAAACTGAAACAATATCGAACCCATAAGAACCCTAAAAATCTTATAAAAGAAAAATCACTAAAAACCATAAAACGATTAAAAACCATAAAACCATAAAACCCCGTTTAAAACCCCTAAAATCCAAAAACACATAAAAATGGCTCAAATTTCTAAAAATCCATAAAAAACCAAAGAAAACCTAAAAACCATAAAAAACATAAAAACCAAAAATATAAAAAATACCCTAAAGACCTAAAATTCCTATATAAATAAAAAACCCTAAAAACCCAAATAAAATCAAAAAAACCCAAAAATTACTAAAAACCATAAAAATCCTACAAAACCATAAAATCACCTAAACCCCATATAACCCTAAGAACCTTATAAAACTCTAAAAAACTCTAAAATCCCCAAAACCACAAAAACTTAAAAAACCCTACAAAATCATAAAAATTATTGAACCCCTAAAAGAACACAAAAAAACAGTAAAAGATCCCAAACACCATAAAACACTAAAAGCCATAAATAACCCTGAAAAACAAAAAACACTAAAACCCCTAAAAATATTAAAAACCACTCATCATCCTAAAAACCCTTATAAAGATACTAAAACCTCCTAAAACCCAAAAAACCGGGAAACCCTTAAAAACCCTAAAAATTTATAAAAACCCAAAACACCCAAAAAACCCTAAAAAGTATAAAAAACTAAAATCCATAAACCCAAATGTCCCAAAAAATAAACTAAAGACAAAAAAACCACCTCAAAACATAAAACCCCTTGAAAACAATAAAAAACTAAAAGACACAAAAAGAAAATCCTAGAAATGCCTAAAAACTCAAATAAAACCCTAAAACCCCAAATAGCCCTAAAAACTCCCTAAACATGATACATAATCCTAAACACCATAACCCCCACAAAGAATACCTAAAACCCCTAAAAACACTAAAACTCCTACAAAATTTAATACTATTAAACACAAAAAAACTCTAAAACCCTGAAAAACCTTCGAACCATAAAGACACCTCAATTTTTTTTAAAACCCTGAAAACACCCTAAAATTCTCTCAAATCATTAAAAATATTAAAAAACCTTACAAAATAATAGGAATCATAAAACCCCATAGAACCCTTTAAACCACTAAAACTGCTAAGAAATACATAAATCCCTAAATAATAAAAAAACCACAAAACCCTAAAAACCCTGAATCCACTAAAACCTTTAAAACCCAATATCCCTAAAAACGTAAAAAAACTCCTAAAACATTAAAAAACATGAATACCATAGAAACCAAATAACCCCTAAAAAATTAACAACCCAAGAAACCCTTAAACACTTAAAACCCATGAAAATCATAAAAAATATAAAAAATTCATAAAAACCCCAAAAAGCACTAAAACCCATCAATACCTCTAAAAGACCCTAAATACCATAAAAACACTAAAATACCCTAAAAACCCAAAAAAATACCAAGAGGACCTAAAATATATATAAAAATTCTAAATGATATATCAATACCCTTGAACTCCCTAAAACCCCTAAAAAATAAAAACCCTAAAAAAACTAAAAACCTAAAACACTAAAAGAAAAAACAAAATAAAAACCCAAATACCTAAAAACCCTAAAACAATTTAAAATATCTAAAAACCCTAAATCCACTAAAACCTGAAAAATCCTAAAAACAAGAACACGAAAATAAACCCTAATAACTCTAAGAAAAAACCTAAAAAGCCTTAAAAGATGATAAGAATCCTTAAGAAAAACCTAAAACCCCTAAAAACCCTAAAAACCCCTAAAAACCCTACGAGACCCTAAAAATCATAAAAACACCTAAAAAACTAAAAAAACATAAAACAACCCCAAATTTACTCTATAAAACCCTAAAACCTCAAAATAAATTAAAACACTAAAAACCTTTAAACCCCTAAAAACCATGGAATACCCTAAAATACCTAAAAACTCTAAAAACCCAAAAAACCCATAAAAATACGGAATTCTATAATAAACACAAAAAACCTAAAAAACTAAAAACCTAAAAAAACTCTTCAGAATCCCTAAATACCCTAAAAACCATATAGAACCCCTAAAATAACATAAGAAATCCCCTAAGAACCCCTAAAACACCCAAAACCTTAAAAACCATATAAAACAAAAAAAACTCTTAAAAATTTAAAAGAACCAAGAAACTAAATACCCTAAACCCCTAATAACACCATAAAAACTCTAAATCCCCATAAAACATCTAAAACACCCTAAAACACTAAAAACACCTTAAACCCACAAAACACATTAAAACCCCTGAAAAATACATTAATACCCCTAAAAACATTAAAAACCCATAAAGACTATAAAAACACAAAAAATGCCTTAAAAATCCTAAAAATCATTAAAACCATGAATTAAACCCTAAATCCTCTAAATACCCATAAAACCCCTAAAAACATGAAAAACCCATTAAAGACCCCTACAAACTTTTTAAACCCCTAAAAACCATAAAAACACTAAAAACTACTAAAATCTAAATAAAACACTAATAACACCATAAAACCCTAAAACCATAAAAACACCTAAAAACAATAAAACCAATAAAACACCTATATACACCCAAAACCTATAAAAATATTCAAAACCCTAAAAATCCCTATAAATCTTAAAAACACTGAAAAATTTAAAAACCGTAAAAAAATTTAAAAACACTAATACCCCAAAAAATCCTAAAAACCCTAAAAGTCCCTAAAAAACCCTAAAACCCAAAATAACCCTAAAAAGTCTTTCAAAACCTAGAAACACTAAAAACCCACACAAACCCATAAAGACCATAAAATTTTGAAAAACCATAAACCACTTAAGACACTAAATGATCCTAAAACCCTAAACACACTAAAAGTCGCTAAAAACCTATAGAAACCTTAAAAGACCCTAGAAAATCCTTAAACACCCTAAAAACCAAAAAACCTTCAAAAAACTAAAATACCATACAGCCCTAAAAAACCTAAAACCCCTAAAAACTGAAATACCCTAAAACCCTAAAATATATAAAACCCCTAAAACACTCAAAAACCTTAAAAACTCTAAATACCTCAAAAACCCAAAAAACCTTTAGAACCCCAAAAAACTAAGAAAATACTAAAACCATAAGAAACCTTAATCCAAAATGATTTTTCTTATTTTAAAAATAAACCAATTTTAAGGGGTTAAGTGAAAAACCACATGTCTTTCACCTAGAGTAGAAAAACCAAAAATATGATAACATCAAAGAGACCCCATCATACAAATTTCAAAATTCGAATTTTTAAAATTAAAATCTAAAAGCATCACCATCTCCTGCCAAAGATTGGGTGCATTGAGCATAAGGAAAACATTGACATTAACCCCTGAGTCCAATGTCATTAACTCCATCACCACTATCGTTTCAACCTATCATGACCATTAGAATCACATCAACAAAGTATTCTCTAGAAGAAACCAAACTCTGGTGAGACTAAATACTTCATCAACACCAGCTCATCGTAAAGAATTTCATACAAGAATCCATCATTTCCACCATAAAATAGCATAGTATAAAACCCAAAAAACCTTAAAAACTCCCAAAAACCGGAAAACCCATAGAATACATTCTAAAACCCAAAAAATAACAACCTAATACTAAAAAAGAGTACTAAAACCATAAAATTCTAAAGAACACTAAAATCCTTTAAAACCCATAAAACCCAAAAAAGCACACAAAAAACCCTAAATAGTTTCTAAAAAACTGAAAACACCTAACAAGATCTAGAAACACAAAAAAACCCAAAAAAACATCAAGAAACTCAAAAAATCATAAAATAATCAAAAAACCCTAAACCCCCTGAAAATCCATAAATTGTGCAAAAACCCCTTAAAGACCCTAAAACACCTAAAAACACTAAACGACATTGAACCAAAAAAATATATAAAACTCCCTAAAGACCACTAAAAATCCCTAAGTCCCCTTTAAAATGATTAAAAACCCTAAAACCCTGAAATTTCCCTCAAACAAAAAAATAATCCAAAAACTCTAAAACCCATAAAAACATGATAAACCTCCTCTGAAACACTTATATACACTAAAAACATTAAAAACACTTTAAAAAAAACTAAAACACATAAAATAATAAAATCCCTAAAAACTCTAGAATTCTGTAAAACCCCATAAAATCTCTAAAAACTATAAAAAGAATTAAAATATTTAAAATCCAAAAATTCATTAAAAAATCATAACCCCCCCCCCCAAACCCACAAAACCCTAAATACTAAAAGAGACAGTAAAAGATTTACAACACTATGAACCCTAAAAAACCCTTAAATCCCATAAAATCCTAAAAACTCTTAACACACTTAAAACCATAAAATCCCCTAAAACAACTATATAGAATAAAAACACTAGAAACACTAAAAAACACTAAACCCTATAAAGAAAAAAACCCCAAAAATCTATAAACCCCTACAAATCCCAATAAATACAAAAACCCTAACCCCAAAAATGTTAAAACCCTAAAAAACTTAAAGGTCCCAAAGACCCCCTAAAACCCTAATAACCCAAAAACCCCTCCAAATCAAAAAATCCCTTAAAATTCCTAGAAAAACTAAAAACCTAAAACCTTGTAAAACACACTAAAACCCCCAATAATTGCTAAAACCACTAAAAATACTTAAAATTAGTACAAAATTTTTAAAATCCTAAAACCAAAAAATAGAAATACCTAAAACCCCAAAAAGCCTAGAAACACTAAAAATTATTAAAAGCCTTAAAACCCATAATAAACCCTAAAAACGCTTAAAACCATGAAAAACACTAAAATCCCTTAACCCCAAGAAAACCCTTGAAAGACCTAATAAACCCCTAAAACCCCAGAAAGACCTAATAAACCCCTAAAACACTAAGAGAAACCCAAGAAGATGTCTCCCACATATCCTAGATTCTCTCGCAATGGGGTCTTCCTATGGAGTCGATCCTTCCTCATGTGGTGCTTCTTCGGCGCATTTGTGGATGCTCAGGCGTTGGATTGCTCAATGCTACTGCCCCCTCCTCTAGAGGTGTGTTTTATATGGTTTGATGGTGCCATAACAGATATTCTTTGGAAGCATTCTCAGATGAAGTCTTCATCTAAGGACGAGTGGGTCAGATCAGGTCTCTCAGTCTTTTAGTGTTGCTATTTTTTGTTGGGTTGGGTTGGATCTACCACTATGAAATGCTACATATCTATGTAGGCGATGGTCGGATTTGGTCTTCCCAGGGTTTGGATTTTCGGTTCCAAGGATTTTTTGGGCCGATTTGGATCCCCCCCGGCGTGTGGTGTTATAGTTATTTGGAGGATCTGGATGGATTTGGTATTTCCTTTGCATAGTGCTGCAGATCTATGGTGGAGTGGTCAAGATCTAATCTTTGCGCTTTACGAGGAGTCGTATCTGGTTGCAGAGATTCTTTTTTTTTGTATTTTCCCTCTGCATTTTTCATGGAGTGGGGCCGGAGCCAGCGGGTTTCTCTGGTTTGGGTCACTGGATAATGGCTGCTGGTGCAGTAGGATGATGGGCTGCTTTAGGGTCTCCTTCTGGTAGTTTATCGGTTTTTGTGGCGGGTGTGGCTGGTCCCAACAGAAGATGTGGTGGATGTAGAGAAGCTCTCTGGTGTGTGTTTTCAATTCAGACTGGCACCATTTAGCTCAGAAAATGCAGGTTTGTGCTTCTGGTTCCTCAGTTTCATTTTTATTCTACACTGTTGATGAAAGGCCGGTTAAGTTGTGTTGTGTGGCTGTTGTGATGGACTGTGCTTTCCTGAGTTATGGTTGGTTTCGATGTGAGTTGCTGCTGGTGCTAGATTTTGGTTCTGTTGACTGGCGCTGGAAGTTTTCCAACCATGAACCGGGTCATTGGAATAGCCATCTTGTTATTCGTTTGAACAAGGAGTTTTGGTTGTTTCAGATTGGCTCGAAGCATCGGTGTTAGTGGTCATATGTACACAGTTATGATGCTAGGTGTGAAAGGATAGAAACTGATTGGTCAGGAGTTAATGTTTATTGGAATCTAAGTTGTTGGGTGATGGGTTCCGTTTGGCTGGTAGTATTGAAGGTGATGTTGATGATGCCATTCGGCAGGGATGTGATAAAGGTGATACTGATGATTTTGGTGCTGGTAGTTATTTGATAATGGTGAGGAATCTTCATGGCAAGGAGGCGATGGATGGTGGGAACTGTGCTAAGGGATGCTGGATGATGGTGATCATTGCTGCTTTGGTTTTGTGTGTTTTTTCTTGTTTTTTTGATTTTTTAATTTTTTTGTGTTTTTTTATGGGTTTGGGGTTGTCAAGGGTTTTTGGGTTTGGGTCGTTTGACCACACCCCTCCCTTATCTCTTGCGTCTATTTTTCTAATAAATTTGGGGGGGTTGGGAATAACATGACCACTACATCTTCCTTTCCCTAAAATAACTAAAAACCCTAAAACCCTAAAACCCTAAAACATAAGAAAAAACCCTCAAACCCCAAAACCCCCAAAAAAACATCTACAATCCAAAAAGACCTAAAAACCCATAAAACCCCAGAAATCTAAAAATTGTAAAACCCTCAAAAACCCCAAAAAAACCCATTAAAAAAGATAAAACCATAAAACCCTGAAAAACCCAATAATTAGAAAACCCACTAAAATAACCTAAAAACAATAAAACCCTAAAATACACTAAGAGTCCCTAAAAGTTATAAAAATCCCTAAAACACATTAAAACCCATAAAAATTGTAAAAAACTCCTATGAAACCTAAAACCATGAAAACCCATGAAAACCCCCAAAAAACCTAGAACCTATAAAGGACCTATAACCCCCCAAAACCCTTTAAACCCCTAAAAATCTATAAAAATCCCAATAAATCCCTAAAACAAAATAAAAAAACCATAAAACTCTAAAACCACTTAAAAACCCTAAACACCCATGATAACCCCTAAAACACTAAAAAATATTAAAAACCAAAATCCTTTAAAAAACCCCAAAAATAAACTAAAACCCATACAACTCATAAAACCCTTATGAACAATAAACCCCAAAGAATCCTCAAAACCCTAAAAAAAACATAAAACCATAAACCTCCCAAAAAACCCCAAAACCCAAAAAAACATGAAAAAAAAACTGAAAAAACACAAAAATCCCTAAAAACCAAAAAATAACCTAAAAACATTAAAAACCTTAACAAACCTTAAACACATAAAAATTGTAAATACCCTAAAAACACAAAAAACCTATAAAACACCTAAATCCCCATAAAACCTTTAAAATACCCTAAAACACTAAAGGAACGTAAACCCCCAAAAACATAGAAAGCCTAAAAAACCAAAAACAAAACCTAAGAATCCATAAAAATATCTAAAACCCAAAAAATTACTAAAAAAATATTAAATCATGAAAAACCCTAAAAACCCTAAAGTCACTAAAAACATAAAAATCCTTAAAAATAGATAAACTTCCAAAACCCTAAAAAATATAAAACTTCCTAAACACCCTAAAAACCTTAAAACCCTTTAAAACACCTAGAAAACCTTAAAGAGAAAAATTTCACTGCTCTCTCTTGGGCTCTCCCTCTCAATGCAGCAATCTCCAAGGTTCCCTCTTGGACCCCTTCTCATCGGCTTCGTGGTTCGCTTCTAGATCAAGATTTGTGATGCGGATGGAGTTCGTATTTCTTCCTTGGTGTGATGGCGGAAGACAAGTCAGATGCTTTATGGTAGTGGAATCTGGTGGGTTGTGATGGGGAAAGGTGACGGTGGCTTCTTCTGCTTTTCGAAATGTTTTGTCTCGTATTTGGTAGAGATGGACCTTCCTCTTCCTCAGAAGCTGTCTTTGTTGCTCAGTGGTGGCGGCGTTGATGGTTTCCCGGTGGTCTGGGTGAAGTCTACAAGGTTGACGTCGAAGTCAACCTTGACTCCAGATCTGAAGTTCTGGTGGTTTTTTTGACTTGCTGCTTCTCTTATTGGTATCGTCCCTGATGATGCCTCAAATATTGTATGTCGTCTCCCCCGAGGTTTGGTTTCTACATTTTTCTGGTGCGTCGGTGGCGTGTGTTTTCCAGTGGCTGCAGTTTTCTGGGTTTTCTCTTATTCTGCTGCTACGGTTTGTTCTGCTCATGGAGTGGCTTGATGGCTGGGCATGACCATTGGTTAGGGGTCTTCTCAAGTCTCTGGTTAAGATGGTTCTGGTTTTATTGATGTTTTTTATGCTGGTGGGGAATTTGGTTTGTACTGTTTCGAGAGATAGGATGTTTGGCATTGCTGGTTTGCGTGGTGCGGAAGGAGTGCTTGTTTTCCAAAATTCGTGGTGTTGGTTAATACTTGCTGTAGGGCTTGGGAACGATAATGCTGCTAGTTATGGGTTTGGTTCTGGTTGTCCTATGTTACTGGTGATGGCTATTCTTGGTGACGAGGTTCTGGAAGCTACGGTTGATATTGTGTTTGCACTGCTATTAGTTGATCTTCTTGGTAAGAAGACGTTTAATGTGCTGGTTGTTGGTTTCTTTTGGTATGATGGCTGGTTGTTTGGTTGTAATCCGATGATGCTTGGGTGTTGGAATTTGGTGATATTGGATTTGTGATACTTTCAGTGGACCTTCTTGGTGAGGAGGTGCTGGATGCTGGATCTTGCGAGAATGGATAATGGTTGTTGTATGGAAGTTAACTCTAGTTGCTGGCTCTTGTGTGATTCTGGTGCTGATGGTTATGTGCTTCTGGTGATGGCTCGACTTGGTGAGAAGATGCTGGATGCTGGTAGATGAGAGGTTGGAAGCTGGTCTTTTCTTGGTGGTGAGCTGCTTGATGCTGGATGCTGCTGGATGATGGTGATGATTGCTTCTTGGACATGGGTGTGCTTGTTTGGTTCTACTTTTCGTTTTTAATTTTTATTTTTTTTGCGTGGGTTGTAAGGGGTTTTGGGTTGTGGGTAATTTGACCCCTCCCCTCCCTCGTCTGTTGTGTCTCTTTTTTCTTTCTAATAAATTTGGGGGGTCCGAGAATAGCCCGACCCAGCGCATCTTCCTTTCCCTTTAAAACATCTAGAAAACTATTAAAACCCCATGAATGCCCTAAAATTATAAAAAAACTCTAAAATACCTAAAAACCAAAAAAACCCTAATATGCTAAAAAAATATATAATCCATAAAACCCCAAAAAACTGTTGAGACCCCCAAAAGACCCACACCAAACCCCTAAAAACCTAAAAAAACCTAAATACTTGAAAAAACCGAAAAACATGGAAAATACCCTAAGAAGTCCTAAAAACCCTTAGAACCCTAAAAAAACCATAAACCATTAAAAACCACTTAAACCCCAAGAGAACCCCAAGAAACCGCAAATCCTTAAAACACCTAAAAACTACTAAAAACCCTAAAACCCTAAATATCCTTAAACCCTAAAAACCTTAAAAACCATAAAAAACATAAAAATCCCTAAAAATACTATATCTCAAAATGAAAAAAAATTCTTCAAAACACATAGAAACCCTTAAACCCATAAAAATTCTAAAAACACTAAAACCCCTAGACACCCCTTAAAACCCCCAAAATACGTAGAAACCCCTAAAAGACTCAAAAAACCCCAAAAAATAAAACACCTAAAAATCCCTTAAAACCCCTAAAAGACATTAAATTTATATAAGACCCGAAAAGCCCCTAAAACCCATAAACAAACTAAAAACCTACAAAAATCCTAAAACACTAAAAAACTAAAATTTCCTAAAATCCCTAAAAACCCTAAACAATACGAAAAAATTATAAAAACCCTAAAACCCCTAAAAATCTATAAAACCAGTAAAACCCCTAAAATCCTTTATACCCATAAACACCTTAAAAATCCATGATAAACCCTAAAACCTAAAAAGACATAAAAACCCAAGAACCCCCTAAAAACGCTAAAGAATACTTGAAAACAATAAAACTAGAAAACCCCTAAAAACTATAAAATCCCGAACCCCCCCCCCCCAAAAAAAAATTATAAAAACTCTAAAAAACCCAAAAACCTATAAAATATAACAAAACATAAAAACCATAAAAACCTAAATACATATAAGACCTTAAAATATCCTAAAATCCCAAAAGAACCCTAGAACCCCTAAAAACCCCTCAAACCCAAAAAATTGTTATAACCATACAAAATCCTTAAAACCCAAATAACCCTAAACACCTTATAACACTAAAGTCACAAAAAACAATTAAAATCTCTAAAAACCCATGCAAAATACTAGTAATACCAAAACACCTAAAACCTTAAAAACAATAAAAAAACCCAAAACCCATAAAAATTTCCAGGACCCTGTATACTGTTAAAATCCATATAGCCCTAAAACGCCTAAAATCCGAAAATACCCTAAAATCTATAAAACCACTAAAAACCAGAAAAATTCATAAAACCAATAAAAATAATAAGACCACTAAAACCCCCTAGAAAGACAAGAAAAATCCTGAACACCTAAAATCCCTAAAAGCATAAACCCCGATAAAAACACTAGAAATCCATAAAACCACTAAAAACCCTTTAAAACCCATTAAAACCCTTTAAAACAAAAAAAAACTTAAATCCCCTAAAACACTAAAACCCCTTAAGAACAATTCAAAATACCTAAAATCCCTAAAAACTTCTTAAAAGCACTAAAAATCCTATAAATAATAAAAATTCTAAAAACCCAAAAATAATTTAAAACCCTAAAACCCAAAACCATCTAAAACCCATATAAAATGCAAAAAAATCCTAAAACCCTAATACCATAAAACTCCCTAAGAACTCTTAAAAATACCTAAAAACCACACAAAACCCTGAAAACACCATTAAAATCATAAATACATAAACAACAAAACCCCTAAAATCTGTAATTAAATGCTAAATAACCTAAAAATTATAAAAACAATAAAAATACTCCTAAACACCGAAAAATCAATAAAACCCATAAAATAAAAAAACCCTAAAACCTCTTAAAAACCTAAAAGGCATAAGGCCATAAAACCCCTAAAATCTCTAAGAAACTCTAAAAACCCTACAATCTCTAAAAAAACTAAAATTCCATAATACCATGAAAACCTCTAAAAGAACCATAAAATCCATAAAAACCCTAAAAAATACTTACCCACCCAAACAAATACTAAAATTCCATAAAACCATGAAAACCCCAAAAATAACCATAAAATCTATAAAAAACCTAAAAAAATCCTAACCCCCCCCCCAAAATCCCTAAAAACACTAATACCCTCAAAACTATGAAAACCCTAAAAACACTAAAACCATAAAATACTAAAAATACCCTTTAAAATCATAAATCCCCTATAAAAACCTAAATACCCTAAAAAATTTAAAACCCTATTAAGCCCAAAAAATTGTAAAAACCCATAAAACCAAAGAAATCTAAAAACCATAAAACCCCAAAAACACTAAAAACACATAATTACCCTAAAAATCTTAAAATTCCCTAAAAACCTAAAAATCCGTTAAAACCATAAAAAACATTAGTCCCTAAAACCCATAATACCCAAAAATTCCTAAAAACCAAAAAAATACCATACAACCCCCAAAAAACCATAAAAATCCTAAAATCCCCTAATAACTCAAAAAGCCCGAAAAGAACAACCCCCTCCCCCCTAAGACCCTAAAACCCTGAAGAAACCAAACATACGATTAAGCACTATGAGGCCCCTAAAAATACATAAATACCATAAAAACCCTAAAAACCCCTAAGAACTAAAAAACATTGAAAATCCAAGGAAATAAAAAAAACCCAAAAAACTATAAAAACTCTCAAGAAATATAAAAATTGTAAAAACCCTTAATGCCCTAAAAAACTCTAAAAAATCCCTAAAAACCAAAAAACCGATAAAAACCTTAAAAAACATTTAACCCTTAAAAACCATGAAAAAATCCTAAATACAATAAAAACATAAAAATAGTAAATAACACTAAAAAACTAAACTCCCAAAACCCCAAATAAAACCCTAAACCCTAAACCATACACCCTAAAACCAAAACCCTACGCCTTAAAGCCAATATCCTACAGCTTAAACACTAAATCCTACACCCTACACCATGGTCCTATAACCTAAACTCTAAACCCTATGCACTAAACATTATACCATACACCATAAACCCAAAACCCCAAACCCTAAACCCGATAACCAAAATCATAACTCCCAACCCCTAAACCTTAAACTATATACCCTATACCCTAAACCATATACCGTACACTATAAACCCAATATTCTAAACCCTAAACCCTATACCCTAAACTCTAAGACTCCAACCCTACACCCATTATGCTAAACCCTACACCCTAAACCCAATACCATACATCCAAAACCCCCAACCCTACACAGTAAACCCTATTCTATACACCCTAATCCCAAAACCCTACACTATAAACCCTTTACCCTATACTATAATCTTTATACCCTAAACCCTAAACCTTATAAATTACACCCTATACCCTAAAACCTACACCCTACAGCCTAAACCCTAAGAACTATATTGTAGACTAAAAAACCCAACTCCCAGAAACCCATACACTACACCCAAAACACCAAAACCTGTAACCTATACCATAATCCTTAAACCCTAAACACTAAACTCTACACCATAAATCCAAAACATGCATGCTAAAATCTAAACCCTACACCCTAAACCCTATAGCCAAGGCCCTAAACTTTAAACCATACACCTTAAAACACATAAAATATACCATAAACCCCAATCCCTAAACCTTAAACCCTACAACCAATACCTTAAATGTTATTCCCTTCTCCATGAACCCAACACTCTAACACCTACTAAACCCTACACCATAAATTATATACCCTACACCCTAAACACTAAACCCTACCCCATAAAACTTATACCCTACACCCAAAACATTAAACCATACACACTAATCTCAATACCCTACACCAAAAACCATAAACCCTACAACCTAAACCCTATTCCCTACACCCTAAACCCTACTCCCTGCACCATAAACTCTATAGCATACCCCCTAAACCCTATAACTTAAACCAAAAAACCAACACCTTAAACCCTATGCCCTATACAATAAACCATATACACTACAACCTAAACCCTACACCCTATACCATAAACCATAAACTCTAAAAAATATAAAACCATTATAAAAAACCTAAAATATCCAAAAAATGTTATAAATTCCTAAAAACACCTAAAAAGCCAACAAACCCCTAAAAATGATAAAACCATAAAAACCATAAAAACCCTTAAAATTATTAAAAGTTCTAAAAACCATAAAATCCCTCCAAAACCATTAAAATCCATAAAACCCCAATGAAAATATAAAAACCCTAAAATACCCTAAAACCTATTAAAACCCTAAAAACTATAAGAAGACCCTGAAAACCCCTCAGAAAACACATAAAACCCCAAAACCCTAAAAGCATAAAATACCGTAAAATCCCATTAAACCCTAAACCCATTAAAAACCTATAAATAAAAAAACTTAAAACCATATAATCAAAAAACACCTCCTAAAAACCCTAAAACCCTAAAAACAATAAAAACCCCTCAAACACCCAAAACCACCAAATCCCATAAAAACCCTGAATAACACAAAAAAACTTAAAAAAAATAAAATATCCAAATTAAGAACTATGAACCCCAAAAAACACTAAAAAACTAATAAAAATAGTAAAAAACCTAAAAACCTAAAAAAATCCCCCAATAAAACCACAAAAATCCTTAAAACCCATTAAAATCCATATAACCCAAAAAAAAAAATAAAAACATAAAACCCTAATTCCTTAAAACCCCTGGATAACCCTAATACCCTAAAACTCTCAAAACCCCTAAAACCCCTAAAAAATAAAACACACTAAAAACCATAAAACCAATAAAAAATAAAAATCAATAAAAGTCCCAAAAAACCATAAAATCCATCAAAGACACTAAATAAAACTATAAAACCTTGTGAAACCCTATACATCCTTCAACTCATTAAAAAAAATAAAACCCCATAAAACCCATAAATACCTAAAAATGCTAAAAACGGTCAAAATCCCAAAAAACCCCAAAACACTCTAGAACCCTAAAAATATAAAAACCCTAACAACCCTAAAAACCCTAAAACCCTAAAATCCTAAAAAATCGTAAACCCATTAAAACCATAAGACCCCTAAAACACACTAAATCACATAACACCCTAAAGACACTTGAAACCCTAAAATCCCCTAAAACACCATAAAAACAATGGAAGAAAATAATAATCCATAAAAACCACAAAACCCAAAAAAAACACTAAAACCCCTAGAAACCCTAAACCCCCTAATGAAAAAAATAACCATGAAATCCCCTAAAAATATCTAAACCCTTAAGAACAATAAAAACCCATAAAACCCTAAAATATAAACAAACCCTAAAATATTTATAAAACCCCCTAAAGATCCAGAAACCCCCAAAACACCCTTTAAATGCTAATAAATTCTTAAAATCCCTAAAATCCCCAAGGAAACCCAAACACCCCCCACCCTGAAAACCCATATCACCACACTAAAACCCTAAAAAACCTTATCAAATCTAAAATAACACTAAAACCTACCAAAAAACTAATAACCATTAAAACCCCTAAAACCATAAATATTCTTAAACCACTTTTAACCCTAAATACCCTAAACACTTAAAAACCCCTAAAAAGCCTAAAAACCTTAAAACTTATAAAATTCTTTATAACTTTAAATAACTAAAAAAATAGTTAAAAATAACTTAAGCCCTAGAAAACTAAAAATACCTATTACCCTTGAAAACCATGAAACCCCTAAAACCATAAAACACCCTAAAAACCATAAAAACAATAATACATTAAAAAACTAAAATCCATCGAAACATTAAAACCCCTAAAAAACATTTAAAACCCTAAAAACCTATCAAATTCCCTAAAATCTATAATGACTATAAAAGACTCTAGAACACCATAAAAATACTAAAAACCATAAAAAAGTGTAAAACCCCTAAAGCTCTTAAAACCCCTAAATACCTTAAAACACAAAACGACACTAAAACCCCTAAAGGAATATAAAATACCTTAAACCACCCAAAAGACTCTAAAACCCCAATAAAAACCTAATGGAACCTAAAACCCATAAAACCATTAAAGAACCTAGGAACCATAAAAACCAGAAAGGTACCTAAACCCTAAAAACCCTAAAGGACCCAAAAAACATTTAAGGACCCTGAGAAAACCAAAAACACTAAATGCTAATAAAACCCCTAAAACCCCTAAAAATATTAATAAACCCTAAAGGACCCTAAAACCCCTAAAAGACCCTAAATACTAAAGATAACCTAAAAGACCCTAAAAACGAAAAAACTCTTAACCCCCCCCCCCCCCCCACAAACCCCCCTAAAACCCTAAAAGACCCAAGAAACCCTAAAAGAACCTAATACCCAAAAAATACCTAAAGAACCCTAAAAATAAAAAAAATACCCTATAGATCCCCAAAACCCTTAAGAGACGCAAAGAAACTAAAATAAAATAAAATTCCATAAAAACATGAACACTTCTAACACCCCTGAAAATCCTAAAACAACCTAATAACTGAAAAAACTGAAAAAAACGCATATAAAATCATAAAACCCCTAAAACCCATTAAAACCACCTTAACCCATGAAACCCAAAAAAAACCCTAAAAACCCTAGAAACTAAAAGAAATCCTAAAAACCCAAAACCCCTAAAAATTATAGAAAATCCTTTAAAACCTATAAAATTATAAAAGCCCATATAATCCCTAAAAACCCTAAAAATCAAAAAACCCAAAAAATCGATTTAAAACCCTAAAAGTCAATAAATCCACAGAAACCCTTAAATCCTTAAAAACTACAATCCTTAAAACAACCCTAAAATCACTAAAAACCCTAAAACCCTAGAAATCCTAAAAACCAAAAAAACCCTAAAACTATTATAATATCATAAAAACCATTAGAGCTTTTAAAAAACCTAATACCCTTAAAAATATGAAAAGTACTTGATCCCATAAGAACCATAATACCACTTAACAACTCTAAATATACCATAAAACCCTAAATCCATAAAATCCATAGAAATACTAAGAAACGTAAAAAACACTAAGGACCAAAAAACCCAAAAAATCACTAAAAATAACGTAAAAACCAAAATACACCAAAAACCCTAAAAACCTAAAAACACTAAAACCCTTAAAACACTAAATCAATAAAAACTCATAAAACCTTAAAAACCTAAAAAATCCTAAAACCCGTTAAAACCACAAAAACCATAAAAATGCAAACATCCCCTAAAATCCATAAATAACCTAAAGTTCCCAAAAAAAAGAAAAAACCCATAAAACCCAAAAACCTTAAAAAACGCTAAACCACAGAAAACCATAAAAACTAAAAATCCCTAAAAATCCTAAAAACTAGTAAAAATCATGAAAACCCCGACAAACCACAAAAAAAGACCATAAAAACCCTAAAACCCCATAGAAAAACCATACAAAACCATTAATACCCTATAACCCTTAAAAAACCTACAAGCCCTAAAACCCCCTAAAACACCTTTAAACCCCATAAAAACATAAAAAATCATAAAAACCCCTAAAACAACTACAAACTCATAAAATGCATAAAAAACATAAAACTCTAAAAATATCTAAAAGATTTAGAAACCCCAAAACCCCATAAAACCCCCTTAAAACTATAAAAACATTAAAAATACTATGAATTCTAAAATCCCTACAAATACTAAAAACCAATAAAATATGTAAAAACATTAAAAAACAAAGAAAACCTATGAAACCCCTAAAAAAATTCTAAATACCATAAAAATAATAACACCCTAAAATCTCCAAAAATCAATTAAAACCATAAATAATCCAAACCCTTAATTCCCTAACTAACACTAAAAATAATTAAAATCCCTAAAATCCTTAAAACAAAAAAAACCAAAAAAACCCCCCTTAAAACAACCCAAAGGCCCAAAAATACCAAAAAAAAACAGAAACCCCTAAAAGATACTAAAATATAAGAAACCCTAAAATATCCAAATTATCCTTATAAACCCCTAAAAGCCCCTAAAACCCTTTTAAACCCTAAAAATATTTTAAAGACCTTTAAAACCTAGAAACCCTAAAAACCATCAAAAGCATAAAATTTTCTAAAACCCCTTAAAACACCGAAAACCCTAAAAGACCCTAAAAAACCCACTTAAAACCATAAAGACGCTAAAAATCATTGAACACCTTAAAACCCCTAAAATAAAAAGAACCGTAAAAACCCTAAAAAACTAAAAACCGTTGAACTAATAAAAATTCCATGAAGAACCTAAAACATCTAAAACACTAAGAAACCAAAAAAACCAACAGTACTATGAGAACCATAAAAAAACTAAATAATCATAAAATTCCTAATTTCCCACAAAACCCAAATACATCACAAATCCTTTAAGTCCCCTAAGTCCCCTCAAAACATCTAAAAGCCCTAAAACCCTAATAAACTCTCAAAAACACTAAAATATTAAAAAAATAAAAAAACAAAAATCCCTAAAAACCATAAAACTGTTAATAACCCTTAAAACCAATCAACCCATAAAACCCCCTAAAAATAACCAACACTTATAAAACCTTAAAAACCTCTCAAACCCCTAAAATTTGTTAGAAACCGTTAAAATAAACAAAATAATAAAACCATAAAAATTAATGAAACCATAAAAACAAAAAAACCTAACAACCATAAAAACATTAAAAACCATTATACCCCTATAAATTCAAAAAACCTTAAAACCCATAAAAACCCCAAAAACTTTAAAAACTGTTTAAAACCCCTAAAACCCAAAAAAACAATAAAAACATTAAAGACCCAAAAAAAACTTTAAAAACCATGAAACCCCTAAAAAACTAAGAAACCCTGAAACCCATAAAAACCATAAAACCCATATGAAAACACTAAAAACAATAAAAATCCCTAAAACCCATAAAAACCCATAAAAGACCATAAAAATCCATTTACAAAAGTAAAAGTCCTTAAAATCCTGAAAATCCCTAAAAGATCCTAAAACCCCTAAAACCCCACTAAAATATATTAAAACCCATAAAGTCTATAAGATTCCCTAAAATACTCTAAAGAACCAAATACCTTAAGGGGCACTAAAACCCCAAAAAAAATTTATGATACCATAAAGGACCCTAAAAAATATAAAACAACTAAAAGACCCTAAAATAACATAAAAACCCCAAAACCCCAATAAACCCTTACTACACTTCAAAATTGTAAAAAAAAACTAAAAACCAAAAAAACACTAAAACCCCAAAAATCCACAAAAACCACTAAAGCCCCCAAAACCATCAGAAACCCTTAAACCCCCCAAAACCACTACAAATCCTAAAAACCTTATAAATGCTTAAAACACCAAAAAAGCCCCAAAAACATTAGAAACCATAAAAACCGTAAATATCCTAATCCGTAAATGCTCTAAAAACCCTAAACCTCATTCCCAAACCCTAAAAACTCCTAAAACAATAAAAATCCCATTAAACCCATAGAAAATCCTAAAAATCCCTAAAATACCATAAAACCACTAAATCCTCTAAAAGACCCTAAACATATGAAAAATCTAAAAAAACAAAAAAGATACCAAATAATCTATAAAACACTAATAATAGTTAGAAAACCATAAACACCATAACAAACCAAAAAAACATTTTAACCCCCAAAGACATAAAAAAAATTAAAATACTCAAAAAACCTATAAAAATAAAAACACAATAAAACCCTAAAATACCATGAAACCCAAAAACCCCTAAAAATATATGAAATAGTAGAACACCCAAAAAATATAAAAAAAATAAAAACACTATAAAACCCTAAAATACCATAAAACCCAAAACCCCCAAAAACCCAAAAACCATAAAAACCAAACAAACTCTAATAACCCTATAAATTCCAAATGAACCCTAAAAATGCCTTAAGGACCCCAATGAACCCATAAATATCTTTAGAAACACCAAAAAACCCTAAAACACTAAAACCCAAAAAAATTAGGAAACACCTAGAAAACACGAAAACCATAAGGTGAAAAAAACCACAAAATCATACAACCCCTCAAAATTAAAAATTACCCTAAAAACCCAAAAAATTGTAAAAATCAATAAAAATCGCTAACACCCTTAAAAATAAAAAAAATCATAATATAACCCTAAAAAACTAAAAATTATAAAAACAAAAAAACAAAAAAACCCTTAAAACCATAAAAACCAAAAGAAACCCTAAAACACAAAAACTCTAAAAACCATAAATACCCATGAAAACCTTTATAAACAATAAAAAACATAATGAAAACACTAAAATACCTAGTAAACCATAAAATACCTAAAAAAATATGAAAAAATTTAATAACTAAAAAAATCATAAAACCATAAAAACATAAAAACCCAAAATCCCTAAAAACCAAAAACATTGAAAAACCATGAAAACCCCCGGAAACCCCCAAAAAACCCTAAAAGTCCTAAAACCCCTAAAAAATTTAAAAACACCTAAATATCAATAAATCTATAAAAACCCTCTAAGCCTGTAAAACCCTTAAACCCCACTAAACCCCCTTAAAGCACCTAAACCCCTAAAACCAAATAAAACAATGAAAACATATAAAACTCTAAAATGCTAAAATAGAAAAAAAAACATCAAAACACCTAATAAACCTAAAACCCCCAAAAACCATAAACCATTAAAAAAATATCAAAACATTAAAAATAACTAAAACCCCTTAAAAACATAAAAACCCTAGGAAAAAACTAAAACACTTAAAAAATACTAAAAATCCTAAAACCCCAGAAAAATATGAAAATTGTTAACAACCACTAAAACATTAAAAACCATAAACCATTAAAATATTATAAAACATAAAACTCTAAAAATTATAAAATACCTTAATAAGCCCCCAATACCCTAAAAACAATTAAAAAACATAAAACCCTTAAAAAACCTAAAAGACCGTAAAAACCCCTAATGGACCTTTAAAAACCCTAAAAGAACCTAAAACCCCTTAAACACCCTAAAACCCCCAAAACACTAAAATACTTAAAATGCTAAAAACCCTAAAAACCATAAAACCCATAAAAACCAAAAAAACCTAAAACCCCTAAAAAATTAATAATCCTTAAAAACCCTAAAACCCCTACAACCCTAAATACCCTAAAAAGTTAAAACCTGAAAAAACCCATTAAAATTCTAAAAACAAAAAAATAACATCCCCCAAAAACTAAAAAAAATCCATTTCCCCACCCCACCAAAAAAAACCCTAAAATCATTAGAACCCTAAAAAACCTAAAACCCCCTAAACACCCTAAAAGGACCTAAAAGCCTAAAAACCTAAAAAAACCTAAATTACCCTAAAAATCTGGAGTAAAACACCTTAAAACCCTAAAACCCCGCATAAACCCTAAAAGTATAAAAATCCCTAAAAACATAAAAAACCATTGAAAACACTAATAAACCTAAAATAACCCTAAAATTTTTAAATATCCTTAAAAACTATAATAATAAAAAAAAATAAAAAACCTAAAAACTCAAAAAAAAACCTCTTAAATTTTAAAATACCTAAAAAAACCTAAAACTCTATAAACCTAAATACATAAAAACTGTAAATCAAAACTAAAAACCCTAAAAATAATAAAATTATGGAAACACACTAAAATCATTAAAATCCATAAAAACCAAAAAACCCTTAAATCATAAAAACCCATATGAAAACTCTAAAACCCTAAGAAACCCGTAAAAACCACTAAAACACATTTAAACCCTAAAAACACTAAAAAATAAACCCATAAAACACTAAAAACATGAAAACCCCTAAAACCCCGAAAACCCTGAATCCCTAAAAATTATAAAAATCCTCAAAACCCCTAAAACATAAAAAATAATTATAACCCCCTAAAAATAACCAAAAATATAATAACGATAAAAACCCTAAAAACATTAAAATCGAAAAAACCCTAAAAACTCTAAAAAACATTGAGAAACCCGAAGAAACATTGAAAACCCCTAAAATCGCCTAAAAACCCCAAAAACGGAAAAACATGAATAACCCCAAAAAATAATGAAAACACTAAAAAAACCATAAAACCCAAAAAAACCCTAAAAACATAAATGGCCATAAAAACATTAAAACCCAAAAAACCCTCTAAAAACCATAACAAAAACTAAAACCTTAAAAAAATCATGAAACCCCTTAAACCCCCTAAAAATCATACAAACCCAAAAAAATTCCACAAAACTTCTAAAATACTCTAAATATCCTAAAAATACTTACATACTCAGGGACCCCAAAAACTATAAAAAACTGTAAAAGACCAGAAAATTCCAACAAAAACCATAAAAGCCCTTAAAATCCCTTAAAACTCAAAAAAACCTAAAATCATGAAAACCCATTAAACCCAGAAAATCATTAAAATCCCCCAAAACACATAAAGAAATTAAATCTAGAAAACCCCTAAAAACCCTAAATACTGAAAAAAACTCTAAAATACTAAAAACACAAAATATAATCCTTGAATACCTAAAACCTATAAAAACTGTAAAAATCCCAAAAAACTTTAAAATCCATTAAAACCCTAAAAATACTAATAAAATATTGAAACCCCGAAAATATTGCATGAAACCCCCTTTAAACATTAAAAACCCCTTTAAACTCAAAAACATTGAAAACCCCTAAGAACCATAAAACCTAAAAATCCCCATAAACCCCCTAAAACACCCAACAACTCTAAAACCCATAAAAAACCTAAAATACTAAAAACCATAATCACCCTAAAAACTCTAAAAACTATAAACACCTTAAAACCCCTTAAACGCATTAAAACCCCTAAAAACCCTAAAAACTCTAACAACCATAAAAACACTAAAACCCATTAAAAAGCATAAAAACTAAAAAAATTTAATGACACTAAAACCACAAAAACAATACAATTATAAAGAATACACTTAAAAAATAAAACCCCTAAAATACCTTGAAAACCAAAAAACATAAAACCTCAAAATGGTCCAAAAAATTTAGAAGTCCCTAAATACCCTATAAAACCAAATAATACCCTAAAACACATAAAACTCTAAAACACACATATAACCCTAAAATAATAAACCCCAAAAAAACTTCAAAACAGCTACAACTCATTAAAAACCACAAAAAACACTAAAAACCCTACAACACATAGAAATGCTTAAAACATTTAAGAACCAAAAAATAACTAAAAGCCTTAAAATCCCTAAAACATAAAAACCTATTAAGAACACTTAAAACCCATTAAAAATCCTAAAACCCAAAAATCAAAAACCATAATAACCATAAAAACCATAAAATATTAAAAACCCCTAAAATTCCTAAGAACCCCCTAAAACCTTAATTAAAACACTAAGAGAATCTAATGGTGAAGAAATTTAGGGAACCAGGTGACCATGGGGATCCCTCGTGACCCCAGATCATGACCTCTTCTAATGTAAAAAATTGAGATCCCACCTTAGTTCAATCATACCTAGTTGGACATAAAGATCCTTTCAAGCATTGCAGATCTAGAAAGGAAAATCTGGATGTCCCTTGTGAGGATCCGAATGCATCCAGATCCATGAATAATGTCATGGATGTGGTTAAATTAGTGGAATATCTCACCTTCGCGGAATTTATAACTCCCTCCCCTAGTCGTGTGATAAAGAAAGGTGGTGTGGATCCTATTTCAGAAAATCATGAGGTAGTTGGGGAGCAGGATATATTATGTCATTTCTCCATTAATTTGAGGTTTCTTGTCCCGAAGGGGGAGAGGCTATGGAAAAGTGGTGATTTGACCAACTACATTTCTGAAATTTGGGGTTTTTATAAATGAAGGATGAAATACATGGAAAGGGTTTTTTATCACATTATTTTTACTTTAGATTACTGGAAAAGAAGTGCTTGGAGATTTAGATCTCTCAAAATGAAGCTAGATCTTCTTCGGATTCAAGATTGGGACCGAAAAATTGACCCTTTCAGTGTGAAAAACACCTTCGCATAGGTTTGGATTTAGATATTCAAATTAAATTGGTTCTACTATCATCCTTGAAACCTTTTGGACATTTCTTCTTCAGTTGGATTCCACATTAGAGTTGATAATGAGACAGAAAACCAAAGGTATGGGCACAATGAAGGGGTGTTGGTTGAAGTAAATATGGAAAGAATCCTGGTAGAGGAGGTTATTTTCAATACCCTTAAGGATAGTCTCAACTTGTAAATCAAGTATGAGAGAAGGCTCAATTTCTATCATAACTGCAATTTTTTTGCCACACTCTCTCTGAGTGCAGGAGAACGAAGAATTTCTATATATATAACCTACAGGGGCCTAAAGACAACCTTTGTAGAAAGATTTGTTTGTAAAGTAAGGATAACACTAGGTTATCTAATCTATCACATCAATATGACCCCACAACATCTATGGGTGTTGCAACTGGCTCTAAGGAAGTCAACCTTGAGGCTTCTATGTCTCCTTTGGTGGTCCCCATCCATGCTCCCACCAATGAGGTGGGGGAATCTAGATGCAATGCTAACCTGAATACTACTCCACCTCTTATTGGTGTCTCTAATAACAAGGAGACTATGAATAACCTTGATGGTTCAATGGATAACCCCAAGTAGACCTCGACTGAGGTAAATGAATAACTAAAGCGGGTCCTTAACTCTGCGAATCAGGTGCCCGCAGTCTCACCTACTGCACAGGTCCCACCCTCTCTGATCCAAGATGGTAGTGGTGTCATTGACTCTCCAGATGGAATACATGACACTCTGGATTCATATTCACCTAATATTCAATAGGTTACACCTGAAGGCCCTTCCACTGCTGTCCCAGTCACAATGGTTTCAGATCATCTTTTAGACAAGATTTCCACACCTGGGAGTCTAGTTGGGATTGATCTAGGTGCTTTCTCATTCATGTTGGTTTCCTCTGATAAGACTGCGAGGAAATTGGTTGGAGAACCTCTAGGGGAATCCATTGGAACCCTTAATAATCTTAACCCAGTTGGTGGAGAATTTTGGAGTGACATGTCTGAGGATTCTCAGGATCTGGATGAATGTTGTCTTTCCACTGTTACAAATCTCTAAGAGTAGCCAGATGACTAGAAGAAGCTGGCGGAGAAGTATCTATTTGAAGAACCAATAAAGAAGTCCTATGGTCACTCGAGGAAGAAGGGAGATAAAGTTAAGGGTAATGGTATCACTCCCTCCTCCACCTCGGTCAAAACCCTCTCTTAATGAATATCATGTTTTGGAATTTCAAGGGGATGGGGAATATACCCACAGTTTTAGATCTTTGGCATTTTCTTTCTCCCAAGAAAATGATAATAGGGTTAGGTGAACCCGTGATTAAGTATGATAACTGGAATGTATTTAACTAGAACACCCTTGGTTACTCCATTTCTTCTTTTAATAGTGAGGGTACTGATATTGAAACCTTATCGGTTAGGAATCACATTGATGTTCAGGTTCTTTATTATGAGTTGATCCCTCAACGGATCTCCCTTACCATCTGCATCTATTTCTTAAAAGTTTGGGGCCGAAGACTCATTTATTTTTAAAGCAATGAAATGACCTCTTTTAACTGGGTAGAGGGAGACCCATTACATAGCATGAAGTCCTAATGGGAATTTATCCCATTACATGGCACGTAGGCCCAAATTTTTGGCCCAAGGCCCATTTTGTAAATAGTACTCCTACAATACCCGCCTACTATAGTGCCGCACAGTGCCTGACGCCGCTACTTTACCCTACTACCGCTATAGTGACCACTGTTTATACAGTGCCTCCACTAATATAGTGTGTTGCGGTACTGCTATAGTACCCTACGCCCCATGGGTTTTGATCCCCTGTTTTTCAAGTAGGATTATGGGGTGCTTGACACTAAGCCAAACCCCATCTACCCATCTGCTTCCATGCTGCCACAATAACCCTATATTTTGTGTATACATCCTGCTCAATCATTAGAAGAAGGGATCCTTGGAGGTAGTTGGTTTGGATGAATGGTTCCATTTCCCATAATTGAATTTTCATTGGTGAATTTAATATTGTCTTAATTATTGAGGAAAAGGTTGGCCCTAACTTCTCTTGTACTGTTGTAGCAGATTTTACTTCATGTCTATATCAATGCAACCTTTCTGAATTACCCATTTATGGAGAAACCATCACATGGGGATGGTTCACTATTAGTGGTAGACTAGCTAGTAAGCTAGATAGGTTATGTCAAATTTTTTATAGGAGTACCCCCATGGATCTCTTCGGGTTCACTCTTCCAAAGTTTAGATCAGACCACAATCCCTTTATTGTCGATTGAAGGGAGGGTAATACCGGGTCTTTTCCTATGACCTTAAAATTTAATAATGATTGGATTACAATTCATGGGTGTAGGTAAGAGGTCATTAAATTGTGTAATATCACCTTTTTTGGTAGCCCCTTCTTCTTGTGGACTCTAAGATCAATGAAATCAAACGCCTCCTGAAAGAATGGAGAAGGAAGTCTTTTTTAGGGCTGGAAGATGACATCAAGGCTGTATAATTTCAACTAGACATCATACATATTGTGAATCAGAATTAGCACACACCTTCTCAGGAGGGGCTACAACTTCATTCCAAGTTGAATAAACTATTGTCCCTTAAAGAGAGGCTTTCAAAGGCTCAGTTCAATATCAAATGGTTGTAGGATAGGGATATCAAATCTATGTTTTTATCATCTTTATAGGGAGAAAAGAGTTAAGAATAACGTGAATGATAAATAGGTTGGGGAATCCACCTTCACATCGATGGAATATATTTCTAAGGCTATAGAGAACTATTTTCACGCATTGTACATAGATGATGGTGTTTATTCCTTTCATCTTTCGGACTCCATACCACATTTAATTTCTGATTATCAGAATGAGGATTTAATTGTTTCCCCTTTTGAGGACGATGTTAGGTATACACTTTTCTCATTAAACATGGATAGTACAACGAGACCAGATGGGTTTGGAAATAAGTTATTTATGTTATATTAGGACATTTTTCATGTGGAAGTCACCAATGATTTTATGGAGTTTTCCTCTCCTTATCAATTCCACATATCACGAACAAAAATTTTATGTTTCTAATTTAGAGGAAGGAAAATTCCATTGAGATAAGAGATTTACGACTGGTTTCCATTTGGAACACCAAACCTAAGATTATAAGCAAAATTCTGGTCATCAGGCTGGGGAATATTTTGAGGGACATCACTATCCCAATATATTTTGGGTTCATCCCTGAGATAAGCATTCAAACCTTCCTCTTCACTTTGAAACACAATATCTCAAAATATTTTGATACCATAAAGTGGAGCTTCATCTTAAAATTTCTTATCAAGTATGGTTTCTCTAGAAACCTCATCAAACTGATTAATACTATTCTGAATAGTTCCAAGATTTTCATTCTTATTAATGTCTCCCTAAAGTGTTTTTGTAATGCTCCTGTTGAATCAATAAAGGGGCTCCACTCTCTAGATTTATTTTTTCAACTGCTGAGGAATATATGAGCTGATGAATTGTGGACCTAGTATAAGATGGATTATACACACCAATTGAGGTAGGTCGGGACCTTCATGTCCCATCCCACCTCCTTTATGTGGATGAAATTATTCTATTCGGTAAATCCAATAAGAAAACATTATTTTTAGTTAAGATGATATTTTTATACTATGAAAATGTGGTTGAGAAAACCATTAGCTGGAAGAAATCCTCCATTGTCTTTTAGAATGGAGTCTGCCCCTCTAGGTAACTCTGCATTGCTAGCTCATTTGGAGTGAAAAGAGGCTCACTCCCCTTCACCTTCCTTGGTGTCCCGCTTTTTTCGGGGAAGGAAAAAAGATTATACATTGAGGGAATAACATCTAAAATTACCCAGCAGCTATCAAAATGGAAGGGTAAGTGCCTTTCCAAGGCTAGTATAGTCTTCTTGATTAATCTAGTCATCACTTACATGTTTGTCAATGCTTTTTCTATTAATAGATAGACATCAAGCCGTGTTAAAAGTTTGAATGAAATGATCAAGAATGTTTCTTGGATGGGATGCATCAGTGAAAGTAAGTATATCTTAGTGGAATGTAAGAATTTCATAAAACCTATTGATCTGGGTATGCTTGGTATTAAGGATCTTAGAAGATTTCGTGATTTCATGCTTAGTAAGTTCACCCAGTGCTTTCTCAAACCACATGATGATGGTCTGTATTTTCTTAGTGAGTGGTTCATGCACAAGCTTTGTGATGGTTTTACTAGATACATATCTTCCTTGGTTTGTTCTAAACTTATATCCTAATTCAAGGATATAATCTCCCATTTAAAATGGATGGTGTCAAAGCACTCAACTCTTAATTGCTGGAAAACCTCATGGATTGAGAATCCACTCTCTATGGTTGTGACACCTCCCCATGAGATGAGGGAAAAGTCTATTTCTTTCTTCTTCTAGAAAAGTGGGGAACTATCGGTGCAACTCCCTGATCACAGCATTTTTTGAAGGAGAAATATGTGTTTATGGACAATGACAACCTTATTTGAAATCAAAATATTTTTTATCAGTTTACTACTGGTCAATTTTACCTATTGGAAATCCCTCAAGACATTGTCTCCCCATCTTAGTTGTTAAAATTCAGAATGTATTTTATCCCACCTTCACATGTGCTACTTTGGAAAATCTAGAGAGATATGCTCCCACTTCAAGAGCAGGTGAAAGCAGCTAGGTGGCACCTTTCCTCTACTTTCTTTTTCTGTAGGCATGCTGGGGAGAGCAGTCTTCATGTTTTACTTCACTATAATTTTTCTACTGATCTATGGAATCACATGTTGTAATGTTTCTTCTTGAAGTGTTGAATTCAAGGGGAAATATGTGAGTTCATTCAAAACCTAGTGGAGCGTAAATGCAGGGATCATGTTCACAGCCTCCTACTTTCTAGTTTAATAGTGACTATCCACTATATCTAGGCTGCTCAAAATGCGATGGTCTTCAACCGCCAACCTCTTTTGTTCTGTGGTGGGGTGGTGATGATCCACAAGGCGATACATACATCATCCCATATTAAAATAGGTTTGATGGCCAATTATGTTAGTGATATGACTCTTTTTCCTTCACTTGGGGTTTCTGTCAGGTGTAAGAAGCCTCAACTATTGAAATATATTTGTTGGATTCCCCCGATTCCACCATGGATAAAGGTCAATATGGACACTGTGGCATTGGGTGCACCTAGCCCCTCAGGGTGTGGGAGGGTCTTCTTTACCTACAAATTCTTTGTTTAGGAATATTTTTACCACATTAATGGAGGCTTATGTTCTTATGAAGCAGAGCTATGGTTCATTATGAAGGTGGTTAAATTTACGATCCATTTTGGGTGGAAATCGCTTTAGATCGAGTCTGACTCGATCTAAAGCGGTGGATTCCATTAGGAACTAATCTCGGAAAGTCCCATAGATACCTCTTCCATAATGGACTGAACGCCTCAATATCTATCAAAATCCCAATCTCTACATCACAAATGCCTATAGGGAGGCTAACTCGGTAGATAATTCACTCTCCAAAAATTTAATTGATGAACTGAGCTCGATGTGGTCATTTGCCACTCTGATGCTTTGTATGCCTTATATAAACTCTAATATGATGTGTGATCTACACATCCATTCTTGTGAAATTTTCTTATAATCATTTTTATTTTTTAAATAATGTTCTCGGGGCAAGGCATGCTTGTACCAAAACCTTTTTTACCATTAAAATCATAAAACCCCAAAAAACCTTAAAAACAAAAAAAAGTTATTAAAACCCTGAAAAACACAAAAAAAACCTAAAAACCATAAAAGTCTCTACACACCTATAAAATCCTTCAAGGCCCTAAAACAAATTAAACCACTAAAATTCCCTAAAACCTTAAAAAACCTTACAAACATAAAACCATCAGAAACACTAAAACCCCTAAAACTCCATAAAAAAAATTAAAACTCAATATAAAACTTAAAATACCCTAAAACCCTAAAAGTCCCAAAAATAATAATAAAAACCCTAAATTATGCTAAAATCCAAGAAATCCCTAAAACCATAATAACCCATAAAAACCATGAAAATCCTAAAAAGACCTAAAACAACCTAAAATGCATTAAAAACTATATAAAACCCTAGAAATCCCTAAAAACCCCTAAAACCCCTAAAACAGTTAAATACCATAAAAACACAAAAAATCTTAAAAGCACATAAAAATATAAAAACCCTAAAACCCTAATACCTTAAACCCCCACCCCCCGAAAACCATACAACTCTTAATTTACCCAAAAACCCAAAAAACCATAAAAACCTAAAAACCCTAAAACACTAAAAACACTAATGAAACTAAAAACCCTAAAACAATAAAAAACATTTAAAAACTCTATAATATCCAAAAAAATAGATAACCTAATAATATGAACACCCTTAAAACCCCTAGAAACCCTAAAATACCAAAAGGCCTAAAACCACCTAAAAAGCTTAAAACCCCCAAACCCTAAAAACAATAAATATCCCTTAAGCCCCAAAAAACCCAAAAAACCCAGAAACCCCTAAAAACCCAAAAGGGTCATAAAAACCCTAAAAACCCCTAACAGGTCCTAAAAACAACTAAGACCCATAAAAATCCCTGAAAACCCCTAAAAACCCTAAAAACCCTAAAAACACCAAAAAACCCTAAAAACACCTAAAATCCCAAAAAACTTCAGAAAACCCTAAAAAATTAAAACCCCCCTAAAATACTATAAAAAATCTGAAATACACTAAAAGACAAAAAAACCCCTAAAAACACTAACAAATCCAAAACACCCCTCCAAAACCATAAAAGATACTAAAACCCCTTGAAATCTTTAAAAGAACCTAAAAACCATAAAACCCCTAAAAACATTGAAAACTCAAACAGACACCAAAAAAACTAAAAATCCCTTAAAACCCTAAAGAACTAACCACCACAGAAACCCTAAAATTGAAAAAAACCCTAAAATCCCACTAAAACCCACTAAAAGACAATAAAAACATGAAAACCCTAAAACCCCTAAAAAACCTCAAACACCCTAAAACCCAATGAAAATAATAAAATACCCTTACAACACCTTAAACACCCTAAATACCTTATAAAACATAAAACCAGTAAAAAGTTAAAAACACCTCAAAACACTAAAACCCCAAAACACCCTAAAAACACCAAAAAGACTAAAACCCATAAAAACTAAATAATATCTAAAAAACCAAAATATTTTAAAAACCCAAAAAAATTCATAAAACACAAAAAAAACCATAGAAAACCCTCTAAACCTAATAAAATGATAAAAACCCTAAAAACCCATAAAACCTGTAAAACCCCTAAAAACCTTAAAAGGATAAAAACCCATGAAAACCCTTTAAACCTATATGAAAACCCAAAACAACTCTAAGAACCCTAAGAAAATCCTTTAAACCCAAAAAACCCCAAAAAAAATTAAAAAACCAAAAAATACTAAACCCTGAACAACCCTAAATAAACCCTAAAAACCCTAAAAACCCTAAAAACCACTAAAATTTTAAAAAACCATAAAGTAAAAAACAAACTAAACCCCAAAAACCAAAACTGAAAACCATCAAAAACCTACAAAATCTTAAAAACCATAAAACCATAAACCCTAAAAATCCAAAAAAACAATAAAACTACAAAAAACACTAAAAACCCTAAAAACCCTAAAAACCATAAAATATCTAAAAACAGAAAAAATGCATAAATATTTTAAATAATCCTAAATAATTTAAATAACCATAAACCCCCTAACACCCTAAATACCCTTAAAAGTCATAAAAACCCAGAAACCCCTAAAAATACAAAAAACCAAAAAAACCCTAAAAAATAAATAACACTAACCCCCCACCCACAAACCTCAAAAACCATAAAACCACTTAAAACTCTAAAATATATAAAACACTATAAAACAATAAAAAATATAAAGACACCTAAAACCATAAATCCATAAAAACACTAAAGAATCTAAAAAAACCTCAAAAACCCTTAATTCCTTAAAACATCCTAAAAATACCTACAAACCATAAAACCATAACACCCAATGAAATACCCAAAAGACCCTAAGAAAACACTTAAACACTTTTAAAAACCCTAAGGTTTCTAAACCCCCTAAAAACCCTAAACTAAAATAAAAACCGAAAAACCTATAAAAACATCTAAAAACACTTAAAAACTCTAGAACCCCAAAAGAAGACATAAAAACCGTTACATACCCTAAAACACAAAAAACACCATAAAACCACTAAAATTACTAAAAACCCTTAATACCATAAAATAAAATAATCTTTAAAAACCTTAAAGACCCATAACTAACCCTAAAATAACATAAATTTTATAAATGACCCTAAAACCCAAAAAATATCCTAAAACCCCAAAATAACCTCTTAAAGACCATGAAAATTTTAAAGTCCCTAAAACCCCCTTAAAACCCTAAAACCCTAAAAAACCATAATTTCTCTTAAAACCCCTTAAAACCCTAATAACCTAAAAAACCATAATTTCCCTTTAAACCCCTAGAAACCCTTAAAACATAAAAATCCAAAAAATCATAAAATCCCCAAAATCCTAAAAAACCATTAAAAACCCTAAAACACCAAAAAATCCCAAAAAAACAAGAAAAACCGAAAAATACAATAAAACCCAATAAAACCTTAAAAACAGTGTAATACCATAAAAACCCTAAAACCCTTGTAAACTAAAAACCAAAAAACATAAAAAGGCTATAAACTCTAAAAAACACTAAAATCATAAAAGATCATAAAATGCTGTAAAAAACACTCAGACCCACAAAATATCATAAAACCCTTTTAAACCCCTACCTCCAAGATCTTAAAAACCCTAAAGAAAATCTCAAAAATATAATAACCCTAAAATCAATAAAACCACCTAAAAAATCCTCAGAAATCTAAGAACCATTGTAATGAATAGAAAACACTACAAAAACATAAAACCCCAATATATCCCTAAAAATTTAAAATTTCTTTAAAACAGTAAATCTTTTAGAAAACCTAAAAAACCCCTAAAAGACCCTAAAACCCTAAGAAAACCCCCAAACACATAAAAACCCTAAAAGACCACAAAATAGTAAAAATACACTAAAAACTTTTAAAATACTAAAATACCCAAAAAAATCTAAAGGACCCTAAAAACTCTTTAAACCTATAAAATATCCTAAATACCTTAAAAACCTAAATGACCCTAGAAACATTATAACCCATTTAAACCCACTAAAATACATATAAAAACCAAAAAACCACAAAAAACTCCACTAAAATACACTAAAAACAATAAAAGACACTAAAAACCCTAAAACACCAAAAGACACCAAAAATCCTAAAATACCAAAAAATCCTTACAATACTATAAAAACCCAAAAGGACTATAAAAATCATAAAAGATCATAAAACTCTAAAAATCCAAGAAACCCCCCCCCCATAAAAAACTCCAAAAGTCCCTAAAAACCATAAAAACTAGTAAAAACACTAAAATCCCAAAAAACTCATAAAACCCTAAAAAACCTAAAATTCCTAAAATGCCTAAAAGCACAAAAAACAATAAAAACAATAAAAACAATAAAAACCATAACAAAATATAAAACTTTTAAAATCTTAAAGCCTATAAAAAACAAAAAAACCTTTAAAAACCCTAACCAACCTTAAATACAACAAAGACCCCCCCCCCCAACATCTGAAATTTCAAAAACCCTAAAAACTCCAACAACCCTGTAAATATCCACAAAGCAATAAAACTCATTAAAAAACCTAAAAACAACTAATACCCCATAAAACATAAAAACCCTAAAACCCCTAAAATAGCTAAAATCCCTTAAAACCCTAAAAATCATTAAATACCTAAAATCCTATAAAATGTAAAAAAGCCTAAAACCCCAAAAGCATAGACATTTAAACCTAAACCGAAATCCCTATATCATAAACCCAATTATCTAAACCCTAAACCCAACCCTCAAAACTCTATAACTTACACCCTAAACAGAAAACACTACACCCTTAACCTTATACCCTAAACCTTAAACACAAAACCTTAAACCCTACACCCTGAAACTTACACCCTATACCTTAAACCGTAAACCCTATACCCTGAATCCTAAACACTACACCCAAAACACTAAAATAACCTTAAAACCCTAAAAACAATAAAATAACTAAAAATCCTAAAAGTCCCTAAAACCCCATAAATTTTTTTAAATAAATTAAAATAACAACAAACCCCTAAAATCCAAAAAAGAACCTAAAAATAATAAATACCCTAAGAGACCCTAAAAACCATTTAAACTATGAAAATATCATTAAAATCATAAAAACATTAAAAACTAATAAAACCGTAAAACACCCTAAAAGAATATGCCATACTCGCTGGGAAAGAGAATATCGTCGGGGGCCTGTCCAGGGAGTGTTTTCTACCTCCCACCCCTTGTTTTCTCAACCAGGAGGACTCTGTTATACCTGTCCAGAGGAATCATGGGGATCTTGGCACCGCTGCTCTGAAAGTAAGGAAGCCAAGGAAGGATTACTCCTCTATTCCAAGAACAGTTTCTACAAGGGCTTCCAGTAAGTATTTGAAGAATTCCTCTGGTAAGACGGGGCGGTCTGCTAAAAAGGAGTTGAATTTTGAGGAGGTGAAGTTAAGGGAGTACTACGCCAACTTTTTTAAGCAGTATGATTATTCGGAATGGGAGTCAGTTGACACTGATGGGGCCTCTGGCTATGGTGCTGAGGGAGAGCCCCCTGGTGCAGATTATGATGATGATGGTGGAGATGGCTGGTAGACCCTGTGATGGATGCTGACTGCGGGTTGGATGGGATTGCTGTTGGCTTTGTTTTGGTTTTCTTTCTTTTATCATTTTGTGTGTCTTTTGATTTTCTTTCTTTTGCGTGTGTTGTAAGGGGTTTTCAGGTGTGGGTTGTTTGACCCCTCCCCTCCCTTGTCTGCTGTGTTTCTTTTTATTTACTAATAAATATGGGGGGGGGGGCGGCGGGAAAAGCCTGACCCTTGAATCTTCCTTGCCCTAAAGGCCCCCCAAAACCCCTAAGAACCCTAAACCCTAAAAATTTCCATAGAATCCTAAAACCCTAGAAAACCCTAAAAATCCTTAAAAACATGAAAAGACCATAAAAACCTAAAAAACCCAAAAAACCCCTTTAAATAGTCAAAAACCTAAAATGACCATAAAAACAAAATAACATTAAAAATACCCTAAAAACCGTACAACACCTAAAAATAATATATAAAACCCATAAAAAAATAAAATCTCATAAAATACATAATGTACCAAAAACCATGAAAACCCTTAAAACCCCCTAAAAACCCTAAAACCATAAAAAATCTTAAAAACATTTAAAAACCCTAAATATACGCTAAACCCATTAAAAGAAAAAAAAACCCTAAAAATTTTTGGAAAACCCTAAAACTCTAAAAGCTACTAAAACAAAAAAAAACCCTAAAATACCATAAATAATAATATAAATCCCTAAAAACTCTAAAAGCACTAAGAAGCCATAAAATCTATAAAACCACTTAAAATCTCTAAAAACTGTAAATAATCCAAAAAAAATTAAATCCCAAAAACAAATAGTAAAAACATAAAAGACCCTAAAAGACCCTAAAAGGACTAAAAAGACCCCCAAAGACTCTAAAAACCCAAAATACCTCTGATACCCTAAAAACATTAAAACCCATAAAACATTTTTAAAAACTATAAAATACATAAAAAACCTAAAAAAAATAAAAAAATCCCTAAAAAATCAAGAACCCCAAAAAACACATAAAAACCCAAAAAAAACAAAAAAACCATAAATACCCTAAAAATTATAAATCCGAAACACTGATAAAACCCCCTAAAAACCCCAAAATTTCCCAAAAAACACTAAAACCCCTTAAAACTTTCTCAAACCCCAAAAGGGAATTAAAAACACTAAAATACCTAAATCCTCCTAAAGACCCTAAAACCTTAAAACCCCTTAACAACACCCTAAAACCCTAAAAATCACTAACAACCCAAGAAACCCATAAAAACCACAAAATCCCTAAACCCCTAAAAGAGCCTAAAACCCCTAAAAACCTAAACCAGATACCCTACACCCCAAATCCTAAACCCTACACAAAAAACCTTATGAGATAACCCTAAACCATAAATCATAGTCCAGAAACCCTCTACCCTACACCCTAAACCCTAAACCCTTCACCCTAAAACTTGTACCCTTCACCCTAAACCCAAAATTGTACATCCTGAGCCCTATACCCTACACGTTGAACATTAAAACCTATACCCTATAACCACTTCCCTATACTCTATACCTTGTATATTAAACCCTAAACTGAACATCCTAAATACTAAACCCTAAATGCTAAACCATAAATTACCATAAAACCCATAATAATAATAAAAGAACCTAAAACCCCCTAAAAGGCCTTAAAAATACTTAAAACCAATAAAATACCCTAAAACTCCTACAACACCTAAAATATACCAAAAACTCTAAAAACCACTAAAAGAACCTAAAAAAATACGAAAACCCCATAAAAGGCACTAAAAACCTTAAACCTAAAAGACCTAAAACCCCCTTAAAACCCATGAAAAACACTAAAACACCCTAAATACCATAAAATCCCAAAAATACTCAAATACCCTAAAAACCATAAAACCCAGGCAAAAACCTTAAAACCCCTAAAAACCCACAAAACACCAAATAATCTTTAAAACCCTAAATAAATAATAAAAACCCTAAAACCCTAAAACTACAAAAAATCCCCAAAACCCCCAAACTCCCTAAAAACCTAAAAACCCTAAAACCCATAAAAACACTAAAATCCATAGAAAACACTTAAAACCACAAAAAAACTAAAAACCCCTAAAAACCTAAAAACCCAAAACCCTCTAAACCTTTAAAACTACTAAAAACACACAAAACCCTAAAACCCCTAAAAAAGTAAAAATGATAAAAATGATAAAAAATTTAGAAATAATAAAAAACCCTAAAATCCAAAAAACACTAAATCCCATTAAAACCCTAAAAACCTATAAAGCCATAAAAATATTGAAAAAATAAAAACACCGGAAAACATTAAACACACTCTGACCCCGTAAAATCCAAAAAACCCATAAAACCCCTAAAGGCCCTCAAAATAAAAAAACCTAGAAAACCTTACTGGGAACTAAAACCCTAAAAACCATAAAAGGTCTAAAAACCTTATAAAACCCCTAAATACCCCAAAAAAATTAAAAACCTAAAAGGACTCAAAACCAAAAAAACAAAAAACAAGATAAACCCTATAAGAAAAACCAACAAAACCTAAAACCCCTAAAACCTTGTAAAAAAACTAAAACCCCTTAAGAACCACTCAAAACACGTTAAACCCATAAAACCCCAATAAATCACTAAGAAAACTCTAAACCCTAAAAAACCCTTAAAAATACATGAACAACCCTAAAAACCTAAAAACCTTGAAACCCCAAAAACCCCTAAAAATAATTAAAACGCTAAAAACCTAACCCCCTCTCCCAAGTTTCCCAATAACCCTAAAAATGAAAAAACCCCCTTGTATACTTAAAAACCATTCAAAACAATGAACCCTAAAAAATCAAAAAACCCCTTAAAATCATAAAACCATAAAAAAGATAAAAACATAAAAAAGCCATAAAAACCCTAAAAAACCTAAAAACCCTTAAAACACTAAAAATCCTCAAAACACTAAAACCCCTAAAAACAAAAAAAAATCCCAAAACCAGATAAAATTATTAATAACTATAAAAACCGTTAAAACCTTATAAAAAGACCTAAAAATCATTTAAACTAAAAATAACCTAGAAAAAAACCCTAAAACCCCCCAAAACACTAGAAATCTTAAATTCCATAGAAGTACCAATAAAAACCCAATAATACCCCAAAATACTCATAAACACCCTAAAATACCAACAAAAACCTAAAAACCAAATAACAAAAAAACCGTGAAACCACAAAAATCCCTAGAAAACCGTAAAAACTCTAAAACCCTAAAAAACCAGAAAACCCCAAAATCCCCCATTAATCATTGGTCTCTAAAAACCCTTAAACCATTAAAAACCATAGAGAACCCTCAAAACCCCTAAAAACCCTAAATAGCAATAAAACCCCTAACAAACCCCAAACCTCCTAAAACCAATAAAAAATAGAAAACCCCCTAAAACCCTAAAAACCCAGAAATCCCTAAAAACCCTAAAAATAAATAAAAACCCTAAAAACCTTAAACCCTTAAAACACTCAACCCCCAAAAAATCCCAAATACAATAAAAACCCTCCACACCCATAAAAACCCAAAAAGCCTAAACCCCTTAAAAACCATAAAAATCCTAAAATCCAGTAAGACTATAAAACACTACAGAAATCTGAAGAACCATAAAACCCCATAAAACCCATAAAATCTCTAAAAACCATAAATACGATTAAAATATTAACAAAATCTAAAAATAAAACACTAAAAACCCCATAAAAGACCCAAAAACACAAAAAGTCACAATAAACCCCTAAAAATACAAATGACCCTAAAACCCCCTAAAGACTCTAAAAAACATAAAAACCCTAAATGACACTATAAACTCCTAAAAACCATTAAATACTATTGAATACCCTAAAACCCTAAAAGTCTCTAAAATATCTAAAAACCCTAAAAACCTAAAAATAAGAAAAAACTTAAAGGACCCTAAAAACCTAGAAAACCCCAAATGGACTGTAAAATCCCTAAAACCCCATTAGAACCTAAAAAACCTAAAGGATCCTAAAATCCTAAATGGACCCTAAAAACACTAACCACCATAAAATATGATATAAAATACTAAAAATCCATAAATAACCCAACAATTCGCAAAGTTCCTAAAAACCTCAAAACCCCATAAAAATATTAAATGTCCCTAAAAACCCTAAAACCCATAAAATACCCTAAAAACCTTGAAAATAAATAAAGAATAAAAATTATATGAAGAACTTAAAAACAAAAAAAAACTCATAAAAACCCTAAAGCACCTAAAAAGGTAAACAGATCCTAAAAATTAGTAAATATCCGAAAACCCTTACAACCATAAAACCTTAAACCCCTAAAAACCATAAAAACAGAAAACACTAAAAATCCTAATAAAAACTGATAACAAAAAACCATTCAAACCCCCCCAAAATGCTAAAGACCCCAAAAAACCCAAAAAACACCAAAACCCCAAAACTCTCAAAAAACCCCGGAAGGAACATAAAACTATTAAAAATATAAAAGAATCTAAAACCCATAAATCCCCATAAAATACCTTAAATCAGAACTAAAACACAAAAAAACTCTAAAACCCTTGTAAAACCAATAAAATAACCTAAAAACCTAAAATCAATAAAACCCTAAAAGTACTTAAACCCCTTAAAACCCCAAAAAACCATAAAAACATAAAAACACAATAAACCCCTAAATTTTATAAATGTGCCTTTAAAATCATAAAAAACAGAAAAAATTCCAAAAAAACCCCAAAAGACCCTAAAAATCCCAAAATCGTAAAAACCCATAAAAATACATAAAACCCATATAAACCATAAAACCCTAAACCTCATAAAAATCCATAAACACATTTAAAACATAAAAAACACTAAAAACCAAAAAAAAATATAAATATCCATAAACATAAATCCCCATAAACCCCCTATAACTACAAAGCCACCAAAAAACAAAAAACCCTCTGAAAACCATAAAACACCTAAAAACACTAAAATCCAAAAAAACCCTAATTCCCCTAAAAATGCTAAAACCCATAAAACCCTGAAAAAACAGAAACCCCATAAAAATCATTAAAAATAACAAAAATCCATAAAATCATAAAATACATAAACCACCTAAATTCCATACAAAACCTAAAATGTCCAAAAAATCCCTAGAAACTCTAAAACCCATATAACCATAAAACCATAAATCCCTAAAATCCCTAAAAATATGAAGACCCCAAAATAATAAGAAATAAAAAAATCCCTAAAATCCTGAAAAATCCCAACCCACCCCCCAGAACCCCATAATAAAACACTAAATATAATATATCCCATAAAACCAATAAAAAGAAAAATCCCTTAGAGACTCTAGAAAACCTTAAAATTCCTAAAAACCCTAAAGTATCTTTTAAACCCTAAAATCCCCCAAAAACCATGAAAAATAATAATAAAACACTAAAAATCCTTAAGAACCCGAAAACCAATACAATACTAAAAACCCCCAAAATTCAATAAGAATCACTAAAACCCCTAAAACTCTATAAACTCTAAACCCCCTAAAAACTAAAAAACACTAAATGTCCCTAAAACCCCTACGAACCCATAATCATTTTAAACCCTTAAAAACCATAAAAATTTGAAAATCCCCAAGAAACCCATAAAAACATAAAATATCCAAAAAACCCAAAAGAGCCTAAAACACTAAAACCCCTTAAAAATTTAAAACACAATAAAAAACATAAAATCCATAAAACCCCAAAAAATTTCTAAAAATCCTAAAAGCCCAAAAAACCATAAACACCTATAAAACCACTGAAGAAATCTAAAAACCCCTAAAACCCCCTAAAAAACCAAAAACCCCTACAAACCTAAAAATCCTTTAAAACCCTACAAATCGCTAAACCCCTTAATCCCCAAAAATTCACTACATCCCCTAAAAATAATAAAGAACCCTTAAAACCATAAAGACATCAAAAGAACCAAAATCCCAAAAAAACCCAAAATGACCCAAAACCCCTTGAAGACCCTAAAACCAAAAAAATAATAAACCATAAAACCCCTAAATTGCCCTAAAATCCATAAAACCCATAAAATACCCTAAGAAACCCTAAAACACCCCAAATAATATTAAAAATCATAAAAATCCACTAAATACCCTAAAACACCTAAAAACACCAAAAAATTCCTTAAAAACATTAAATCCATAAAAGAACTATAAAGCCATAAAAACTCAAAAATCATTAAAACACCAAAAACCTAAAAGCCCATTTAAACCCCTAAAACCCTAAAACCGTAAAAAACCTTCAAACAACTTAATGAGAACTAAAAACACCAAAAACCCAAAAACCCCTAAAAACCCAAAAAACCCGTCAAAACCCTAAAAACCCTACAAAAGCTAAAAAACCTAAAAAACCATAAAAGAACCTTAATACCATAAAACCACAAAAGAACACTAAATACCCTAAAAGAACACTAAAACCCTATAGAAACAATAAAATAATCCTAAGAACCCTTACCCCCCAACATAACTAAAAACTCTAAATAATCCTAAAAACCATAAAACCCCATAAAACCACTAAAACCCATAAAATCCATGGAAAAAACTAAAGACCCTAAAACCCTAGAAACCCTAAAATCCTGAATAACCCTAAAAACCCTAAAAATCCTTGAAACCCCTAAGATACCAAAAACACTTAAAACCCCTAAAAACCAAAACAGCACTAAAGAAACCAAAAAGGTCCTAAAACCCCTAAAAGTCACTGAAAATCATAAAAACCTTAAAATCCCAAAAAAAAAATATACACCATAATTAAACACCCAAAAACCCCCAAAACACCATAAAATCCTTAAAACCCAAGAAAACACTAAAACCCCTAAACCCCATAAAACCACTAAAAACTCTAAAAAAGATAATAAAACCATAAAAACCCTTAAACAACTATTAATGCCCTAAACCCCCAAAACCAATCCAAAAAATCATAAAAACATTAAAACCAAATAAAACCCTAAAAGCCTTAAAACCATAAATATCCCTAAAACCCCAAAAATCATTAGAATCCCACAAAACACCCAAAAACACTAAAAACCCCTTAAAGCCATAAAAGAAACAAAAAAGCCTAAAACCATTAAAACCATTAAAAAACCTTGAAACCCGTAAAAACCCTAAAACCCCTAAAACACTAAAAACCCTTGAAAACCCAAATACCTCTAAAACCCATGAAACCCATAAAAACCCTAAAACCCTAATAGTCGTGAAAAAACATATAAACCCCTAAAACCTTAATGCACAAAAAATACAAGAATCTCTAAAACAACCCTTAAAATTCATAAAACCCTAAAAACCCTATACCCCTAAAGGGATCTAGAATCCCTAAAAAACCATAAAATATCTAAAGAACCCTAAAACCCTAAAACCCATTAAGATCCTTAAACCCCATTAAACGTCCTAAATACCCTTTAAAACCTAAAAATCACTAAAAACCGTAAAAAATTATAACCCCCCCCCCCAAATATTTAAATCCCCCCAAAACAATAAAACCCATAAAAATCCTAAGAACCCCTAAAACCCCTAAGAACCCATAAAAACAATAAATCTATGTTAAAAAATCTAAAATCCTATAAAACCATGAAAACCCTAAATCCCCATAATAACCCCTAAGACCCCCTAAAATTCCCTAAAATCACTAAAAATTGTAAAAATCTTTTGAACCAATAATAAATCTAAGAGACCCCAGAAACACTAAAAATCACTAAAAATGCATAAAACACCGTAAAAGACGTAATACTCTTGAAAATCCTTAAGAACCTGAAATAATAAAAACCCATAAAACATAAAAAAATTAAATCAACTACAAAAACATAAAACCCCTTAACCTCCCCAAAACACCCGAAAACCACTAAAAACCTGAAAACCCTTAAAATTTTAAAAAGCTTAAAAATTATATTAAGAACCCAAAAGATCATAAAAAACATAAAACACCCTAAAACCCATGAAAACACTAAAGGACCCTAAAAACATCAAAACCCTAAAAAAAACTAAAAACCATAAAATCCCAATGAAACCCTAAATGACCAAAAAACCCCTAAAAACCTAAAGATATTAAAATTGTAATCCCATTAAATCGTTATAAAACCAAATAAATCTTTTAGAAACTGATGAAACCCTGAAAAAACTAAAACTCAAAAAAACCCCCTAAACCCCATTTAAAGAACCTAAAAAGGCTAAGAGACTCTAAAACCCTTAAAAATAATAAAATATCCCTAAAGACCCCCAAAAAAACTAAAAACCCTAAAGAACCCAAAACCCTAAATAAAACAAAAAGAACCCTAAAACCCCATATTAAAACCATTAAAAACACTATAAGAAAATGATTATAGTAAGACCCCATAATCACCCTAAAATACCCAAAACCTCTAAAAGACTCTAATATCTCATAAAACATTAAAGGACTATAAAAAGCCTAAAAACCCTTAAGGACCATAAAAACAATAAAAATACTAAAGGGTCCAAAACCCATAAAAATCTAAAGAGCTATAAAAACACCTAAAACACTTAAAAGGCCATAAAAACCTTAAAGACTCTAAAAGACCCTAATAAATAGTAAAAAAAATAAAAGATCCAGAAAAAAAACTTAACACCCCTAAAAACCCTCAAACCCCTGAAAAGACATTAAAACCCTAAATAGCTTAAACACCCCTGTACGGCCCTAAACACATTAAAACTAAAAGGTCCCAAAAACACCCTTAAAAACCTAAAAATCCTAATAATAATAAAAACACTAAAATACACTAAAACCATATAAATTTCCATAAAACCCCAAAAAAAATTAAGACCCTAAAACCCTAACAACCATAAAAATAACTAAAAACCGTTCAAAACTCTAAAATACAATAAAATCCAAGAATTTTTAAATCCCTAGAAACATAAATACTAATAAAACCCCCAAATCCCCAAAACCCCATAAAATCCTTTAAAACCACAAAAAACACCTAAAACCCAAAAAAACAACTATAAAAACTAAAAATACATAAAAAACCCTAAAAATCATAAAAACACATTAGAACCCCTAAATAGCTTATACAAATTGAAAATACCCAAAAAACAAAAAAACCCTAAAAAACCAAAAGTACCCTAAAAGAACTAAACAATCCTAAAAATCATAAAAACACCTAAAACACCATAACCAACCCTAAACACACTAAAAAACTCTATGTAGCCATAAAAATCAAAAAACCCTAAAAGAATTTTAAATAACGCTAAAACCCCCTTAAAACCCTAAAAACCAAAAAAAAAGTCCTAAAAAACAATAAAAACCCTAAAAAAATACAAACATAATTTAAAGTCCTAAAAACCCTAAAAACCCACAAAAACCATAAAAACTCCTAAAACCCTAAAAAAACTAAACACCCCCAAAAACCCCTAAAAATATTAAAACTCCCAAAAAAACCTAAATCCTATAAAACCCTAAAAACCCCTAAAACAATAAAAAACCTAAAAAACTCATAAAATACCTAAAACCCCCAAAAAAACCTTTAAAACACAAAAAATATATAATCCATAAAAATCCTAAAAACCAAAAAATACCATAAATATCCTAAAAGGCCGAACAACCCTAAAAATATAAAAACCATAAAAACCATTAAAACACTTAAACACATCAAACCCAAAAATCCTTAAAACACCCTAAAACCCTAAAACACCCCTAAAAACTGAAAAAAAAATACTTAAAACCATAAAAATATTCAAAACCGCTAAAAGGAACTAAAAACCTTAAAAATCCCTTAAAACTCATAAACACCCTTAAAGAACCTAAAACCCCAAAACCCTCATAAAATACATAAAAACCCTATAAATCCCCTAAAATGTAATAAAAAACTTGAACGACAAAAATAACTCTAAAAACCCTAAAACCCTAAAAACAAAAAAAACTCCAAAAACTCTAAAAACCCCTAAAACACCATAAAACACCCTAAAACATTATAAAACACCCTAAAACCCATAAAAACCTAAAACCCACAAAAACCATACAAATCCTAAAAACATTAAGAATCCTAAAATAATACTAAAACCCAAAAAACCCATAAAAACAAAAAAACTCTAAGAACTATACAAACACTTAAAATCCATAAAAACATAAAAAACCATAAAACCATTTTTAAACAATAAAATCCATAAAAACCATACAAACCCAACAAAAAAATAAAACACATAAACTTTATAAAATCCCTAAAGCATCTAAAGAACACTAAAAAAAATTTATACCCTAAAAACAAAAAAAACCTTAAAAACACTAAAAAAATAAGAAAACTATGAAAATAATGAAAATATTAAAATCCCAAAAAACATAAAACCCCTCAAAAAATGAAAACCCCAATAAACCCTACCGAACCCTAAAGACCCTAAAACCTCATAAACAATAATAAAAATTCTAAAACCATAAAAAACTGAAAAGACCATAAAACACTAAAACCCCTAAAACCGTAAACCCCTAAAAGAAAAATAAAAATAAAAACAATAACCCTATAAATTTAAAATTCGTAGAAACACTAAAACACCTAAAAAAATATAAATATTTAAAACTTTAAAAACCCATTAAAACCAAAAAAATTATAAGCAAAAAAAGACACTAAAATTACTGATGCCCCCAAAAAAATCCTAAAAATACCTATAACACCTAAAACCTTCAAAATCCAAAAAAACCATAAAACTGAAAGAAGCTATAAAACCCTAAAAATACCCCTTAACCCCCAAAAAATCCTTAAAATACCCTAAAACTTATAAAAAATTATAAATACTCTTAAAAAATTTAAAATCCATAGAACTAATAAAATTCCCTAAAAACCTAAAAATTGCCCTAAACCTCTAAAAACCCTAAAATCCCAAAAATTCCTAAAAGAACCTAAAACACTAAAACCCCTAAAATATGAAAAAAAATCCTAACCCCCTCCCCTCCCCACACCCTTAAAGCCAAAAAATTCCTTAAAATCATTACAAACCCTAAAAACCTAAAAACATTTAACCCCCTAAACAGTCATAAAAACACTAAAATCTGAAAAAACACTAAAACCCCCTAAAAACCATAAAATTCGATAAAACCCTAAAATCCTCAAAACCCAAAATGCTTGAAAAAATCTAAAACCCCTAAAAATACCTAAAACCCCTAAAATTTTGAAAACCCCTAAAACCATTAAAACCCTTAAAAACCCCTAAAATCTGAGAAAACCTCTAAAAACCCCTCAAACACATAATAAGACACTAAACATCCCCAAACCCCTAAATACTACTAAATCCAACTAATAACACTAAAATCCCAAAATACACTAAAAACCCAAAAAACCAAAAAAACCAAAATACCTTTAAAACCCTAAAAAACTTTTAAACCCCTCAAAACCCTAGAAACCCTACAAACCTAAAAATTTCGTAAAAATTCATAAAACAATAAAATCACTATGAAAATCCTACAACCACAACTAAAAATCCCTAAAACACTAAGAGACCCTAAAACCCTAAAATTCTCTAAAAACCCTATAAAACCCCAAAAATAACCAACAAAACAATTGAACACTCTAAAACCCTAAACACAATAAAAACCTCCAAAATCCATAAAATCCCTAAAATCTCTAAAAAATCCTAAAAACACAAAAAAAATATAAGAACTCTAAAACTACTAAGTAAATCCTAAAAACAAAAGAAAACCTAAAAACCTTATGAAAACCACAAAACCCTAAAAAACCGAAAAACCCCTATAGTACCCAAAACTCATAAATTCATTTAAACCTAAAGAAGACATAAAAATGATATAATGATAAAAAAAACCCTATAAAACCATAAAAACCCGTCAAAACCAAACAAAGCTCAAAAAAACCAAAACCACAAAACCCCTAAAAGAACTTATAAAACCACGAGACCCTAAAAACATTGAAATCCCTTAAAATGATTAAAACCATCTAAAAACCCCCCAAAAAATATTTAAAACCCCAAAAGACACTAAAAACTCGAAAACCCCTAAAAATCCTAAAATCTCCAAAACCCATAAGATCCTAAAACCCATAAAACTCCTAAAATTCCCTTAAACCTCCAAAAATTCCTCTGCAAATCTAAAATAACTAAAAATCCCCAAAAAATAGAAAAACCAAAAAAAACTCTACAAATAATAAAAACCCTACATAATATAAAAATACCCTAAAACCCTTAAAACCCAAAAACACTACTCCCCCCCAAACCACCTTAAACCCCCTAAAAACCCATAAAACTTAAAGAGAACCCCATTTAAACACCTAAAAATCCTTAAAACCTTCTTGAAACTATTAAAATCTAAAAAAGGCCTTAAAACCCTAAAAAATATACCCTAAAAAATACTAATACCCCTAAAAACTGATAAACCCCAAAAAATACCTGGAAAACCAAAAAAACCCCAAAACCCCCAAGAAATTCCAAAAACCATAAAAAATTGTAAAAAACCTTAAAAATATTAAAATACCTGAAAAAAATTGGAAAAGCCTTAAAATCCTGAAACCCATGATGACCAAATGAAACCCCTAAACACACATAGAACCCTAAAAATTCCCTAAAACCCATAAAACTATAAAAACCACTAAAACCATAACAAATATATAAAACTCACAAAAACCCCTTAAAAAACCCTTAAAAACTAAAAAATGAAAAACCCATAAATCCCTTTAAACACCTAAAAACACATGAAACTCCAAAAACTCCAAAAAAACCCTAAAACCCTAAATAACATTAAATTACCATTCAAACACCTAGAACACTAAAAACCCATAAACCCCCCCAAAAATTCCGAGAAAACCTAAAAAATTCCTACAAGACCCTGAAAAACCCTTAAACGTCCTAAAAAATCTAAAATAACCTAAAAACCCAAAAAAATTAAAAAAACCCTAAAATCCCAAAAAACCTTAAAATCCTTAAAATAACTAAATTATAGTAAAACCCTAAAATTTTGAAAAGATTAAGAACACTAAAACCAAAAAACCCCTTTAAACACCTAAAAACCTAAAGAACCTAAAAAAACCCTAAAACCCCTAAAATGACCTAAAACCCCTAAAAAGACACTAAAGACCCTGAAAATATTAAAAACCATGTAATACCATAGATAACTATATAAAACCCTAAAAGAACCCAAAAACCCTTAAAACCATAAAAACCATAAAACTTATAAAAACCATAAAAACCCTAAATCCCTAAAACCCTTAAAAACCCTAAAAACACTAAAAACACTAAAAACCTAAATATATCTTTAAACCCCAAAGAACCCCCAAAAAATGTTACACCCTTAAAATACCCTATAACTGTTAAAAAAATATAAAAAGATACTAAATGAACCTAAAACCCTAAACCCCCCCCCAAATATCCAAATTAACACTATAAATCCCTAAAATTATATATGAAACCATTATAAACCCTAAAATACCATTACAACCCAAAACTGCTAAAAACCCTAGAATTCCCTTAGAACCCTAAAACCCCACAAAAACTATAAAAATCCCAACATCACTAAAAATACTAAACCCCTTAAATACCCTAAAAAATCTAAAAATACTAAAAACCCCTAAAAATATCTGAAATCACTAAAACCCCTCAAAAGCAATGAAGTTCCCTAAAAGTACTAAAAATCCCCCAAACCTAAAAAACACTAAAAACCCATAAAAACACAAAAAAGGTCCAAAAAACATAAAATAACTAAAAATACCTAAAACCCATAACACACTCCAATACCCCTAAACCCCTAGAAAACCCTAAAACCATAAAAACCAAAAAACCCATTAAAACTTAAAAAACAATAAAAACATAAAAAACAAAAAAACCAAAACCCCTAAAAACCTAAAACCCCCCAAAAAAGGTTAGGTCCAAGCTAAACTGGATTGTATTTGTTCACATGTATTGTCTTTTGTTTTCAAGGAAATTTTTTGAAGGAAATCACCTCACTTTGTTTTTGGTGGAAACGTACTGACCATTATTTTCAAAAGAATCGGATTCACCATGGGTTCAGAATGGGAGAAGATCATAATGAAAAATTGATTATAATTGGATTCGCACAAAATATATAATTAAATGATCGATTACATTGAAAATTTATCTTGCTAGAATTAAATGGTCATCATATTGACTTTGGATTTGGTGTAAAAGGAGTGGTTGTTTTGATGAAGAATCAGAGTCTCTATGACTATGATAAAAATGTGATGATGATTTGGTAATTTTTAATTATCATAAATCATAAATAAGTTTTGAAACTTATGATGAAATATTTATGAATGAAATTGGGGGTGAAAAATGTGTGTCCAATTTTTATTTAGATTTATTAGACCTAGAAGGATATAAAAATTGGCATTCCCAATCGACCCCAAATTTATTGTGTTCAGGTGAAAGAGAATTAATAGTTGCTGCTGATCGAAAAGGAATCATACCTAGTTTAATCATATCTAGGTGAAAAATAATGATAAGGATGGTGATAATCATAATAAAAAAAGATCTTATACAGACCGATTGTGATCAGGATGATCATATCCAGAATGATCATACTCAGATTCATCATATCTAGGGAAATATTACATAGAAAGATCATACTCTATACAATCGTACTCAAGATGAGTTAGAGAGGAAGATGTAATGAATGAAAAGTTATGATACATTCCAATTTAATACTGATGATAATTATTTTATTCTCAAATGAATTTAAATTCATGAAGGAAGTCATGATATAAGAAAAGATTTGTGAATAAAGGAATTTTCTAAAGATGGCCGGAGGCTGATGAAAATTTAAATTACGAGGAATGGTTAAAAATGTAGTGAAACATTTGATATGGTTGAATTATTTTCTAAGGAAGAGATAGATGAACTTGGATTTGTGTCCAAATGGCTTTATTAAGGGGGTCAAGAGTTGAATTACCTTATTATCTTTTCAATTTAATTTTTCAAGTGCGTCAAGAGAAAATTTGAAATAGGGAGAAGTGGTTTGGGAGTAGAAATGAAGTACTATATGGAATATGTTGTCAAGGTGATGCTTGATATTCAAAATAATGATATTATTCAATTGGTACAGATCATCATAATCAGTAATCAAAATGGTATACATTTATTTATACATTTTCATTCAATTAATACAGTGAATTTTCTTGATGAAATCAGATAGATATGAAGAAGATATGAAGTTTGAATAAGATTTGAGAAGAATTGATAATAATTTATGAAGTTATAAATTCCCCTATAATTTTAGGTGAAATTGAGATTTGGGTGTATTTTATTGAGCGGGAATGTTTTTTGGATTCCTGCCAAAACATTTGTCGGTCACCTATAAAAGGTGAAGTGTAATTTTCACTTTTTCTGACTGATGTATTGTTCACCATAGAAGATAGAAATGCTCATAATTTTAAGGGAGAGAAAGAAGTTTTTTTACTCATCCTTTATTGAAAAACATTTTGATGAAAGAAGTGAATGGAGAATAGACAATATCTCAATGTTGTATTTAGATGATCATCATATTTAGTGATAATCATACTCAAATGATTATATTATTCATATTGTCAATAACATTCGGTTGATCATCATATTGGGATGGATAATCAAATTTCGTTTTTTGTAATGGGATTTCTGGACTGATGAATAATCGTTTTGGGAGAATCATTTTGAGTTTCTCTATACACAAAATAGAAGTAGTGCATATTCATATCTATCATATTCTGAAAAATTCAAATATTTTTTTACTAGGTAGAATCATACTGAAAAGAATTGTATCGAGGTGAATCATACCAAGAATAATTGTATAGGGAAGAATCACACATGGAAGAATCTGATTGGGAAAAATGAACTAGGAAAATTAGACTGGTTTTTCCATAAAAAATATAGGGAGTTCATACCAGCTTATTGGTAATAAAGTGAATACTTTTTTGCAATTGAATACATTTTTGGAAATTTAAAATAAGAACATGTAAAATGTTTTCTTACATAATCATTGATTAACCCTATTTGTGTTAAAAGGGTGCAGATGCACTGTTGGATTTTTTACATAGTGTTACACGAGTGAAAGGAAATATCATCCTAATTGTAATCCAAGGATTTTTTTTATAATGAATTTTGTGGTATTGGATTATATCCAAACCATTCCATGGACATATCTATTATTATTAAATAGTGAGCCTTTTAAATACTTGTGTTCTTATGGATGTGTGTTTGAATTGTTTTCAGTAGGGAAAGAAATACATAATTGTAGGTCAAGGTTATTTTAATTTAAAAGAAACATAAAATAAAAAAGTATCATTGATTCACCCCCTCCTCCTATCAGTGATAAAATTATCCAAATTGAGTTGTTTCAAGTGGTATTAGATGGAAGATTCACTTTTCTTATTCTTTGCTAGTGGAAAATTTGAATAGTGTAAATAGTAAAGGTATTCCATATTTTGAGGGAAATAATTATCATAAATAGAAATATAGAATGTTTTGTTATCTTGAGTCTATTGGATATGATGTCATTGAAGCTAAAATAGATGAGATTCCTCTTATTGATTTTAAATCATCTCTTACATCTGTTGATAAGTTGAATTTGTAGGATGATGGAAGGGAAAAAATTGATATATTATCATCACTTTATGATACTTAATTACTAAGGGTGAAAGTTTTTTCCACAACCAAAGGTATGTGGGATAAATTTAAGAACAAATTTTAAGGAAATAAAAAATTGAAGAAGGAGAAACATCAAATCTGGAGATTGATGTATGAAGACATGAATCTGGGTGAGTATGAATATGTTGGGGACTTCATTACCAGGTTAAATGACTTTATTAGTACTATCATATGTCATGGTGAAAAATTATATGATTATATATTTGTTGGAAAGGTTTTAAGAAACCTTCTTGACAAGTTTTATGGAAAAGTATATTAATTAGAAGGCAGAGAACCTGAAACATTATCTCCTGATTATTTTCATTGCAATCTCATCGCTTATGAAATGAGAATGGAGAAATCTATGAAGAGAAAAATAAAAGTTGATAGAGAAATGTCTTTCATGGCTGCTAAGAGAGAAAAGTCAAAGAATATTCTTTTTCAAGAAGAAACTGGTGAATCCAACTATGAAAATGAGGTATTTAAAAATCTTGATGATATTTTAAACTTGTTTTCTAAAATAATTTCAAATAGTTATAGAGAAACACAATGGAAAACTTCCCATTAAATGTTTTTAATGTGGAGGAATTTTTCACTTTGTGGCTAATTTCCCATTGAGAAAGAAAGAATATAATAGTGAAAAATAAGAAAATAATCCAAGAAGATCATGAAAAAATAGGGAGATAATGAAAAATTGAATTACTTTGGGAAAGAAAGAAATATCTTCAAATCGAAAAGCAGAAGTTTCTTATCTAAATATGAATAAGAAGAAGACAATAATATTGAATTCAAAAAATTAGTTGACTATGATATTTAAAATAATTTTATTGAAATAGTGAATTAATAAATAATTTGTAAGCAGTATTTATAAAGAATAAGAAACTCAACTTGAACATAATTTTAAAGAAAGTTTGAAAGAATGTATGAGAAATATTAGAATGCTTGAAAACCAAAAAAATATTTGAAAGAATACTGTTCCTTAACAAGTAATCAATAGTGTTTTTATAATGAAAATGTAAATATTTTGAAAGAGATTTATTTATTAAAGAAATATCTTGAGGGATAAAAAAATCATAATGAGCATATAGAGGTTAAGCTGATGGAAATAGAAGAAGAGTTGTAAATTTTCCAACAAAAACTTTCTAAAGCTAAAAAGAAAAATACATGTTTCAAAAACTTTATCTCTGATGTTGGTTAAAGATCTCGAGATGAAAAACCTAAGAAGGATAAACAAAATATAAATTAAAGGGTTGTGATGAAATATGGAATTTTTTTTGAAAATAAGAAATTTGGGAAAGGCCTACATGTGACCAAAACATACAAGGGTGGGAATTTAGAAGTCTCAAAGAACCTTGAGTCTGAAAATGTTTTGAAACATTCTGAATTTGAAAAGTTTTATAATGTCTTTGTTTATGATAATGCTAAAAAGAAAATGAAGACTCTGATTGACGACAAAAATTTTGGTGGCACAGAAATGAAAGAGAAGGAGGATGAGAAACATATTCAAAATTCCAAACAATATGAAAGTTTCATAGGAAAATTTTCATTTTATGGATATTGCTGGAATTATGGATGATTTTTGAATATTCCAAATATGTGATTATTTAACAAACAAAAATACTATTATTCCATATGTTATAGAAGGAAATATTTTAGGGGGATTCAATTCCCTCAAAAGTAGAAGTTTGAAAAGACAATCTTAATGAAACCCGAGAAAGGTGAAGTATGAACTGAAAATAGTTTCCAACCTTTGGAAACCATTTTTAAAATATGTGATCAGCGTGGACAGCTTAAAAAAGGATATCTAGTATTTTTACCAGAAGTAAAAAAGTTCCTTAAATACTATCAAAATCCAGAGGTGAAGAACGAAAAAATAAGAGAAATCTATTATTGTTGAAACTACTTTGAAAGCAAAAAATAGAGAATGAACATGGATTATTGATAGTTGTTTTTATTGTTATATTATGGGATATTTGAAATTTTAGAATAATTTTAAATACTTTAAAAAAGGATCAATGACATTTGGAAATGACGAGTACCTGAGAATAAAAGTTGATGGATCAGCCATCATTGGGAAAGAAAATTTGAAATCCAAGAAAGTTTTTTATGTTGATGGGATGAAACAAAACATTATAAGTGTTTCACAATTGTTTTATGTTAACAAATTTATCTTTAGGAAATATGGTGTTTTTATAAAAAGTGGAGAATATAGAAAGACTGTTATAAGAGCCCAATGTGGAAAATGAATCTTTTTTTAGGTTGGTGAAATACAAAAACTCTTGTGACATGAGTATGGTAGAAGAGAATAGATTGTGGCATAAAATTATAGAACACATGTTTTAGGTAAATTTAATAAAATTGACAAATAAATATAGTCTTAGATACATTGATGATTTTCCAAGAACAAGGGATTGGTTTTGCACTATTTTTCATAAAGAAAGGATTAAAATTATGTGCATAAGAAAGTTGAGATTTATTCAAAAAACCCTAGATCTAATTCATTCTAATATTTGTAGGCCAATGAGAAAACAATAAAGAAATGGAGATAAGTACTTCATCAATTTAATTTATCATTTTACTCTCATTACATGTGTTATGTATATGAATCATAATTCAGATGCTTTGAAAATGATTAAAATATTCATAAGAAAATTTGAAAAGGATTTTGAGTATTCTCTGAAGATGTTGAGAACTGACAATAGTGGTGAATACATAAGTAACTAATTTGAAACAAATTTAGAGAATCATGGAATTTTTAATGAGTATAGTTCCCCATATACACCTTAACAAAATGGGGATGCTAAAAGAAATAATAAAAGTCTAGTGGAAATGGGAAGAACTATGTTACCTGAACATAGTCTTTCTTATTACTATTAGAAGCAACCATGAGTACTTTTCTTTATATTCAGATATTTTATTTCTATATTCCTCATTCTGATATGAGTCCATGTGATTTTTTTTGGAAAAAATACATGTTTGAAACACTTAAGAGTCTTTAGGAGTCCATGTGTTATAAAAAAGAAAGGTGGAAACTATGGAAAGTTTGAGCAGAAAGGTGTAGATGAAATCATTCATGGATATGATCTAGAAGGAAGAGTTTATAGATGATTCAACAAGGAAACAAAAATAATTGTTTATTATATTATTGTTAAATTAATTGAAATAAATGGTAGAGACAAACATACTCAGGGGAAAAGTAAGCTGAACAAGATAAGGGAAAAAATTCTAATAAGGATACAGACACTTAGAATCCTACTAAAGTAGAATAATCAAACTCAGATATTTATAGGGATAAGTAAGATACTAAAAAATCTCATCCTAGGATGAGGAATCATGTGAAATATCAGAATATAATTGGAGATCAACATTATAAGGTCCAAACAAAGAGAAAAAAATGTTATTACACAAAATTCTTTGACTTCAAAAGTGAAGTTGAATGATGTGAATGAATTTTTTTATTATTCAGAATGGGTTTAGGCCATGAATGAAGAGTTGGATCAAATTGAAAAGAATTATACATGGTAAATTGTACCCAATCCTGAAAACAAAAACAATATTTGAAAAAATGGATTTTCCAAAAGATGCTAAATAAAGAATGTGATTTGATAAGAAAAAAATGCAGTATTTGTTTGCAAAGGGTTTTCACAAGTCGAAGGTATTTATTTGGATGTGACATTTTCTTCAATTTTCATATTAAAAATAATTAGAGTAATTATTTATATTTCTTCATATTGAGGATACAATATTATTTAAATGGATGTCAAATCCACATTATTGAAATGTGATATTGATGAGGAAATTTACATTGATTGACCCTATGTCTTTGTTGTTGGGAAATATGGATGTTATGTGTTTAGATTGAAAAAGGCTCTGTATAGGCTAAAAAAGCTCTAAGGTCATGGTATTCCAAATTGGATACATGCTTAAGGAAGATGAATTTTAGGAAAGTAAGAGTATATATAAATCTTTACATCAAAGAATTTCAAGATTATTCCATCATTTTAATTGTTTATGTTGATGACATTATCTTTTCTGGGAATGATGAAAGATGATGTGTATGATTTTTTGAAGAAATGAGAATGGTTTTTTAAATTTTTATGCTGGGGGAAATGAAGTACTTTATTGGGTTTAAAATCTTTCAAAAGGATAAATACATATTTAATTCTCAAGAAAAGTGTTCTAAGGAACTTCTTAAGAGGTTTAACATGGAATAATCAAAAACCAATTTCCACCCCTATTTTAATAAGAATTATGTTGAGAAAAGATAGAGAAGGAAAAAAAAGTTGATCATAAATAATTTTGAAATATTATTGGGGGTTTTTTGCATTTTACTGTCTCAAGACCAGATATTGTTTATTACTTTACCATATATACAAGATATTCATGTTATCCAAAAGAATCACATTTAATTTATAGAAAAAAAATTCTCTGATACATTAAAGGCCCAAAAAAAATCCGGAATCAGATATGATAGATTAGATAGTGTTGACCAATTTGGGTATTTATTTATTGATTGGTAAATTAATGTTGATGATAGAATATCCAAATATGGTGGAGTATTCTTTCTGTGAAAGAATTATGTCAGTTGACATTGAAAGAAACAGAATTCAGTAACTCTCAGGGAAACTTATGATGAGTATGTTTCTACCACTCAAGACACTACTCAATTTATGTGGATAAAAACTCAATATGAAGATTTAGTTATTGAAGTAAAGTTACCCTTTCTATTGGGTTGTGATAATTAAAGTACAATCAATTCCACCGGGAATCCATAACAATATTATATTTCAAATAATATTTATATAAAATATCATTTCATCAAATATCATGTGTAAAATAATTAATTTATGCTGGAGTATGTTCGAACATCAGAACAAGTTCATGAAATTTTAACAAAAATCTGTTATTGAAATAATCTTTTTATAAAATGAGGATTAACCTGGGTGTCCAAAATATTTATCATAATGTTTTTGGAAGGTGTTTTTGTACCCCCTCTCATCTTACCTTGTCATAGTATTTTCAAGTGGGAAAATAATTTTTTTCACTAATCTATCATTTTGTATGCATGTAAACAGGGGGAGTTGTGGGTAAGCGGTGAATTAAGCAATGTTTTTTCAGTGAACTATTCTAACTATTTTTGGGTTAGTTGTAGGAACAAATTTGTTTTTTATTATTGTGAGGATGATGAATATATGAGGTTCAAGAAGAGTTGAGGAAGGAAAAGAAAAAAGGTTTTCATAATCACTACTTTTGGAAAACATAGTTTTTTTGTCAATGATTCTTGTTTCTTACAATGAGTTAGATCATATTGGAATAGAATTATTGATATGTTATCCATTTCTTGAGGATACAAAGTTTAGTGATTTATGAAACTTGGTTGAAAAAAATACAATAAGAGATATTGTTAAGACCAAGATAAAGAATACGGTTTTTGTTTACAAGTGTTGTCTTTTGTGGTCAATGAATGTTTTTGAAGAAAATAAATCACATCATTTTGTTTTTGGTGAAACACACACTAAACATTTTTTTCAAAATAATCGATCTCACCAAGGGTATAGAATGAGAGAATATTATAATGAGTAATTTATTGTAATCATATTCACACTGAATTTGGAATGAAAGGATATATTTCACTAAAAATATATCTTTCTCAAAGTAAATTGTTATCAGATTCACTCTGGATCTGGCGTGGAAGGATTGGTTGTTTTGGGGAAGAATCAGAGTCTCTATGACTACAATAAAAATGTGACAATTTTTTTTTGATTTTTAATTCTCATAAATCATAAGTAAGTTGTGAAACATATGATAAAGTCTTAATGAAAGAAAGGGGAAGTGAAATAGATGTGTCCAGTTGTTTTTAGATTGATTGGAGCAGAAATGAATGAAATGGAAATATTTCAAATTGTATAAAGATTTATTATTTTCAGGTGAAAGAGACGAAATAGTTGCTGCTGATCAAAAATGAATTATACCCAGTTTAATCTTATTTGGGTGGAAAATACAAAGAAGGATGTTGATTATCATAATCAAAAAATATTTTATCTAGAACAATTGTGATCAGGATGATCATATCAAGAATGATCATACATAGATTAATTGTATCTAGGGAAATCATACTTTGAAAGATCGTACACTAAAAAATCATACTCAAGCTAAGTTGGAGAGGAAGTTGGAATGATTGGAATGTTACTATACTTTCCAATTGAAGCATAATGATTCACAAACTATTCTCAAATGAATTTAACGTCATGATATAAGAACATGTTTGTGAATAAAGGAAGCTTATGATGATGAAATGAGGCCAATGAAAATCGTAATGATATGGACTGATCAACAATGTACTCAACCATTTGAGATGGTTGAATGATTTACTGAAGGATGAGATAGCTGAACACTGATTTGTCTCCAAATTTCTTCATCAAGTGGGTCAAGAGTTGAATTTCTTTGTTTTATTTTCTAATGATTTTTTCAAATGGGTTAAGAGAAAAGGTGAAATAGTGAGAAGTGGTTCAAGAGTGGAGATGAAGGAGTTTTCTGAACATATTGTCAAGGGGAAGGTTTATATTCAAAATAATAACAGTATTCAATTGATGTAGAGCATTGAATTCAGCAATAATAATAGTATCTATTTCTTCATATATTTACATTCAATGGATACGGTTCTTTTTCTTGGAGAAATTAGATTGATATTAAGAAGACATTAAGTTTGAATATTATTCAAGAAGAATAAAGATGTTCTGATAAATTCATAAATGCACCAAAAATTTTAGGGGAAATTGAGATTTGGGTGAATTTTATTGAGCAAGAATGTTTTCTGTATTCCTGCCAAAACTTTTTTAGGTCACCTATAAAAGTTGATGTGTAATTTTCACTTTCTCTGACTGATGTACTATTCATTGTAGAAGATAGATAATCTCCTAAGTTTAACGTAGAGAAAGAAGTTTTTGTACTATGTCTTTGTTGAAAAATATTCGACAAAATAAGTGAATGGATAAGAGACAAGATCACGATGTTTTATTTAGATTATCATTGTATTCGGTGACAATCATACCCATCAAATTACCATAATCATCTTAGAAATTCTATTCTTATGATCACCATATCGGGTTAGATAATCGGATTCCAAATTTCCGTACTGAGATTTCGAGATCGAGGAAGAATCATTTTGGGAGAATCATACTGACTTTTCTCAGCTCATAATAGAATTGGTGCATATTAATCATTATCATATTCTAAAAAATTCGTATATATTTTTCATACTTGGGAGAATTGTACTAGGAATAAAAATACCGAGGAGAATCATTAAAAGTATAATCATAAAGGGAATAATTGTACTCAAAATAATTAAACTGGGAGAAACGTACTAAGAAAATCAGACCGGGTTTTCCTTAACAAAGTCCAGGGAGTTCTAACCATCTCTTGGGTAAGAAAGTGAATAACGGTTTTTCAATTGAATACATTTGCAGAAATTAAAAAAAATCACATGTAACATGTTTTGTTACAGAATCATTGATTTACCCTATTTGTGCTAAGAGGGTGCACATGCACTATTGGATTGTTTACATAGTTCTAAAAAAGTGAAAGGGAATATCCTACTCCTTCAAATCCAATGATTGTTTTCTATAGGATTTTGTGGTATTTGATTATTTCCAAACCATTACAAGGACGTAGCTATTCTTATTGAATAGTGAACCTTGTAAATACCTATTTTCTTGTAGATGTGTGTTTGAATTACATTCCCCAGGGTAAAGAAATCATTAGTTGGAGGTCAAGGTTGTTTCAATTTAAAAGAAACATAAATGAAAAAGTATCACTGATTTATCCCTCCCCCTCTTAGTGATAAAACTATCATGACTGAGAACATTAAGAAAACCCTTTTAAATACCTTCAAATCGCTTTTAATTATTTAAAACCCAACATCCCTAAAAACCCTAAAAACCAATAATAACAAAAAAAACTCAAAAAAACCAAAAAAATCCAAAAAACATAAACACCTTAGATTCCCTAAAAACAAAAAAAAAATCCTAAAAACCGTAAAACCCTAACCCACCCCCAATACTAAAACCTCAAAAGGACCCTGAAACCTTAAAAGCCCCTAAAAACAAAATAAAACCCTAAAAACCTAGAAAACCACTAAAAATAGTAAAAACCCCTAAAAAAAACAAAACTCCAAAACTCCAAAACCCCTAAAAACCCTAAACCCCCCTAAAAGACCCTAACATTTCGTAAAACCCTTAAAAGTCCCAAAAAAAACCCAAGAAACCCCAAAAATGCATTACCATCCATTAAAGAAAGAAAAATCCTAAAAGACCATAGATTACCCTAAAAACCATAAACAAAGCTAAAACCCCATAAAACATCTTAAGGGGCCTAAAACCTTAAAAAACATAAAAGAACCTAAAAACCCCTAAATGACCCTAAAAACCATAATAACATAAAATATCCAAAAACCCCTAAAAATCCAAAAGGAACCTAAAACCCTAATGAATTCTAAAACCCCTAATAACCCTAAAGGAACATAAACCCCTAAAAATATTAAAAGACCATTAAAAGCCCTAGAATCCCTAAAACAGCCTAAAAATGCAAATACCCTTAAAAATAATAAATCCCTTAAAAACCCTAAAAACCTAAAAGAATATTAAAAGACCATAAAGGTTTATAAAAACCCTAAAAGATACTACAAACCCTAAAACCCATTAAACCACTAAATACCATAACATACACTAAAATCCCAAAAATATACCAAATTCTATTAAAATATTAAATACCCATAAAACCCAAAAAACCGGAAAACCCTAAGACCCCATAATGGCCCCCTATGAGACCATAAACATCATAAAATTCATAAAACCATAAAAGACCTAAAAAATTTAAGACCCCTAAAAAACCCAAAAAAACTCCTAAAATAATTATACAACTATAAAAACAATAATATACAAAAGCACAAAAAACATAAAAACCCCTAAAACCTTAAACCCCCTAAAATCCATAAAACTTGAAAAACCTTGAAAAAACTAGAAAAAACTCTGAAAACTGCTAAAAACTATACAAAATACTAAAAACCCCCAAAAAACCATTAAATGTTCCTAAAACCCCAAACCCCTAAAACACCACGAGACCCCTAAAAATACTAAAAAATTAACCCCACAAAAAACCATAGAAACATTAAAATCCTAAAAAAATAATAAAACATGAAAAACACTAAAAGTTCCTATAAACACAAAAACTCTAAAAGACCCAACATCCCAAAAAAATACAAAAGGATCCTACAAAAAACTAAAACCCCTAAAATACCTATAAACCAATAAAAACCATAAAAACCTTAATGAACCATAAAAACCGTATACCCCCAAAAACCCTAAAACTCCTCAAACCCATAAAAACCCTAAAAACCCTAAAAACCCAAAAACACACTAAAACTCTAAAAACCATGAAATCCATAAAATCTGAATAAAAAATCATAAACATGTATAAATCCCTACACCACCCAAAGATACTAATATCCAAAAAAACTATAAGACACATTGAAAACTTAAAAATCCTTAAAAACATACAAACCAATAAAAACTGTAAAACCCCTTAAACCTCTAAAAAACATAAAACCCCTAAAATCCCTAAAATCATCAAAACCATTAAATTTTTTAACAAACACCTAAAACCATAAAATCATAAAAACCCTAAAAAAACCTAAAACACTAAGAATCTTTGAAACCTTAAAATAACCCAAAAAACACTAAAACCCCAAAATAACCCAATATATTATAAAATATATTTAAAACCCTAAAAAGATTTAAAACCCTAAAAAACGACTAATAAACACTAAAAACCATAAAAATCAAATATAAAACACAAAAAAACTATGAAGACATTCAAAAATCAGAGATTTCTAAGAACACCCTTAAAATCATAAAACCCTTAAAACTGTAAAACCCTAAAACCCTAAAACCACATAAAACCCTAAAAACAACCTATAACCCTTACAACCACCAAAAATAACACTAGAACCAAGTAAATAACACTAATGATCCCTACAACACACTAAAAACCCTAAAAACCTTTTAAACACCACAATAAACTCATTTATACCCCTATAAACTTAAAAACCTTAAATATCCCTCAAAACCATAACCCCCCAATCCCTAAAACCCCCTAAAAACAATAAAAACAAAAAAACCATAAATACCATAATAAAGAAGTAAAAAACCTAAAAAACAGTAAAACCCCTAAAAACATTATAAAACCTTAAAACACTTACAAAACCCAAAATATAATAAAACACCTAAAATCACTAAAAATCCTCGAAAACCCAAAACCCCTAAAAACCATAATAACTTCTAGAAACATTAAATCCCTTAAAAATTAAAACAATCTTAAAAATATCTAAAACACATGAAACCCCTTAAGACCCGTAAGAACCCTAAAAACTCTAAAACCCACAAAACCCTTAAAGACCCTAAAGCCCTTAAAAACACTTACAAGTCTTAAAAGATGAAAAAAACACTATAAAACCCGTAAAAGACTCTAGAACCCTATAAAACCCTAAAACACCTTGAAACCCCTTAAAATCCTAAAAACCCTAAAAAAAATTTAAAAAACTGTAAAAAAACCCCTTAAAGCACTAAAAATCTTAAAAATTCTAAAACCCTCAAAAACATTTTAACCCTAAACCCCTAAAGACCCTTAAAACACCTAAAAACTCTAAAACCCCCAAAAGAAACCTAAAAATCCATAAAAAATTTAAAGCCCTTAAACACCCTAAAAACTCTAAAATCCCCTTAAAACCATTAAACCCCACTATAAAACCCCTAAAAATCCCCAAAACCACATAAAACCCTTAATATCCCCTAAAAGAAGCTAAAAACTCGAAAGTCTCCTTAACACCCTAAAAACACTACAATACTCTAAAAAATTAAAAACACCTAAAGACCCTAGAAACCCTATAAAAAACATATAACACCCTAAAAACCATTAACACCATAAAAACATTAAAAAACCACGAACAACCAAAAAGACCTAAAAATTCCTAAAAATCATAAAAACCTTTTAAAAAATAAAAACACCTAAACCCCCTTTAAAACAAAATAAAATAAAATCACATAAAACCCATAAATAATAGAAAATACCATAAATTAAAAAAGACCCTAAAACACTCCTAAAAACTCAAAAAACATGGAAAATAATAGAAATCCCAAAAAACATCTTCAAAACAATGAAAAACCCAAACCCCCCTCCCCCCCAAATCCCCCTAAAAACCCTATAAAGCCCCCAAAAATCCCTAAAAATCCTAAAACCCATAAAAACCCTAAAAAATAAATAAAACTATAACATCCCTAATAAAAAATAAAAAAAAAACCATAAAACCCCTAAAAATTATAAATAAATACAAATAGTACTAAAAAAACCTAAAACAATAACAAATAATTTAAAACCCAAAGAACCATGAAACCACTAAAAACCCTAACAACCCTACAAACCCTAAAAAACCAATAAAAATGCCAAAGCACTTAAAGCCCCTTAAACCCATTAAACCCAAAAAAAATACTTTAAAACCCTAAAAAATATATAACTTAAAAAGAACCTAAAAATCATAAAAATCAGAAAACAACCCAAAATCTTTAAAAACCCTGAAAATAAATAAAAATCTAAAGGATCCTAAAACCCCTAAAAATCGTAAACCACCATAAATCCCTCAAAATCCACTAAAATCATTAAATAATATAAACCATTAAAACCATAAACCATAAAACCCTAAATTTACATAGAAATACTAATAAAACTAAATACAATAAACCACCATAAAATACTCTAAAAACTATGAAACCTAAAAAGATCCAAAAACTTTTAAAAAAACAAAAAGACCCTAAAACCCAAAAAACACTAAAATCGTCGTGAACCCTAAAAACCCATAAATGATCTGAAAACCCCCAAAAACAAAATAAACCCTAAAAAACAAAAAATACTAAAAATAACATAAAAATAAGCGTTTTAAAATACAAAAAAAAACCCTCCAATTGAAACTAAAAAACATACAACCCTAAAACACCCAAAAACTCTAAAGGATTTTTAATAACCTTAAAACCCTTAAGGGACCCTAAGACCTATAAAAACTCTAAAAACCCATAAAAATCTCTAAAGTACCCTAAAATCGCTAAAACATAAATGACTATAGAAACAAGAAAACAATTAAGGACCCTAAAACACCCTAAAAACCCAAAAAGAGCAAAAAAACCAAAAAAATACATAAAACATCAAAAATTTAAAACCCCCTAATAAACCCAAAAGGATCCTCAAAACAATAAAAAACCTAAATGAAAAGAAACCCTACAACCTTAAATATCCATAGAACCCCAAAAAACCAAAAAACAAAAAAATACAAGAAAACCACTAAAAGAACAATAAAACACTAAAAACATTAAAAGGCCGAAAAAAACTATGAAAGATCCCAAAAAAACATTAAACCCCCTTAATGACCCTAAAAACTCTAAACACCTTGAAAACCCTACAAATTCTTAAAAAAAAATTAACCCATCAAATCTATAAAATCTATAAACCCCTTAAACCCCCAGAAAACATTAAAAACCCCTAAAACACATAAAATACCTCACAACCAAAAAAACTCCTAAAACCATAAATACCCTAAAGGATAGAAAAAATCAAAAAGGAACCAAAATTTTTCAAAGGGATTAATTTTTTTAAAAAACATACAATATCCTACCTATATAAAACCATGAAAGTCTCTAAAACCATAGAAACCCTAGAAACTCAACCCCCCCTAAAACCCTAATAACACTTAAAAGACCATAAAACCCCAAATCCCCCAAAAACCCTAAATGACCAGAAAAGCATAAAAACATTAAAAGACCCTAAAAACCATAAAAATATAAAAAACCTAAATATCATAAAAACACTAAAAACCTTTAAAACTATAAAAATCTAAAAATAATAAAAACCATAAAAAAGAAAAAAATAATATAACTCTTTAAAAACTCTATAAACCCTCAAAATCCTAAAAACCAAAAAACACAAAAAATACAGAAAAAACCCTAAAACCGGAAAAATGCTAAAACCCCTAAAACCCAAAAACAATAAAATACTTAATCCTCTCCCCCCTTGAAAACTCTTGAAAAACTATAATGAATCCATATAAACCCAAAAACCCAAAAAACTCCACAAGGCCAAAAAACCCAAAAAACCCAAAAAAACTGTGAAACACTAATAAACCATAAAATCCCAAAAAAACATAAAAACTATAAAAACCATATTAACCCTAAAAACCCCCAAAACATAAAAATATTTAAAACCCCTACAAAACACCAAAAAACCATAACCCCCCCCACCCACAGATACCCTAAGAAATGTAAATCCCCCTAAAAACCCCTAAAAACCAAAAAACCACTCAAACCTATTAAAACCACAAAAAATAACTAAAAACTGTAAAAACTTCTAATAAACTCCAATAAACCAAAAAATCCTAAAACCCAAAAACTACCTAAAAATATTAAAATAGTAAAAACCCTTAAAAGGCCAAAAGTCCCTTAAAAAGCCAAAAAGACCCCAAAACCCTATAGAACCATAAATGACCCATAAAAATCAATAATACCCCAAAACCCGTAAAAACTATAAAAATCCTAAAAAATTATAAAACCCATTGAAACCAAAAAGCAAACAGTACACCATAAAAAACAAAAAACACTAAAACCAATTAAAACCAAAAAATATATAAAAAATGAAAACAAAACTTAAACCAATAAAATAAAAAAACCCTTAAAACCTGAAAACCCAAAATACTCTTAAAACCCCCTAAAAACATAAAAAACTCTAAAAGTAGAAAAGGCACATAAATTCTTTAAAAATCCCTAAAATCCCTTAAAAACCATTATTAACCCTAAATAACCAAAACCATAAAACCCATAAAACCCTAAAAATCCATGAACCTTGAAAACCCATAAAACCCTAATAACCTGGAAAAACCCTTAAAAATGGTAAAACCAAAATAACATAAAACACTAAAAATGACTAAACCCCTAAAAAATCTAAAAACCCTAAAAACCCAAAGAAAAACCAAGAAACCCAAAAAACACTTAAAACCCTAAAACTCCCAAAAAACATAAAATACTCAAAAACTCTATAAACCCATAAAAATAAAAAAAACCAAAAAAACACCAAATGGTAAAAACCCAAAATACCATTAAATACAACAAACCCCGAAGAAATCCTAAAAAAAAACATAAAACCCCTAAAATACCTGAATCATCTAGAAACCCTTATAATCCTTAACACCCCAAAAAATCCTAAAAACATAAATACCTTAAAAACCATAAACCCCTTTAAAAACTATAAAAACTATAAAAATACACTAAAAAGACTAAAAAACTATAGAATATAAAAAACCAAAAAACCCAAAAAAAAACCCAAAAAATTTCTAAAAGGCCTTTAGAAATCACAAAAAAATCATTAAGAATCCCTAAAAAATCTAAATATCAGAAAAACCATGAAAACTAATAAAACCCATAAAAACCCCATGAAATCCCCTAAACCCCTAAAAACCATTTAAACCCATAAAACCCCTAGAAACTCTAAGAACTCCTAAAAACCCTAAAATCATTAACCAACTCTAAAAATCCCCATAAAAACCAAAAAACCAAAAAACACTAAAATAAGATAAAATCTCTAAAAAAAATTAACAGACACTAAAAACCATAGATGAATATAAATATCCCTATAAATCCCCTAAAATACACTAAAATCCCTGAAACATCTTAAAAACCCTAGAATCCTAAAAACAATAAAAAACAATAATTCCCCTAATAACCCAAAAAACCCCTAAAAAACTAAAAACACCATAAAACACTAAAAAACATAAAAACATAAAAACCCCCAAAACCATAAAAATTTAAAAGCCTAAAAAATCCTTAAAAGTACTTAAAACACTGAAAACCCAAAAAATACAAAAAAAACTTATAAATAACCCTTAAAACCAAAAAACCCCTAAACCACTAAAAACCATAAAACCATAAAAACAGTAAATAATCCCAAACAACCCTAACATAATCCAGAAAAACCTTAAAACCCTAAAAACACTAAAACCCCTTAAACGACTAAAAATCTATAAACCCCCTAAAACTCTAAAAATCTCAAAAAACACTAAAAATAATAAAACCCCTAAAAACCTTAAAACCCTAAAAACATAAAAACCCTAAAAATCATAAAATACATAGAGAGTCATAAAAACCCCTAAAACCCCTAACAATCATTTAACAACCCTAAAAATCCTTGAAAAATATAATAAAACACTAAATATAAAAAATACCCTAAATATCCTAAAACCCCTAAAACCCCTAAAAATCCAAAAACCCTAAAATAACTTAAAAACATAAAAACCCCTAAAAATACAAAAAACTAGAATACTTGAAAAAACATAAACACCCAAAAACATAAAACCTAAAAATACAAAAACTAAAACCCTTAAAAAATTACAAACCCTAAACACAAAAAAAACCCTATAACCCATAATAACACTAAAACCATAGAACCCTAAAATCCGTAAAAACCTTAAAACAATCATAAAAACTTCTAAAAACACAATAAAATCATACATACCATAAAAACTCTACAAACCATACCACCTCCCTTTTAAATAATAAAAACAATAGAACCTATTTATATTCCTTGAAAAAAACATTAAATCCCTAAAAAACCCTAAACCCCCCAAAACTGTAAAAATACATAAATCCCTAAAAATCTAAAACCATTATAATCACTAAAACCCCCAAAAATGGTAAAACCATAATACCATAAATAACCATAAAGACCTTAAAATCCCCAAAACAAACTAAAAACCCTAATACAAATAAAAATCCTTAAAAACCCTTTAAATCATAACAACCCTAAAAATAAAAAAAGAAACTTAAAACCCAAAACCCCTTAAAAGATAATAAAATACCCTAAAAATTCAAAAAATCCTCTAAAATCCTAAAATACGCTAAAAACCAAAAAACCCTAAAGGACCATAAAATTCATAAAAATCCTAAAGGACCCTAAAACACCAAAGCCCTTATGAAACCCTATAACCCAAAAGCACCTTAAAACCCTAAAGCCCTAATGGACCCCAAAAAAATCCTTACACCCCTTAAAATCATAAAACTCATACACACCCTAAAAGATCCTAAAAACCATAAAATACCCAAAAAACCCTACCCCCCCCCCCCGCTCAAAACCTAATACACCCTAAAAACATTAGAAACCCCTAAATTCTTTGAAACACTAGAACCTCTAAAAACCAAAAAAGACCCTAAAATGTTAAAAAAACCTAAAAAATATAAAAACCAAAATACCTATAAAACCAAAAAAATCCCCTAAAAATATGAAACCCAAGAAACAACTAAAACCCTAAAAACATGAAACGTAAAAACTATAAAAAACCTAAAAACCAAAAAACTATAAACATGCTAAAACCCTTTAAAACCCCTAAAAACTGAAATCCCTATGAAAATATAAGAACCCTAAACCTTTTCAAACCCCAAATAAACCCTAAAAACATTTAAAATCCCTAAAACCCCCCCAAACCCCCTAAATTGTAAAATAACTAAAGGACCATAAAACCCTATAAAACCCTAAAGGACCCTAATGACCATAAAACCCCTAAAACCCCTCAAAATAATAAAAACATTTATAGGACCCTAAAACCCCCTAAAAACTATAAAAACACCAAAATATCTAAAAACCCATAAACCCCCTTAAGACCCTTCAAAGACCCAAAAAACCCAAAACACCCCTTAAAACCCTCTAAAACCCCCAAACCCTTAATATCAATAAAATATCATAGACCCTAAAAATCAAAAAAATAGAAAAATGCCTTAAAAGACCAAAAAACCCCTAAAACATTAAATAACCCAAAAATACCTCAAAACCATTTAAAACCCTAATACCCCTAAAAAACTAAAATATCTAAAAATTTAAAAAATTAAAAACCAACTAAACCCCTAAAAATGAAAACCCGTAATAAAATTAAATCCCCTAAAACCATAATAACCCTAAAAGAACTAAGAAACACTAAAATTCTAAAGGGAAAAAATAAACCCCCTAAAGGACCCTAAAAACCTTTAAACCCTTAAAAGACCCTAAAACCCCAAAAAGCCTAAAATCCCCCTTAACCACTAAAGACCCTAAAGACCTGAAAACCAATTATTGACCATAAAACATCTAAAAACACATAAAAAATAAGCTAATAAATGATTCGACCCGATTCATGTCATGAACCTTTTTTGGTGGGTGAGATGGTCCCACTAGGACTGAGTAGTATATCCTTCTTGTATTACGAAGGAGGTTACATGGTTTAGTGGTCCCAACAGGTGATTGCAGGGGGTTCAGTGTTTGTGCAATTATCCCACATTGGGAATGATGCCCTCGGATGGTCTTCATCAGGTTTATTAGTGGATCCAGAAACACTTGATGACCCGTTTAACCATGATTCATAGACATGATTTCCAATGGTATGTGCTCGTTGGATGATTTGGACAATGACACATAAGAAATCCATTGGTCAAGAGAATGGGAGGTCAGTCTCATCACACACTTTTTGTGGGGAATTATTTATTATTTTGGGACTCTCTTATTGACTTAATCAATGTTCATATATTAGTGAATCCTTGGTTCATTCCAAATCATGTGTTCGCATATTACCCTTAGGTCGCAGGATCAATCAGAAATATGCATGGGTTTGGAATAATATATATGTATCAGAGGTTATCTACTGATTAAGACATCTGTCTATGTCTGAGTTTCTTCATTGATGTTACCCTTTTATAGAAACATTAGGGATTATTTAGTATTTCATCGAGATAATGATGATTTAACCCGTATGTTGAGGTTCTATGGAGTTTATTTCTATCTGAGTGGGTGGAGATTGTTTTGATGTTGAGATCAAACCAATAATATGGTCTTCCTATGTATCCTCATGAGTGGAATCGTATTCCACGTAATTCAGTTTCAATTTACTAGACATGTCACGTTTTCAGTTCATGTGACAGGGACCCATCCATGAAGTTTCACTTCATCTAGTGAGTACATGTAGGTAAAAGATTCCTAGTCAAGGCTTTGTGTGAGACATGTTCTGAAGCAACCTGATATTACTAGGAGAGGTACGGTCTCTTGGGTGTATATGACCCTACCAGAAATATACCCTGGAGAACACTATGGTAATTTAGTATATCAGGTTTGGACCTCAGGGAGGCTTCCTACATAACCCATTTGGTTAGGAATCAAAGCCCTCATAGTTTTGTTTGAGTTGGGACATACACCATTGAAGTGGCCCATTTGTGGGGGCATCATTAGGGCTTACACATGGAAGCATACCATTTGAGAGAAATAAGTCGGGTCTTACTCCTAGCGAGGATTCCCTACTGATTTTGAGGGAATTTTATTGGGACAAACTTCTATGGAGAATGACCCCTGATCTCATTCCTTAGACAGGTGTCCTAAATATACTGATCACATCATGAATAAGAGTTCTCATAGTTCCATTCATTTGGGGATTACACCTTCTAAGAGTCTCATGCTTTTGGGTTATGAAAATTTTATGATCATACCCAGTCTCTAAGCCTGTATGAGTAATGCTCAGTGTAAGAAACAAGAGGAGGAAGAGGATCTAAAGATCGCACATCCCATATAATCTGCTAATATATGGTAATGGATCCCAAAGGGATAGAGAGGGATATTTGAAAGTGGCAATACCCCTTCTTGGTTTTTATACCACAGATAATCAGATTAACCTACCCAAGTATGCTATGTATGGAGGCCAAAGGATCTCTAATGAAACCTCCTACAAGAAAAGTGAGGGGCTTACAGTAGTGGGAGTTCCTAGAAATTGGTTATGGTAAAGGGGGGAATATTTATTCATGTTAAAAGGAAAAGAAAGTATTATTTTCCTTATAGATCACTAATTCTCATCAAATGGAAAGGCCAATGACTACCATTGATCCCTAGACCAGGGAGAATCATTAGTATCCCATGTTTGGACCCCAGATTACCATGGGAATTTAAACTTATGGACAGTCTGGGGGTCCACACCATTGTGGGGATTACCTACAAGACATCACTTACCATGGGTATGTAAACCCAAAAGGGTGTACTGAAGCACTTGGTGGTTTCATCATTCAGGTCTGGTGGCTTTGGAAGGGGATTTGGACTAATTACATTAGATAGGTTTATAAAGGGAATATGGATGAGGCAAAAAAGTGGAAGGAAATGATCAGAGATGGAGGGTGTAACAGCAAAGGTACCCCATTCTGTGTACCATTTTTTCATGAATGATGGGGGAATCCCCCCGCGTAGTGTGTTGCTACGCTAGTGGAGGGATCGTCTACATACCTTGATGGTATGTGGCCCTATATGCGGTCCGCGTAGTGATTTTCAACATGGTACTACATTCCTGGAACATAGCAGGATGCTACGCGGTGCTGATTTTTTTCTTTGTAGCATGGTGCTATGCGGTGTAGGGTTCCACCCGCATAGCCTTGTGCTGCACAGGGCGCCATAGTGAAGAAGAGTCATTAGTTCAACGTCTTGTAGTAATTTCATATGTGGAGTAGATATGGTTTATGCTCATCCAATTATTATGTTATATTCTTTATTTTCCCGCTATTCAATAAGTTTATTCTTGTGGGAATTCATTGTAAATGTTCAGTGCGTCATCGATCAATCTCTTCAGAAATCCCTCTCAAAAGTCTGTCCAATCCATTAAAACCCAATCCTTTTCATGACTCCCCTAAGTGTCCTTTTATAGATTTTTGTTGAAGTTGGATCTATGTAAATCACAAAACCATTTATAGAATCCCATGGGGAGATCACCCAGCACATGAATGACATGGTCAACAGAGGCCTGAGAGGTTGCGGTTTGCGGCATAAAAAATCACTGCCGCAATCCCACGAATGACTTCATCTTGTCCATGGGGCTCTGTTGGCATTTCCTTGTCTGAAAACTATTGAGATTGTGGGTACGGTATACATGGGAGAGTTTCTCTACCCTAATTTCACCAATGATGTGGTTAGCGATGGGTGTCGTACATAGGGGTAAAATTCTCCACCTTGATTCAACCAAAAACACAATTCACAGTGGGCATTGTATGCGGGGGAGAAATTCTCCACCTTTATTATGTTGATGAAAGAGTTTGCATTGGTTGGTGTTGTTGTCTTAATTTCTCGTAGTACTCTGTTTGAGGGAGATACCCTCCGCAATCCTTTCATAAGATTTAGTACGCATATGGATTATTTTCCTTTTAAAAATTTGGATTCTTCAAAAATTTTGTCTAAATCCTTCATCCAATTTTTTTTCTTTCAATTACCAAAATTATGTGAGCATTTACTTTCTATTTTCAAAGTGTATAGGACCCTAAAAATTCACCCCATCAAAAAGGGTTCTAATCATGATGAAGATGATTCCTTTCTAATGTAGAAAGCAGTCCTGAATAGAATTGGTTTTCTATAGATAGGTGGTCCCATAGAGGGACCACTCCTATATATAGGGGGTCTTAGGTCATCTTTCATTTAACATAGTTCTTAAAAAAATGTATTCACAAAATTCTCTTGGATATCCTTGTTCCCACCTAACTAAGACACTACATGAAATCCTTCGTCTGAAAACCATGATTTTCATTTTGCAAACCGAAAACCCTTCACTGTCGCCCTCATCAATGAACAAATTTTTTAAATATGCGAACTAGAATTTTATTTTCAATATTAACTTTAATTTTTCATGCTATAATCATTGAATAATAATGTATCAAGGATTGGTACATAGATCATCCAATCTATGAACTTTTTAGTTCACTGGACAATGCTTTGTGGGCCAACACCTCGTGGGTAGTTCCCTGAACTATTGGTTTAGACAGAATTCCTTTCAAAAACACTATCGGTTTAGATGGAATGCCTTCCAAAAACTTTTTCTGAGGTTTAGAATGAAGACTTCTTTGTTATGTAGGATTATTTTAGTCTTTTTCCATTTTTTAATCTTTTTCCAAAATATTTTATTGAATAAACCTTTTGTATTCTCTTTTGATACATGAACGAAAATGAATCTTCCCCTAAATTAAATGGATGCAACCAGAAGAAGGGAGTATAAAGTTAAAAATGTTGAAGAAAAATAGAAGTTATATGTAATTCTTTAGAAGGGTGTCCTGAAGGAACTTCACTCGTCGAATATCATGGACTACCCCTTATCCAATCAATTACCACTGTGCTTCTTCGGTATCTAGGATGAGTCCCCTTTTTCACTGGTAGACCAGAGCAGATTCACTATTCATCTAGAGACATATCGAGCAAATGACCGGATGAATATTCTTTCCACAAGGGAGATGATGGATACATTGATCCAAGATGACATGTTTGTTCTGATTGGATCTATGTGGATGTAGAGAAATCAATTCAATCATACTACATCTTTCAAATCAGTCATTCATGACTACTAGATTGTTGCAAACTTGTCACGAGTCAATCGTAACTAATGGTGGAGCTCCAAATGGGATCTTCAATCTAGAGGGTGATCTTCAAAATAGTGGTCATGGGTGTTCTAGGTTCATCATAACTGATTGGAATCCTCTGCACCATTGGAAACCTTCAACCTATACCAAGCAGTGTGGGTCTCCCAATTTGCTATCTATTTGGCGGGTGAGATTCAGCTTGAGCTGCTCAGCTGCTGGTATTCGAGCACCAACACCTTTCAATTATACCACGGTGGAGTGGGGATCAATTTATGGTATTTCTACCAAGTATGGTTAATTCTTATCCTTTCCAACATGTACAATGAATTTTTACCGATGGCTAATTCTTGGAAGAACGATGAGAAAGTATCTCCATTGGCGGTGCAATTGCTAACTATAATAGAGAGGCTACTTGGTTAGCCACTTCATTCCCACTCACTTATTTCATTTGAGGATTGGAATTGACTATTCATGTTAGTGAACATGCCGAGGCAGATATTTCTCCATAGAAACCCATCTGACCCTATAGTCACAGCTCATTCCTAGATCCTATTATGCTACCCTCGATGTGGTTCACTACACCACCTAGTGTTATGAGGTCCTAAAAGACGTATCTCTTGAGCTCATACTGGTAGGTTTCATTTCTATGTTCATTATTGGGAGTCTCTTTCGTTCCTGTGATGTTTATACTGGTCTCTATGTTTGTAACCGGATGTTGGAATCCATGCTGGAAGTGGGGCAGCCCATCCATTTATCCATCCCCAGCTTGCTGGAATTTATGAATTATTGGGGAAAAACAAGAAGGGAAGCCTGAAAATTGTCTCAATAGGCCATTTCAACTTTTTTATAGATGGATAATAGATCATTTCCCTTGTTATGTGTATCGTCACATCGCGGCGGTCACCCATTCTGACATCCATTTTACATTACATAACATCGTCGTTGTCCATCCTGAGTCCTTGACTATTGGCATCATCATTGAAATTCTGAGTGATCCTTCTTATTTTTCATTTTCCCCTTACCTTGTGCCTTATGGAATAATATATAATGATGGGATGGGATATTTAGAAGTTTTTTCATACCTCATTTAACTTCGGGATTGAATCTTAACCAACCATATAGACTAGATGACCATCTTCAAACCCTATGCACCCTATCGGGTTTCCATGCAGTTTGGATGTCTGCAACAAATCGCATTCCACCCAGTTACCCTTGTTAATAGAGAATATCTCCCAAAAATCCTTCATAAACTATGGTTTATTATGATATAGGAGGACTCTAGAATGAATGTATTTATTCTACACATAACAGCCTCTGCTTACATGTCATCTGAGTATTCCTAACAGTGGGTAACATGCTATAAAGAAACAAATTGGTCAGGGTGGTCCAATGGGTGAAAAGACCCTTAACTATATATAGAATCACTTTACCTATTCTAGATGCACCATCTACCTCCATCCCTATTATAAGGCCCCAACCTTAAACATTACTCAATCTTGAGTTACTTCAAGAATACACATTGAGGATCTTTTCAGGTTTAGAGTTTTAGAGAATTAGATCATAAAACATGCATTACATTACAAATTTAAACAAAGTGGTTACATAAAAGATAGTACTCATTTTTCCCATCAATAGAATCATATTTAAAATAAAACATGGATTATTTATTGACACTTCCTTGACACTATCATCACATCATGTACCTTTCCCTTTCCCTATGAAAAACATTTCAAAAACATGGGATGAGTATAAAAAGTTCAGTAAGGGATATAAAAGTACGAAATGAAAAAATTAGTCCATGTATGAAATCATAATTTACTTATAAAACATAATCATTTTAACATACCTCATCAAATCATGAATAAATCATAGAAATCATAAGACATAAAGGTAACTTGAGGCATTCATAACATTCTTACGTAGGGAGTAACCCTCAAGGTTATGTTTGGAATACCCATCACAGTATATTCCCTAAATATCTTCAGATAAGCCTTAACGTTTAACTCCTTCGTGTTACCCAATTCATTGGAGAGCTATATTAGGCTCACCCGCCCTTAATTTATCACGGAACCACCCGTCTTCATAACAGTGCCCAAGAACCATAACATAATCGTATCACATAAAACATGCATAAAGGAAACATAACATTTCCACTTTTCAATCACAAGATATCAATACAAAACATTGATATAAAAACATTATGAAAACCATTTTCAATACCAAAATAAAAGAAAAGTAAAACATGGTATTTATTTTTCATTCAAAAAAATTTATGGCTTGTAGAGGAAGCCGAAACTCAAATAATAGTCACGGTGGCGGAGAAGTTGTTGTCGCTGCATACGTACGACAAAAAAACATTCCCTTTTGTTGTTTAGTAAATGCTTCGTATAAAAAGATTCCTTTTGAATAAATGTAAAAGTCAAAGGGGGTTTATACACCATATAAAATAAATTTGTGTATAAAACAAAATATGCCTCAATGAAAGGAGATTGAGACGATGTCCCATACCTCATGTCTGACGTGACTTGATTGCTCTTCAATCTCCTGAATAATAAACTAAAGTAAATTTCTACTTGCTTAATAATAATTTTCAAGTTTATTATTCATTTTATATAACTTATTTCCATGTTATAAATGTTATGTAATCATTTAATTTAATAAAGTTTGTTTTGTCGATATTTTGTACTTAAGTCAAAAATGGACTTCTTACAATTACATGTTGTTTATGTGGTCAAAGGTTCATTATATCTAGAATGATATTAATGATTTGGATATCATATATTTCATATATATCCATCATATACATGTATTTATAATAGAACATAACATTTAGAGGTAAGAAATGATATGAACCGTTCATGGAGATAGTAAGCCGCACGTATGCATGAGCGCTACTTTCATTTCTATTTCGTATTTAATGGAGTGAAATCATAATGATATAAGGGTATATTATAATTCCAGTATAACATCGTATATAATAACATTAACTCCATCCTTTATACGTCCCACATATGGAATTAACGAATCTAATAACTTTGAGGGGGCGGTAGTCCGCACTTCCTAAAATGAAATTATCGTTTTTACCCACAATGGAAACCATAAAGGTATGCCACAAATGAAAAATACAGAAGCATAAGGAAAACATAAACATAATATATATCATATATAAATAGAGTGACATATTAATGGACCCCATGAAATGTGTTAAAATAATATTGAACAATCATCGTTTCGTGAGGCAGAAATTCGCCATCCATAGAAACATTATGTGCTTTAACCATTAGACGAAGGTGTGTGTTAGTGTAGCTTGAATCCTTCACTTAACAACATCCTAGTATATTTAAGATACTGGTGTTGTTACAAAATAAAGTAATAGAAAGAGTTTAGGTGGTTGGAGAAGCAAAATAAAACATAAGAACACAAGAGAAGACACTACCTTTAAATCGGGTAACTCTTTTTGATTTGAGATCAAAGGCTTCCTTGGAAAGACTTCTTCCCAAATTGATGCTTCTAAGATTAAGAGAGATATTTGGAGAGACAAAATGGGTAGGTGTTGGCTGAGACAAAGGCTTGAGAGGTGTGTTTAAGGTGGTATAGGTGGGGGCCTTTTATAATAGGAGAGGAGGGGCACTCTTGGAAAGTTATAAAAGGTTACTTTATTATAAAATGATTTTTGGATTTTAAAGGTCCCAAAATTATATTTTTCTAGTATAAGGTGATAATATTTCGAAATACACCCATACAATAGGTTTTAGCAAGTGTAGGTTTTAGATTTTACATTATCTTTTCATTTTATTTAAATCGTTAAATAATGAGGTAATCGTTTCATCATCATGGTGTCATAAATAATTTAATTTATTTAATGTCTAAAAATTATAAAAAAAATATAATGATGTAGGAAATCATTTTATATTTCTAATTAATATTTATAGTAAAAAATATGACTTGTATAACCCCATTTAAAAATTGTTTTAGTAAAACAATACATTTTTGTGACATTTTCATTTTAACATTAAATAAAAAGTTAATAATGTCATTTTCCTACCAAAGTGTCTCCATGGGGTCCCCGAGTTGACCCATGGATTTTATTGGTCAGCCATGACACATCCAATAAGGGTAGGACATGTGTCAAGGTTATTTCATATTATTAAAACATTATTTTTACCTTAAATTACACTAATTACCTCTAATCGCGATAAAAAACTTAAAAGTTAATATTCACCAAAAAATTATTTTAATCCCATTGAATCACATTTTACTTCTTAATGACAAACATGTATGTCGGATTTTTGAAATTAAAAACACAGAGGTGGTAAAATTTCATTTAAACGAAAAATCGGTTTTTTAAGTACCACTTAGTGGTTTCACTATTTATTAAAAATTGATGTTTTTCAGAAAAATACCAAAACTTCACCCTAAGCTATATTTGATATTCCAAATTCAAAAATGATGTCTATTTTACAAAATTCAAATCATATAAGTTAAATTAATTAATTTAATAATTAATTCCTGCTGTTAGAACAAATAGCGTGTTTTTATGAAATAATATATATCAAAATATTGACACCAGTTTAAGTCCAATTTCAAAGTGAAATTAATTCCAACGACCACAATTAGATTAAATGGTAAAAATATATTCTAATTTCACTTTAAATCCAATTCAAAAGATAATATAATCATATAAATAAATTAGATTAAAAAGAGGTTTTGAATTAAAATTCAACATTTTCATTATTCATTAAAAAATGAACTTTATCAGAATAATACAAAAAAATTTCACGAAGTAAATTTTGATGTCCCTATTCTAAAGAAGAATTTTATTTGGTCCAATAGAATGTATAAGAGTGACCAAAACTATATTTAATGTCGGTTTTCCACCAATAGGCGATAAGTGGACCTTTAGTGAATATTAGAGTATATATGCCTAAAATTGAATTCTTTTCATATTTTAAGCCTTTATCCTTTATTGGATAAATGTAAAAACATTTAACAAACATATATAATCATATTTTAGTTATTTCTATTAATTCCTGCCAATACAACGGATGCGTGTTAACTACTATTTAAAATAATATTATTTTATTACTAGTGTGCAACGTAAGATTTCAAAGAAACTCTTTGTTTCGTATTGGGTACGCTATCGAACATAACAACCCCTTTAAAGAAAAATTACTATTTAATTAGTAAATATTAATAAGTATGAAAATGTATTATTCTTTATTTACCTTGGATGTTACATCCTTCCCCCCTTTTGGGAATTGCGTCCTCACAATTTTATTCACTTATGAAAATAAGTGGGGGTATTTATCCCTCATAGCATTTTTAGATTCCCACATTGCCTCTTCAACCATATGGTTTTTCCAGAAAACCATTACCTGATGAATTACCTTATTTCACAACACTTTCTCTCTTTGGTCAAGAATTTGGACTGGTTGTTTTTCATAAGAGAGATTCTCTTCCAACTGAACTACCTCTGGGCTCAAAAAATGAGATGGATCTAGCATATACTTTCTCAACATCAAAACATGAAAAACATTGTGTACCTGAGATAAACTCAGAGGTAAAGCCACTTGGTAAGCAACTGATCCAACTTTCTCCCTAATTTCATATGGTCCAATGAACCTTGGACTCAGTTTTCCTTTCTTACTGAATCTCATCACACTTTTCCATGGTAAAAATTTGAGAAAAACATGATCACCTACCTCGAAAGATAGATCCTTCCTCTGGTTATCCGCATAACTCTTCTGCCTTCTCTGAGCTGTTCTCATGTGTTTCTGATCAACTAAACTTTTTCTGCCATCTCTTCTACCAATTCTGGTTCCATCAGCTTCCTTTCACCAACTTCATCCCAAAAAGCTGGAGTTCGACACCTTTTACCATATAATGCCTCAAAAGG